>WARS01000049.1:0-600000 GCA_008933995.1 Datnioides undecimradiatus
ATATTTTTTTTTTTTAATGAATCAAAAAGCTTCATTTTTACCAAAAGTGTGTTATTTTGGGTTATATTTGTCGTTTTGTCCAGTGCAATAGAGAGAGTTGTGAAAGATCATATGATCATGTTTCAAACCAGCCACAGGGCCGGAGGTGCAGTGTTTCCTTATGTCAACAGAGGGCAGGGTAGATACAAATGTCACCGAAACTGGGCAGGAGTTTCGGTGAGTCAGTGTAAATACCAGCGTTGCTGATAACAGCAAGAAAACAAATGAGCCTCTAACAAGCCCTCAGTATGCAGTACGTTCAGCTGGGCTTTTGCAGATGGACAAACTAACAAGGAGCCCATTCAGGGGTAAATCTAGAAATCTAATGCATCCATGCAAACATAAATTGATGCCTGAAACACACAATGAAACAGGATATTCAGAGGGAAAACAAAGCAAAGCACAGAGCTCAAGTCAGATCCTGTGAAACTATTCATACTATCTGAGACCAACTTCATGGCTTGAATTCAGACTTAAGTGGATAAAATTAGATTTTGGCGCAGCAAAAACGTGACAGTGAGATATTAATGTAGCTAACTCAGATGCAGCATGATGACATCGAGGTAATTATTTCTCAATATATTATATCAGAAAGTGCAGTCCTATCAAACTGCAGTAAACTAAAAATCTTCAAATGTCTGATAAAGCATCCAGCTCAAACACAGATAAGCTAAAGAACTGGCAATTAAACACAGATAATCAACATTTTTTGAATTCCACGCAGTAAGAAACCTTGACTCCATTAAAGTTGCCCTTCAACTTTTGGCTTCAAGTGGCATGTTTGCTGTTCTAAAGTAAACAGAGTGAGAGTATAGCTGAGGGCAAGGGAGCAGCCACACACTTCTAACACTCGTGGTCGTCTCCTTGCCGCAGGCTCTAAATGAACCGCAGTGAATCATGAGATCTGTAAGGTTACGTGACACAACATTCCCCCCAGGAGCACTCGCTAAACGTATGCTTTCACTAGCATGTATTACTGTGAATGGGTAAACAACTTCAGGGGAGGAAAGACGAGTAAGTGGGATCACAAAACATAAAGCACAAGATGGCACATTACAATACATCAGTAGATTTAATCACATCCTGTTTAACTGATGAAGTTGACCTGTAACCCCTACAATCAGTCAGTGAGTATGCTGTGGAGTCACTCACAGTATTAGACAGATGGACAGAGATCCATGTTCATGTTGAAGTTTTGGCTCTGTGCTCTTAATTACCTGCGTGATGTGAGATGTGAATAATCTGACTGAAAATCCAAACACAAACAGAGGGCCAGGTATATTTTTGTACTATATATTATTTTTTGGAGCATCATTGACTGCACCAACCTGGAGTTGGTTCAAACTGTCCAGCAAGTGTTTGTCATTAGAATATTATGCAACTCTCACAAATGAACAAATTGAATCACTCATCGCAGGGTTTTTTTCATGCTGTTTGTCATTACAGTCAATAACTATTAAACCGCGATAACTGCCTTGTGGTTGTACGCGTGCTGCAATCAGTCCAGTTGCATTTGTTCATGTTCTGATGTTTTCCTACCATATTAGTGTATGAACTCAGTAAAAGAAACAGTCAAACTCTGTGTATGTGTGTACATGCTTGGCTGATAAAGCTGATTCTGATCAGACACAAAGGTGTGGCCATGACAACAGACAATGTTGCTGCAAAAAAGCTACAAATTCTACAACACTGATGCTTCACATACAAGTTCACCCCAGCAGAATAAAAGATCTCTACAATGAGCACAGTTTCAAGGTGGACACCAAAGATTAGTGTCACCAATTCAGTATCCAACTAAACAATTCAGTATCCAATGAGCAACTGTTATCGGCACAGAGGCATGTAAACAAAAACTGTGGGGAAGACAAAAGGAAAATTCTCCAGAACCTCATAAAACTAATTAATGTACCCACTGATCTTCAGAGTAAGAATAAAGGTTTTGGTTCCTCACCTTCTCCTCTGCATCTGTGTGTTGGTCAACAGTGCTCAGGGCGTTCTGTACCCTGGCTAGACGAGCAGAGAGGCACAGCAGCAGGTTTACAACCCTCTCCAGGTCTCCTATGAACAGGTTATACCTCTCCAGCTCCACAGGAAGACAGCGCTCACGGACCAGCACCTCCAGGGCCTCCCCATGGGCCATGTTCTCCTGAATCTCTGTCTGGAGTGCACCACGAGTCTCCTCCAGTGACTGCAGACGGGCCTCGATACAGGACACTAACAGATGCTGTTTGTTCAAACACAGAGGGTAACTTGTGAAAGACTTCTCCGGCAATGATGCTACAGAACAGATACACTCAATTAAACATGTTCAAATAGACAAAGAGAAACAAATACTTAACATTACCACATAATTTCAGATAAAATCAGTCAAAATACATATTAATATTTGTCATCATAGGGTCATGCTTGAAGACATACTGTGTGAGTGAATGTGGAAGGCAGTCAGGAAAGGGAGGAGTGTGCAAAGCCAAACAGGTAGACAGAACATCGTGTGATAAGAGACACAACTATCTCAGTCTGAAATGTGTCCACTTAAGGCTGAATAGCATCGAGAGTGTCAATATGAAATCACAACTGAGTTTCTGTCTTAAAAAGGAAATGGAGTGAACAGTTTTTGTTTTCGTGTCATTTTGAATACACATGCAACGAAACAAACTAAAGTGATTTTTGTTCTAGCATTTCACAATATCTTTTTTCTATTTTGCCTGTCCACTTCTTTGTTTTTCGCCTTTTTGCATCAATTAATGATTACCTTCTTCTCAGTGACGTCAGCTTTGCTCTGCATGTCAGTACACTGAGGTTTAAGGCTGTCAGGAGCAGAGGGACAGGGAGGTAGTTCAGTCCCTTGGACGGTTTCAGCGCTAGGAAAAGAAACATGCAAAATTTCACCTCTGTCACATCGAGTGTCTTCACATGGAGTATACTCTGAACAAGTCACCACTGTCATTTACATATTACAAAACACAGAATGCAACTGCACATTCTCTGTACCTGAAGTGTGCTTACACTAGCAGTAATTTGAGTGCATGTACAGCAGTAAGCAGATAGCCAGGTGTGTCTGTGCATGTGATGCAACGAAAGGTAACAGCCCTGGTGGAGTTCAGTTCTTTGGCCAATTAGAGCTGCTATCAAGTTTTGTAAAGAAACATTAAACTAAGAATCCTAATTAACTCGCCCTCTCCTGCACACATATACTGTATATCAACTCAAACATTTTTGTAGAGGTCAGTGAGGTGGATAATTCTTTTCATCAACACAGCTGTGTGTAGTGGAAGGGAAGTATTCGGGAAATTTATAAAAGAAATAAAATCATCCACTTCAATGCTCTCTCTCTGATCCAATTTCTTTTATTTATGATATTCATCATTTCAGTATAAATTATCTCAGGAAGTGCTGCCGTCTCTAAATGAGGCAGTAAAATCGTCTCAATAGGTCAGAAAAATGTCATTCTAGTGGAAATTAGTGGGAGTTTATTTATGTGTGTTAAGTGTTGTGTTACATGACATTAACATTCACCTTTCTGCAGCTCCTTTCTGCTCCTGCTTCTTCTTGTAGTGCTCCTCCATCAGCAGTGTGTCCTCTGATAGCAGCTGCTCCATCAGCATCAGTGCTGTCTTACGATTAGCCACTGGATAGAGCACTCTGGCCAGTGATTGGTCAGCCTTGACCACTGCTTCTACAAGCTCTTCCCACTGTGGTCTCTCCGCAGGCCTCTCCAGGCTCTCTGTCTCACCTTCTGGTGTTCCCCTCTCCTCCATCTCCTGGTTTTCTCCTGACTTTTCATCTCTCGCTTCTGAATTTTTCTCTTCTTCAACCTGCTGACCAATGTCTGTATCAGAGACAGAGGTGCAGGGAGACCCACAGGTTTCACTTGTCTGTGCTGGAGGGGCCGAGATGGTGGACTCATCTTCAAAAATGTCGTCCATCAGCAATGAGGTCTGGACTTCATCTTTGATCTCTTCCTCTGGTGGGAGAATCCACAGTGATGGATCTGTAGTGACGCCGCAACTCAGAGTCACTTCTCGGTTTGAAACTGATGGGAGGACGTCATTGATTGGTTCATCCACAGACTGCTCTCTCTCTGATCCATTCACAGAAGGGGGGGACTTGACTCTGCTAAAAGTTAAACAAATTATGGTTAAGAATCACACCTAGCTAAAATCAAATAAATTCAACTGAGGAAACCAATGTTGCACTGTTGTAAACTCTAATCTCACCTGGAGCTAGGCTTGGTTTCACAAGGAAGCTTTGTCTGGGTTGGGGAGGATGAGGTGGATTTTATCTCCCTCTCACCAATCTCTGCATTTCTGGGGGAAGGAGGGTTAGATACAGTCTCACTGGGTGGTCCGCTGGACCATAACACATCTGAGATGGGACCATTAAATCCAGGAGGTCCAGAGTTAACCCTGGCCCGAGAAGAGGAGTTGGATGCTGGTGAGGTGGACCTACTTGAGTTTCTTGTTCCTACTGAGACTTCCTCTGCTGGTTCTGAGTTCTGCTTCAACAAAGACTTTTTCTGGATTTGGTTTTGCATCTGTTCCTGAGTATTCTTCCGACCAGCAACTTCTGGTTGTTTTGCCACTTGCTCCATTACATATTGTTTCTTTCTCGCTCTTTCTTGGCCCTGGGTGTCTCTGACTTCGGCAAAGAATGAAACACACCTCTTGTCTTTGTCTGGTCTACCTGGTCCAGTCGAATACTTCCAAAGTTGATCCAGCTGCTCAGAACTTTTACTCAGTGCTGATGGTCTTGTTAACTTTGAAGCGCCAAGCTCTTCCATAGACTTTCCCCTCTGTGCAACCACACGGACATGCTGCTGGCCCTCAGGGGCTGACTTTATTAGGGAGTCCTCAGTGTCATTCTTCTGGGGACTGACATAAACATGCAGTGTTTAAATGTGTAACACAAGCCTTTAATTCATACAAACTTTGACTGCTTTAGAATAGATAGTCTTGGCCTTTAAATGTTAACAAATACTATAAAACCAATACTGTTAGGTGATATATATTCATATAAAATTTCTTTATAAACAAATACAAATGCATCATGCAAGGGCTCTGGAAAATGTTGTTGCAAGACTGGCACTGTGATATTCCTACAAATCACATGTAGCTTAGAGAACTGGGCCAACTTGGTTTGCTGGAGTAGGTGGGTGTTGACTTTCTAGTTCCACAATGAATCAAGTGGAGATTTATAGTCTGTGCCACAGCGCACACATCACTGACCTAATACTCTCCTGACCTAAAACCAATAAAAATGTCCCAATTTGTCTGCTGTGTTGGTACATACCTCCAGGTTTCCATAGTATTAACCGGTAGTAGATCTTTTTCATTGTCATGTGCCTGCAAACCCTGTAGAAAAGACAATGGCAACACATAAATTACATTTGAATCAGTACAAATGGTTAAAGTTATTCTTCTGAATTTAATCAGATATCAAATGAGTGTGAAATATTATAGTAACAGCCAGCTGTAGATCATTATTGTGTTCTTTCACTGAAATGTGTCTGATTCATATATTTGTGAATCATCAAACACGACTTTATCTGGTTCAATAAAACCCAGAACTGTGTCAAGTAATATACCAATGCACTTTCTCATTAGCAGGAGGCAGCTGGTTGGTCGGACAATCCTCGGTATGTAGTGGAAGTATTTCAGTTTGAACCAACTTACCTCAAATGCATGTGGTGTGGATGTGGATCTGTTCCTGAAGAAACTTGGTGGCTCTGGCTGGTCAAGGAGACTCTCCACTGAGGCAGACTTCCCCTGAGATGGACCATGGCTCTCTCTCCATCTGGGTTGATTCGACAGTCCACTATACTGGCCTGAACAGGACTGAGCTGAGAAGAACTGGGCATACCTAATTTATAAAAATTAAATTAAAAAACTTGAATTCTTGTATTTTATTCAACTGGGGCAGGCAACAATAACACAATTTTTTTTAAAAAAAGCAAAAAAAAAGCTTCTTATTCCTACCTGATGGAGCTGGTGGAGGAATCAAGGATACGACCTGCAGAGTGAGGCCTGTGGAGTTTCTTCTTGGCATTTTTGCCTTCGTGATTTGCAGATAGAGGCCTGGGTCCCCAGTCAAATGGTTTCTCTCCCAGAGAATGTCTCTGTCTGGATGGAGGCGGTAACTGAGGTGCTGGTTGCTGTGGCTCAGCCACTTTCTGGCCCGTCTTACGCTCCATGTATTCCACCAGGGCCTTGTGCTGCAGATGTTTGAGGTTTGTCTTTGAGGCGCTAGAGGCTGAAAGGGCTCGGCCTCTTGTCTCAAACATCTTCCTCCGTGCTGCGACCAGTCCCTGCTCTCCTTGCTGCACACATTCCTCTCCTTCACATTCAGCTGAAAACAGGTTGTCACTTTCATTGCCAAAGGAGCGGCAAGCAGAGTGGATGGGAGCACCACCAAGCTGGTTGAGTTTCTCAGGTTCAGAGTAGCACATCTTCTTCTGCTCTAGAGTCAATCGCTTCCTGCCTCCAATGCGTGCTACCTGAGGCTGGGCCACGTTTGCTGGTCTTCCATTTTCTTTTTCAGTCTCATTGTCTATCTCCTTCTGACTCTCCATGACTTCTTCTTTTATGCTGCCCTTCTCTGTCTCCTCTGACGTAATAGAGGGAGTGAGTGTGTCTGTGGAGGTCTCAGAGTCCTGCGATGAGGAGAAAGTGTGAACCACTGTTGGCCTCAGCTCTGGTTTTTGCCTGATACGGTGTGGCCATGATAGCTGCAAGTCCCTCCTTTTAAAAGACGTCTCTCTTAGGACTTTCGACTGGGCATCTTTCAGCTTCTCTTTGTAGTACTTTTTAAATGAGTCATCAAGAGTGTTACAGGCAGAGATTACTTCCCCTCTATCATTCTTGTTAGTGTTACCTTTTGGAGGTCTCTCATTGTCGTTAACAGTCACGTCTATATGACCTGTTTTGTTTAGAATTGCTTCCTTTGCTTTTGAACTGAAATCAGCATTCTTTTTAGGCTGTAACGCTGCCCTATTAGCTCCGGTGAGGTGGTACAGAAGTGGGGTTGTTTCTTTGTTTATCCTCTCACTGGCTACGTCACCTAAGGGCTGCCGTTTCCCTCTCTTTGCCTGCTCCTCTCTCTTGTGGTTGGGCTGCTCAATGCTTTTCAGTGAAGTGATATCCTTTGCTTGAGTGGCTGAATGTGCTGAGCTGTTTCTGTCAGGTCCACAGTAGAATATAGGATTGTTGGCTGTGTGGCGGCCAATCTCTCGGCTCTGCATCATGTCCATTTCTTCTAAGGTGTCAAAGCTTCGAGAGGACTGTGTTACAGTTGAAGACAGTCTGACATTTTCCTGATCCTGACTCTTGGAGGACAGGTCATTCCCCTGGGGCACAGAAGTGAAAGCCTCTATCTCATCTGGTATCATACCACTGGATGTGCGGGAGCTCTCTTGGAGAGGTCGAAACAAATTATCCATTGTGCTGTGGCATCTTTCTTTTTCTTTGAGCTGGAGAGTCTCCAACACAGTGGAGCTCTCACTCCCAGTCTCAGACCCACACACAGATGCAGAGTGTGTCCTCACAACAGATTCAGACTGCTTGCAAACTCCTGTGACAAAGTAGAACTGACCCTTATGCTGGATGCTGCTGTTGATAAAACTCTGACCAGCATTCCACGGGCTGGCTGCTCGGGTTGGCTCTGAACCAAGCCAATCATAAGCTGAGTGCGCCCTTTTGCGCTGACTCTCAAAATGGCTACCACTGGGCTTGTTGTGATGGTCTCCATTACATGAACCACTGCCTGAGAGCTGTCTGGGTTTCAGGTGCTCTGACTGGCTTGTGCCTTGAGGAGGTGATTTGCTGAGGATGTTTGCTGACTTCTGTTGCTCAGGGGCAACTTTGTTATCTGTAATGGAAAAGTATTCTGGGTTCAATAGCACCCTGCCCTGACCATGAGGCTGGAGGGGGCGGTAGCCTGGAGGCTGCTGGGCCTGTGGCTGTTGAGAGCCCTTCCAAACTGAGTACACTGGCTCAGAATTGAAATTGCCTGTATCTGTTTTAGCCACCTCAGGCCTTTGGGCATTCACAATGTGTGGCTGTTGATGTAGTTGATTGTGTGGTCTGGGCTGTTGTTGAGGCTGTGGCTGCTGGGGTTGAAAGTCATTACTGTGACGGTGGACCCTGCTGTTCTCAAGATTTTTTGTGGCTATGAAACTATCCAGGCGTGCCGGGACTGGAGGAGGACGAACAGAAGGGTAAGTACCTTGGGATGGAGCCCCTAAAGGCACTTCTTGTTTAGAGAGTCCTTTATTGTTTGTATGAAAACTATCATTGCCATTGTGGTTGTGGTGATTTACATTGATGCTGGTATTGTTGTGGTACTGCTGTGAGATAGCTTCCACTGAACGATAGAGTTGGTCCATGGTCTTTGAGTCAGATTGCAGAACCTGGGTCGGATGGTAAATGGACTTTACATACTTAAGATCAGCATAGTGACTGAAGGAACTGGACTGCAGGTCATCTGGGAGAAAGGGAGAGGGGTAATCTGGGGCAGTGGACCCACCAGAAAAAGAGCTGTAGGCAGAGTCTCCTTTTCCGTGTTGGTGATGGGCAAGTTGGTCGGCAATGCTGCTGTTGGACTTGGCTGGGGAGAGCCGGCTGACAGGCAGGCTCAGAGGGTGCAGATCCACGTTGCTCATTCTCTCAAAGTGGAAGCTGTAGGAATCCATGGAGGACTGGGGCGGACGGCAGGAAGGGAAGGGCAGGGTCTATAAATGTGTTATCTGTGTATGTGCGCTGATGCATGTGTCTTCCTTGTGGGCGAAACTGAGGAGATTACCATCAACACATTTGCACCAGGTTGTCTGTCACGCTACCCACTAATTAGGTCATTTTCTTGCCTCCTTTTTGTTATTCAAAGCCTCTTGGAACAGTCCCCTCAGTAGCTCCTGGGGGAGAAAACAAACACAGCAGACTGGTTATCAGCCTGAAATCTTGACTTGGGACTCACGGTGAAGTCATACATCCAGGGAACTGAAAGCTCAAGAGTGAAATGGAACAACATAATATGTGCAGAAAATAAAAAAAAATATTGCAGGCACTGACAGATACTCAACACATCGTGTGTGTTGTTTTCACATCCTACTGCATGCTGTTTTGACTGATTTCTAATGGCATGATATGTTTGTGTCAGATTGTCAACTTTGCATGTCCACTAGGTTAATGGCCCGCACAGCTCACACCACCACATCAAAGAAAAACACCTCCATCTCTCATCTACACTGCATGCATGGAGGAAAACTCTCCATATTTGTGAAAATGCCTACGAAAATAAAAAAGTTGCTCTATTTGTATGGTGCTTTCTGCACAAGTACTATTAACATACCAGAAAACTGTAAGATATCAGTGATACATTTCTGCCTGGCATTTTTAGGTCAAATTCCTCTAGTGAGAAGCCGTACTTAGTCTGTTTTAAGTTGTAAAGACAAATCATGACTGACTGAAAAAATGTTCCCTTTTTCCAGGAGAAAACTGTTTCTGCCAACCCAGCAGGGTGGAGGAGCTGGTGCATAGAGGGGAAACCATTTAACTGTCCTAAATATGAATTCAAATGTATTTTAACTACCTTGATTTCAATCTTTTTCTCCCTTGTAAAACAGTTTGTTGCACATTATTCATCTTTCATTACTCATTCATTTGAGATTGATTGATTGAATGATTATTTTCTGGATTAATCAGTTGGTTTGTAAAATTTTGGAAACTGAAAAAAATCCCTGACATTCATGATCAAATTTCTTGCTTTGCAGTCAATTTTCTGTTGATCAGTTAATCAACTAATCAGCACTAGTCAAAACAGTAACTTGATAGCATTGGAGATTTAAAAACATTTATTCACTGTACGGCAGTAACTTCTGGTTTAATGGTTATCACTTTAGCCATTTTGAGGTTTACGGGCTCATACAGTTTACTGAGCTTGGTTTTGTAGGTCAGTACAGTTAACCACCTGTTGAAGGAGTCTGACTGCCGTTTTGAGGTCTCTAATTAAAGGCCCTGAGGTTGGCGGTGCACGTTGCAGCACACAAATGAAAAAATGTCAGGAATTCCATATGCAACTACAGAAATCTGGGAGGATTATTCATGTGACAGATGTATAATGCTTTGTTAAGCACCGCTGCAGCCCATAAAGACTTCTCTACCTTTTTCTCTTATTATTCTCGCATCAGCAATATCTTGTCAAGTAACTGCATAAAATGTGAGCAAACTTTTACTTTGCTACACATGCACTATGACCTACACTGTTACATGAAACCTTTACAAGTTACTAATGCTACTAAGTAAAGCAAAATCAGCCAGAAATATTTGCAAATCCAATTTAGAAGAACTTCCTTTTCTGATATATAAGTGCAGGAAATTTAATAACTTTAAAGAATAAAACAATTCTTTGACCTGTGGTCATTATCAGCTATCAAAATAATCATCTTCAGCACAGAGACCAGCCCTTGCTACTTAATGACAGGTTTGGTTTTTCTGTGGACTCTAATAACAGAGTAAACGTATTCTCTCTTCCATGGCCTGCATGCCTGTCCATAACTTTGTCATTAAGGTGAAGCCACATACCTGTCATGCATACACAAAGGTCAATGCTGTCAATAAAACAAAGACAAGCCAACCAGTTAATCAACCTTCAGTATGAAAGTTGGGCCTCACCATTGATAGAAATGCAACAAATGTTCACAATATGAATAAGCCTTTCCAGCCTTTGTTTCAGATAACTTTTGGAGGTTTTTAACCAATTAGAAGTTATCTGAACCAACAGATATAAAAACGCTTGTGGTAAGTGACCACTTAGTGATTTAGTAAGACAGAAAACTGAAAACTCCTTTACAGTTCGTTCCAATGAGCAACATTTTCACAGTATTGCACAGTTTTTTGGCTGAGCTGAAAAACTTGAATCAAAGATGGTCCTAGGTGGTCGTTTTGCATACACACAAAACCCACCTCCCAAGAGCCTTTCAAACTACAGTATTAAAGGGGATTCCATGTGTTTATGAAGGGCCTTCTGATCTGTGGTGTGTCTGTGTGTGTGTGCGTGTGTGTGTGTGTGTGGTTTCTAGCCCTCCTCTTCCCTCTGCGAACAGAGAGAGGCTCCCAAACAGGGGAGCGCTCAAGTGGAAGTGATGGAGGGGACAGGCAGTGACAAAATGTACAGAGAAGAGAGAGGATAGAGGGAGGAAGGGAGGGTGAGGCAGAGGGTGACTGGCCAGACAAATACCCTCACACGCAAACCACAACAACAAGAGACAAGAGAAGTGAACAATGACAGCAGGAAAGACGAACACAAGTTGGAAGGCTGGATCAACAGTCACAAGGCAGACTGGGAACTACTCAAGAGATCAACTACTTGTAGACTTGTTTGAATGAAACTTTATAAAGTTAAATGAGCACTTCAGCAGGACAAAAACAAGAAAAACTCACCAACACTTTGAGTCTAAGTCGCTGACCTTCCTGATTTCCATCTGAAAAAGGCCAAATTTCCAAATTTAAATAACGATTTGCTGACTTATTTTAGTCCTTTTTTCCCCTCACTCCTAACATCTTTCTTCCCCTAAAAAGGGACCAGACCAAGTAACTAGGAGAGCTAGATATTAGAGGGAAGACTTCTAGTGAGTCCCTTCTCCCCCCACCGAGACCCGAGGCTGCCTAGCGGGAGCCAGTGATTGGCCAGCCGATGACGTCCGGCTCTGCGATGCACAATGAGCGCAGCGGAGGGAATATTTCACTGCCACAGATAGCTGCTAGTGCTGCCGGCTGCATGAACAACAGAGAGAGAGGAGAGAGCGAGAGAGAGAGAGAAAAAAAGAGGCCTCGCATTCCTGGCTGGCTTCAAAGACGGAGCAGAGCCCGGGCGCCATTCATTCCCAAGGCCCTGAGCCCTGCACATGGAGACTAGCCAAGGCAGGAGGGAGGATGGAGGTGGGGAGGGGGTAGTGGTGGACGGGTGACCTCCCAGCCTCCACCCCAGGGGGAAAAAAACAAAAAAAAACAACAAAAAACCAGTCACAAAGACTAACTATCCACCACCATCACCCTCATTTCCCCCTTTCCCTCTGATTTCTAGCATAATTCTATTATTCTCCCCTTTATTCCTCTATTTTTCATCACTCCTGTGAATAAAAATTATGGAGATGCTACTAATCATCAACCAAACGCAGATATCTAATAGTTACTACTGCAGTAAGACTGATACGAACGCAATCCTTACTGTTATTAACTAATGTGGTTCTTGCCACCAATAATTGTCCTCTTTTTATTTCTTTGAAAACTTTTTTTGCATAATTTTTCAAAGATACAATGAATTGATAATTTAACTTCCAATGGACAGCTAGTGGGATTTATAACATTGCATCATGAATATTTTGTGACTGAAAATATTGCACCAAAGGCATACAAAATGCTAAGAGTGAAGCATGGCATAAACCACAGTGAGTATTTAAATACACTACTTGACACTGGTCTGTATTTTACATAGGTCAGTGACTCAGTCAGCACTTAAACCTCCTGTTTGATTGTCTAGTATAAGACAAAGACCCTAGTGGCCTTCTCTATTGTTTTTACTGAGCCTGGCAGTGCTAGTACTCAGTTATGTAGAGTTTTTGTCACAGTTAGCAGACAGTAGTGCAAAAAGCAGCATCAATGCAGTGTTGTTGGTTTTAGTCAGCCTGATGACAACAGACCTTTTCTTTGTGATGAAAACATGTGTATTGGACTGAAAGAAGGCATTATAAGATTATATGATTAATGTGTGCAAAGAAAATCTGAGCTCAAACTCTTGACATACAGGCATCAACTACAGCCAGACATTTGTAATATTTGTCATCTTAAGTGATCTTAATTTCTCTGACACTTTGAAGAAATATCTAAGCCTTGTTTAACATCTGCAAAATATAAAATGTGAACAAAATGTGAGGGGAACTTGAGCACTAATTGCTTTGTTTTTTAAGTACCTGACTCCTATAGTGGTACAGCACCCAATTAGATTGTAGCTTTAAAATAATATACTAATATACTTAAGATTTATTAAGTCACTTTCCACACGATTGCCATATACTCTGTAACAGGGGTCAAATTAAATACAGCCATGTAAACAAAGATAAGCTCATGACCACTTTCTGCCTGGCAACTGAGCTAAGTACTATATCATGGTGGAGGGAGGAGAGAGTGTGCTTTAAGAACCTAAAGAATTTAAAGACCATAAAAAAATCTAAAGCGGTCAGGGAAGGTGTCAGACAAGGACACATTTTCATAAAGAAGATTGGATTTATGAAACCACTGAATGAGGACGAGAACAGGGTGAGGGCTGATGGAGAGAGGAAGGAATGAAGGATGGGAGGGGGGTGTTAAATTCTTTCAGATACTTTTTTTTTTGTCTTTCATTGGTGATTATATTTTCCAGCGTGACCTTCACCATGCAGCCACGAGACTGGACCACCAGGCGTTTGAATTAGAAGCAAAAGGCAGAAATAAGATCTAGACATAGAGAATAGGAGACAGAGAGTATGGGATGATATAAAGATGCCACAGAAATACAAGAATGAATGGTGAAATAAAGAAACAGAGAAGACACGTGAGGGAGACGAAAGAGAAAAATAAAATTCTGGGACTATAGTGGCTAATGGTAGCAACCCAACCACTAACAAGCCAAAACCAATAAGCTTGTTAGCTTGGCTAAGTCTGTTGATTAAGATGCAGTTGGGTTGAGGGACCTCTGGACCTCTAACTGAGGAGCTAAATGGATTGGTCGTGTCCTCAAAATACTACTGCTAGTACTGTTGCATCATTCAATGGTGACAAACAATGTTTTAAATCAAACAACCTTTAGAGATATCACAGCAGGAAAACCACAGCTGTTATTACATTAATAACAGATACATTCGATTTACGGTATCTGCAACAGTTTGGGTCTGTTTCACAAAGATAACCTTAGACTGGTCCATAGTGTTTGGAACAGACTTCGTTTTTCTCTCGAGTAATCAAACCAAGTTAGACAGTTTCAAAAAGTAAAGACTGATATCTTAAAAATTAGCTATCTGATGCCCAAGCTACCTCAGCATTGAGAGCCATGTTTCCAAGGTAACAGTCAGTGACACCTGCTAATCAGGCATGTCAAAAAACAGAAAAGAGCAAACATGGTTAAGAATGTGTAGTCTGCTAACAATGCTGTGCAATGAACAATGAGAAAAGGTTTTATAGAGCACATTAAATATTGGAAATTGCCAGCATTCAGCAGACCAACATTTTCATCTGCTGGAGACAACTATCCTGAGGATGAGGAGTCAGCAGAAGTACTGAGCCTTGAGACGTCTACTGATGCTTTTTGTGTCCTCCCAATAGTTGATTTCTTCCAGAGGGCAAACATTTCTGCTAGAGTGTATGGAGCTGATTGGTTTGACATGCTAGTGACCTCACATTGCTCAGTTAACTAAAAGCAGATTAGACTTATTTTAGTTCAGAACTAGACAGCTTCAATTTAGATGTCCATATGAAGTCTTGCCAAAACTATCTTTAAAAATCTTTATACTGTGTACTGTACCTCCTGCTGTCGAAACCAGCACAATGCACTGTGAAAGCAAAGTGATGCCAAAGAGGACGAAGCCTGTTCACTGACAGAGTGTTGCTGTATGCAGACATTACTGCTCACAACTCTTTATGTATTAAAAATATTTTAGCTGTAACACATATTGGTCCCTCCCTGTAAAACAGAACAGTTATTCAAATGAAAAAAGTGCAACTATTGCAAAGAGATCAGACGCTCAGAGGGCAGAGCACCGACTCGAAAAGGTGACAAAAGCAAAACCATGGACATATTTGATAGGCTTCGCTCTTGCTTGCATATTCGTTAGTTAAGCTGCTTGTTGTGAAAGATTAAAATTGTTCCACTGACCTTTTGGCCCATGAAGGGCTTCAACAAAATGTGAACCATTATATGCTTTACTTACATTTCACTTGACCCTCCATTAAGTACCACTGCCGGTGCCCTTAATTTTCAATTAGGTTGAAGAAACTAAATACAACACACTAGAAACTCTTACCTAATCTTTACTTAGTGTCTTCAACTCTGAAATCTTAGAAATTCTGTAAGTGTAAAATGGATGGAGGAGGCATCACAAAAAATTCTGGACTATGACTCAAACCTCCCACAGGAGCTGAAAGACATCATTCCCATTGTCCCAGATCAAACAGACACAGAGAGGAAGCTGCATTTGAAAAGGTGGAAGTGGCCCAGTGTTAAGCACTGACAGAGAAAAGCATCTAGTAGCGGGAAAGGGATAGCCATGTTGCCATGCGGTTTGATCAAAAACGAGATTCATCATGTCTGTATGCGCAGGGGAGAGAAACTGTGGCGGTGTGTTGCTGGGCAGTGCTCATACCACTGTCTAAAATCTACAGCTGACCAAGACAAGCTGTCACACTCTAATAAGCTCCGCATTCCTGCCCTGATCTGGCCTCAATACTTGCTTTACCGTATTAACACGTACCAAATTTAATGTTTAATTTAAACTAAAACTTGTATGTACCTAAACAAACTGACTACTAAATGCGTGCGTGTGTAATTGCTAAATAAAACACTGCATCTTCTATATTTGCCCTGTCATCCCTATGTATTTGCTTAAACAATTAATGCTTACATAATGATACACAAACAAAATGTAACAAGGTCATTAAGAGTATACCAATAACACGCTCAGCTATAAGAAAAAAAAAAACACAGTTAAGTATTCTGCATCCGTTCTCGTAAACCATTAACCAGGAACTGCACCATGCCAGCAGCATCAAGCTGCACAGGCCTCTGCAAATGATAAACTTCTTATTGCTTTCAAGTAAAGAAGAGTAGACAATTACTTTTGTATTAAGGACTCCCTGGGGGGCTGCATTATGATCTAGTCATAGTGAGTTTAACTGGATTCTGTAGGAATTCTTCTGCACTAGAATAGCACAGGGCTGCAGGCAATGGAGTTTTGTCTATGTGCACGTAGGTATCCTAAAATGGCACCCTGCAGAAGATATGCCATCGATTTATGCAGGAGCAAACAAAACTGTAATAACTTCTGATGGATGAGACAGGAGATATGAGACAGGCCACGGCACAAATAACCCAGAGGCTCAAGGATCACATGTTTCACTGGCATTACAGGGCCGTAAAACATTTCTACAGAGCAAGAGATTACCTTATTCAGAACAAATGTGTGATACCACCAACAACTAGGGAGCAACAGCAACAATAGCGGTCCACGTAAGAACGTATGAAGGGAGAAAAGTAAAAAATTTGATAAACACAAAAAGTGAGAAAGAAGAGACAACCCGGCAGGAAGCTGAGGACAAACACCACAGGAAAAGAAAAAGCAACACACAATGACAAATGACCCACTTCCTGCTAAAAAAAAAAAAAAAATGGGGAAAGTCTCAATGACTCCATCTCCATACGGAAGAATGAAACATCTATTGTTCTTTGGTCCCCAGTGTCTCCTATAGCTCAGGCCTCATCTCCCAACGTCTGCTAAAGACACACTGTCTGCAGTCTAAGCAGAAAAGATACTATGAAGTTCAGTTTGGTCACCTGGAATTAAATGCTTTTTCAACTACCTTTGCAATTGTTTATGTCATATTCTGTTGATTCTTTAGCCCATAAAATGCTTGAAAGTAGCAAAAATTGACCAGCACTGTTTCTCTGAGCCTAACCTGACATATAAACATTGCTTTTTGTGACTTGCCAACGGTTATTTGACATATTGGAGAAGCTGGTACCAGAGAAAGTTTGGCATTTTGAAAATAGCTAATCCACCCTTAAAATTGCTGCAACTTAGCTTCCTGTTGTTTGTCTAATTATTTCCATGTTTTTTCTCTGTTTGTTTTACATGTGGTTTACAGGTTCATACTATAGCTATGGCAGGTTCTTTATTTATAATACCCTCTGTACTTGATATCCTGCCATCACATTAATAATAATTATTATTATTATATAATTATTAAGATTTTAGATTTTGCGTGTGGAAGTCCGGTTTCTACCTAAAACAGAATTTTACAGTGTGTACTGAATACCTATTGCAGTGTCATCTAAAACACAAATGATGTAGATGTGCAGAGCCTATAGCTGCCTGCCAGGCTGCAGTAACCATCTCTGTCCTGTTATATAATGAGCTGTGGTCCGAGCTCAGCTGACCACAGAAACATAACAGATGCAGGAATTCAGCCACGGTGGCCCCACAGCTGCTAGTGCGTCACCCACGACAGTGTATGACTTCACCGGGAGCACAAGATTCTGTAAAGAAAGAGACTTCCCAGGGAGATGCCAACTTTACCCATCATGCATTGTTTTTATAATGCAGCCAATCATTAATCAGTCTCGTAGTGACTCTCTTAACTCACCTTAACTGTATCTGTTTGTTGTTTGAACCAATGACCAGAGAACTCTGCTACAAATGATAGTATCTGATCCAATATTGGTTAAATGACGCTCACCTTGAGGACAAACAAACAAAGTGATTTAGCAACATTAAATGAAAATAAATTGTCATTAAAACCAAGCAATGAAGTCCAACTGCAACAATGAAATCCTTGTGCAGGCCAGTATACACTGGGTACGTCCAAGTATTTATTGTTACCCATGGAATGTATTAACGCGGGAAAAATCTGCGTTAAAATCTGTTAATGGACTTATCACACCTAATACAGAGTGGTGTGGCAGAAAGGCCATATGATGTGACCTGGTTCTTTCTTTTCACTTTTTCCCCACTATCTGCATTAGGCGCTGGCTCCTCTGAGAATCTCATTGTTTGCCATGGAAATGAATGAATTTTGATCATGGAAAGAAAGTTATGTCATTCATACAGTAGCATTAATGTAGTTTTTCCAAGTTTGTTGGAGTTTAAGCATTGACAAGTTGGAGTTATACTTAGCTAATTGTGTAAACTGTGTTTAACTAAAGGAACCTTTTTGTTCTGTGTGTAACCAATCTTTGATATTCAACTCTTTCTGGTGTTATTAACTAATGAACAGTGGTTCACAGCGAGTATGCTGATTAACTCAAGGTCAGTTTTGAGATACTTGTTTTTAGCTCGAGTATTACCACTTTATGCAATTATATACTGTCACTCTACTATAATGTAGAGGGAAATATTATACTTTCAACTCCACTACATTTACAGCTCGTTACATTTCAGATTTTATGCAGAAAATCTGATACATGACTTCTTCAAATTATACACTGTACATACAAACATACAAGAATGCCTACCCAACAGTATTCAGACTGGTGACTCTGACATTAGATTACATATTGATACAGGAGCAATATTAATCTTACGATATCATAAACAATGCCTTACAGGGACAAGGGCCACTCTAATCCTGAAAAACAAGAGAAAGTGACGGACAGAAAGACTTTGGAATTTGTCCACATACACTTTCAAACAGCTAACAATATAAAAAAAACCAAGCAATAAAAATCCCTGGACAATATCTATCAGCAGGCCGAACACCTGACACTTTATGGCAGCCTGGCACTCTGATCCTCAGTGCCTTATCACTGATAGTTTGGCTGGTTTGGTTGTTTGGCAAAGGTACGTGGAAAAGAATGTGCTCGATAAGCAGCTAGGGCAGGTACAGCAGGTAAAACAAACAGGTTGTTATATTCACAGCCCTCAGTTTGATGGCTTAAAGCAAAATACGCAAATCTTATTCAAAGATTCAAATTTGCAGCTATTACTTAATGTTCCTGTTTATCAAACACAGGTACGCCAGGCTACTGACAGTGTTCAATCATTAGTTTAGATAAGTAGTTATTACGCAGTAGGATTGCTGGTATTTACTCGTCACCAGTAAAAACGTACTCACACACAGCACAAGTCTATCTGCTCTTTCTTTCTATATGATGTCTTGGAAATATTGCAATTTGTGCCTGTTACTGAGTACACGTCTGCCTTCAAATACCACTCACACAACAGATATTCATCTGTGTAATGATCTCAGTAGTCTTCTATTGCTCTGTGCAGACAGCAGGTGAGTACACCTGATAAGAGGACGGTTTGCAGGACACTTCCTGGTAGAACAAACAACCGTCCATACAGGAATATATACACCTGTGGGGTTACATTCCATGAAGCAACATAACAGCTGATTGCAGACTGATGTTGCTATCATAAAGGAGAAAGACTAACAGAAAATATTCAAATTGGAGAACCTGAAACCCTAAATTTCCTGTTAATCGCTGCTAATCACCACAGCTCTGTCGAAAAACATATTGTGTGAGAAACAAGTCCAAAGGTATCAGAAACTCCAGTAAGAGGAACACTACTCTGTTTTATTTTGCCTTTTAAATGTTCACTTGTCACATAAATATGGGAAATAACAGGCCTGGATGTCATATTCTGTAAGACATCCTGATTATCACTAGGCTTTATTATATTACAAGGACAAAGTTTCAATACCCATTACATAATCACATTAGATATTTAATCCAGTTTTGGGGAGAATATGCGAGGGAAGAAGTGCCAGGTTAATTATGTGCCAAGGGCGATTTCTGCGGAGACGTCTAAGCACCAATCATGACTGCATGTATTGCTAATAAGTGTTTAGCAACTGCACTGAGTGACAGAGCTTAAATTAGTTGCTTGGTTCAATCAGGCCTTCTTCACACAATCAATTCATCCATTTGGCTGCAACAGTTAGGCCATAGGCTTGAGTTAGTCAGGTATTACATACTGACATCTTCATGGGAAAAACCATAAAACTTTATCCATATCATTCTGCAGCTGCACAAAGCCTAAGTCTTTATATCAACACACTATCGTATTCACTTTGAGACGCTCAGACTACATAATTAGACCTGGGTGTTTTCCCCTCCCGTAATCGCTCGACCTCCTGGAGTGTCCAAAGTCAGGTTACAGTACTAAACGACCTGCTGAGCACCAAGACAACAACATTCCTCCTCCTGTGTCCAGGTCTTATTGCTCCCCAAGAACCATCTGAAATGAGGCAATTACAGCCAATGAATGGACATTTTTAGACCCCAGAATGTTAAAGCAGTAGAGGGACAAGTTTTGAAGAAAAAAAACACACATTCTAGTCTATGGCATTACACAGTTCCCTACTGCTATCACATGAAAACCGCTCTGAGATTCAGACATTAAGAAAAGTGCCAGTACATCTGTCCAAACTATGAGTTATTTGCTTTTATACAGGGCCCTGCATACATACAGGTGTTTTCATTAACTCTCACTGATTACAGTCCTGCTCTGGAGATGTTGGATGGAGCAGGGATGGAAACTATGCAAGGTTGTTGGACTCCACGCACTGATAATGCTGCATTTTGACATGTCACAGGTGAGACTTATAATACTCGAATACCGTGGCTTTCCAGAAAATCGGGAAATGGGGGAAACAGCTTGCACAGTCAAAAGTTTGAACAAACCAACCTCTAATTTTATCTGACCAACAAGTTACATCTTCTTGTTTCATCTGTATGAACAGAATAAAATATTGCTTCATAAAAGAAAACAAACAAACTCTAAATGCTGAGCAATTCCTCTAAGTTAAAAACACTTCACACCCATGGTGCAACTCCACAGGTGTTTTTCATTATTTTGCCTGATTAGAGCTCTTCTCAGGCCCATTTACTCAATGTTTACACACTGTTTTTGATTGACATCTCTTCTGTGTATCACTCTGATTGCTTTGTTTGGTGACCGTACTTGTTTCCTTCTGTGGGCTCCACCCATCGTGAACCTACGAAGCTCTACTGGAATAACTGAAAACACCTGGGCTGATTAAAACACAATCAACACACACAAAAACTTACATTTTTATGTTAATACGTCCCCCAATTACAGATTCATACAATTTTGAACTAATAAATAGAGCACATTTCATGTCGTGTGTGGTCCCTTTAATAGATGACCAGTTGAAAAAGACATCTCATTCACACAAATTCTACATAGTCACTGGCATCTGAGGAAAAGGCCCACTGAGAGCAGGGGTCATTCAAGCATGGAGCTCCTGCTGTTACACGTCGGTGACATCATGTCTGGTTAGGAAGGAGAAACCGCAGAAAACAAAGAGAAATGTGAGGACAAATGGGAAAAGGTGTGAGAAACTGGGCCACTGTCCACTATCTAATATGCCGTGATGGAAATGAACAGACGTGCCTCTAATCTCTCCTTTCATACCTGCCAGGATGCTTTAAGGAGCATGAAAAGGACAGGCCAGATACACGATATGCTGCCTTGTAGAGTGTCAGCGGCAGGACAACAGGGCAACATTTGCTCAGTGTTGCACCAGAGATTTGAATTGCAAAAGAACCCGCCAGGCAGATGGGAGAGAGACACTGTGTGAGGGCTGCACGGTTAACATTCACTTCCCCCACTGACCCCAAACATGGCTGCTGCTGTTGCAGTCAACAACATTTCTGAGCTGGGATATATTCTTTAGAAAGTAGGTTGTCTTGTCTAGTTGTGGAGAGTGTGCTGCTCATGCAGTTTATGAGACTTCAAATATCAGGTAAAATTAAGAAAATTTAAAAAGTGGGCAACATTTCCATATTCTTGTTGTCACCCACCTTACTGAGGAGATTAATTCAATTAGAATTAAGCAGATGAAAATAAGGATTCTTGTGGATAACAGGTGTCCTTACATGCAGAGTCACTCTTACTCATATTATCGTTCTTCAAAATCCTGTTATTTATTGGCCTTGACCGCCTAGGATCAAATCTCACTCAGTCTCTGTCTCCCCTGTTTACACTTCTGTCTCCACTCATTCCTCACTCAGACAAAAGGTGAGAGATGGTGAGGGAATGACTCACCGCCGCTTCCTTACAGAGAAAATTCAGTTTCAGTATTTCACCTGGTCTGCTTTTCTAATATCCAGTATGAAGGAAATACCTGACAGAAATATTGACATTATTTACTTAGTTTGCTTTCTTGTGAAACATCACTGGAAACCAAACAAAAAACTGGAGCAAACCAACTGACTGCTTTCACAGTTACTGTTAAAAAAAGCTTAAAGTCTAACTTTGCCTTTATTTGTCTAAACAAGCATTTATATGGGCTTTAGGCATTGAGACACAGGGGGAGATTTAGCATCTCCAAAATACCAACTGATCATTAACTGGTCAGAAGCCGAGCACAGTGAAAAAACATTTTGCCCCCCACCTTGCTGAGGAAAATCCAATGCACTCAAAATGAATGGTAGCTTGCTCAGTTATTCCAACTGTGCTCTATGCTTCTGACTCCCTCACAAAGAAAAAACAAACATTATCAAATGTCAGCCAAAACACAAACACACAAGAATCAGCTCAGCACTAACAACAGAATCTCATGTATTCAGGATGACCCTGTTATTACTAACCAGACAGGTACTGCACAACGCCATCATAACTGTAAAAAGTCTTAATTTGGGCCCCATTAAAACAAAAGGGAAAGTTTGAATAAGTGGGCCCTCTTTGAGCCAAACATCTGACTAAGAAGGAATTTATTTCCTCTGTCCTGCTTCTCAACTCTCTCAGTTTCAACGTCAGGGGGGAGTTTTTTCTGTAAAACGAACCTGGAATAAATTTGATTTAGTGGTCAGCTTTGTGCTAGAAAAACACAACTGCAGTTTTAAATTTTATAGTTCACAGATCTCAGCTTTCAACAGGTTCCTTATGGCTTTTCCATGCCCTCATCCTGTGCAAACTGGTGCGGCTACAGTTTTAAAATCACGTGGCCAGACAGCAATAGCCTTGCTGTAGAAAGGAAGAAAAAAAAACAAAACCTTTCTGGCATTAAAGCACCAACAGCTCTTGACATTTAATTTATCTGTTCCAGGTGGACACTGAGGTAACATTTAGCTAGTTTTGTCATTCTTCAGGCCATTATGAAGCAGATGATCCATGCAACGCGGCCAACAAATTTTCCCTGAACAGGCTGATAAGTCTCTCAAACTGAGTAATCCTGGCTAAGCGCTTTTCCTCTGAGAAGTTTGCTTTATGCTGCAGAAAGCTATATAATGGAAATAATGTAACAATGAAAAAGAAAATTATTATTTTATCCCGAATACAGAGGCTCTTTGTTAGCTTGCTGCACCATTACCATGTGGATGGTGATTTTGCAGACATGCCACCTCCATCTCTGTGTATTTGACAACAGAACACATGTCGGGGTGTATTGAAAGAACAAATGTGTCTAATGCACTGATAATTACAGTCCCACCCACACCTCAGGCTACAGACTGTGAACTGTAGATGATCTCCTATTGTACCAACGCCTCTGCAGAGATGAAACACTCTGTGTTAACTTTTAATTGTCCCTCTTTTGAAACATATACAGTAACCTAATAGTACTGATCATTGTGCTCAGGAGTCAAGTGATTTCTAATCTCCATTGTGTTTCCCGGCACAGAGTCTGCCACCGTGGTTAATTTTGGGGAGCTGATCACAATGGGCTCCTTTTACTGCTGGCAGTGCAGGTTTCCTACCTCAGAACAGGGCATGAGAGGGTGGAGGGGTGGTAAAGAGGGGGTGGGTTGAGGCTGTAAAATAAATCACACAGAGATTAAACTTCACCAGAAAACAGTGCAACACACTCTGGACTTTGTAACCTGAAAGGAAAAAAAAGTAGTGCGGCAGTGCCTGAGGAAGCACCGTAACGACCGCTGAGGGGAGCGTTACTCTTTCCTGTGATGTTGAACCATTTCAATATATATAAATATATGCATTAAATTCACTGAGCTAATATGAAAAGAAGACATGTCTTGGCTGAAGCTAATTCTACATTTGTTTCACACTTTCCTTGTGGCATATTCGTTTGCTCACATTAGCTGGCAGATTACTGGTCTCAAAGGTCCAATGGGGATCAGTCACACTGGATGATAAATAAGGGTATAAATTACTTTCATTGTCCATTGATCGGTTGACTATTGATTAATATTTAGGCTATAAAATGCACAAAAAGTAGTGAAAAATCCCACTGCATCTTCTCTGAAACCATGGTTTCATCTGATGAACTCAAACTCATGTGTTTTATATTTCACATTGATATATTAAACTGTATTTCAGAAAAAAATGGCCCAGCATCTTGGGATATCAGAGTCACAGCAACCCAGGTGTTGAAGTTAATCCAGCTTTGACTTGAAACACACACACACACACACACACACACACACACACACACACAGTGAAAAAGACATCAAGCCTCTACTTCAAGTCATGTCAGACAGCTGTAAATGCCTCTTTTATTAGGCAGTATCACAGCCATATTAGTGCATCCTTGGCTGGCTCTAGTCTCAGTGACAACCCCTCACCCACACCTTTTCATCAGGCGCTATGAAACTTGAGAAGACCCTCCAGCAGACCTGTTAGCACAGTGTATTATATAGATACAGTACACACACACACACACACACACACACACACACACACACACACACACACACAAGCCTGTCTGTATTTCTTTCTCAAACACACATGAAGCATAAAGAGCTGTCCGGTAGTCCAGCAAAGCAGCATCCGCTCATAGGAAGTCTATTTCCCTCTCTTTTAGGGCCCCTAATTTTAATTTTCTCAGCGTAAACTTTTTAAAACATTTAAGACTGTGATCAATGTTGTTTCATTAAAGTAGTATGGCTTGGATTAGAACTGAAATTGGATTTTTCCAGACAGACTTTCTGCTGGTGAATGTATTTCAATTGTTCTGCCAGTGTAGATGTTGCTACTCTTGCTAACTGAGCATTTTTGTTGCCACTGGCAAATAAAACAGCAACAATGATAAAACAGTGTTATTTTCCATACTGATACTGATACATCAGAAAGAACTGGAGCACTTGTGATTGAGCGAAAAGTGAGTGAGAGTTTTTGGTCTTGAGTGGAGCTATGAAACAGATTTGTAGAAACACTAGATTCCAACTCTGTTTCCTTCCCATTTGTAAAAGTATGACATGATACGCAATCATGCCGATATTATTAAACAAAGGGAGTCTTATGGGCTACTTCTGTAAAGATACCATAATTCAGCAGTGCCTTAACTATGTTAACAAACAGTGAAAGCCATTACAGGGCTTCAGACACAGTCAGAACTGGAGTTAATATTTTCAACATTCAAAATTTACTTTCCTGAGTTTAGTCAAAGTCGGCTTTATTGTCAATACCAGCATGTAGCACATACATAGTATTGAAATTGTGATCCTCTAAGACCACACGGTGAACACAAATTAAAAATATAGTAAACCTATACAATAAAAAAAATGTAAAAGTATAAGACCTGTACATATAAAAATATAAAAACTAAGGGCATGCAGAATAAGCTAAAGTAAGATAGAAGAAACATGGCAGGTTAAGGTGACGGTAGTGCAATGGAGAGTCCAATCTGCATAAAGTGGCTAGTGCACTGTCTGTGTCATGTATTCACTCAATAACAATTACATTTTCTGTCCATTTATATATCCCCAGTAAAACAAAAACTGCATAGAGATGTAAATTTTAAGGTCACCTACACAAATAGGTTACTCACACACACATACCCACATGACATATGACCCTCTTTTATCCCACTGAGGGTGTTATAGGGCCATACAATAGTGTAGGTGTGGTCCTGTCAGATAACCACAATAGGCAGGCAGACAGACACACATAACCATACACACTTTCCAGCCAGCTCTTAGGGGATCTCATATTAGCCAGCAATAACCTCTGTCAGTCATTAGTGTCTTTCTCGTCCATTTGCTCTTTGGGCCCTAAAGAGGCCTCTGTGTTCCCCTGACAAAGGAAGGAGGATCTGACAATAAGACACTACTGCAAAATGGTGAGTGGTCAAACCCAGG
Source organism: Datnioides undecimradiatus (assembly GCA_008933995.1). Lineage (NCBI taxonomy): Eukaryota > Metazoa > Chordata > Actinopteri > Lobotiformes > Datnioididae > Datnioides > Datnioides undecimradiatus. The sequence continues at coordinate 25,843 of WARS01000049.1, forward strand.
TAAAGAAAAGAACAAGCCCCTGGCTCTGCCTGAAGTAACAACTAAAGGGAAGAAACCCGACAAAAGGTGGGTTGGGACAGCTGGGAAGGCTGTGATGGATGGTGCTGGAGATCGTTGTGCTGAAGTTCCACAAACACAAGCATTTTGAAATGAACCCATCTGCTTCCTGCCTTGCATATCTCTGCAAGGAAGACCCCCACAATGTCTGGAATGTCAGTCAGAAGAGGAGGAAATGTGTGGACCCAGATCCAACCTGCTACAAGCAGGTGCCGCTAAAAGTGTGGGGAATGGAGCAATTTTAAGTCACAGCCATGGTCCTTACAACTTATCTAATCTCGCTCACATTATCATTAACAAACTTCGGGGAAAACCTTTCAGACAATGAAAATGCCACATTGGTTACCTTTTTGCACAAGTCACACTACACATAATGAAAGGCATTGCTGTCATTATGATGATGTTGATGCCAAGGATTCAAAACTCTGCCTCGTAACAAGACACATTACCTTTGGGTGTCTGTGACAAGAATTGGAAGAATCCACAAACACGTGTGAAGTCATCACATAGCTCAAGTTCTACAATGATGATGTAACGATAACGTAATATTTACATCCTGATTATCAGGACTGATGTTTCCATCTACAATGAGCCTGCTGGTTACAATAACTTCAGAAATTCCCTCCGTTCTTTTCTATTACTTATTAATCCAGTAGGGACATTTTAACTAGAACATGGCTTCTTAAGCAGGCTTCTCTCTTCCTCATCGTTCTCTATTCAAGACAATCAAATCATTCACCCTGATCTTATCACTGTTTGAGGAAACCTTCCTGGTTATTAGTGCAATGATGTAATACAGCCTAGGCGTGCATGAATTCCTATATGACAGTCATGCACTCTAAAACATGCATCCATCATCTTGTCAACTTTTCTGAGGTCTTTTTCTTTTTGAAAGGCAGAGCATGACATCAGGATGACTTTCACAACCAGGACACCACACCTAAAGTTACCCAGCCTTAATGGTAACTACAGTTGAATGATTACATTATAGTATTGCACTGTTGTGCCAATGTATTAAAATATACAATACAATATGCCACCCTGACTTTATTACCTATTAAACCATAATAAGGGATCTGATGGACTGTGGTTCGCCAAGTAGTTTTTACTTTGTAACTCTAACTTATGAGCACAATCTCATTCTTTCTGCTGTTATCAACCACAACAGTCGATTTATGTTTAAATAATGCTAAATTAAATGTTACTAATCAGCTCTTATACTTGATTACACAAAGGCTGAGTCAATCATTTCACAGTTAAAAACACCTTTGAATTCCCCTTCTGTTTGGGTGAGTCATTCACCTGTTTCAGCTATTTCCTTAAAGCATCTTTTTGTCCTGAGGCCAACAATGCCAGCGAAAGTCTCACAACATGCAGGTTCAAAGGTAGAGGTGAAATTAAACCTGCTTACTCTTCCATTACAGCACACTGCAAACAATACAGGTACGAATAACAGAAACCAACGAGCTATTGATTGATTTATACCTCTGACACCTTCATGCTACATCTTTGTGCATTATCTCATGCTGACACCTTCACTAGTTCAAACTGAGACACCATACAAAGGGATAATGATTCAATTACAGCATCGGTGTGTAATCCCACCATTACATTTGGATCACTTTCAGCAACAACTTTTAATGTTTAATTTTTTTTTTTTAAATTGTCACTCAGTGAGGTTTCCTGTTGATGCAGACTCAGTCTGAGCCAGTCTGAACATCTAACCTAGTACTTGGGGCCAAACCACTTAGTTTTAGAGGTGGGAGGTGTAAAAGGTCACTGAAAGAACATAAACAACTGAGTCAAAAAGTAATTTTCCACTCTTAAAAAAAAAAAACAACCCAAAAACCACCAGCCCCACCAAGTCAAACAACAACAGACCACATCCTAAACCCCAAACCGGTGCTATTTTAAGTTTGTGTATACACTATATGTCCTACAATAACGTATTTTATGTTGTCCATCAATACTGTGCACTGGACACATTTCTTGTTACCGCAGAAGGAGGGGTGAAGAGAGACAGCAAAGGACAAAGAGATCTTGTTTCAACACCCAGGGTAAGTTTACGGGTATGGCCCATGGCTTTGTGACCCTTCTCTTATTTTATAGCCTTGCCCTTCTATTTGCTTCCATCTATTGTTTCCTGCTTCCTTTCTTCTTTAATCTCCCTTCAAACTCACACATACGAACACACAAAAACACACACACACACGCCAGTTACTTAATATATCACACATACCACCACATTTATGCAGCAATCATCAGATGTGTGTATTCCCACGTCAGGTTATCATGCACTGTGTTGCTGACTCCAGGCCTTCATTGGTGCATGACAATCAAAACATTGCAGCATTAGGATCAACAGGTGTTTGTGGGAAATGCAGGCTTTTGAATTCTCCCTCTGCAGAGTGTTTGTGCATGTCTTAGCATTGTTGTTTGTTTGCTTATGTATCTTTGTCTGTTCTGGAGTCTAGTCAGACTCTGTGGGTGCAGTGGAGTCAAGCTAGGTCAGCGGACTGAGCAGGGCATCCAACACACAGAGAGGCCAGTGTGCTCGGCCTGCTCCCACCATCTGACCAACGCGCCGCATGAGTGCTTCAGTTTCAGCCACGGCACAAAACACCAGTGTCTGGTTTCCCCTAAAGCAACCCTGCCACAGCCGTGGCGCCTTTTGTTCTCACTTTAAATAAAACATAGTCCAGTCATTAGGGAGAAAGGCCCCCCTGTGCATAATTCAGGGCCAGGTATCAATTTGAGACACGGAGATAAGGTTAAGGAAGGACAATACAATGTTGTTCTCACAGTGCTGTCACACAACACACACTGCATAAGTAAACACATAAAGTATGGCAATGGCAGTAAAAAATAAATACTTGGGTTAAATGGATTGCTACACCATCACAGAGCTGCAACAGACCATCGTGTTCATCAGTGCCTCTGTCAGTTGTTTACCCAGGGCTCAAGGTGGCAAGTACATGTTAGGATATAAAACAATTGTAAGATTTGCAAAATAATATGTCTAGGTTAGTTTTTATTTAGAAAAGTAAGCAGCAATTCAACAGGTGATAATCTGTGCTCATAACTGAAGCCCATTTGTCGGCTAACAAGAACTATTCACTGTCCAGCGTTTCCTCCTCACAGAGCTAAACTGAGAGCAGCAGAGGCTCATAATATATTTTACAACGTTTAACACACTACACCCATAAAGAGAGGTGGAAAATAAAATAATTTAGTTTAGTTTCGGAAAGGCTATCCTATATGTCCATTTTCATGGGAAATAATAGCGAACAGGATGACAGTTGACAACCGAAACTGAGCAACCACAGCGATACTACATGCACCTGCTACTGCAAAAGTCCCTTTCACGTACCTGCTGATTCCCGGTCACTTCGCGGTTCTCGACCTGTAGTCCTTGGTTCTCTCTTAGGTGTTTCTTCCTCTCGAAAAACTAAAAGTTACAAATAAATAAAACTGACGGGAGAAACACTTTTTGTTAGTTGAGTGGCGTGCCTCGCATTTCCCGGTAATGAGCTTTTCCTTTCTCCTTCACTCGCAGTTAGCTTACCTTATTCCCTGGAGAGAGAAGCGGATGAAAGGTAATAGAGGTCTGTGAAGACCAATCAGATGCGGCGTAAGGCGGGCACGTTGAGAATACACGACACCCTATTGGACAGTCCGTGTTAATGGCGGAACAGTGAAAACGGGAATTTCTCTAGATTGTTTTAATGTGCAAGTTTGATGAAATAAAGGCTGACGGTAAAGTTGAAAAGGGGCATTTTACTGCCTTGTTTAACACACTGACACAGGAATGTGATGTAATAAATTAAATGGTCACACTGTCAGGAAAATGTCAATCAAATATGATTAATAAAAGTAAAAAAGTGTGTATACACATATATAAAACAATAGCAATAAAACATCGGAGTCTACATAAGAGTTAATGTTCTTGGGGCAGCACAATGTGGATTGAAAGGAGCTAATCATTTCTAAGAGGCTCTGCAATGCAAAGCTATATAAACTACTTTGAATACCTTTGTTTCATGCGCAGAAAGATTAACGAAAGAACATCTATTCTTTTTAAAACACAAACAACTGAGGTTATACTGCTCGGATGCTGCAGGATACAATAGAGCAAAATATGAAAATCTTTCAGGTCACCACCAATGTTTTGGGGGTTTTTTTCCATCTAGCTGGCAACAGTTGTAACTCCAACATTACTCACTGTTAGATGGATTGGACATGGTGCTTTTAGGTTTCTATGTTATATTTACAATTTATGTAAAACTAGTATGTTCAGGACAGAATCACAGTATGTTGAAATTACAGATGTATCACATACAATATAATAAGAGACCCATTATGTGCCTAGGGCCAAAGACTACTTTAACTTTGATTCAGTTTTGTTTGATTTTTTTTTTTAAAGACGACAATTTTTTTTCCAGATGGATTGCAATAATTATTTTCCATGCAAACTGTACTGTACAGTCAAAAATATCACAATTATGAGTATAGAATATGTTATTTCTATACATCTTTCCAGACCTTGTTCATATTGTCATGTTTACAGTATAAATTATATTTACCATGTATACTTACTGCAACAACGACAACAATGACAGTGACTCTGACAATCCACTAGCGACAAAGCTGAAACTGATGGGATGACAGCAATGACAATAGCAGCTCACGACCACTTGGTGGCCTTTTATTTACTGAGAACTGAAGCACAGGTTTGAACCTGGTGACAGCCGCTGTCTGAATTGTATAAGGAATTTACTTTATACCTCTACAGCTATCATCATTTTAAGACTTATGTAACAGCTTTGTCAATTAAACTGAACTTCACTACAAGCTGCAACGTGAAATGCTGACATGAATCATTAATATTTTAAAAATGCATAAAATGCAAAAAATATATAACAGCATTCATATTTTTGATATATATTATATAATTAATATTATTTTATTTTATAATTTTATATTTTAATTTATATTTATATATGCATTTACTAAGTAAATTTTTAAATGCAGAATATTTCATGTACTTATTGTTCCTACTGACAAAATCAGTAGAAACAATAAGTCAAGACTGAATCATGTTTTCCCTTGTAATTATAATCATGAACGTGCCCGAAATGTAGGCAGAGATTTGGACTCTTTGTAGCTCTGTCAGTTGCTTAGAAAAATGTATTAAGCTGCTGACTGCAAGAGCTGACATTTGCTGCTTATATAGGTAAATCAACCCAAATGATAGAAATGTCACTTTTTTGAATTTGTCCAATATGAACATCACCTTGGAAGTTTTCTGGCTGGTTTGCTGACTTATGCATGCCTTCTCTAAAACTAAGGAATCAGGTGCTGCTGAAATAAAATGCGTAACACACCTTTAAACATATCCATATATATTTTATTCTCAATACGGCAAAATACAAAGAATATTCAGGACAGACTCTCATTAGTCACAATTAATACTCACTTCACAAGAATGCTTTTAAATTACATTAACCTAAGTTTGAAGATCAAACTCAATGAGTACCTTTAATCATATTGCATCCATCATATATAGTATCTCTATCATCAGTTCTCTTAAAACTAATCCAATTTAGACTATTGTACATAGTGTATGCTGCTGGTCTCACTTCAGAGACGACTTTTAGAAAAAAAAGGTGTTATACAACATACTGTATAAACTGCTACAACTGTTTTGACCTGTAGAGAAATACCTCTGTTTCAAAAGACATGTTGGACCAATTGTTCAAAAGGGACAAATAGTAAATACATCTCTCTCGTGAGGACGAAAACAGACATGGTTTTACACAACAGACTGTACACAGCATCCATCCATCCCGTGAGATCAACAATATACATTTCATGAAAAGTACAAGCCTCCATATCAAATACAGAGAAGACAAAATATTCGCACTTGGATCTAGAGACATTGATGATTATGTGGCGACTGTGACACTGAGAGACAGTGAAGCAGAAGACAAGAAATACGAGCACGGTAAGAAAAGGTCTCAGAAATCAACTGGATATACAGTGTTAAGAGACTGGGATGTCATCTCTTGACAGCTTGGAAGAAGAGGAAGAGAACACAAAAGCCCACAGAGAAACAAAATGTGCATAAAGTATCTCACAAAATGTATTTACAGCATTTTTAAATTTCAATAAAAATGTCAACCTGTAGTAGAAATTCACCCTTAAAGAAATGTTATATTTACAATTTATACATTTGTATTTAAATAGAAACATGCAAGTGTTAACATCTTCCTACTGAATGTCAAAAAAGAAAAAACAAAAACTGATCTTACCCTGGATTCTTTCAAGTTAGAATTAATATTAATTACTACTTACAATGAAATCTCATCATGAAGGACCCCAGTACATTTACATCTTCCTATTACATAAAATGGTACTCCTTAAAATGGCAAAAATAGAAAAAAAAAAAACCCAAAACATTAAGCAAAGGGGCAGAAAAATAAATAAGTGTGAGTAGCAAACTGTTAAAAATTATTCTAATGCTAAATTTTGTACATTTGACTACAAGATAGTGTAGGGAACACAAGGCGCAGACCTGTACTTACAAAGTGTACCAGTGTATGAAGACATTGACTGGGCTGGCAAAACCCACAGAGGAATTCCTATGAGAAAAGTGGCCTCCAGCTTTAAGTACAAAATGGCTCAAGCCATCTGTGTTTGGTTATAAAAAACAGATCTATATACACATACATACTAAACCAGTACACAAAATTGCAAAAGCTAAAGGCATTGGACACTTGAGTTCAACAGGTTTCTCACTGAGGCGGAAAAGAAAGGAGTGGGGAAAAAAATCCCAAGCCTAAAAATGATTTTTTTTTCCCACAGAAACAGATCCTTTTTTGTAAAAATCCTGCATAGATTAAAATAATACCTCCTCTGACATTCTCTTTTTCAAGTGCAAGAGGAAATAACAGTATCCCCTCCTACAGTAAAGGCCAGGGAGCCATTGAAGGAAAGAAATGTACAAAAAATAAGTCAAACCTGGGCCATATAGTTATTTTTTCAAATTTGATTTCTTGTGAGATAAAACAAAAAGGTGCACGATTAGGTGTCAACTCAGAAGATACACCAAATTTATGTCTGAAAGTAGATGACAAGGTAATGGAAAACTAAAGAGTATAAACAGGACTCTCTCGCACTTACTCAAACCCATCTGCCTTCAACCAACTCAAATAGTTTCCATGAATACGATCTGGCCCAGGCTTTAATATTTCCAGCATGTTTTAGTAGGAAATGGGCAGAAAAACAAACAACAGAAATATAAAACACAAAAATGGGCAGTCCTTCATGTCACTGACTATAACCAAACACCCAAATGTCATCTGAAATCTTGAGCGTAAAGTTAACATCTTCATTCAAAACCACTACGGCCACCATTGTCCCCTTGATGACAACCAGTAATGTAAATGACAGAAGTGTTAATATCTGAGAGCTGCTCCTCTGTCGTCTTTACCCTGCCTCCTGTACAGCTAGTACAGTACTAGCAAGAGCTAGCTGATGTGTTTCTTATCTACCGTCTTGTAATACAAGCATGATTAAAATTTTTAAGTTTAAATAGGAACAATAACATATACAAACACTTTGCATCTTATAACCCTCTTTCAACCCTGTTTTACAAGTATGCATTTGAAAAGTTATACTTCTGCTTGGCCAGAAACCAAAAAACAAAACAAAATTTAAAAAAAAAACTGCTTGGTATATAAATAAAATCTATATTGGCCATTATATTTTTGAAATATATAATCATAGATTTAAAACTCTTTGCTCTACAAACGCAACACTGCTAATCTGCATCACCGGTGACTCTCGTTCCTTTCAGAATTTGCTTTGATGTGCCAAATCACTCAGGGCCAGTTTTTATAAATTGCAATAAAAATAAATGCATTGTACACATGGACATGACTTCAATACTTAGGACACTCCCTGCTGTTCCTTAGAAAAATACACTCTGAGCAAATGACAAACAAATAACACTGTCTGGAAGTGACTCACACTCCCAAGGAAATTTCTCAGTGTAGCTACGAGTGTGAAAACATTGCAGGGAGAGATCTGTATTCTGGGGCTGCAAATACAGCAAATCTCTTAGAGAGAGCGTTGTCGTGATCAATTTCATTAAGGCCAAGAGTCTGAAAAAAAGAAAAAGAAAAAACAAAACAAAAACAAAAGACAAAAATCCCTGCTAGCAGCCCCTGGAGGCCACGCTGCTTCTTACATCAAACTGGACCAAAGTGGTTTAAACATTTTCAGCTGGGCAGTAAGAAATTCATAATTGTGGAGAATAAAAATTACACTGCTAAAAATGAATACACTGATGAATTAAGAGAACGTTTATGAATATGTGTGTGTCAGAAGTATTAATCTGCTGTGCACAGTAGCCCTTCCTACAGTCTTTAAATCTTGTGGGCATGTTCCAAGATAATTCTTTGAAGGAAAGATTAATCAAGATGCTGTAAAGTATCTTAATCTGTGACCAACACCATCGTTGCACTAAAACGCCAAATGTGTTGACGGGGCGTGACTTAAAATTCAAAGGCTGCAATAAAGAAAAGACCTGATTGTTGCCAGCTTCCATTAACTGCTAAATGTTTAAAAATGCATTAAATAAATTATAGCAAAAAAAAAAGGAAATGAAGGAGGAAAATTAACAATGTATTTAGTTATGATGGGTGGCTGTTTGTTTTCCTGTAGCTCACATACAAGGCACAAAAATGATAAAGAGAAACCTTCATTTTAAAGCACCTTTGGTGTTTATGGGAGGTACTTTGGTGAAATAAAGTCAAATAAAAAGTTAAAAGCCAAAGTAGCCTAAAAACCAAACCCCAATTTTAAGCGTCTTCATAACAAGTAATTTACCCAGCGCTTCCATGCCAAATAGATAAAAACATGGCCTTCGAAGGTTTTCTTAGAATGTCCATACGTGAAGCGTGGCAATAAGCTTTTTTTGTTCCTGTGCTGCAGTTTTGAAGCTTCTCCCTGTGTGGTGCTGTCGACGGTGTGAGATGCTCTAAATTGCTCAGTGTTTTTGGCAAGCTGGTGTAGGAAATGGACACAGTGTTGGAGATATGTCTGAGAAGTTCATCGTGTGTATGTGTGTGTGTGTGTGTGTGTGATCTTGTTATACTTATACATTTATGGGGTCCAAAATGCTCATCCAAGTTTAAATGGCTGTTTAAGGGTAAAGACTTGGGCGCAGGGTTGCAGTTAGGTTCAGATTAGGTGTCCAGTTCGGCACTGAGTTAGTGTAAGTGGAAATGAATTATATCAATAGCGGGACCCCACAAAGGTAGGCATACAAGGTTATGTGTGTGTGTGTTTTTGTGCATACAGTACATAATTGTATGAGTGTGTTTATCTGTGATGGTATGCTTGTGTGTCCTTGAGCACATGTTGCTGAAAACAAAGAGGGTGAAGTGTGTGTGTGTGTGTGTGTGTGTGTGTGTGTGTGTGTGTGTGTGTGTGTGAGAGCAGCCAAGAGCGAGTCCTCGCTAGGGAATAAGCTTTGCATCCAGGCGCAGCCAGTGGAGGCCCTGCCGTGTGTAACGCACCAGTTCTGTCATGCTGCTGGTGTTGAAGATCAGAGGACCCATCACTTTATCCAACTCCAAGAAGAAGTCTGGGGAAACAAAACACACACGATCATGTTTTTACAGAGGGACATTGTGTCCTTACAGAACTATATTTATTTAGTCTGTTAACTATATTTTCTTACTCAAAGGCTAAAAAAAAATCATACTCAAAGCAAATGACAATTCCATGAATACTAGATGGAGGTGTAGTACTTTGCTTCAGTGATGTTAATTAAAAATAAATCAACACAACATTTTTGTATTTGCTGCAGTAGTTTACCCTTCTGCTCCTTGGATAATTGCTCAGCCTGGTCCCAGACCTCGGTGGCGTACAGGAAGTTGGAGGTGACCTGGACGTAGCTGGCGGCCATCTGGTGGATACGCTGAGGGATGGTCACAGACGAGCTGGCGCTGCTGCTGCTGCTGACTGACGAGTAACCACCAGCCGTGCCTGGTGACAGTTTGGGAGACACTGGAGAGGGCATGCCTGCTGCCTTGCTGCAAAAGCAAACAGAGACAAGCAGACATGGTCACGAGAGTGTTGGTAACTGCTTTTCAGACCATTTACAGGTAAATGGTGGAATTATTTTTTTAAGTCAAAAACATGATTTTGTGAGTGCATGACATTTAATTTACTGACTGAAAATCATTAGTCATGGGAGCATTGCGCAATGTAACTGCTGCCCAGTATGACTCAAGTCCTCAAACCTTTCTTCCCAATAAGAGGAGAAATCTAGTGAAATTACAAAGCTGACATTTACAAGAAAACAGTATTTCCAATAGTTTCCTAAGCTTTCTGCTAAATCTAATATGAAATCTAACCTTCGAACAGGTTTGCACACTCTCTCAACATTCAATACTTGGGCATAGAAAACACATCTGTCTTCTTTACAATTGCTTTTAATCTCCAACAGCAAAGGAGGACATGACTTACTTTCCCATTCCAGGAGAGGGAGCCTGGGTGTTACTCAGGGAATTCTGTCACACAAAACCAAAGGAAGAACATTATGTACACAGACAGGAAGCAGGTTTCACATTCACATGGAAAAAAACCCCTGCATACATGGAATTTGTATTTTTATGTTCCTTTGGATTTGGAGGTTTGCCAAGAAAAACTTTTAGCTATGAGGAAACAAAAAGTACCTTTAAGTGTTCAGTGAGTGTTTTTGAGTATTTTAGTGCACTCTCTTTCCTCAGCTTGAATAACCGCAGGTAGAGGAGGGACTGGCATCGTAGGCTGGAAAGAGACAGAGGTTAATATTGATCTTAAACCAAGAGATCCTTGATCAAATAGCCTTCACCTCAAAAATAAATACTCAAATTCCAGCCTAAAGGCAGGACAACACCTCTTGAATGTGGAAGGAAATCCATTAGCAATGTCAGTCGGTGTACTCACCATAGCACAGCTAGCCTCTTGTCTGCTGAAGTAGCATCCGGGGCCAAGTAGCTTTTTAACTTCATAGTGTATCTAAACACACAAACAGAACAAATGTCTACTTTCTGGAAGAATCAACTGCAGATGTCACTAAATAAAAGCAGATCATTGGGTGTGTCATGCTAGTAGCGGCTAGTGTTGCCTTGATCCACTATCCTAACGCAAATCTGAGGAGCTGCACATGTTTGATAAGCTCACTCATGGTATTCATGTTTGTCCTTACTTGATCAGTTCCACCGTTTCAGCATACATGGGGAAGGGAGACTTGGCCTCTTGGGCGCTCTTCTCCAGAGCATTACCACATTCAATGAAAGACACCACAGCGTCCAGGTAGTAAACTGCCTTCTCAAAACGGTCCAACTGTACAAAAGGGAACAGGGACACAGTAAAAGAGCGCTAGTGAGCATTTGCCAGACTAATATTTCTTCCTAAGACTGTCAGTACAGTAGAGGATAAAGTCCTGTTCACATGACGTTTAATTTAATGCGGTTTTGACATGACCATGTTACATAACTGGCATGGTTTGACAGTGTGGATTACATAAACTCTCTTTTTATTAAATTACAGCACCACCAGTTAACTCAATAATGTGTTGGCCTGCTGACTGAATGAACATACTAGATGAGGAACAACTTGAAATACAGGTTAATGAATTGCAAATCATTTTGAGAGGAAACAGCATGCAACAGCATCAGGTGTGTCATAAGCCCCAGGTAAGTAACCGATACCTGACCTGCATTAAATAAAAGCCACCTCATTGTATTTCAACAGCTCAGTAAAAAAAAAAAACTTCCTGTTTTTGTTTGTTTTTGGACGTCATGCTCAAAAACTATGACATCAGAGAGAAAAACAGGCTTTGGAAACTTTAAAAAGGTAAATTTGCCCACACATACAAGAAATATTCCACAGTCAAACACATAATAGCAATAAAGGAAGTGTCATGCATTGAGCCTCATGCAAAATCCCACCAGGCTGTTGTTTTAGTCTCCTCTCACCTCTTTGCATGCAGCAACCGTCACAGCATCTCAGTTTCATATGTAAATAATCATTATGTGTTCGTTCTTACCAGTGCATCTGCATTGTGTTTGAGTTTCTTGGCCTCCTGTAAGTAGTGATCAGCTGAGTGGACCCTAAAACAAAATGATCACCAGGTCATACTAAATTGATTGCATCTCTGAAACATTTAGAAAAAATAGTAAAGAATGTGGAAAATACACACAAATACACCTTCCGCACACTTATTCGTTCATTTAGTCAAACCATGAAACAAAAGGCAAACAATAAGAGGCAAGACTATGTTGTTTCTTTACCTCTGCATGAGAAGGACACAGACTCCCGACAGAGAGCCTTTTAAAATGGAAATTTACGTCATCTCTGCTGCATGCAGGCACATCTATTCATGACCTCCCCCAACCTCCTACAGCTTTATGCATCAAAGGCAACCCTAGATCCCCACAGCAGTACTTTCTGCACACCCTGCTGAGGGGTTATCCACAGTGGAAAGAGCTCCTCTTACCTGTCCTCAAACACCAACTTGGATCTCTGAGACTTGGAGCCGTCCGTGGAGAGCGGAGGCACAGCCAGCTGGTTATCACAGCCCTTTGAGGATTTCTCCTGCAGAGACAGTGAGAAGGAATAAAGTTTCAAGAAAAAAGGGGCCTGGTGTTTGAAGTGGAGGATAAAATGGGTGAGGGTGAGACTGAGGGAATCTGAAGGAAAAAATGTTGTGTTGCATGGATATGGGATGTATTAAATATATATGCCCAAATAAAACCTTGACTTAGTGACGTGAATCATGGTCTATAACATGTATATCCTCGATGACAAGGACATTAAAACCCATCAGGATTTTCCACCACAGCAGCAACGTTATTCAAGATCCTCAGGGAAAACACTGCGCAGTTGGCAAACATGATGAAAGATTGCACTCCCGCTTCCCAGTATAAACAATGCTTGCCAGGTATTCACGCCAACAGCAACTGCCTGGCGATAAGGTTACTCGCACCCACCTTGCCATCACGCGTGCTGCGTGCCTTGTCCTCTCCTTTTCTGTGTTTGAAGGTGGAGTTGCCCTTGGTGTTGTGGCTTCCCTCCTTCCCACTTCCTGTCCCACTGGACAAAGAGGTGGAGGACTGGCTGACTGTCCTCTTCCGACTTGGATGCTCTGCCTTGGGCGTCCGCTGAAGACCAGACATAGAGGGAGAGGGGACTGGCTCCTCTTTCTTCTCCAAAGACCTCTTAGACCTGGAGGAATATGAATCGCCATTGTAATACATATATTTCTTACTTACATGAATAAACCAGTTTTACAGCAGCCACGTACTCCTTATCGCAAAATATGAACACTCAAAGATTAAATATTAACATTCTAGGTATTTTGGCACTCACAGTACATGGCAGAGAATAAAGGTACAGCTTGAAGAGGCTGCAGTGTGATGAACATCCCTTAAAGCACTTACACTTTAATTTTACAATGCTCATTAGAGTTTATAGGATTTGCTTTGCGAATTGTGAAAATCAAGAAAAGACATCTGGCAAGCTACGTGTTGCCTGAAACAATATGAAGTTATTACTGTCACACCAAGTGTGCCAAGTGCTCTCGGTGTGTTCAGAGGGTTTACTGTGAATGACAATCAGGAGGAAAAAGGAAGAACACTCACTCTTTACTGCTGTTTTTATGATGAGACAGGGACTTCTCCTCTAGTTTGCATCGCTTGCTCTCTGGCTTGGTGCCTTCTTCATCATTCTGAAGATCACAAAGAATTAAAAATAAAGACACATTAAAGAATTTATTGCTAAGTGTACAGTACATGCCAGTTGGTCGGAAGACAAACAAACTGCAAACTAGCACGTCTTACGAGGTCTAGTGAAACCTTCTGCCAATGCTTAATGGTTTAACTCATTGCTAAACCCCACGATATCGCTTAAGACTGACTGTCTCTTTTTTGAGTAGTTTTACAACTATGATTACAAAAATGCACAATCACCTAATGGCAGATATTTCAGATTTGGATCGCCACCAGAAGTGAATCAATTGTTCTTTGGCTCTGAGGCATTTTCTTGTTTTAATGGAAATCAGCTTGGAGATTATTTTATGAGATACAGTAACCATTTGGAACACAAACTAAAATGGTACAATTATAACTTCCCTGATGACAGTAAAAACAAAAAAGCATTAAAAATGTACTCCGTGTGCAAAATCACGCTGAAAACATGGCCTTTATGAAGTGAGAAATAGACTTAAAGAAAATGTTTCAATAGGACTAAAATCAAGACTCCCATACCTTGTGTTTCCTCTTGGCCTTACTGGAGCTCTTCTCTGAGCTCTGTTTGCTGAAGTCTTTGCTGTCCCTGTCAAGAGAGTCATCCCTCTCCACTTTTATCTCCACAGGCTCCTTGTAAGGCCGCCCTGGGATCCTAGACAGCAAGCTGAGATCTATAGAAAATGGGAAGGAAAAGGAAGGGAAGGGTTTCATTTGGTCCAAAGTAAAGAGAAACTTCAGCACTGCAGCTAGACAAGTGTAAAACAAGTGCACAGAGCACAGTGAGTATTTGTTTGACATGACTAACGATTTGTCTTATGCACAGTTTCAACTAACCTATCTTCACCAGTAAAACCTGCTGCTGAGGCTGCCTTGCAGGGTAACGCTCCTCAGGGTCACTGAGTGGAGACAACAGCTCTTTCTCTTCCATTGGAGAAAACACACACACCGGGGTCCTGATACTCTCAGTGTACTTGGGTGTCTGTGACGAGGATGGGATGCTGTCATTGCCCTCAGAGTCTGACGATGAAGAGTCTGTATCAACAAACTCTCGGGACTTCTGGGAAGTCTTGGTGGGCGCCTTGGCCTTGCGTTTATCTGCACTGGTGGTGACGGCAGCTGCAGTGGGCCGCGGGGAGGACTTAGGTTCCTTTTTAATGCTCGGTTTGCGGGAACCTTTCGTAGCAGCTTTGGGCCGGTGAGGTGGTATCTCTGGAGCTGGCTCACTCTCCACTCTCAGCCCGCCCTTGGGTTCCTCGACCACTGGGGGCTTCTCAGACTTTTTAGGTTGTTTTTTACCCACACTTCTCCGCGGGTTTGTGCCGCCCTCGCTCTGGGCGGGAGATTTTTGCCTGCCGCGGCCACCCTCTGCACCTTTTTGTGCTGCACGTAGGTCCCTGCTTGGTGTTGGTGCTGTTGAGTCTTTGGACCCCCCTCCCTGGCTACCATAGCCACGTCCTGAGCTGTTATCTCTGCCCTCTTTCTTGCACTTGGTTGGAACATTATTGTCCACTGGAGAGGCTGGTGAGAACTGCTTGGCCTTCTTGAACCAGTTGTCCAGCTGCCACTTATTGGCCATGGGCTGTTCAGGCTAAAGGGGAGTGCGAGAACACACAGAGACATATGAAAGTATCTTAGTTAGAAAAAAGTATGTATGGAACCTAAAATCAGAAACTCTGAATCAAAAGGTGGTATTTTGTCGAGAACAAAAAAAAGTCAGAGAGTGGTATCTATTCCAACCAAAAATAAGGGTGGAGAGAGCACTAAGTGCAGGAACACTTCATGCAATTGAAAATAATGTTGGAGTAAGTAGCAACAAATCATCACTAAGTTGCACTTCAGCTTTGTGCAAAGTTACTATTAAGTCATTACCTCAGGAGAGGCAGGCCGCGGGTGCTCATTGGCTTCGCTGTCTGTCGTGCTGCTTTCGCTCTCGCTGTCGGAGCCCGAGCTGCTCTCTGAGCCGCTGTGGCTGCTCGAGTCATCCCTCGATTGCTCTGCTCCTTCACTGTTATTGCTGGTGTTGCATAGGAAAGTTAACAAGCATTATATTGTGTGCAAAAAGTACACTTTCAGTCGTGTAGAGATTTTCGGGTCCAAACTTAGAAAGACATCTCTTTATGCAATTCACATTTCAGGACTTTATACATTTATGAAGAAACCTGTAAAGTAAATTTCAGCCCCAACAAAAAAGCAACAGTTAAACACTTTACATTTGTTTTTAACTCTTCCAAAAACTCAAGTCAAATTTCCCACTAAGGAAATACACTTTGCTTGGTGCTTTACCTTGCTGATGTGTTCCTTGATGCGTTCTTGGCAGAGTCCTGCTCTCCATCACTGTCCTCACTGCTGCTCAGCTTCAGGTCATCCTCCAGCATACTGAGATACAGGGATGAAACCAAATTAAATCTGTGTATTTTATTACAGCAGTGTAATTGCTGCACCTTGGGACTGCTGGCTCTGCATATCTGTAGCCATCTATGCTGCGTCTGTTTTCTTTACGGTTCCTTAACTCAAAATAAATATGTGTTTTTGTATCCTATGCGCTGTTGTTGGAATCAATACTGGGAGAAGTACAAATGTAAGGCTTAAGATGACAAAGAGACGAAAGGATGAAATGCTTACGTTGGCTGGTCATCGCAAGCTTTGGGCTGGTGGCTGCTGGAGCTCTTGGAAGAACTGCCTCGCTCTAAATAAACAAACAAACAAGACTTGTGAGCAATTAGTGCTGATAAGCATGAGCAGTGGAAGTACACACACGATTCTTTAGTAAAAACGGTGTGCGTTGAGATTTGAAATGTGTGATACTCACTGTGTCCACTGGGAAAAGTGTGAGAGTCCTGAGGTAAAAAAACAAAAACAAAAAACAACACATACTGAATTATTGAGTTATGAGTTATGCAGCCATTTGTCTTTTCATCCTTTATCATCATTAGGAAACCATTCAATGAATAAGTGAGTGAATTAATTAATGACTCAATTTAAAAGCATTTTTTTCCTCCTTTAGTTTTGTGGCTCTTTATTTTTACATGAGCTCAGTGAAATAAAATCCAAAACTGACTGACGTGCTTTTACCTTCTGTCATATTCAGTATTCATCAATAATAAACAGCAACACTTTATACTCTTAATTAGACATTCACCAAACAGCTTTTCTACACCGGGTTGACTGTGAAGTAAGGCCTGTTTACACAATACAAAAGTAATGAACAAATAATTCAGGCTTATAACACATAATCATAGGACCAAACATTACATTCAGGGACTGGTGCAATGCTGACCTTGGTGGGGAACGGAAACTTGGAGGGCTCAGTTTTGCAGGGGGTGTGAATGGCTGTCAGTGGAGGGGGCCACGACTGAGTCATTTCCTGAAGGAGGAACGCACAGGCACAGAGGGAAAGAATGTGAGAATTAGTTATAAAGATGTGAGTAATATGCAATGCTCTTTCACTGACTCCAGACAGCAGGCTTTTCTCTGGATACTCTGGATGAACTGTTGCCCTCAGAGAGAGGGAGTTTTTAATCAAAACAAAATGACGTACTCACCTTCAGAATCTCATCGACACAGTTGGCGTCACCGGATCCCTAAAGAAAACAGAAACATCAAGTTCGGTGCGTGGCCATAAACAACGTGATGCAGCAGGTGAGCGTCCACTTTCAGTAGCATGAGTCATTCTACAGGCATTTTATGAGACCAATGAGTTCGGTCAGACCAAGTGTAACATGCTGTGAGGTAATTTATTCCAGTTGTTACATCATTATGAATATATGCTACAAACATAAACACTGCTCTGCTATTATAAGTCTATACGTTCTCCATGAGGTGTCCACTACTGCAGATTTATATTTTATGTGATATTTAAAAAAAAACATGTGCTCTTTAAATGAGTAGTGTGTAAGTTACAGTGAACAGAATTAATCAATAACAGAAAACCGGTAGACGGGCCTTACCTCTACAGGCTGTGAGGGGATCTTGAGTTTGGAAAGTGAGGCCTTGCTGTTAGACTTCATCTCTCCCATGGTGCTGCTGTGTGACTGTCCACTGTAGCTTTCTGCTTGTGAGCTCTTGGGTTCTGCGGTTTCCTGGCCATCCATAGGCCGCACATAAGCTGTGGGCTTCTGAAGCATGGAGCCGGGTTTGGACATGAGAGATGGGGGAAAGGCCTGACTCGAGTGCTGTCCACTGGGGAAGGAGGTGTGAACCCGTGAGGGCGAGTCCCAGTTGGCCTCTCTGTCTCGTGGGGACTTGGAGCGGTAGCGCTCCTTGCTGTGATGCTGCTCGGCAGACAAGGAGCCCCGCAAGTGGCTGTTGCTGCTGGAGGAACTCAGAGAGCCCTTGGCCGGACTCGATGTATGTGACTTTGAATGCTCTGACCCTCCACTGTGTTTACTTGACTTCTTTTCCCGCACCTCCCCTCCGTGTCTTTGGCTACTGCTACTGCTGCCGCTACTTCCACCGCTGCCCCTTTGGCTGCCGAGTCCTGAGCGTTTCTGGGACTGAGATGAAGATCCACCTGCTGCGGGGCCGACAGGAGTCCACTTACTGCTCTGGCTGCTGCCACCGCTACTGACGCCACGCTGGTCCCCACCAAACAAAGGTGGGCCTGATTTCTCCTCAGAGGAAGACGAGCTGTTAGAAGGTTTACCGCCGAGCTTTGGAAGTGTGTCACCAATCGGCTCTTTCATCTCGTCGTAATTGCCCAGCATGCTCTGAATACGGCTGGACAGTTTATCTTCTTTGCTGGACTGAAGAGAGAAGCAGAGAATGGGAGAGGAAGAGGTGAGGGAAAGGACAGTGTGATGAAGAAAAATAAAAGGCAGCCAAAGAGGAGACAGAGCAGAAAAGAGAAATGAACAGAGGGAAAGCACAGAGGAGAGAAGAGGGAGCAGAGAAAACAGTCATTATGGGCACAAGTTCAACATTTAGGTTAATTACTTTCCAGCAAAAACACTGAAAACGAGGAAAGAATGCGTCACATCCAACAAAGAATAACTTAAAATACTAAAATATGTAAAATGAGCATGATTAAAATGCAGATTTTCATCTGAAAAGGGATCTAATGATATCCCAATCTCACATGTCACCAGTTTTACTGGACAATGGGAAAATAATCGATTGAACATAGAGAGAGCTGTGATCAGATAATCGCACGGCTAGATTGTTCAAACTGGGGGCCAGATCAGACCACACCTCGCCCATCTGTGAACACATAAGAGTGTACCCATAGTTGCAACACACAGGTTAATCAATCACTCAGAGGCCACGGATTCCAGCGGCCGTACTTGCAATCAGCCCGTGACAGACGTCTACACAGAATCTCCAGTTTCACACGCTGCCACAGACCTCTGTTTTGTTTGACAGATTCACACAGAGGGTGAGGAAACACCAGCCATTGTCTGCAGCAGGAAATGTAACTAGCTTGGTCACAACATGCACTCCACTACTATCTCTCGCTAGCAAGGACGAGCTCACACGTATGTATAGCAAAGTGTAACATCACCCATTTTTCCCACGTGAAGTCGGTTTCACATTGTGGTGTGACGTTAACTGAGCTGCCTTATTTTGACTGCAGTGGATCTCCAGTGGTGGACAATTACCCCTTTGCCAAACACAGGTACTAAATACCAATGTTTCAAAAGGCTCACATTATGGCTTAATCACATAAACTGATACTGGCGCACATGTTGGCTCATGATGCGTGTGTGTTAAAAACACTAAAGTATATCAGACTGTGTAACGATTCAGCTGTTTCCAATTTTCCTTAGTTTGTTCAACAAGCTCATTGTTTACAGAGACAGTGGTTGCAACACTCTGTAGTGTGACAGCAGAATGAAAACATATTGTTGTATTGTACTGTGAATATAATAGTAATATTGTAACATAAAACACACATACTGTGCTGTGCATACTGTATCACAGATCTGTAAATAAAAATGACAACATCTCGCACTATCTCTCTGTCAAAACGTTTTACACAGCTGCTTTCTCCTGCACAAACCGCCCCGGGAACCTGTTTAAGAACTGGGAAACTTTACCTCCACTCTGACCACAGGAACCTTATGCAAGTTTTGGTTCCTGCTCTATAAAAAGCTCATGGTCCTGAGGCAGTACTTCCCTGTCAGCCAGGGACCATCCTTTCCAACATCTCCTTGAAACGTCGCATTTTAACAACAGTAAATTACAAGGAACACAGACATTGCAATCGCTTCCAAATTTCCTCTGGTGTCTTTTCACATGCAAAAGTGACAAGTTAAGCCATCAATGTTTAATCTACTACTTGTTTAATTTGCCTGCTTTCTGAATAGAATAGAATAAAATAGGTACTTTATTTATCCCCGTAGGGACATTGTTGTGTCCGGTGGCCAAGGCACATTAAACATAAAACACAAGAACAACAAAAGACAAAAGACAACAAAAACAACAAACACGGGCCTCACGAACTTGCTGCCACTCTGCCAGCGCATGTGCACTCTCTTTAAAGAGGCTCTTTGCTGTATTTGTATACAGTGTACTGTATCAAACATATAAGACGACTACAGTCTTGTATTACCCTAAAAAACGATTGTGCCGAGCTGTAGTTTCCAATGGATAATCTCTTGCTCTTCATTCTGTGCAGCTGAGCTACAAGCGCGTGAACTCTGCACCATAAAATTGTTACTGCTTTGCTGGTCTACATCTGGGAGGCCGCAGCTGCAGCTGCGTGCACACATGGCCTTTAATGCAGAACACAGTAAACTTCCACTTACTGGAGCATGACAGAAGAGGGAAAAAAAGTCAAACTGAAGCTTACACAAGACTCAGACAAGCAGGAGATACGACGTGTAGAAAAGCCAGTGACTTAAACGGTTGGGTTTTCCACATTTTCTGTACTATAGCACAGCACGTACACAGCTTTTACTTAAAAACAGTTACACCATTCTCAAGACAAAAGAGGAAAATACGCACAATAAAATTATGTGCTGCAAATGCATTTTTTTCCTTTGCAAAGGTCAAAAACTTTTCCTTCCTCAAAGTCAGTTTTCACTTTGTTGTGGTCCAAAACACACAGGGCTGCACTCAACACTCACCCCTGGTACCCTTTCTATTTCCAACCTGTCAGGACACATTCCTCGCTGCCTCCTTGATGGCTAGCTCTAGCTAAGAAGAGGAGCCACTTACCTCTGTTCAAATCTGGTTAGTGGCAAAGATTAGACCAGTACGGAGAACTCAAATCCTCTTTACAATTACACCGACCGGGCTGGAGCTGGCTGGCCTACATCTATGTGTGTCTGCGAGGAGGAAGACATGGGAGGAAAGGGGGAGGCGCTGCAGCGTTCTTGTGTTTACCTTCCTCAGCTGCACTACAAAACAACTAACCAAAGACAGGTGGTGTCAGTTCAACCGACTCTTTTGTATTATATTTGGGTTAGTCAATGGCTGACTATCTGACAACTAACCATCGTTTAGATCAGAAATGTTTGAAAAAAGGCACTGATTTTGTTTTCAAAACCTATTATTAACTTAACCACACACTGTGTTCAGCCAGCTACATATTGAAATTTGTGTGAGATCATAACAGGACTGTCATTGTCAGTGGAGCTTGTTCAGACATGTCAAATAAAAACAGCTCCTGCATGCGTATTAAGGCATATCTTGGGTTTGCCCTATTTAGCTTTCATCTCACAAACTATAAACAAAACCAAGGCTGCAGGATCATGAAGGTCACTGTGAAAAAGAAACACACACAATTCTTTCTTTTTCATTAAGTAGGCGGCAGCAAAATGTACTCTCAAACCCAAATCAAATATAGGATTTTTTTTTAGAACAACTATTCGACCTTAGCTGAAAGGTTTTTCAGACTGAAGCGTGTAGGAATGAAGTCAACCAAATATTATATAGAGTGCACACAAACGTGTAAAAAGACAGTGTTTCCATCTTTGCCACAGACGCTCGAAGCTAAACATTCTTTGTAGCAGACAAAATGTGCAAACGCATAACTGAGATGTTCAAAAAAACATGACATGACAGAACTGCGCAGACGTGAATGCTCCTGGAAGTATGTGCAGTTCCCACTTCCTGTCACTGTTAGAAATTCCTCTGAAGTGGCTAATGAATCATATGTCAAAGCTGAGTGTGAGGTAAACAAATTTACCACTTTGTAGGGTTCAGGAAAGAGAGGGGAATTCGCTGGAAAGGCCTCTCCTCCTCCCTGCTGGATTTCTTGATTTCTCCTTTCTCTTTCTTTCATTCGGAGCACATTCCGGTCCTCACGGTTCATGTTGCTAATAACACAAACAGAACAACAAAAAGTCAACATAAAAACACGCTGAGGAAAGACAATAAACACACCTCTTATCTTAAAGCTTTACAGGGATGGCTATGAAAGAAGGGGTGTTATGAAAGGGAGATGTTCATCAAAGTAAACACCTGTTGCTGAGGTAGCATTTACCTAAAAGCGAAACAAAACTCTTGGTAACACAACATAACTTAAGAGCATCAGCTCTTAGTTTTCTTTCTTGATATGATTTCATGCTAAGTAAATGAATACTAGCTAGTTCAAATTTCGAACAAATCACAACAGATGATACAGTCGTACGTGCCACCAGCTATTGGTAAACCTCAAATTGAACCATCATTAACAAAAGACCACACATAAGAGAAGCACAGGGATGACCTGTGGAGAAAGTAGTCCCTAATAGGCTTAGGCTAGTCTAGACAATATGCAGTAGCCTACTTCTAGTGCAAATAATCTCCTTGTACAGATGGTCAAAGTAAATGTGGACACCAGCATTTTCAATATGAACAAACATTGTTAATTTACCAGAGAGGCACTAAATGAGCAGTAATATTATTAAAAGTAATAAACAGTAATAAAACTGTGTAGTTACCAAATTATCAAACATAAGCTGTCAAAAAAACTTGAAGGATTTTCATGTCCGTTAGGCGCAAGCAGTCTGACAAAGTGTCTGTTATGCACCTTATTAACAGAAACTTGAACTTTTAAATTTGAAACAAGCAAATTCTCAGTCAGCTGTGTCGCCTGCTGGTTTAAGACGACATCTCTGGGCTCAGTCAGTGACAACAATGATTTTACGGCTGTTGACAGAGTGTGATTAGTCAGGAACCACACAGCCTCCTCCTGGATTAAAAACCCAACACACGAGGGTGTTTTCAATCTCTTACTACGTATGACTACAATATAAAAGGAAGCAGATGGGAAACTGATTTCCAAATGAGGAAAAACACGCCACACAGGGAGGTCAAACAAGTGTGAAAAGTAGACAAAAAGAGGCTACATATCTGACACTATGAAAGTTTCCAGGAGATGGCTCAAACTGACATGAAAACTGATCTGGACTATCACGTTGTAATGTTGTCGACTAAATCTTGCCAGCACTTGAGCAAAACAGCTCCAAGGTTTTTGTATTTTTTTTAATTTGTTTTTTTACTGACTCTGACTGGTTATCTGCGGGCTTGTCTGTGAATCTAAATAGTAATTTCCCAAACCAACCTCTTTAAGCAGACTCTGCCTGTTTTACATCATCAGCAACACCAAACTATAAATCACTACAGGCAGTTTGATTTAAACACCAGAGCTAAGCCAAAGCTCAGGGAGTGACCAACTCCTAAAACCACTGTGAGTTGTATGGCACGCACGCACACACACACACACACACACACCATTAACACCAGTTTTATCTCTAGAGGTGTAAAGAAAAGAAGAGAACGTTGTTTTGGCTACCTTAGATCTATCTAAACTATCTATTTTAGAGCTATCTACACTTAGACTACACATTGACAATGCACAACAAAAAACTTGCAACTGAACCGACTGCTGATCACCTTGTACAGACAACAAGTGTCCACCGCAATGAACTGAGTAGAAGATTTACTGCAGCCACATTCTACTAAATTCTGCTTAATGTTTGTTATTTTGCCTTGTCTACCACCAGCTGACAGGTCTTCCCTGCTATAAATGCTGCCTGAGGTTTAAGAAAAACCCAGTTGCATGTCCTGGAAATTAAAGTCTCTACGTCTCCACTGGTTAGACAATTAAATCTAACTACATGCTATGAGTGCATTTCGTATGTGGGTACTACTTTTACATGTAAATGAGCCTGTCAGTGTCAGTTTTTGGAGTGGGTCTGAATGTGTGAATGGGGCACAGTTAACATAGGGCTTAATGATGAGATGCCCCAGGCGCAGAATCCTCTGTTACAACAGCTCACAGCTAATTGACCTGATCTGCTGGTTTTCACTAGTTGAACAAGGGGTTACAGGGCTGTATGTTAACTTTTCGTGCGCATAGCTCTGGTCCTGGTACAAAGGTCTTATTCCTTCATGTCCAAAATAGTTATGCTCCAAGTGAGTAACTGTGGTGCTGTGGTTTTACCTGTTTTAGTTGCAAAATAACAAGTAGTTACTAAGCCTTTAGTGGTGACTTTACTCCCTAATTTATGATGGAATGTAACACCAGCAACCAAGCGCTGTACCTTTGCTTTATATGCTGCGGTGCCACAGGAGGTGGAGTTACATGTGATTACCTAATTGTGCCTCACTATGCTCTCTGAGGCAGTCCTGTTTATGAACTCTGCAGCATAAAGGAGTGAAAACTCCACGGAGATGTGATCTGGTGGCTGTCCAGTTACGCTAGGCTATCTGTGGTTAATGCTAATGCTAAACTAGCATGATGAACAGAAGCAGCTGCTTGGGTTACGCACGCTGTGGGCTGAGTCAGACAGCAGTAACATGGAGACAAAAATGATGAACTGTACATGACATTTCTTCTGCTTTGAGTATTTCATCAGTGGCAGTAAATGTCTGATAAAGACGAGGTGACAGTTTCGTTCAACCAAGGGACACTTGTCGACCTGAGCAACTGTTTCCAACAGCAGGACGAACCATGAAGCACACGTCGCTCTGTGTACATCAGGCATGCGGGATATTTTATATTAAACCATTCAAACTCCAGTCTGTTGTGGGGAGATTGGGTGACTAACTGTCACACACCCACAAACCTGTATCTCACAGGTGCTACAGCACTAAATTCATTATAATCCCGCAGACTGATCTTTTCACGGTATGTGTGAAACAGTTATGTGTCACTGTACAGCCCTGGGTTACACCCTGTTATCCAGCACTGAAGAAAGTCCACAGACAGAAGGCTCAATTGTCTGTTATGTTGGTAAGATACTGGATTTTAGGTCCATACTGACCAGGGGTCATCACTGATTAATCTATACCTATTAGACATTTTCACAAATCAGAATCAGCAGGACATGGCTCTGATGGTGGCAATGCCTGCAAAGCCTCAACTGGTCCCACAGGGACATACTTAGGTTTTGCATTAATGCTCAACACACTGTTTGCGATGATTCTCCATCCCTGTCCTGTACGCCCCTCCTTTTATACATAATCATACAAACAAGTAATGGCCGGCAGAGAGGAAATAACTCATTGACTATCTGAGACTACATTACTGTACATGCAACAAAAGTTTCAGGAGTAAAAAGCCAATGCGTACTTTATCAAATCACCTGTTCAACAAGATTGAACATGTAGAAAAGCACTATTTCCACCTGCCTTGTCGACAGTTTTCCAACATGTTTAACTAAAGCATGGTTGTTAAGCTTGTTAACCAAACAGTTAGAACAAGCTAACAGGAAAAGTCTCTATTTGTAGTTAAGCTATTCATATTAGTTTGAATCTTAAAATTAACAAATGCTTATAGAACGTTGCTGCTGGCTGAGACAAACAAACATCAATTCTTAAGCAGAAAAACTAAACCAGTACTTAGACGTCACTGTCATGTCTCACTAAAAAAAAAATATGTGCGTGTGTGTGTATGTAAACTTTTGTTAATAATCACATATGGTGAATTTTCTACATGAATCAAGAACTTGTTGGCTTTGAACCAAGTGTCAACCAACGTGTACTGTTTTCTGTTTACAACAGAATGGAAGGAAGCTACTGTGTGCAAGTGTGGCTTAGTATCACAAAAGAGAGCAAGGGAGCAGAAAAACTGACAAATGTAGTCGCTGCACCAAAATAAGCTTATGCAATGGAGAAACATGAGAAAAAAGCTACTATAGCATGGTCTGAGGATGTCTGCAATCACAGTCATAATGCCCGAGAATCAGCTAATGCAACTTGCTGCATCTCAAACTTACTTTCAAGTTGAGTATCTTTGTTGAGCTAAGTATTTGGGGTTTTCCTTTCCCTCAAGAAGGGCAGGTTGAACGTATTGTTTATTTCTTTATGAGGCCAGTTCCAATGATTGTCGGCTGTACAAATAAGACATCACTCAATAACCTGTGGCCTTCTGCAAAACCACGCACTGGTGCCATGTCCTAACATTCTAACACTCAGAGCAACGAAACCTCAGTTTCTATTCTAACCATCCGAAGAGCAAATGTTAAAAGGCGCAGAACATAAATGAGCCTTGAAAGGTTCTGAAGTTTTTATTTTCGAGCCTGTTTCCAAGGCCCGAGCTCTATGCAGCCGAGGAGTCTACACTGCCTACAGTGCTGGCTGTAGGCAGTGTGAGCAAATTCAAAACAAGGAAAATAAGAAGAGCCTAAGCGAATTACTTCTTGCACGACATGCAAGTTTAAATGGCATTTATTATCATCAAAGCGTAATGGCTAGCTATGTTTATTGTAATCATTGAACAGTGCGCCAGACTGAAAAGGTCAAAGTCTGCAGAGTTGAAAAGGCAGTTCACTCTGTACCCAAATTAATCAGCTCTCATCTGTCTCGTTGTAACTCACAACATAACAGCCAGAGCCCGTCTTCAATACAATCAAAAAAGGAAAAGAAAAAAAAGAAGAACTGAGGGTCATCCGAGCACCATGAAGACAGGACTGGGCTTCTGTGACACAGCCATTATCTAAGGCCATCCAAAACATTTTAGGATGTTTTACCTGACATAGTGAAAGATTAAGGTAAGTGCTTTATTCTTCCTAGACACCGAGAGAAATAAGTAAAGCAGCCAACTAGCCGAACATTTCTTACCCTGACTGAGAGGCCATGGCCCCAACCACTGAAACATTGGAAGGAGGAGGGTTCAGAGGATCTCCCAGGGACTCAGAAGTATTCTCGTCATGACTTGTCAACCTCAATTTCTACGCCAGCCTCCTCCAGTGAAGACAAGCTAGCCTTTTTCCCCCCTAAATGAATCTGTGGGCGTCCAGCTGGAAGAGCATAACTACAGTTTCTTTACTCAACTCGAAGGTACAGTGTATTTCCTTGGAGTGGAGACAAATCTGACTTAGGGAGGGGAGGTGACTGCTCGCTCTCGGGAGATACCACGTCGGCAAACAGCGGGGGTAGTCACATGCTGGGTGAAGTCTGAGAGAGCCGCAGCTTTTGCGTAGTGTTTTGAGGTTAAAAGCATGTGTGGAGTAGAAGCAGGGCGAAAAGAGGCTGGGGGCGGATAAGAATGACGGTGAGAGCGTGAGTGAGTGTTAACAGTGGATGTGAGAGAGAAAGATGGGATAAAAGAAAGATTTGGCATGTCTCCTGACTGCCAGACAGCCTAAGTGGAGCCAATTTTCTTCCACTTTGAGGAAAAACTGCCCAGCAAGGAGTAGAGGAATCTTTTAATTGCGGTAAATTTTAACTAAAGGAGGCACTTATGCAAGCGCAGTGCTCAACATGATAACAAAGCAGATGATGATGAGGCACTTGTAATGACTGCCAAAACACTGTAATACATCACTTTGTCTTGAAAATGTATCTGGCTAATTATACCTTTAGGTATTAACTCAAGAGGAGAGAAAAGTCCTGGAGTTGTTTATCACACTTTAATTTAAAACAAATGATTATAGGAGGTGTTTTAAAACAAAGGATTTACACTTGAGAAATGAATGAGCTCAGTTTAAGAAAGCCTTACAGATTTATTAATTTATAAAATCAAAAAAGCCTCACAGGCCAACTATGGGGAACATCCACATTGAGAAAGGCACTATGGGAGCTATGACAAGGGAACAAAATCTCACCTCTCTCTGAGAATGGAACGCTCCACCTCGTCCCATAAAAGGAGATGTTATTTTACACCACAGGACCTCTCCTCTGTGTGATGTCACTGCCCCCAGTAAGGCCCAGCCAATCAGTGCCCGTATTTCCATCAACAACCTCCCTCCCTCCCCCACTATGCCCGGAGCACAGGGCAAAGCACCCGTGCAGCCTGTTAAAGAGACAGCGCACGGTTTCCGGCACGCTGGTTGTAACAAACCTGAGACGTTTTCATCAGCCACATGTGATGATGACACAGGCTGACAAATCTGTTATCATCACATGTTGCAAGGTCTTTTATCCAGTACAAAAACTGGCAACATCATGCCATTTCACTTCTGGTATCTTTCAGTGGGCTTCCCGTCTGTATCTAAAATTGATTTTAGGGTGACTTCCGAAGCACACTTGGGTCTTGATATATTGTAGATAGCCACCAAAGAGTTAATAAACACCTCACCGCGTACCCTTCAGCTCCTTTCAAAGTTCAGATTTGAAACTAATAATCTTTTATATGTTGCCTGAAACATTGTTTAAATAACAAGCGTGTTTGGTTTTGTTAATGTAGCTAAAATTGGCACCTAGTTCTTCTTTACTGTAAGATTGAACAGGCGTTTTTTCCTCTGCTGATCTTCCCCAGACTTCTCCATTTTGTTCTTTTTTAAGTTTATTAGTTCAGTATTTCCTTGTCCATACTGAAGCTTTGAGGATAGCAGGTGCTGCAATAAGCCATTGAGGCATATGTAATTTGTGAATTTAGGCGACACAGATGAAAACTGACTGGAGTAAACATGAATGTGTTTTTGCTGCTTGGCTTTTTATGTTGGTCCACACCTCTACCAAACCTTGTTATAGTCCTTTCATATATTATATATTCATTAATTATCATTTCTCATCACCAGACAATTCTCTCACCAATGCCTCGCTCTTGTTTTGTCTGACTTACACTTGCCTTATATTATGAATATGCATTCTTACTTTGCAATAAAATGTTTGTTTCCAAGCTTCCACTATGAGGAACATGCATTCCAATTTTACCAAATTTGTGATTACGATAGAAGTTACTGGATAATGCAAAGTCCAGACGTAAAATGATGAAGCCCAAACTTGGGAAACTCCCTCTGAGTCAGTTCACTTCACTGCGTCATTTTGAAATACATAGCTTGTTTTCAGACAGTCGTCAGTGGAACATTTACTGCTCGGCAGTGAGAAGAGTGTATTGTCTATATGATCAGAGCTCATGGTTTTAAAAATCCAGAAACTAAATTGAAAAGCTTTGACCTCTTTCTTTGTTCTGTTTTAGTTCATACCTGCAAGTAGTCCATTATTATTAGATCATCAATTATATATGTCCTTCAGTTATATAAATAGAAACAACCTGCCATCCTTAGTTTATTGTATTAATAACAATGCTTTAGTAGAAATTGTGACTCAGCACATATTGTGATACCACTGAAAAGCTACAGAATCTAAAAATCTTGATCCATTATGCGGATTACAAATGGTGACAATCTTCTACTAACACACAAAGTCTTTCCTGTGAATGTTACATTTTTAAAAACTACTGCGGCATCATGTTAAGTCGAGTGTATTTCTTTAAAAAAGGTCCAACTGTAATATTAGAAAGGATTCCCTAAAACAGTTTTGCAAGATGTATCTGAACAAATACTCAGTAATGGGTACAGATGGGCAGCCAGTGCCACCTCCTGTGGTGCTTTTGAAGCAAACCTGCTGACAAGAGGAATTCTAGAGGGAGTGTCCATTGAAATGCCACAAACCTGCCCCATATAAGCAGCTGTTTGGATGCCATCAAATGCATGCACAACTGGGCTAATATCAAAATGACTGCTGAATGATCTTGAAAGTTTTTTTTTAATGCAATGTCTTACAAATCAGGAAACACAGATGGCAATATACACTTGACTAAACATTTTCCTCTCAGTATGGCATGAACAGGATCTCATTCTTACGTAAGAATGGGGTAATGAATAAGCCTAATCTTCTGTATGTTTGTTATGTCAAAGAATAAAGGGGAATGAAGAAGACAATGTCAAAATTAGGATTAAGTCTGAGTATTTTGAATTCTTCAGTTCCTGCTTCAGGAAAGAACAAAACACCTTCAATATTTCTCCATGGCTTCAGATTAGCTTCAGATTAGCTCAAATTAACATATCAAAACAAGACTCCAAATCTTGATTGGCATGTTCTCTAAACAACTGCTTATATCCTTTCACTCAGGCAGGTTTGAAGCATTTGAACTGACTCACTGCCTGGAATGCCTCCACTCAGCAGGCGTGCATTATCCAAGTCAGGGGGAGCTGGTAGCATTTACCAATCAGAACCAACTGTTGTGACTGTTCTGCATTTAAAAACTTGGAACATTTCAATTTGGGATCTTTTTTTTATTTGACATCAAGCACAGCTGTTTACTGAACAGAAAACTAGGTAGCATCTTAATCTCTGTTTTTAATACAGCACTAAATGCCACTAGGACAGTGATGTATTGTGACCAAGATTATTTTTCAAACTTAACTAAACAAAATGAAACATTTAGATTTAGTCTCTGTGGTAAATAACCTACATACCTAAAGAGTAAGCACATGGAGAGCTCACATGGATTCGAAATTTAAAAAATAATGTCAGATAAGTTCAGTAATAAAATGTTCTCAGTCGCTGCCCTGACACAAATAACACATTGTTCAGGGCACTTTTTTCTGCTACATTGTTCACGGAACATGACACACAACCCTCAATTATCTTGGCAACATCTCCACAGAACCTGCGTCATTTGAGTTCTACGACGTGCACACCAGACCGTCAAAAGACTTTCATTTTTTAAACTAATCTGCCTCACCAGTATTTGAACTATGATAAAAAAAAATGTAAACAATTTATAATAACCTCTTTTGTGTTTGAGCCAATATTAAACCAATTAAAATACTTGTGTGATGAAACAACAGTTTAAATTCAGCACGTCCCAGTATGTCCGATGCACACGATGGTAAGTAATCTCCTATTAAAGACAGGAAAATTATTCAGACTTAATATGTAAAGCAACTTTAAAAACATACTCATAGATCAAAAGACTCTGACTTCTTAAAAAAACAATCTGACTGATAGTGATTACATACGTATTTACGTGATATCAATTGTTGCAAAACTGCAATACCTGAGAGCGCATCTGACTGAGACAACATATAAAGGTAATGGAAAGCTAAAAGCAGACTCGCTTGGCTACACCTTTCAAAGCTGGACACAGCTGACATTGGCACATGTGCAGCCAGTGGTAGGGAAACTGAACCCTCCACAGACAACATTATAGATACAGTTACAATTTATAGGTTCAAATATGGATGATAGTCAACCCTATTAGGGATGTCTCTGTTATTCATTAAAAATATGAATAATGACCTAAAAGATCTTTCCTCATAAAGCCTTGGAGTACAAAATGATTATGATGTTTTGGTTTGTTCAATAACAGCAGCAATTGTAAAAGTGATACCTAATTAAGATGGATTACAAAAATTTCTTCATGTTTGCATTTTGGCTGATTCATCTAACACAAACATATAAGCATCATATTGTCCATGTTCCTAATTTGCACCAAGATGTAAAGCGTTTTTTCCCCAGTATAGCATCCAGAAGATGTGCTGGCGGTAATATTTTGTGTTGCTAAAAACTTGTATATAGAATATTCAGATTTAAACATACAGCTTTAAAAAAAAAGTCTGTTTAAGAAATAGGCCTTCTGAGAACCTTCACCTAGTCATATTTGTGCGTTATCTGTGCACAAACCACAATGAAAAAGCACATTTTTAGTCCAGTTCAAAAATTTACTACATTACCTGCCATACTGGTCACCAGTGAAAGTTCCTCCCGTAAAATCTGTGATATGGTTATCAGGTTTTTGATCATTAAGAAAAATCACAAGATCCTAAGAAAACTGCTTTAAGCCTTACACAAAAGAAACACTTGGCATATGAAACCCATCGTAGCTAAGTCACACAAGTCAACCCTGAGCTTTGATATATCAGGTCTACTTTTAGACTGAAGCATAAATGTTCACCTACAAGAAACACTTCACTTAATGGTCTATTACTCAACCAAAACATCAATTAACTCTTCTTACATGGTTATTTTACCACATAAACTACAATAACCATGATGGAACATGAGGCAGTTTATAAATTGCAGCTATGTTGTTACTCCTATTTATCACATGTAGTAAGAAAACTCAAACATGACCCCAACCGTGTAAAAGAGTCATGGGAAATTCTTTCCTGTGTTATAGTTGATGAAGTCCAAACTTGGGAAAGCAATCACGATCTTACTCCTCAGAGAGCAGTCTGGGCTTAATTTGACACTGGAATATCTGCCTGCCTACAAATAGAAACACGCTAACCTATAGCTTACTACTCTGAACCTCTAAATAAACCGTTGCAACCCTTCCAAAGCAGGCACTTTGATACGTGCTGAGGCCAAATGTGAATGATGTCTGATATCTGATGAAAACTGTATGATTCATAAATTGGGTTTTTTGCCATGCAGGTTCCTGTGTGTTCTGTGATCCATCTCCATATCTGGGTTTTAACTTTTTTTTTAACATTTATGTTACTCTGTGCCTGTAACACATTTTCCTTCTTCTGAGTATTGTGCCAATGTATTTTGTTGCTGTTCGTCAGAAGTATTCCTGCTGCTACAGACTATGATTGATGTTATCGTTTCCAGGCCAATATTACAGAGCAGCAGCTCACAGCCCGGCTGTATGCCAGATCTGTGAGATGAAATGACCTTAATGAGCTTCACCTCCACTGGACTATATACCCACATGAGAGCTTAACTCACATCCTAGCAAACAAAAGCTGAAGAACAGATGCATGAGGTCAGGACACAGTGAGTAGCATATTTTTCTGCTGTGTGAGCAACAGTACAGACGGATAAAAAAAAAAAGAGCTGCTGATGTCTGATTAGATTCGGGCTAATTAAACTGGCAGACTCTGGAAGAGCCTTCAAACAACTTACTTTTGACAAGCTTCTCTTTGTAAAGGAAATGTGATTTGATTATAAAGTTACAGGCCTCAGCTGGAGACACAATTAGCTCTTGCTTTGGGTAGGGTTTAAAGAAAAAAAGGCTTAAATGCAATACAATCTGTACAATAAACTGCAATTATCAAATTTATTTTAACTATCAAAAGGAGATGCAGACGAAGGTGATAAGACAGGATAAAAGAGTCTCATAAAGCATTTAGATTATTCACAAAAGGACTGCTCTGTTTTGAGAAAGCAGCCGTACAACTTTGTACAATCACTTGTTGAAGATCCTGATGGTAGATATTGCTCATTTTCCAAATATCCAGTCGGAAAACCACACTGAACTACTACCGCAATGTACAATAGATGTGTCAAAGCCGTCAAAGTCACTTCTCTCTCTAGAACGGACAAAACAAGTGACCATAACATCTCACCAGAACATGAGCGTGTGCTCTTTGCTTGCCAGCAGAGGAAACAGTTATACTACAGCCACAGACAAGAACCTAAACAGGAAGTGAAGAGGATTTCACAGTGAGCTGTGTCAAACAGAGCACAAGACGACAGAGCAAACCTTTATCTGCCATAACACACTGACCATGGTTACATGGACTGCATTAGCTTGAATAGGGATTTTACTGTGAACAGTGAAACAATATTTAAAACAGGGTCTTTAAAAATAACTGTCTTAGTAATATTCGCACACTTTAACAATACTGATACTGGGAGACACTTAATGTTTTGCTCATGTTTCATCTGCGTCTTCCTCAGATTTTCCCTTTTTTTTCTGTGCTAAACCTATTCCAGTAACCCTTCAACCTGCAGTTCATAATGCAACAGTAATGAGCTGCAACAGTTTAAACTAACATGCTGAATCTTAAATGTGCTGTATGTAATTTCTGCCCCTTGGGGTCACTCAGTAACCTGATGTGCCGTCTGAGAAGTTGCTCTTGTAAGCTGTTTGGAGTAGGGCACCACATTCGAAAAATACTTGGCAACTGGATAAACCAGCTGTCTATCATCATCTAGCACAAGATAACTGCATCCGAAGAGATCAATGAACCCTATAATGCTTGCCTATGCCAGTCAGAAAAAGAGAGAAAGCAGCTTTTCCATCAAGAAAATAATGCCTTACTTCACGCTTCTTTCGATGAAGAAATACTCTCCAGTTCTTATAGAACAGATGCTACACGTGCTTTGGCTAGTGTTATTGTCTAAGAGTAGAGAGAAGTTATCATTGTCTTACTTAAACATGAAAGCAACATTAGCATCCTTGTATCCTCATTGTACAGGCATGTATATTGAGGTGGAACTGTATCCACATTAAAACAAACAAACAAAAAACCCCACACACAGCTTCTCTAGCCCTTCCTATTTCACCTGACTACAGATGTTGTGCCAGTTCACAGCTACCT
Source organism: Datnioides undecimradiatus (assembly GCA_008933995.1). Lineage (NCBI taxonomy): Eukaryota > Metazoa > Chordata > Actinopteri > Lobotiformes > Datnioididae > Datnioides > Datnioides undecimradiatus. Next base: position 60,137 of record WARS01000049.1, read on the forward strand.
GCCATAAAAGAGTTCATGACCTTATGGGCTGCCCCCATCATGATTTGACAACCAAGACAAACAAGCTAATAGCTCTGTCACTGCCATGTGCATCCTGCTACATAAACACAAGTATCGATGATGATCTTGACTGTTGGAGAGTTACTCTGGACTTATGATGCGTTTTCTGGCCCTTCCCCCCCCAACTGTGGCACGTAAAATGGCTTCCTAGAAAAGCATATCAGCTGTCCTTCTACAAAACCACAGCCAGACACATTGACTATTCAATTGCCTTTTTACGCAACAGTAATTACGAGTCATTGGGATTTGACCTTAGAAACCTAGAGGTGGCACTGAAGGTAATCTGATATAATAAATGCAGGATATGATGCACAGAGGCTAACGTACTGGACAACAAACCAAAAGTTTTTGCTAGTCACCGTGAGAAACCTGACGACTGTTATGGGCCCGTCATTAGTTTAATTGTACCGTTTACTTTAGAGAAACTGCAAGCAAGTAAAATAGTTGATGACGGTATTTGAATTTTCCATTTAAAAGAGTCAATCTAGAGTTTAATCCACCAATCTGAACTGTATATACAGTTATTTGTCTGATAAACAAACCGTGCGTAGCTCCTGTTTATTATGTTTTGCACTTGGCGTTAATACAAAATAATTATGAACTGGTCGATAAAATACATCAGTAATGCTAAGTTAAGTTAGGTGTGTGAGTTATGTCAACGATGGCTAATGTTAAAGAGAGAAAACACAAACAGTAGACGTCATGACCTGTTAGCCAGCATTACACGGAGAGAAACATGATCACTATCACTACGTCTTACTTATCGCGATCAGGAAGCCACCGCTCAAATAGCACCAATACGGCATTTTAATAATACATACAATCAATGTTTGGCGTCAATAGAACTCAAAAGTAGCTACAAGGTCTACCCGTGTAGCAGGAGGCTAACACGCTACCTACGGAAATACCTGCATCTTTGCTTCAGCATAACGTTAACTAGCTAGCCAAATCGGCTAGTAGCGTTTACAGGCTAGGCTAGCGGCTAGCTAGCCATGAAACCATTCAAATTTTCTGCAGAAATCTCAATTAACATTCACCACAAATATCATATAACCACTAAATACAGTTAATTGTCAAATAATATCTTCTGAGAATCAACGCATCCTTACCTCTTGTCTTCTTTTTAGGCCCAAACCATTCTAGCTATTGGAAAGCTCTTTTCTCTTTGTCTTTTCCACTTCCAGTTACACGCAAAATGGACTCAGCAAAACGCTTAACAGCTAAAATACTAAAACAGAATGGATGGTCTCCATCTTTTCCTTATAAGGGAACTGCGCATCGAGGTGAAAACAAAATAAAATCATTTTGCCTCTCGTTCATTTTGTTATTCCTGAACAGTTGTGACTGATAGGTAAAGCTGCTAGCTAAGTTAAGTAGCCAGCAGGTACCACAGACAGGACTAGATGCATGGATGGCAGCAAGCGGTGCAGCCTTCACTTGCTGTCGGAAAATCTCAACCTGACCAAATAAACACAATACAGAAGTTACTTTTCTGTCAACGTAACAGTTCAAGTACAAGTAAACGATTTCTCGAGCACTATGGACGATGAATCAGTGACAAATACCACTGAATGTAGCTCTCAGCTGGTATATGCAACGTAAAAAATTGTGACAGCGGGCATGCTGTATTACAATCTCTAATGCGGAAGTTAAATTAAGTGAAATGTAGAGAGCCATATACATGTCTACTGGGCACTTTCATGGCAACATTGCCACCATTAACTATTGACGCTGTCAATTCCCATATACTTGAATGCAACACTTCTGTGACGCACAGGTTGCCCAGACTTGACGTTCAGGACGGATATCACAGAGATCGTTTCATTGTTCCCTGCTATTCAGATCCACTTTTAAATATACAACTAAACTACTAGGCTTTATTTGGGGTTTTTTCATGAGTTTTTGTCAAAAAACATAAAAAAATCACAGTGTTTTCAGTTACACATAGGATAATGTATGATTGTGTATCATTAACTTCAGACCTTTTGTGTGCTTACGAGTAATGTGCAACAATAATATTCATGAGTTCCTTACACCTGATGGATTAAATTTTTCTGAATTGGAAACCTACACCTGACAAAACTCAATCTATTGTTCCTACAAAAGATTTTCAGTGTTTTGTCATACACATTTAGAAATATATATACATATTTGACAGCAAGCGTGACCCTGGTTCATTAAAAAATCTTTGCGCTTCAAGATACCCAGCTGCAAAATATCCTTCACATAAATTAGTTAACAAAAACACAATTTTTTTCCTATTTTATTCTCAAATTCATTATGTTAAATCACTTTAACGGTTGTCTCTCTAGCAAAATAAAAACTTTAACAGCAAATATGCAAAAACCGTAAAAACAAAAATAAGCCGAGTTTATTTTACAGTGGAACAAGCAACTGCAGTTTCACGGGAAAGAGACCCTATAACTCTGAACTAATTCAAAATTTAGGAAACAGAAATTTTATTCAGTGTCTTTAAAAATGTCTTGTATCAATGTCTTTTTTGACTAGATACGGTGTTCCGTTATTATCAAGGTGAGCTGCACAGCTTAAGTTTGCCTAAAAATATACTTTTGTACAAAAAAATCACAACTTGAACATGGATATGCACATTAGTTTCCTCAGATATTTTAAATTCAGACCTACAAACTTGAGAAAATATCACATTAACAGTTGTAACAGGGAAAATGTGTGTTGGATATAGAACAGAAAAGACGGAGAGCCCAATCTCAATTTCTTTAGTGTAGAAGCAGTATGTACTTGTAGGATTTACAGCCCTAAAGGTGTCCTATTCAGTCAGGTCCAACCAACTTTGATGGATTAAAGAAAAAAAACTGTAGACAGCTACTTGAGGAAACAACCAAAAACAAGAAAAGCAAATTATTCCAGCACATTTATTCATTTCTTCTTTTTCTTCTTCTTCGGAGGTCCTTGATCTGAATCGCTGCTGCTCCCTGAGTCTGAGCTGTCAGAGGACGAAGAGGAGGAGGAGGAGGAAGAGGAGGAGGAGGAAGAGCTGTCATCGTCGCTGTCACTGCTGCTGTCATCTGAAGAGGAGCTGGAGGAGTCGCTGCTGTCTGACGATGAGTCACTGGAGGAGCCGTCTGAATCACTGCTACTGTCACTGGAGTCTTTAGCCCTGAGAGCAAGTGGCAGCGCACAAAGGAATAACATGAACACACAAAATAGGAATGCGTGTATTGTTGTTCAGGTCTCACCATGTACCTGTTACAGTTTGGCTGCTGTACTGTCACTTTGCAGATGAGATGAGAAAGAAAATAGTACAGTGACTTTTATACCGCTTTTTGGTTTGACTGTTCTTCAGTAATACTGTGAAGCTCTGCTTATCTCCTCAACAGTGAAATGATACATCTTACATGTTACAAGTGCCAATCACAATCTGTCTCAGGAGTGTTTACAGTCTGTTATGCGTTTAAAAGTATGTGCCTTTTCCAGAAGACATTGCAGAAACAGTAGAAATATAAATAATAATTAACAATGGCTGAATTCTCTTTAGCTGCTTCATGTTCAGGGTCCTGGTATTGTTCATGCTGGCTAAGTGTCAAGCCGTCATGGCTCACTGAAACACTTGAACAGCACAGAGGCATTGTTAATAGCTATCAGTGACACCTGTGCCTTTCCTTCTGTGACATGGTAAAATATTTGAAGGGTAAAATACACAAAGATGAAACACAGAGAAATTAAGAAAACTGTAGAAAATTGTACACTTATTATAAGATCATGGATATCAGCAGATGTAACCCTTTGAGACATCAGTACAGCCACATTATAATTTTTTGTAGCATGCATTAAAAAGTTCTGGATTAGAAACCATCACCACTAAAATATGATCAATTAGTAGAATCTTATGAAAGCATTTTGTACTGCTTCTCTCCAAGCCAAACTGTAGTGGCTCATAGCCGTCACTAGAGGGAACTGTTTCGTCACACTCGCGCCAGTTATGTTTAGACAAATTACAGCCGTTGAGTCTGTAGAGAGGCACAGACAGACATCCAGACATGCCTTCCCAGGCAGTTTTTCACACCAGTTCAAACTCACATCACGCGACTACGACTCTCACATGACTTTCTCGTGATGAGAATCTGTCATGTGACCTTACTGACCCTGGGGTGACAATGTGTGAATGACCCAAACAAATGAAAACAGCCAGGCACTCCAGACCAGGGCGCAGAACATAAAAGGCCTCTGTGATAAGTGGTAAGTCATCTTCAACAATAAAATGTTCAATCCGCATGCTTCTGGAAAAATTTCTCTTACTAATTTTAAAACTGTAAAGTGAATTGCAGCATTATACATAAGTTATGGAATGTAAAAGCCTTCATGAATCTTTATAGTATTTAACTTTCACACCACTATCTAAAAATAAACACATGCTACTAAATGACATATTTGTATTAAAATGGATTTGAAGTTCTTCCTTGTCACTGTTGCTGAGTGACTGCCCATGATGGGAAGTGTTGGGTCCATGCAAGGAATTAAACCTTGAGCCCAGGCCTGCTCAACAGGAAAAGTGCACCTGAGATCATTTCTGTTATGATTTGACGCTGTGCAAATAATTTCAATGGAATGAAAACTTAACACCAAACAGGTTCAGAGTTACAGATGTTTTTTGTCATTAAATTATATGGCTCAATTGTACATAATGTGTGTATATCTAGTAATTGTTTTACATCAAAGCACATATTGCGTGGAGCCAAAACACTCGACACGGTGAAAACACAGTGTCATAAACATCTTACTTACTTCTTTTTCATTTTCTTCTCAGTGGAGCCTTCTCTTCCTGGTCTGTAAAGGGGAAAAAAAGCCTTAGTGTCCCTTCATGACAATATGTTGTGCCTGGGGGCGAGGTCTTTAGTAATAAAGTGGGGATACAGGTTGTAGTATTTTTGCATTTTTTATTATATTCTCTGTTTTTTGTATACAGATTATTGTTTTTCCACCCTGGCCTGTTGTTATGTACCAGCACTGATCGATTGATTATGTATGCAACAATCAATCAAAGCATTGGCAGCGAGAGAAAAAAATAAAACAGTACAAAAGATTTGACTTTTGGCCATACAATGTGACCCTTTTCCTTCAAATTAGTCAAGTAATGCTGTGGAAGATGTTTGGAGAGATCTACTTTTAAAGCTGTAAATATATGATCCCAGCCTAGGTTGTTTTATGGGACAAGACAGTGGTGATATTTTGCGGCAACTCAGTGTGCAACACTTTGAGCAACCTGGATCAGCAAATAACCCATTAAAATACATATTAAATTCTACTGGATCACACATTTTGACGGTCACTTTTGTCAGCAACTAGATAGCCAGATGTATTTTATAATCTCAAACATGAATCATTACGAATCGGCAAAGACCTAGTGCTGAACTGGTGGAGACACCTTACCCAGTGATGCTGAGGGCTTTGTTTTCATTCTCCTTGAGTTTCTTTTTCATCTCAACTGTTCTTGATGGTCTGTGCAGATATTTTCGCTTCCCTGTGCATTCATAGGTCCAGTGACCCATCTCCAAACACTTCTGGCAACGAACATGTTGTTTGTTTGCCTCCCTGTATGAAATGAAATGGAATGAAAGAGGACAAACAATAACAAAACAACAAAACAGTTGCAGTTACATTTCTGTGTTGTCAGGTGATGGTTGAATGTCAAGTACTATTTTTTCTTAGTAAGTATAGCTTAAGTATAGCTTTTTTCTTCAAAGTATACCTTCAAGACCTTTAGAAGTTTGATTATTATAATTAATGAAGAGGCTTGCAAATATTTTTAATCATACAGTCAATATTTTCACACCTCGTGGAGTATGTGCATGCTTGTTTCTGAAGTGACAAATATTGTCAATGAATTCCTAAACATTGTACAGTATATAAATACTGCCTAATCTGCCCTCACTATGATTAAGATCGCAGTCCTACAGCCACTTTAGGAAAATAAAGGAAACATTTCGGCCATGTTTAAGGACCTGGAAAATATCACAATAAAAGGCGGGAGGCTGGACACAGGCTAAACACTCGTCTAACCACCCAAACCCTCACAACCTTGTCTGTCATTTTTATCTGCTTAGAAGGATAAATTAAAAACCATAACATATTATGATAATAATAATGAGAAGAAGAACTCTATAGTTCTAATAATTTCCTATGCTAAGAGTCTTTCTCTCAGCGCCTAAGAGTGAGAAAATAACGTGCTTGTATATATGATAATTATTTTAAAGCATTGACCATACAGATGGATGATGATGTAATGCCAAATCAATTTTACCTAATGGACATTTCACATTTATTATGAAAATGATGGCATGGCCCAGTTTATTTCTTCATCAGTATGGACATTATGCTGACAAGTTGTACACAGCCTAGTCCTTCTCTATTGGTTGCAGATCTCTCTGTAAATACATTCAGAATTTCATATTACTGCAGTCATAAATAAAAATGTAAAATTAAAAAAAAAAAGGGAAAACGCCCAGATTATCCTAGACCAGTCCAACATTATTTATTTGTCCAACTATTGGCACCTGCGTTTGAATGCTGAAGTCACTAATGTGCCTAAACTGATTAATGACGCCTTAACTGATATTATTACCGTTAATATGTTATGAACTCAGTCATAAAGCGACACATTCATAAGATAAACATTGTAGATAATGCGTGAATTAAGAGAGGAGAAGAGTGGAAGACACACCGTTAGTTTCTTAACACACTACAGTTTCTAAAACACTAAAATCTCGCTGGTTCCCTGTGTATTAAAACACACGAGCCGCCAGTCGAAGTACTGCCTCATATCTGAGGGCAGGCGGTTCTGTACTGACGGGAAAGACCGCGGCGCATTGTTGCTCCCATTAAAGCCCTGCAGCTTTCTTCATTTACACAGTTTATGTGACACGAAGTACGACGAACTCACTTTCATTACTGTTTGAAAGACCAACATATTTACAAAACGGTGAAAACGATGGATTTTACGTTGTTATTTTAATTATACTTACGCTTGCCTCCTGGCTATTATTCTATGCATGGGAGTCGCCATGTTGCAGTTTACTTTTTCTTCTTCGTTGGTTTAGAATCAGTACGTATTTCCGGCAACCTTTCCCCATGCACCCCATGCGCCCTGTTGGCAGCTATGGTCTACTGCATTGAGATATATTTAGATGTACTGACAGTTTAAAAGTTCATTAATCCATTTCTAGTCTCGTTAAAAACATGTTTGAGCATAATTATTTTTATGCAAACAATATAATACATTATTTTAAGAAAACAAATAAGCAGTGGATGCTTTTGTCATAGATAGATAGATAGATAGATAGATAGATAGATAGATAGATAGATAGATAGATAGATAGATAGCAATTCAGCACTCAGGAGTTTTAAAATCACTCTCTGTTTACCAATAACTCAGTTAAAATGCAGTGACAGGCATCAGATCTGATGCAATTTAACCATTCAGTTTTGTAGATACTTCAGAAGTTTCAGGGCAGCCCATTTACCAACACACTATCTTTAGTCTTAACTGGATATGACAAGGCTTGACACACCTTATATTTGGGTTTTACTTCACTGGGTTTTATTCATCTTTACAACAGTAAACAGTGTGCACACAAATTCAGCAAGGAATGAAAGAAACTTGTTCAATGCTGCAAAAATGAAAAGCTGTAACTTTTATCATTTACAATTAATACATTCTATTACCAGTATCAGTAGAGCATCTGTCTCCTTTACATTACAAAAAATAGATCTTCCTTTAAAGAATAAAATAAGCTACTGGCATTTCAAATGATCAGGAATTACCAGTAATAAATCAGTAATTTATATAATTTACCTTTTTTTCTGGTTGTTATAGTACCAGATCTTCTGAAACTGAGCAAACAGTTGCTGAGGTTGAGCATTTGGTTGTCTGTGTCACCAATGCAGTGCACCCTCCCACCATTCAACTGTCATTACACCCACCCAATAGCTATTTACTTTTCTGTCAGAGCTGCGCATCCATCCTCTCATTTCTGTTTCATGGGTTCTCAAATGGAAATGGTCATTCCACAGCCACATCATGTTTATCTTTATTTTTGTAATAAAAAACATAAAAAATATGACATAAGTAGTAAAAACTTTCCGTATCCTATCCTATTTTGGTTAAAAAAACCCCGTTATAATGGTTAATCTTAAATGTGTTTGTCACATCCCATTTTTAACTAAATAGTGTCATGCATCAATATATGCATTTGTGTTAGATGTCATTTAGAATTTATTTCATTTGATTTTTGTACTTTGTCTTTAACTGTTTGAATTTCAGATTTTTTAATATATTTTATAGCAGGATCAAATCAAATCAGCTGCTAAAAACAGACTATTTGGTGATTGATTATAATACGCAGAGCAGTAATAAATATAGATTATTGTAAAAAAAAGAAAAAAGTGTAGCTCTGGCTTGTTCTCTCAGGTGTTTAAAACTGTGTGGCTGCGTTGTAAAACATGACTTCATGCCTCCAACCACCCTCATACAGCACAGTCTATTTTTATTTCCCCACGTAGAGCTGATTCCAGGCAACACCAAACTGACCACTCGCCTTCTTCCTAAAGAATTTGGACTCACAGTAAGTATTCAGCCACAAAATGATCTCGAAATCGCCAAGAATCTCTGGATGTTTCCTCCAAATACCCGTGTATTGGAGAACAGTCTTTCACATGGTTATAGAAAAGTCCAGAGATATCTAGAAACCCAACTCTCGCGATAATACGCGGCGAGACGGCGAGAAGTCAGTAAGACCACCTTGCTGCTGCTGCCTGACAGTACAGATCAGAGACACCGGTATTAGCCAGCGGTGTAGATTATGACTAGAAGTAGCCCTACTTAAGACAGCTCAAGACAACAACTTCTCCCGACTTTTACATCCTTTTAAACCTGTAGCTGTACGTTTGTTTATTTTTTCTAAGTCCAACTGTAGATAACGTTTAAGATAGAAGACAGTCGCTGAAGATGTCAGTGGTGGGATTTGACTTGGGCTTTCAAAGCTGCTATGTAGCTGTAGCCCGAGCCGGAGGGATCGAGACAGTCGCTAACGAGTACAGCGACAGATCCACACCGTAAGTACCTAAAATACCTGTTTTATTTCTTTGGACCCCTGAAGGATTGGCAACAAAAGATCGGGATTTTGTTTTGTAACGGTTGTATCACTGCTCGTGGGGTAATGCACGTGAATGCAGCTTTAACTTACTGACTAGCTTGTTAGCTAAACTTGTATCAGTGTATGCTGCGTTGGCTAATCAGTCTTTCGTTCATCATGAGTAAATATGCGAGACGTGTCTTAATGTTTTCATGGCGAACATGGAACCGTCTAGAAATCATCCTTAAATTACACTCCTCGTTCACCCACCAACTATGGATGGAGCTAGCTAGTTAGCTAAGCCCCTAGGTTTTTTTCTATTAACGCTACTGTACCGATTGAAAACGGTCTTTAGTTGCCCGGCGGGCACGCTCGGGCGGTGATTCTCCCTGTTCTAATTACTGTTCTCAGCTCGAAGACGAAAGCTCCGTACAACCGGTGTGCCCCGTGTGGCAAACTGCGCCTTGCGGTGTGCTCTCAACGATGACGACAGCAGCCAATTGCTGGATAGAATATTCTAGCAATTGTTAGTACCTTTAAGAGTTTAATGAATTGTCTAAAAGGTCCTGTTTACATTAGCTATTTAATTAAAAAAGTATGTTTTAAAAATAAATGTTGTTGTTAAGGTCTTGTTTTTATATTGTCTAAGTTCAGCTCATTAGTCTGACGCGGCACACTTTGTACTCACACTGGTTGTACGTTCTGCAACCGCTTATAATAGTTAGAATGAATTTCAATGGGTCTTTTGGCATCGTTTGTAAGATGTTGACATGTCTGCAAGTTGCTATGATAGAGACTTTGTTAAGTTCATTTAGGACTGCTCATAACAAATGAGTATTAGACTGTGTAAAAATTGGTATTTAGTCATCAGATGATTGATCAGATTGATTTATTTTGCAGAATCTCAAGTAATATGAACTAAATTAAAGTTACACATCCTTTAAGTCTGACATTTATTTTTGTATTGTAGTATTTAGAAACAGTTTTAAAATGAGTGAGTGTATCACAAATGCTGATTTCTTGAACCACAGGAAAAAACGAAAGATCCAAAATGGTAAATACAGTAAATAGTAAATAAATAGTGAATACAGTTTTGGCACTTTGCATTGCATTGCATAAGATGTGCCCCAAAACTCTAATTAAACAAATTAAACTTTGTTTTCCACGTTAAGCAGACCTGTTTATTCTAAATTATTAACTTGCTATTAAGTCATATAAATATTTTAAGTTAAAACCAACATTTTTAAGCTGCTTCAGATGAATGCGTTTAAGCTTCTAACTCCTGTTGCTTGACAAAATAACATTTAAAACCTGATGCATTTCAAGGAGCCTCTTGGTGTTTTTTGCACATTTTTAAACATGAAACAGTATTTGAGATTAGATTAGTTATGGACAAATAATCTCTAAATCATGTACTTTTCATGCAACTCTCTGTTTTGTTCACTGATTTAACATATTGCCCTGTGTAGATCAAGCCAATTTTTTCAGAGACTGGTTGCATTGACCCCTCTTTGACTTCAACAACTCTTCTTGTGTGTTGACAGTGAATATAGCTCAGACATCTGTGTTTGATAGGGATGCTGATGACAGGCATGTATAGACCACAGCCCACTGGGATACAAGTGGACTGACCACACCACTTCAGATTGTGTTCATACAGTACTATGTGAATAGTGAAAGATGGGTCTCAACAAGCCAGCTTATAGTCACAGTCCTGGTTTCAACAAACCTTTCTTTCAAAAACCCAGTTTTTAGTTTACACTTGATCAAACATTCAATGTTGTTGATCAAGTATAAACTTGATCAACAACGTTGTGGAAGATTTCACTTTTGTACAGTTTGTAAGTAAAGAAGTAAGGAAGCTTTAACTCTTATTACACATTGACACATACTTCTGTGCAAACAAAAACATACTGTTAGTTACTACTGCAGACATGGGAAGTGGTCTGTCCAGTTTTCTATGGGTTGGGCTCCATTATACAAGAACCTCAGCCCGCTTTTCATAATAGCATGTCAGGTTGTATCTAACATTTTCTTATGTTGTCTTCAGGTCGTTTGTATCATTTGGACCACGAAATCGATCCATAGGAGCAGCTGCAAAGAGCCAGGTAAAATCAGTTCAGTCACCCCGTTAATATCGCTCTTATTATATGCAAACACCTCGAAAATTCAACAGTGTTAATACATATATTGTATTAATATTCTCTTATTCTCACCTCTTTTGCCTTCCTCATTTGCAGGTGGTGACCAACTGTCAGAACACAGTGCAGGGCTTCAAACGATTCCATGGCAGGGCATTTTCAGACCCCTATGTCCAGTCAAAGAAGTCCAACTTGGTGTACGAGCTGGCACAGATGCCCTCTGGATCCACTGGTATAAAAGTAAGATTAAGAATATTACTGTGCCACTGCTGAATGAGTGATTACACAGATCATCACACACATATTATCTGAAGTGGTGGAGGAAATAGGAGCAATCATTAATTTAAAAAAAAAAAAAAAAAAAAGTCAAAACATGGCTTGAGTTAGCCCACTCAAGAACCTGTTTCTGCTTGGACAATGGCAATCAAGAAGAAAAATAGATAAACCATAAGAAATTTTAATGGAGAGAGGGTGTAGGCAACACAGCAGCGTATTTTTGACTATATTGGAACTCTCTCTCCTCTTAACCACAGCGCTTCAACCTTTTTGTTTCTACTCTATCCATTCCTCTATAAACGGTCTCTTTTACATCTCGTTTAAGCTGTTTTATTTGTTCTCTTGACATTTTACACCTAATAACATCACTCTGTTGTAAGAAACGATTAGAGCGCACTCTAAACAACAGCAGCAAGGTGGTCTTAGTGACTTATGAATGTGAAAAGCTAACTGCCTGGCTTGTACAGAGCAAACACACACAGCCCAGTATGTTTTATGACCCAGTGAAGATAAGTAATGTGAATCCTCAGAACAAATGAGGGCAGAGAAACCGTCAAATCCAAGCAGATGGCCTTCTCCAGTATTACTGAAAACTATGTCTGATTCATAGCTATTTAAAACTACTACACAGCTATTTAAACCATTTGCCTTAACAGAACACTTATTCTTAATTCCCCACCAACTCTAGGTGATGTACATGGAGGATGAGAAAGTGTTCAGCATCGAGCAGGTCACTGGCATGCTGCTGACCAAACTGAAGGAGACTGCTGAAAGTGCGCTGAAGAAACCGGTTGCAGACTGTGTCATCTCAGTGAGTATCTCTGCAGACATCTGCAACACTTTCACAGCTTCAGCAGGGTGTCTGAAAATCTATAAAACTTGTTAAATAAACATGTACTGTGCATTTCATTTGTTTTCTGCTTATTCAGATCTAACAGGGTGTCTTTTTGGCTTATTTTTGTGGCAACATGTCTAATTGGCTTTAAAGGTGTTAGCGCATTCATTGGATCCCTGCACACAGCATATTTAAAGATTTGACATTGCAGCGACAGGGCTTTAAGAGACGTGTGACTCACTTTACTAACTGTACTTTTTACTCTTCAGTGGAGTATTGCATAGCATTTGCATCCTGCCTTTTTGAGTTATTAATGTCATCCTCTTGCTCCTTCAAGTAGTTTGGGTTATAAAATGCCCAACGAAAGCTGCCTGTGTATAAATGTATTACCACCTGTTCATGTGACATTTTGAGCTCCAAGCACTTCACCAGATGTCTTGTCTGAAAGCCTTATTTCCTCCCTTGCACCTTGGTGAAGAGTGGGACGTGTGTGTGTGTGTGTGTGTGTGTGTGTGTGTGTGTGTGTGTGTGTGTTTGTTTGTGTGTGTGTGTTTCTTGCTGTGCTCGGTATACGAATTCACCGGCAGCATCTGTTATGTAATATTACAGATCTCACACAGAGAGCCTGTTACTTTCACTGGGCTCAAATCTATAGTTTGCATCAGCCCCGGAGATGGATAACATGTTATTATTACTGTATCCATTAGCTAATTTTAGCCCTCAAGCTTTTCCACAAGGAGATGTTTTGTTTTGGCACCCGAGTAACTAACACGTTAACGTTATCCAGACATCTTGTGAGGCAGGCGATTCAGTTATGACATCTTTGGCAACTAATCAATGCCTTACAGTAACACCATGTGTCTACTTCTTTTTTTTTCCATTGGTTGTTCCAGTCAGGTCTCCTTTTTTTTAGACTGTCAACTCTAGTGTCTTCCTTCACTGAGATTTGTTAATGTTTTGTATTAATGCAGCATTGTTTTTCTTCCCCCAGGTCCCGAGCTACTTCACAGATGCAGAGAGAAGGTCTGTCATGGATGCAGCTCAGATCGCAGGCCTCAACTGTCTACGGCTAATGAATGAGACCACTGCAGGTACATTGAGACGGCATAATCTGTGCCTGACTGCACAACATCTGAATCAATCTAACTAATCATCCCTAATTGGGTTTTCAGTTATTGCACTTGTCGTGAAATGACACAGAGACATTATTTTGTATATTTGCGCAGCTATGAGAAACTACTGAGTTGTCAGTATCGCTGAAATCATGGCAAAATGTAGCGTGCTGACACGTGCTCTGAGGTGGTCACGCTAACAGCAGATTTTGTTTGCTACAGTGACTCTGGCATATGGCATCTACAAGCAGGACCTGCCGGCTCCAGAGGAAAAGCCAAGGATAGTGGTGTTTGTGGACCTGGGCCACTCAGGTTACCAGGTGTCAGTTTGTGCCTTCAACAAGGGGAAGCTCAAGGTGGGTGATTAATTATTTGTGGTCCTTTAGAAAAGCAATACTCAAAGAGGGGCGGGGAAAGGTTTTGAAGGTAGGTTGTGATGATGAAGCATTGTGGGCTCATCACTTTTGCCAAAAATGTTGTATTTTTTTTTCCCTTACCTTGTAAAAGATGAAGATAATAGTGAGCAATTCAGTCAAGTTAATCGACAAGTTGCACATGTTCTTACATATTAGGAGTAAATTACTCCACATATGGGGTGAACAAGGCCTAAGCCAGAGGGATTTATTTGAAAAATTAATGGTACTTAAGTAATGTGAGTATATAATAAAAAGACCTTGAACTTAACAGTAATGAGTATATAGATAGATACGCAGTGATATCAACAATTTATTCAGGTGATTTCATAATATCCCATCGTTTTGAATGTTTACCCTCTTATTTTCCTCTGCCCTCAGATCCTGGCTACGGCGTTCGATTCAGAGCTTGGTGGGAAGGACTTCGACGACATCCTGGTCAACCACTTCTGTGAAGAGTTCGCAAAGAAATACAAGCTGGACGTCAGGTCCAAGCCCCGGGCGCTGGTGCGACTCTACCAAGAGTGTGAGAAGCTCAAGAAGCTGATGAGTGCCAACTCCTCCGACCTGCCTCTCAACATTGAGTGCTTCATGAATGACATCGATGTTGCCAGCAAACTTAACAGGTAAGATGCAAAATGACTTTGATACTGAAGAGGAGAACAGTAGATTTTAAACCCTGTATATCAGTTATTATATGTAGCATTTGTTACCTTTTCGACTTTTCTTTCCTTTGGACTCCAAGTGTCAGAATGTTAAAGAGGGCTGTTACAGCTAAAGCCCAAATTAAAAATTGTGTTGATATAATTAGAAATGACTTTTAGAGGCACCCAGCATCCATTAGCTTGCCTCACACCGTTCCGGAGTGTGTTTCAGTCTATTAATAATCTATGACCATGTGTCCCCAGAGGTCAGTTTGAGGAGATGTGCGCGGGGCTGCTGGCCAAAGTAGAGGGTCCCCTACGTAGCGTCATGGAACAAGCCAGTGAGTACATCTGACTTTAATAGCAGCTGGTCTATCCCCATCTGCATGTGCACAATCACAGAGACGAGGTTCAGTCATGTGCTTTCGCTGACACAGGCCTTCCCTTTAGGCGCCGGGAGCACACCTGCCTTCCTGCCTCCCTTTAATCAATCCTTGCTTCCTCTGTACTTCCACTTGCTCTTGCTTGGGCATTTAGAATGATTAACAGAAAATTCATTTGGGTCTCCCAGATTTGTACTGTTTTTGAGCAATGTAAGACATCCTGTATGTCATTTTTCTGCATCTGTTTAGTTTCAGCTTAAGGCCGCTCTGCTCTTCACGCCAATCAGATACATCGTTTGTACTGAAATAAATTTGGAAGGTGAAGCTGTGACACTGTGAAGTTTTTAACAAGCCTGTTTTACATCATCCCTATCTCCTGCTTCCTGTGTCCAGAGCTGAAAAAGGAGGATATCTACGCAGTGGAGATTGTGGGCGGTGCCTCCAGAATCCCCGCCATCAAAGAGAGAATCAGCAAATTCTTCGGCAAAGAGTTGAGCACCACCCTGAACGCAGACGAAGCCGTGGCCAGAGGCTGTGCTCTGCAGGTACGGCTCTCCTGTCGTGACCGACACTTAAATCCAGTGGGAGGAAGATGACACACATGCACATACATAATGTTTAAGTGATGAGTTGCTGTGAATACAGGATTTGTGTTAAACCATTTGAATGTGTTTATGTAGCCAGGTTGATGTTTGACAAAAGAAAAGCACATCTTATTTTTGACATATGACTACATTTGAAATTGAATTTTTGTGATGACTGCTGAATTTCTTGCTGTTGTCAGAGTAAGACAAAACTTTTGACCATTTTCCTTTTTCTCCTCCTCAGTGCGCCATCTTGTCACCAGCATTCAAAGTCCGAGAGTTCTCCATTACAGATGTTGTCCCGTACTCCATCTCCCTCAAATGGAATACAGCTGCAGAGGAAGGACAGAGGTGAGATCTCAGCCTGTGCCACCAGAGGCCGTCAAATAAGGAGTTAATGCTTGAATCTCACAGGGAGCATAAAAGAATTAATCACACCACTAAATTTGAATGTCATGCTTAACGAGGCTCTGCAGAGCTAATATCCCACTATGTTGTTGATATGGGTATCAGTTGTCGTCATTATCATGGGGTTTAAGAGCTGTTTTCAACAGCTAGCAATATTTAATCTTCCCAAAGCTCACAGTTAAGACATGGGTAGAAGCCTGAATGAAAGTTGGAAGACACTCCTTTGTGCTGCCACTGTCTTTTCAGACACCTTTACCTGTACGTACAGGATTTTTATGCCACACCTGCACACACCCATAGTGCAGTTTGTGCACAAGTGCACCCACTGTCTGAAATCTCTGTTTATTGCATTCACATATTATTAAAAAATGTGCAACAAATGACAGTTTTCTGCATCACTATACGCCCCTGATGTAGGATTTTCTGTAACCTCTGTTGTCTCACCTCCTCCTGTTGTGTTTTTACAGTGATTGTGAGGTTTTCCCAAAGAACCATGCAGCTCCCTTCTCCAAAGTTTTGACCTTCTTCCGGAAAGAGCCGTTCACCCTTGAAGCTTACTACAACAACCCCAAGGAGCTTCCCTACCCCAACAGCTCTATAGGTACTGCACGTTCAACTTCTGTTTAGCAATACATGGAAAAATAAGAAGCACCGGCTTTAGTGTGAACAGCCTTTTTTGTTTCAACTTAGCCTCCGGAATGGATTTAATCATTTAACTCTAACGTGTTGGTTTTCTACACCGTTCCTCCTTGACAAAAGAGGATATTTTAACCTATTCTAATGTTTAACTGTCATTTTTGTACCTACAGGCCAGTTCCTGATCCAAAATGTGGTCCCTCAGGCGTCTGGAGAGAGTGCAAAGGTCAAGGTCAAAGTTCGGGTTAATGTTCACGGCGTGTTCAGTGTATCGAGCGCCTCGCTAGTAGAGGTCGTGAAAACAGCTGAGGGAGAGGAGCCAATGGAGACAGACCAGACAGTGAAGGAGGAGGAGGTGTGTGCTGCTTGCATTAATGAGTAATGACTGTGTGTGAGAGAGAGAGAGAGAGAGAGGAGAGAAGACGGAGAAAGCACAGATGTCCTCCAGGTTTTTTGGCTGCTGTTTGTGTTTCACCTCGGTGATCCCGTTGTCAGTCGGGCCACACCTTGCTCTTTTTAATAGTCCGTCACGTCATCACCCTGGAATCTAGATGTCTTGTTTTAACAAGCTGAAGGCAGCTTCGATGGGGTGCATTTATTTGATGTTAATGCTTTAATCTTTGTTAGTTGTTGACATTTTATTTGGTTAGTCACCATCTGCTCTCCAGAGTCAAGTACTGGGCTACATTTGTGTCAAATCTGGCCTTGTTCCCCCAAAGTAATGTGTCATCTTAGTAGAGGGGTTGGACACAGTATCATCAAAACTGGACAATTAATGCTAACCCTGACACAAAACTTTTGCAGCAAATACTGTCCGTGAAAAACGTAAACATATTTGATTTGTCAGTTATGTTTTAATTTGGAGTTTGTGGTGTGTTGAACAGCAGCAGACGGCCTCTGCTCAGGCAGAAATCGCTAAGAGAGATCATTTGCACAAACCAACTGAATCTTATATCAATATCAACGTTTCAACCGTACACAAACGTGTGCTTGGTGTTTTGACTGAGGACAGCCCCGTTGAAATTGTGTGAAACTCTGAGGGTTTTTTTCTGATAAAACCAAACACCAAATATCATGTGTTACCTTAATATCATTTTTGTACTATATCATGTCTTTTGTTACCGTGTGTCAGAACAAAATGCAGGTGGACCAGGACGATCAGAAACTTCAGGCTGGAGACAACGGAGACAAGAAATCAGAGTCCGAGGAGATGGAGGTAACCTTGTGCTGGGCGATAAAGGCTGTCGCTGTAATGTCTCAGTACTATGTGTGGCAGAATTACACTGCTGTCTACGGGGGCTGGACAGGTGGCAACCACAACAGCCTGTCAGATTTGAAAAGCAAGTTTTTTTTTGTTTTATTTTTGTGTATGCCATTGCTTTTGGTACCTGAATGGTTACTGCGCATGTCACATTATACCCCAGCTCTCTCCTCCTATTTCCTCTCTGCCTGTCTTTTTGCAATATGTTGAATTAAACAGAGAAAATGCTCAAAACAAAACTCCATCTGTAAGTTGCCTGAATGTACCAGAACCAGAGCATCATTCTCACGAGTAAAGTAAACAGTAAAGTGTTCAACGCTCTGCCATTGAAACAGGCAATACAATGTAAAAACTATTTGCTTAAAATAGTAGAAATAGGATAGAATACATATTAAGAGAAAGTCCATTGTTTGAAAGTTTGAAATATCCGACAGTTTAGTCTGTGGGAAACATGGTGCCCTCAAACCTACGTGCTACATGATTGGTCTAAAGTCTAAATTAGAAATGTCAAATATTAGGATAACTGTTTCTCAGGAAAATGTTTTCAGCTGTATCGCCCAGCACTAAGGTAACCATGAAGTAAACCAGCTTTTAATTAACACAGTGTTTCACACTGGACGATAGATGTTTCCAGGGAAATTGATAGTGTGTATTGTTGTGCAACTACACACACAAAGACTCGTTAAAGAACCTATACATATCCATATTTTGTACTTCAGCATCATTTCCTTGTGATGGTTAGCCCTTTATTATATATTACAAAAAAAAAAAAAGAATTCAGTTATTTGTATGCCTGTTTTGGCGACTTTGGGGGGAATTCTAACAATAAACCCACAAATAAAATGTAAAAATGTAAAAGTGTCAGAACAGTAACTATGAGAATGTGTGGTTCAATCCCCGTCCCGCTCCTGTCCACATTTTGAAACTTCCTTCGGCAAGACACTGAACCTCAAATTGCTCCATCATGGTCTGGCAAAAAAGGAACAGTGACCCTATGCAAACTTGTGCAGACTATCACAGCAGTTCAGACACCGTAACACACGAAAAAAAGGAAACTGCTTGCTTAAACTAAAAAGTGGAACTTGATAATCAATCTGACTTGAGTCACACAAGAGCTTTATGTTGCAAAGGCATGTTTTTGAATTTGAATTTCTTTTTGAATGTATCCACCTACATTCCACTTGCATATGTCCTGGTCGATTGAAAAACAGCAGTATGTACAACACAACCGACAATTTCATCTCTCCTTTTTCAGACGACGACAGAGGACGCTAAGCAGGAAAAGAAGAACGACCAGCCCCCTCAGGCGAAAAAGCCCAAAGTGAAAACGAAGACAGTGGAGCTGCCCATAGAGAGCAGTTTGCACTGGCAGCTGTCCAATGACGTTGTAAATAAGTTTGTGGAGAATGAGGTAATGTTCTAAAAATCACCAGGAATGTCCAGCACACACTCAAGCAGTGTGCTAGTCAGACACAGTGCTCCAAGTTTCACTCACTTACATGTACTTTTTATTTAAAAACCAATGTAATATTTTAATATATATGCTTTAAATTATAAACTAATTCACAAGTGTTTTTTCCTAATTCTTATCTTAAATGATCGTAACATGGTACCCAGGTTTTAATAATCATTAAGTTCTATCTATTAAAAGTTCAGTTTATAATGTTATAACAGGAAGTGGATGATGTTGACATCTTCTTGGATTCTTCTAGGGTAAGATGATCATGCAGGATAAGCTAGAGAAGGAGAGAAACGACGCAAAGAACAATGTAGAAGAGTACGTCTACGACATGAGGGATAAGCTACACGGCACCCTGGAGAAGTTTGTGAATGAGGCTGTGAGTATTGATCACAGTCCTACAGTCCTACATGTGGCAATGCATAGTCCAAAATCCACACATTCGGCATGCATTGTATGCTTCTCAGTTTTTGTTTATAATGTCAAATTAATCTCACTTCTTGTCCACCGTGCAGGACCGTGACGCGTTCTCGTTAAAACTGGAGGACACAGAGAACTGGCTGTATGAGGATGGAGAGGACCAACAGAAACAAGTTTACATTGACAAACTGGCTGAACTGAAGGTAAGCGGGCTCACACTACGTGACCAGACAGTTGTAAAAGAAACAAGATTACAAGATAAGATTTCATTCAAAAGACAACTTTCATTGCACAGCTATGGAACTTGTACTCAGAGTTATAGATGACAATGGTACATTAAGCAACAAGCTTAAAGGTAATTATTAACAATTTATAATGTGCTTTAATGTGGAGTGAATATATGCAGGGGTATTTGCAGGTATCTTGCTGTGGAGATTTGATTTTTTGACATTAAGTGGTGAAATAACCTTCTTTTGTAGGCATGTTTTTGTTTTGCTGGATGACAGCCTGACTAAACCAGATGTCATACCCTCTTTACAGAAACTTGGTCAGCCAATTTATGAACGATACATGGAAGCTGAGGAGAGGCCAAAAGCATTTGAGGAACTTGGCAGACAGATCCAGCTGTACATGAAGATCATTGAAGCTTATAAGGCAAAGGTAACTTGGCACAGAGAGCCAGTAACAACCAAGACTACCCTGAATTAATTTTAGAAAATAGATACCACTAAACATGTGTCCTCACTTCCCTGTGTGTGTCTCCCAACAGGACGAGCAGTACGATCACCTGGATGAGCTAGAGGTGACTCAAGTGGACAAGAAGGTAAATGAAGCCATGGTGTGGATGAACAGCAAGATGAACCAGCAGAATAATCAGGACCTTACTCTGGAGCCAGTGGTCAAAGTTGGAGAGATCCAGGCCAAGACAAAGGTATGAACAGTGCATTCAAGACGCATACATGACTTGAAAAAATACTGGAGGGTGTGAAAATGTTTACCAAATCCACTCCCGGTTGGTCTGTGATTAGTAGAAGTCTGAAATAATAAAACAAGTCTTCACTGTAAAAATCAGTTGTAGAAAATTGTCATTTTAATTTTAAAAAGCTGCTTAATTGAGTGAAACATGATCTCTGGTGAAATAAGTTTTTTTTCCTACCCTTCCTCCAATGAATGTTCTCTTTTTCCACCATTCAGGAGCTTTATTCTGCCTGCAACCCTGTGGTGTCCAAACCCAAGCCCAAGGTGGAGCCTCCTAAGGAGGAAAAGCAAGAGAATGGTCCCGTCAATGGGCAGGAGGGAACAGAGAACCAGCCATGCAACCCAGACAAAGCCACATCCGCAGGCATGGAACAGGGAACGGCGGAGAACAAGCTCCCTGAAATGGACATTGATTAACTGTTGCAGCTGCCACACCTGGGCTTCACCTCCGTTTGTCCTGCTACTCGCCCACAGTCTATCATTCTTCTGAGATTGTTATTGATGGCACGGTAGCCTCTCTTGAAGACACAGACAGCAGCATCCCTAATCAGTACTAGTCATCAGTCAGCAACCTTGGCATGTCATTTCTCATTTTTCTCTGATGAGTACAAAAATATTGCGTAATATTAATATTGAATCAGATACTTTGACATAGAAGTTGTGAGCGTGGGATGGAAACTGCTTTCTTCATGTTGCTTTGATGGCCGTTGTGTTAAAGATTGTTTTGTTAAGCTTCTCCTAAGCGCATTTCCACTAAGAATGTCAGATTCAAAGTGGTTGTGCAGAAGAAAACCAGTAATACACCCAGGATTCATGAAAATGTAAAATATTTCAGTATGTCTAAATAACGTATAGATACAGTGGCACATGTAAGCGAACATGGATTGTTCCAAGTTGTACATGACAAATAGTGCATTTTTTTCCACTACAAATAATTGTAACTGCTGGATTATAATGTTTAAGTTTAAAAGGACAGAATGACTTTTTGTTGAGTTTACTTGTACTGTATGTTGAAACTAGATACTACAAGTTACTGTCATGCAGGATTTCATTGTTGGGCTTTTCACATTCAAAAGCAACGGTCCCTCGATTGTTCTCTGGTAGCCTTGTATTGTTTTTTTTCTACTTAATAGTGTGAATGCTGGTCCAACAAATCACCTCTTGGGTGCTTCTCTTGTTGCCACATCACCTAAAAAAGCAAAAATAAATCTTGACAAAAAAAGCATGTAATGTGAGAAAATGCTTATTAACAATCAATATTTTGTGGCTCCTACTTTTATATCTTACCTTCAGTTTACACACAAGAGAAATGGAGGCTTCAGTTTATTGCTGGTCAACCCTGCATCATACTGTCACTGTAACTGTGGCCATTTGCTTTTGTGGCATTCATTAGTTGTCATGAATGGATCTCCTCTGTTTTAGTCCAGCCCTGTTGTGACCTGTTAGTAACACTACATTTCAGCCATATCATGCTAAGTTATGTGTCAGCCCCTTTCTTTACTTAGGTAAAGCTGGAAAAGTTGACCAGGAGAACATTTCACATTATGATGCAGCTAAAGTCACCGAATCAATTACTGGGGAGAAGATTGTTTGGAAGTAAATTCCCAAGGAAAAGTGACAGATTTATTAAGAAAATATTTGGCAGATTATAAATTAAATCATCAGATTATATGGGCCATAGAGGCTGTACATTCCTAGTGTTATTAATATTACTATGTCAGGAAAGCATTTTGGACTCCGTTTATGTCTGACTTGATAGAATGATGTAATAATTGAAATGGTTGGCTCAGTAAATCCCAGTCTGCAACCAGATCTTTCTCCAGTCAACCTGTGCACTTTAAATTAGTAAAACATTTTAATCAACGAGTTTCATATAATTTCAGGACATCCATTCGTGTCAGAAAGTCAACTTCTCTTTCAAAATAATCTAAAGTTAACAGAAAAGATGTGTGCCTATGTGCACTGTTTGAATGTAGGAAGTGATCAACACCGCGAGGTTAACGTGTGTTCTATCAGCCAGCCTCCAGGTGGCGCTGTCACATCCGCATTGCTTCCAGTTATGAGCCAGTCAGAGTACAGGAGTCACTAGGGCTTGGGTCGGACAAGGTAAGAAACGCGTCGTCTTCAAGTTATTACCGTGTAATTTTTTTGTAAGACGTACAGACGCACAGACGAGTTGGCCTCGTTTGCAGCTGCCACAGTGTAGAAATTAGAGTCGAGCCGAGCTTCCGCTGTAGCCATAGCCATTGTTTACATTAGCTAACACTGCTAACTAGCTTCAATGCTGCTAGTTTCCTGTTTGGCTAGCTTAACAACCGTCTCCTGGCGTTTAGTTTGCCAACTACCCCAGTCCACAACAAGAACATAGGCAAAGTATTAAATCATGATTAAAAACGTCAGTTTCTCATATAGACAGTTGACTTTTGCTGGCTAGTGTGCTAACTTTTGACCCACAGTAGAGCCTTAACGTCAGCTAAGGCAGGCTGATGTTATGTTACATCAAAGTTGTGTTAGCTGTGTGTAAATACAGCTCACCGCTGATCTACTGTGTGGAACCTCTAGATTAATAATTAACTAACAGTAGATTACATAATCAATACACGAATATTGCTAATTTTACCTTTGTGATAATAGTGAGTTGTGATAAAAGTGAGAAGCTACAGCCCCTCCTGACCCGCATTAAGACCAGCGCTGTTCTATATCAGATTGGCTAGTGTCCGTGTCAGACCTAATCAGAGGTAGAGTGCGAGTCCGTATATTTGAATCAGAATCAGCCCAATCAGCCAAGACTGTGTGCATCACAAATACGAACAGTTTGACTTAGTTTAATTGTTTGTTTGGCTTTACTTCATTAATGTTTCGCCATGTTTTTTTTTTGTTTTTTTTTTTTCATTAAGATGAATTTATGTTTCATGTGGTATTGTTTTTGCAGGAATGTAAATGTCTGAGGACAGGGAAGCCCAGGAGGATGAGCTACTTGCTTTGGCAAGTATCTACGATGAGGAGGAGTTCCACAGGGCGGAGTCTGCACAGGGAGGAGAGATCCAAATCTCTCTTGAGCTCCCTCCTGATTTCAAAGTTGTTGTCAAAGGTACGCCTGTCAGTAAGCTTTGTAAAGAAATGTCAGTACAAAACTGAAGCACAACTCATTGACAAGCCAGTTTTCCATATACTGCCATAGGTCTTTGTAGATGACTTTCATTATGCTATTCTGTCCTCCCTCTCTTATTAACACATATTCATAACTCACACACATAACAAATATAATTTATTTTCCTCTGTGTGTTGCAGGAGAGAAGCAAACTGAATACAATATTTGCTTCTTACCTCCTTTGGTGCTTAATTTTGAGCTTCCTGCTGACTATCCATCGACATCCTCACCTGTCTTCACTCTCAGCTCTAAATGGATGACCAGAGCACAGGTGAGGCTAGTTCATATAATTCTGACTTATCAGTTAATTTTACATCACTATACAAAAGTTGACCCACGCATGATAATTAGGTTTCAAACTTAGAGTCAGCTGAGGAAAAGAAAGTTGCTTTACCATGAAAGCATATGTAAACAGTTATCAATCATACATATGCAGCCACCTTCTTTAATCTAGCCTGGCATTAATAAGCTATGTAAAACAAAAAGCCTGAGATTTCTTGTATAATTAACCAAAGACACACATTAAATCAGTGGAAAGACTGCAGTATCCATATATCATGCACATATGCGCACAAAGCAACTTGTTGTTAGGCAATGCTGTGGTCATTGACGATCTTCTCTGGAAGAGAGTTATAATAAGTGAGCTTGTCATTGTTCTCACCTGTCTGAATGAGCACAGCCTCCTTTTAAAACCAGTTCCAGTAAATGTTCTCATTGAACATGGGTGCTTTCCAGTTTCAGTTTTTAATAGATGCATTAAAAATACGTTTAAAAAATTCTCATCATAGGTAAAAGTAAAATCACCCATTTTAAAAGTTTAAAAGTTAAACTTTGTTGCACTGACAATAGTAAATGTAGTTAATTTCTCCCATCTTTACTAAAAAGTCTGTTCCATTCATCACTCTTGATCCCTGTCCCTTCTCCGTTTCCATCTTATCGCCTCAGATGAGCTCTCTGTGCAGACGCCTGGATGAGTTGTGGGAGGAGAACAAAGGTTGTGTGATTCTTTTCACATGGATCCAGCTCCTCAAAGAGGAGGCACTGGACTTCCTGGGCATCCAGTCTCCTCTTGAAGTCATCAGGGGAGGAAGTAAGGCCGGTGGTGAGCGCAGGAAAACTGACCCTGCAGCCACAGGTACAGTATGTGTATGTGTGCTAAGACACATCGCTAAGAACCATATCAGCGCATATATTGTATATAAAGATTGTTTTGTTTTTTGTGAGTGATGAATATGGTTATTTTATTTTGTTCAGCTCTGACTCTGTGTGGGAGCCATTCTGAAAAAACGGAGGAGACGAAGAGAGAAGTGAGGAAGGAAAAGTCTGAACCGCAGTCATCTTCGTCTTCTCAACTGGACCCACGGGCCGTTCTTTTAATGGACCCGCGTGCCGACCTCCTACCTCAGCTCCTGGATTTCGACGAGGCGCAGCAACAGAAGGTTTTTGACAGCAAGTTGTTCTGCTGTGAGATTTGCTTCGTACAGAAGCTCGGCTCTGACTGCCTCTGCTTTAAGGAGTGCCAGCACGTCTACTGCAAGGCCTGCATGACTGAATACTTCCAGATCCAAATACGGGATGGCAACGTTCAGTGCCTTAACTGCCCTGAGCCCAAATGCACCTCTTTAGCCACACAGTTGCAGGTAAGAGAGCAGTGAAAGGTGTGTGTATGTGTTTGGAGTTCTGTACACCTTCTTTATAAAGGAATATAACTAACCATTACCACTACCCCACTCTTTTGTAAGTCTTTTTACCGAACATTTCCCTCTGCCTGTCTTAATTTCTCAGGTGAAGCAGCTGGTGGATGAGGAGCTGTTTGCCCGTTACGACCGTTTGCTGCTTCAGTCCAGTCTGGACCTCATGGCTGACGTGGTCTACTGTCCCCGCCAGTCCTGTGGCACCGCTGTTATGGTGGAGCCAGATACAACCATGGGCATTTGCTCAGCTTGCCAGTATGCTTTTTGCACACTGTGCAAACTGGGCTATCATGGTGTCTCCAACTGTAAAATCCCTGCTGGTAATTTACTGAAAATACAGACATTTTGTGTCTGTTCTAAACAATTAACTAAAACTAACTACTTAGTTGTGATGTTTAGTTTTTCACATCCAAGGGCATGCCATCAACTTAATTACTGAGTCGAGACGCTGTGAATAAAAATGTTTTTTAGCCACTGTAATGGTAAATATTACAAAAATAGTTAATACTTATTTTTGAGGGGGAAACAGTTGATGTGTTACTTTGTCAATCCCAACCCAGAGTCCTCAAGAGTGTCCCTGTTTTCTTTCCTGTGCCACAGAGGAATTGCGTAACCTCAGAGATGAGTACCTGTCCGCCACAGCTGAGGCGAAAAAGTTCCTGGAGCAACGGTTTGGGAAGAGGGTGATCCAAAAAGCAGTGGAAGAGTCCTTTAGCAGGGACTGGCTCTCTGAGAACTGCAAGTGCTGCCCACGCTGTGGAACCAATATACAGGTTGGGCTCCCTCTAATGGTAGCAGTGCAGTAGAACAGGTCAGGGGTCAGTGGTCACAACATTTATTTTAATGACTAATATATACACATCTCTTACTAATATATATATATATATAAGAGATGGTATTGATTAGTTATTATATATATAAGTAGGTTTTTAAAATTTGTTTATGCTTCATTAAACAGGACCAACTCTCAAATGTTATCAGATTATTTTAAGTGTCCCTGAAGATTCCTTTATCTGTCCAGGTTATGTCAGTACACATTCCTCTCCCAATAATCCATTGACTCTGTGTCTCTTTAGAAAGTGGATGGCTGTAACAAGATGACCTGTACCTCGTGTAAACAATACTTCTGTTGGCTGTGCCTCAGCCTGCTCAGCAAAGTCAACCCATACAGCCACTTTAACAACCCGCATTCACCGTGTTACAACCAGTGAGTGATCTGTTTTCTCCTTTTTCTCCATTCGCCATCTCAGCCGAACAGTTGCTGACTCCATCTATAAACACACATTGGTTGAATATGTATGTTCTTACCTGTTGCAGGCTCTTCCAAGGTGTGGATCTCGATGAAGAAGATGCCTTCTGGAGTGATGAGGAGGACTGACACCAGTGCAGTACCTCACTGCTGTATGCTCCACATAAACGCACTTTATGGCACATAATCATCACTCAGTGCACCTGCATTTGCACAACAGTGCCATCACAACCATGTACCATGGTACCATTATTTAGGCTATGAATACTATCATGCATCTTTGGTATAAAAATTCAGTGCCAGAGTGTAAATTGTTTTGTTTTACTTGATATATGACATAGGTTTTGAAATTTTGGTCAGGATTATCAGGAGCTGTTTTCGCTTTTATTTCAGAGAGAATTGCAGAGAAACAGCTGTGGTCATTTTAGTAAAACTATATTGTAAAATTTCCTTAAAAATTCACATTTTTGGTTATAAGCATAGCGGATACATCAATGGATATGTTGTTAGCAGCTACCATTTGAAAAATAACAAGGTCATAGCATTGGACATAACTGAAAATTCAAAGCAACCGAACAAACAGAAAATTACATTTTGGTTGAATTTTTCTTAATTCAACGGTATATTTGCAGATTTACTTAATTACGCATACAGTTTGAGATAAAGTTAAGCACGTTACAAGCTTACAATGATTAAGAGGTGAAAGTGGAACGATGGTTACTTACGTAACCGCGGTTCTATGATTTTCAGATAGTAGAAATGAAATACAACCACTCATTAAGCTCAGTTTTGTAAATTCAAGTTGTTTTCTTCCAACCAGCCAGCAGCTCTACCTTCTGAGCATTGCTGGGAAAAGATGGACTGTGCATAAAACCTTCATATTCACGTAAACTATCCTGCTTCTCTTATTATAGTCCAGATGAAATGGCATTTTATGAGGATGGAGCCCCTGTGTTGTGATGCAGAAGTGTGAGTGAAACAGGATACACAAGCAGGATATTTGGAGGAAGATGTTAAAGAATAATTGACTGATATCAGGATGTTATTGGTTGAAAATCGTCGATCAGGCTGAGCACTTCGTAGGAAGAAAATGTTGTATTTTGATATAAGACTACATAGAAATGAATTATTTTGTATTTTTTGGGTATATATGTAGGTTGATGCACTGTATGACTGGGAATGTGACTTAAAAGTGTTCAAATGCATTTTCCATTTCATCTGGACTTTGAGACTCTACCACTCTGGCTAGGTTTCTGTCACATGTCCAAAGATAATGTTTCTTCAAGGTGCCCGTATTAAGTGAATTTCATGATCTTTCAATGACTCTTACACACACATACCACTGAAACGGGATTAAAGCAATGGAGGCAGTCCTGCAGATTGTCTTCTAGCCATAATATGAAAAATACTGAGGTTGTTTGTTTTAGCTTTAGGTTGTTTTGGTTTACTTTTGTTTGTTTTCCATTTTTCTGAAAAACTTTTACATCAGCCTTTTCGTGAGGTAAGTTTATGTACAGGTTTGCAAGTCATTGCACATAATCTGATAAAAGGGTGAAACGAGGAATTTGATCAGTTGTGGGAAATAACCATAGTTTTATGTGCTTGTCCATAAAAATAGGAGCATGGAGAATCCTGTGATCATAGTGTGTGTACGAGTCTTTCAGGGACTGTGGTGAGAAAGGAAATCACTTGGTGAACAGCCAAGACATTGAGGAATGATATTTGACTAGATATATTCACACGTTTATTTTAATTTTTAATTGCCAAACGTTAGTGTCAAAGACTTCAAAGAGACGCCATAGAACCTTGATAATGTTGAGAGATGCAACATTTATTTTGTATGTTAATTTATTTTCTTTTTCTTAAAATATATTTCATCAGAAAGAAAACTTTTGTCATACAAGCAATCCTATTAGAAATTGAACTCCGTATCAAACCTGTACTTTATTATTGCTGAATGGTTTGCTCAATCAAAAGTGCACACTACTTTCAGAAATGATTCTGGTTTGGACTGGCTTAAAGACAATGCGTTGATCAATCTTGAAAAGCACATGGGTTCACTTTCCGTTTGGTGCAGAGCCACTGTTACTTCATGTCTCATGCAAGAAAAGTTTAAATACATGGATACATGTTAAAATGCATTCATCATGGTTTTCCTTCACTATGCATATAGATGCACAGCTATGTAGCAAGCTAAACGCACTTCCAATAAAGTTACTGGAAGCATACCAGTCAATTTCAATTGTGATTACAAATCAAAAAACCTATGATAGTCCACAAAATTTCCCTCAGGGGATTAATAAAGTACCTCTATTCTAATAGTCAAACAAAGGTGTTGTAGAAATCCGTTTGTACTGCAACAAGGAAACAATGAAATGCACAACAGTTATCCTGAAAGTTAATACTGGTGGCAGATCTTAGAAAGTTTGTACATTGTACATATGTACATTTCATGGTTTTAGTCAGATTTGAAAATGTGTAAAACCTGGTTATGACCATAAGTGTATCCAGGTTTCTGATTGTAAATACATCATCTCTCATCATCTCAGCCACTCTGGTCTGTATGAGTGTCAGAAACCTTAATATTTTGTTTAAGTGCTCAAAACGACACCAGAATACTCAAACAACCTGCCAATAATTAGGATACTCTGACAACCTGATCATAATTAGGTTACTTTAATGTCCTAATCATAACCAAGATTCTCAAACAACCCTGATCAAAACTAGGAAACTGGAAGGCAATGTAACAATAATACTGTTTCCAGTTGCACTGGGGTCATGTGACATTTAT
Source organism: Datnioides undecimradiatus (assembly GCA_008933995.1). NCBI lineage: Eukaryota > Metazoa > Chordata > Actinopteri > Lobotiformes > Datnioididae > Datnioides > Datnioides undecimradiatus. The sequence continues at coordinate 89,739 of WARS01000049.1, forward strand.
TGCTGTTGTTTATTGGTATTTTAAGCTGTTACACTTTTCAGTTGTTATGAACTTATTCAGTGCAAAGAGTAAATAAACAATTAGAAGGAAAAGGGTTATGCACATGTATTAATAATGGATATCCAACAATGATGTCTACTAAACAGGTTTTCAACAGTAGGTTTTCAAATCCCAATAAAATAATGTAGTGGTGGGTTGTTTTGAACCTGAGGTGTTGGATTTAATTTGGATTTAATCTAAAATGTCACAATTACTTATTTTTAGATGATGCTATGAGATATTTTTCTTGATTTAGACCAAACATTGAAGCATTAAGATAATTTAGAAAGAAATGTCAGAAATCTTAAACAACTGAAACAAGACTGAGTATTAACCATCCATTGACTATCTAAGCCTTTACTACATCTTGTTACCTGAAACGTGACCCATATTTACCCTGTAATCAAGAGGTGATGCTGTGACAGAGAGAGAAACAATGACATACTAAAGAAACAAAGAGCGCACGTTTTAGCCCGAGATTGAAAAGAGACGACAACATGGTGTAATCCCTTTGGCTAGAGTTGCTGACGGGGGATAACCCTTTAAAATGGCCCCTCTCTCCTGTTCTGCCCTCTGTTTAGCCCCCCCTCTCAGCCCCTGCCTGTCTCCATACACTGACTGACTGACTGACTAACTGAACTGTTACTATGCTAGTAAAGACACCTGCTCTCACAAACACAGGAAACCACCACCAGCAGCACCTGACCAACACTGAGGAACTCCACTAAAACCTCAAGTCACTCTTCGTTTCAACCTCAACCAGGGAAAGGTTAGTGGGTTTTGATGTGGTGGCTGATGGGATGCAGCCTGGGGCTCAGATGGTGATGATGAAGTTCCCAGAGCTCGGTGTCATGGATGTGAGATCTGTTGTCAGCCAGGTTTTTGTGGAATGCAGTTGAATTGAATGGATAAGCTCTGCCTGGGAGGAGAAGCAAATACAATACTGTGGACTATAATATAGGCCCACATAAACTTAACATGACAGTGTTGTGAATCACTGTGATTTTAGGTAAAATATTATTGTATTTACTGATCAAATTATCTACATAAGAAGCATGTGCTAAGTTAACTCTATTTCTACAGTTTTAAGCATTTTTGATATATCTTTCTATTTATCACATTGCCATAACCCATCCTAAATGGACTTATCAGGCACTTTGAAGCCATGCTACTTAAAACACAGAAGACTGCACTGACAAAATATACATTGCATAAAACATATTAAATAATCTAATAATAATAATAACTTTTATTTATAGACACCTTTCAGATTTTAAAGACACATACACAGATAAATACAAGTAGAAAATAACGTAAATTAAATTAAATAAGCAGATAAAAATCACAAAATAAAACCTTTATTTAATGAAACAACACATTCTTACATTTAGTCATCACAGTACGTAATGTACAAGAGAACATCAGACCAATGCCCTGAAACTGTATATGATGCCTAAAACTGCCAGTCAGAACCAAAGAAGTGCAATATCTCCCTCTGACACATCCTTAGTATTAAACTGGTATTTCAGAATTGTACTTTATTTATACCTAGAGTAAATTTGTATTTGTTGTGACTTTCCACTCCTTAATCAACTGCTGTTCTCCTGTTAAGGACATACGTTAAGACCAAACCAAAACAGCTCATCCACTGTGGGACCAAGAACACAGCCAGGCAGTTTGCATCATGATTGAGAGTGACAGAGAGCTGTCGGCCATGGTGCAGGAGCTATGGGACAATGACATCAACAGACTCAAGCCTGGAAAAGACTACAGGATCTCTTTGCAGGTGCACCACGCACACACAGACACAAGGCTGCTCCCTTTATTGGTCATGACCAACAGCACGTTATTATGTGCAGTCTACCTGTTACCATCATGTTTGACCATTACTTTGTCTGCAATTTAAATATCTCATCCTGGTTTTGTGGAGCCTCTTAAACTATTAAAGCACTAATTTTAAGACATTAAATGACTGGCTGCAAAATGTGTGGAAGCATACCAGAACAGTATTTGCCAAACAGTGTTTTTTGTAAGACAGAAAACAGTGAGCCTACATGAACTGTTTGTATAAGCCAACTTTAATGGGCCGTTCTCTTCCTGCTGCAGGGAAAAGCTGGAGATAGCATGGCCATCAACAATGACGACAACAACGATGGAGCAGGATATCCTCTGTTTACATTTGTCGATGAAAACATTTTCAAAAAGGAGACTTTTTTGGGTAAGCTGCAATACCCCCACCATTCCTCTTAGTTGTAGTCAAAGGTGAGTTATCGAACTACATGATGAGGCATCCCACAGCTGGATATGCGGAATACAGTGCAGCTTCTTACACAACTGCACTGTCAGAAAATGTTCAAATTGACATGATCTCTTCACACATTCCACCGCACCATTTGCCAGTTTGATACTATCATCCTCGTCAACCCCCTTCAGAGTAAAGCTTTTTCATCTACTCATAATCTTCTTATGACGAGCGCAGGCATGTTGCATAAGCGCAGAGCATGCAGAGTTCATGGTACTGTGTGCTCCCTTTACAACCACTGGCTTCTCCTTCACATCTTCCTTTGCATGATAAGTGCTGAAGCCTGGTTCCCCTTGGCATTTTTTTGTGTAGCATGCAGCAGGAAGCTGTATAGGGAGTTGTGTTATATAATGTTTGGTATATAGACTTTCCCCTGAGGCTGCTGTCCCATTGAAAAAGGAGGACTGCTCCCTCTTTGCTATTTTTGCCCGTAGTTTGTCTGCAGTCTGCAGAAGTCTGCTTCACTGTGCAACACCTGCTGCCAAATCTGTCTAAGTAGATGTAAAAGTCTTTACTCCAGCTTTGTTTAGTTGTCTTCCTAAAAGCCATTGCATTCATGTTCTAGGATTGGACAGCACTTAATCATATTCCATGTTTTGAAAAATGACATCATGTATTATCCCAGACTAAACACAATGGTTTTTTGATGAGCATTTGCCTTTGTGTCTACAGCCTTTATCTCCCTGTTGGATAACTATGAGAGTGACACTGGTGAGCCAGAAATTGTTACTCCCGAGGAGGTGGCAGAGAACCACAAGTTCCTGGATGCCATCATTCAGACTCCTACTATGAAGGTACATGTTAGGATGTTTGAAAATAAACCATCAGCTCTTCCTCGGCCTCATAAATCCCATTTTCTACTAAATAAATAATAACAACTAATAAGGAGTTGTTTAAGTACTTATATAACACAATTGAATGACTCTAAAACAAGGATTAAATTATTTTTTTAATGGTAAGACTTTGCAATAAAGAACACAAAATTTGAGAAGTTACCAGGCAACAAATGAGGAACAGAAGGCTCATTAATTCTTTATGGAGTAACTTCTAATCAAATTTAAAATAGTAGCTCCTGATTAGTTAATTATAATTAATTAAGAAATGAGTAAGGAACAAATCAGAAACAACTTAATTATAATTGGTGGCTCGTTAATAAATACTTCTCTAATAATATCTAATGTAGGACTATTAACAAGTTATGATAAAGTAATGAGGGACTACTCAGTAAGTTCTCATTATTATGAATGCTTTCTCATTTGTTCACTGGTAACTACACAGATTAATGTACTTTATTGTGACATTGTACCCTTATTTAATCATAACCATTGTTGTCTGAGTCTGGTCTAACTTCTGAATGGTTCTGGATGTTCTTCAGAAAAAACTGGTACTGTGTTCTGTTATCAGTAGATATGATATCATATTCACATCTGGTTGTGCATCAGTGCCAAACAAAGTAAACATTGCAACAATCACAGACAAGGAATGTAGACCAAAACCAGATTTGCGCCTTAGTTTGTAATGTGGGTGATATGGGAACAACTCAACATTGAACAGTCAACTTGAAAAGTGTTTAATAAGTAAAACAAGTGAAAGCCACAGCCTTAGTTGCAGTTCTGTGAGTTTGTACTTAGACATAGCTTTGCTTTGAGCTAAATGCTAATGCTAACATGCTCACAATAACAATGCCAATATGCTGATGTTTAGAAGGTGCAAACCATGTTTACACAAAGTTTGTACAGACAGTACAAACGTTTTTGCTGCTTCATCATATAGTTGCTGAGATGTTAGATGACAGCATGGCTAAAAATGTATATGTTTTATAGATAGATTCTTGTTTGTTTGCAGATAGCTCATAAATACCTTGTAGAGAAGCACCTTTCTCCCGCGGATGACACAAAATTCAAGGAGCAGCTGTACAGGATCTGGTTTGAACTTTATGCAAGGAGAGGATCCAGCAGGTGGGTGTAATCTGGCAAAGCATCTAAACATAACTTCACCAGTGGAATCTGCCACTATGATGGTAACCACCTTACTCTGAGAAACTGGCTCTGTGTATCACATCCAGTCGGCATTACTTAAAGTGTTTATCAGCAGCATGTTCAGGATGAAAGAAGCCACTTAACACATAAATGAATTAGAATTAGAATTGTAAATATAAATGGGACATGGTGTACAATTTGGAAATTTATTGTTTCTGAGTTTTAAGCTTCCATCTGTTGTTTAATAAACTAAGTTTGGGTCATGCCTCATAATTGACTTTTTGAAAATGTTTTTCTGCATGTAACCTGTGAGAAAGATCTTAGGACAAACTACCTGACCATATGGAGTGTCTCTTCTTTTTCCATCAGGCCAGACTCTTCAGGGTTTGAGCATGTGTTTGTTGGAGAGACGAGAGGAAGGCGGACCGTCATAGGCTTTCACAACTGGATCCAGCTCTACCTACAAGAAAAGCTGGGGCACATTGACTATAAAGGCTACAGCGTCAGTGCAAATTCACCCCAGGTACCATGTCATGTGTTTTCTTGCTTTACCCAAGAAAAAAATCCTACACATTTAAACAAAAACACAATCAAACATGAATATATTTTCAACAATACTGTATCTCAGTTATATTATATGTATAATATGGAATAAACATTATTGCATTTTTCAAGTATTTAAAAAACCATTAATCTTGGCCTTTGACCTGAAAAAGACTGTGTTTGTTTTACTGATCCATCTCTTTTTAAGACAATATCTTTAAATTTCATACAGTTGTAATTCTATAATATAGATCCCACTTTGTCTATTTCAACAGACAACTTCTAAAATGTCTCCATCACACATTCATATCCATATTTTTGACAAATCTTTCATATGTCTTCCATTGTATTTCATCTTCTCTGTTTCCCCAACGTGGCCTACACTTTCTGCAGTCTCGCTCTCACCATCATTCTTGCACACTGATGAGAAACCTCACATCCAGCCATGACCAAGTTTGCTCTCTTGCCTTTAGCACAGCTCTCTGTCTTTGCCTCTCTTACCTGAGCACGTTTTGGAATTCTAGCTTTTTGGTCATGCTTGTGCTGAGTTATAAGCCTCATCTAAGGCCAAAGAGCCAATGAAAAATGTTATCTGACCTTTGCACACTTTCTTAATCTTAATTTCTTTACTCAGCGTCACTTCTGTAGTGTGGTTATCTTTGGAAACTAAGGAGAAATGAGTTTCCTTTACTTTGAAGCAATGCATCATTTTCACATCCTGTTTTGTATTTTGCAACCAGCCCCTTATGCACTTTCATAGTGTCATGCAGTACTGTGTGTCAAAGTGTTTGCATGGGACATGGTACTTCATGGGCCCAAGGGACAGATCTGTAAATGCCTGAGATGTCAAGCAGGGCAGGTCTTTCAAAAATGTGTGTGTCTGTTCCAAATCATGTCAGTATGGAAGCATATTTCCACCAGGAAAACAGAAAAAGAAAAATGACAGATTATGGATTAAAATTACTAAAGTTAAGCCAAACTTTTGACTAACTGTCAGAAGGATGAGATAAGACAAAGCTCTTGACTTACTAATGAATTATCATGAGATTGTTACTTACTTTCTATCATGCCTTACTTTTTCTTTCTCCTATTTTATACTGATAGCAACATGCTAACCCATCAAAAACGAGTCTGTTTCAGTCTTCACATCTTCAACACTTTCTGTCTTTCATGTCTCTTCTCCTCAGACTGATGAAAACAAGCCCACGGCTGCTTTTGTCAACCACTTTTGCTTTGCTCTACATCCTTCACCATCCTCTTCTCCTCTCTTTCATTGCTTGCCATGTCTTTTTTCTTTCTCATTGCAGCCCGACGAGAACAAACACATCCTGGCACTACAGTTCAGCTGGAAGAATGGTATAAAACCCAAGGGCAGCATCTTCATTGGTGTCAGTCCCGAGTTTGAGTTTGCTCTCTACACTCTCTGTTTCCTCACCTCACCCAATGAGCGTGTCAAAGTCCAGTTCAGTTTCTACGACGTGGAGATTGTTTGCCACCACTACAACCAAAAGCACATAGGCACCACTTACCCTGTGCTCCTAAAGTACCTCAACCCTAAGTAACCTGACAAGATCAGTTTGAGATAGAACTTCTCCAACTCTTGAGCTTGCATACAAAGTGTCACAGGTATTGTTGTTGTCTTTTTATTTTAGATAAAGATACAATAAAACCTTACAAGACCCAATTGCATTTGCTTTTATTTATCTTGCACAATTATGCCCATGTGTTGATGCTAATTTTTAAATACACTGATTGTCGCCACACTAAACAGAAGATTTTTATCTCAGTTTGCAACACAATTTATAGTAGGAATGACTGCAAGAATAAAGTGAACAAATTGAATGAGATACAGAATTATTTAAGTAGCTTCATATCTTCAACACCTTACCTGAGGCAGGTAAATTGCCATTCTTCCCATCATTTGGTTAACATAATCTGCTTGTCCAGTATTCTGTTCATTCATTCATTCATTGCAGATCCTATTAAAAATTATGTGGCATGCAGCAGTTTACAGTTTTTTCAAGTCAAGGCCCAAATATTTGGTCTGCATGTAACAGTCCCTGAAGTAACAGTAAAATATAGTGATGAATGATGCATAATTTTTAGTTACTATTATAACTTATTAAATTATTAACCATCATATTCTGACAGTAACGTTTTACCAATGTTCATGATTACTTCACTTTGTTTCAAATGAGGGCAGTAGAGGGTTTGTTGTGGCCAATGACATCAACTGCTTTGTGAGCAAGACATAAGTCAAACTAGCAAGAACGAAGATGAAACTGGTCGGTTTACGTTTCAAAATAAAAGCACTAGAATGTCATTAGTTTGAGAAGAAAACTATAATGGCTCTTTGTGAGGAAGAAATTGTTGAATACCAATAAAGATCCTTTACTAAAAACGTTTCAATATATTTTCAGTGACCCTGCCTGTGGTTTACAAGTCTGGCTTTATTGTTAAATGCTAACCGGAAGTATTATGTTTTATGCCGACATTACTGCAGTTTGACAGTAGTGTGAGTGTTGAGCAGGCGAGGGAGAAATAGGTTTTCATTGTAGCGAGGATTGAGTTTTCAGTTTGTACTGTTATATAATTTCGTTTTCGTTGGGTGTCTCGGCGGCGTGAATATTCTCTGTTTTTGAAGCAGCCGTTCACATCGGAATGGCCGAACCCATCACCCGATATCAGCAGGTATGTAAACCGTCAATTTGTTATTAGCTAACACCTTAAAGATTGAATGTTGCATTTAAACGGCAGCTCGATAACGTTACTATTAACACTGTATCAACACTGACTTTAAGACGTTCACTTTCATCCAGTTGTGTTGGTGTTACCCTCTTGAAAATTACAGTTTCCTTTTAATCAAGTCTAGATATCATTGTCGAATGTTATGTCATTTTACACCGACAAACATCCTTATTTTCATCGCTTGGATTTGGCTTTTAATCGCACGCTACCTAGCTAACGTTGTACCAATGCTAATGTTTCCTGGTTAGCCTTTCAGTTCAAGCTAGCGCTACATGAATGTGAACGATGTCTGTGTTGAGTTATGTCTGAAAGGCTTGTCAGCCAACTAAGTGCTAGTTAGATGGCATTTTTGAAAACCTCAAGTCAAAACTGAAGTAACGCTTCTCTGCATGCTTACTTTAATGTTTGGATACACATGACCTACAGCAGTGGGTGTGTTCGCTTGTCATCTAGCTTAGCTGTTAAATCCACTAGCTAACCTGCTTAGCTAGGTTTGGTGGGGCAGACGGTACTTATGATTACTTCTTGATCATTTCCTGGAAACAATTATTTTACTTGGCACATCTTAAAGAAACACACACACATTATGAATCCTCCATATGTGTTGAAGCTTTTCTTTTGTCCAATGTAATATTTTTGCATGTTCAGTAGATCTGAGTAAAAAACTACAGGTTAGCTGTAACTTAGAAGCAACGTGAATTAATTTACTGTCATTAATTCTTTGGAAATATTCCCTTTTCTATTGGCCATGTTTTCCTTTTAAAGAAATCTTATGAATTTATGCAGGTACAACAGTTCATGTTTCACAAAATTACAGAAAATTATAGGATCTGTTAATTAAAATGTCACCCACACTGAAGAGAAAGTAATCGTGTTGCTAATCTCTGAGACTGACTACTTAGGTCATACTTTGGTCATATTATTTTAACGGACAGATAAAACTGTAATTAGGTGTTTTTAACTGTTTGCTCTGCTCCGGGTTCCTACTTTTAAAGTGAGGAGGAGAAATGAGAAACGTATTGTGGTTGGGCCCCGTTTCCTCTTCAAACTGTTCATAAGTGCTTGCAAAAACCAACTTGATGTGGTCCTGGTTTCCATTCCTCTCCTTTGATTCAGCCCAACACAGGAAGTGTGAAACTTATGTCAGCGCTACCATTGGTACATTGTTACCTTAAATGAACCAGGAAGTGGTTTCTCTCTCACCTACAGCTGCCCAGTGACGAGGACCCAGAAGGGAGTCCACAGGTAGCTGCTGATGCTCCACCTCCATACAGCAGCATTGCAGTGGACAATGCTGGTAAGACTGTGACTCATCCAGGTGTTTCCCCGGTACCGAGTTGATTTGCAGTGGTGACCTATTGAAGAATCATATTTGTATCGGTCTACAGACTATAGGTTATTAATATATTGAAAATGCATCATTCTGAATTATGGAACAAAAACATGCAGTCCACTGTACAGCAACAAGAGTATAACAAAGTGATGCTTCTTTTACTTCTTATGCAGTCTTTGGCAGAATATAGACACAAAACCACAACAGTCAAATGTGCCATTAATTTACTCATGAAACTAACATTAATAAGTAACACATGTTACCTGCTGCCAGCAATGATTGTCACATTAACTGAGGAAAGAGACAGTGCGTGTTGGCTTAAAACTGAGAAAGTGCTGCCTGAAAGTTTTAAACATGGCTTTTTGCTCAATAGAGAGGAGAAATAATTATTTAGTTACAGTTAGTAATAGCATAATTGTTTTGACTACTCTGATCTCTTATCCGAGGGTGAACCAGACCTAAGATCGAACACTCGGGATTTCAAAATTTTCCTTTATAAGGCCTCTATTTATAATAGTTGACTCATGCATGTTAACCATCTTACAAAACCATATCCTTTTGGCTGTATTACCACTATAAAGACAGTATAACATTTGCACAGTAAGCAAAATGTCCTACTATAAAAAATGTGTCATTTTTGCATAAACTGCACTTTTGTTGTTATCAAATAAGGTAAGTCAGTTAATAATCAGTGGAGATGGGTTGGTAATTCTAGTTTACAGATCACCCAGTCTTAAGTCTCTTTCCATTTCCAAAGCTGTTTCACTGACAAGAACATCTGTTAATTCACTGCTTTGGTTTTGGCAGTAACAGTATATATTTGATGCCGTTACTAGTCAGCTGTCCAAATACAAAATAAGACTTTATATTATTAGAACTTCTGCTTTGTGCTTGAAAAATGCTGTTTCTTCTTCAGCCTACTTTGACTACAAGGAAGACGGTGTTTTCCCCAAGCCTCCATCATACAATGTGGCGACTACGCTACCTTCCTATGATGAAGCAGAAAGAACAAAGGCAGAGGCTACTGTTCCCCTGGTAACTGGAAGAGTGAGTGTCTCACTTTTTCTTCTTGCCTGTGGTTACATTCTGCATGTACATGCATGCACATACACACACTGTAGCTTGTGCTCAAACTCCCTGTGTTGTCTGCAAGGCAGGAAGTGCTTAGTACCGTGCTACGGAAACTTTTTTTTTGTCATCAGAACTCTGTGTTTCTACTTCACATATCTGACTGCGTCTCTTTGTCTTACCTACAAGAAATGCCTTTGTTGTTGGTTCAAAAACCATAGAAAACATTTATTGCTATTTATTATATTATTTATTATAGGACATTTAGTAATGTTTTTGATCACAGTGGGTCTCACAAGTGACGGTTTCAGCCTTTTTCTGAATGCTTTAGTGGCTACTGCCCTGTCTGTGCACCTTTTTGTAAATGTCAGTGCAGCATCTGAAACATGGAGGGAGCTTCAGACGTAACACATTTCGTGCGCTGATGCATGCAATTCTGGGCAGCTGTGTTGTAGCTAACGTTAGCCAAAAAAGCTAATGGTTCCAGTACAACTGTTTATGTTTTATGCTTAGCTACTACTAGTTCAAACTGTGCAACATCGGTGGACTTGTCCCTACTGATGGAGGTTAGGATTGTCTTTATAGGATGTAGAAATGATGGGTGTTCATAATAACCAGCTAACTAATATAACTAAGTAAGTGTAATTACATACAGTGTTTTATCTTGTCTGTTGAAATTTACTTTTAGAAAGATGCAGGTTTTGCCAAGATAGACATTTCTGATATTTCTGATATTTCAGTTCACCATGGCTGCAACTTAAGTCACCAAAGAACCTTTCTTACTGATAGCACCATTTAAAAAAGTCATTTGTTCTTTGTTAATACATTGTTATGGTTAGAAGCAGCTTCACAAAGCTTTATTTAACCTCAGCTTTTACAGCATACTGTTAACTTGTAGTTAATCTTTCAGTGACAGTTTGACAAGGACACCAGTAATCTAACCTCCTGTGTGGTCAGGATTGTCACAAGCAGCGAATACAGGAAAGCTGTCTCTGAGTTTCTTTGTCAACAGCAGCAGAAATGCATACAAAGTACCATAAATGCCTTTTAAAAACTGTTGTTTCTGTTAATTGTTGGAATGAAAACAAAAAATTTCAATCAGCTGAAAAATGGCAGCTCTAACATCTGTGACCACTGTCACTGTGTTGCCTTTTGCATGTGGGGCGACCCTGTTTGATTGTTGGTGTTGTGTTTCTCTGCCACACACTGCCTTACGCTCAGCAGCAGCCTCAGCACAGGGAACGCCTGGAGACTTTTGACGATGTAATTCGCAGTTCACTGGAGGTAACTGGGAGGAGTGGGAGGAGAGTGTATGATGAGAGGAAGTGTACTTGGTCCTAGTTTTGTGTGTAACATAGTTTATTTCCAGTGGATGTATTTTGTACCCTACCCTTCTTGTATGTTTGTGTATTTAGCGTGCTACACAGTGTTTAGTTAGTTAGATACAAGATCTCCTTGTTCTCCTGATATCCTACACTGAAATTGACTGACTCCAGACCTAAGGTGTAAAGTAAAATGACAATAATAATAATTAAATGAGCTTGCTGTGTTGTGTTGATTCTTGTCAGTGGGTTGTTTGTGTTGTATTTACTCTCTGTTGTCATCAAACTTTGGTTTCATTTAGCAGGCGCTTACCTGTGCTTAATCACAATTCACTTTAAACTCAGTCACCACATTGTACTCATAGAATCTAAAATGTACTGTGGTAAATTGATTAAAATGAAACAAACTTTATCAAATTGATTGTTTAGTTTGATTTAGTGATTGGAAATGGTTTTCATGAATAAAGTAAAGCACCGGAAAGCTCTTTGGCTGATTTGTTGTGCTGTTTTGAAATTGTTTGAGTGCTTTATAGCTCATTTTTTTGCCTGCTTTTCTCTTACTTATGTCACTACAGGATGAAGACTTTGTGACCAGAGATGACTTTGAAGATGCTGACCAGCTGAGGATAGGAAATGATGGCATCTTCATGCTCACTTTTTTCAGTTAGTTACCCACTCAGCTTGTCACTGTTTTTTCTCATTTGTCAAAGTAGTTAAATTTTGTTTGATGGCATGTCTAACTCCCTCCGTCCTTCGTCCAGTGGCGTTCCTGTTCAACTGGATCGGTTTCTTCCTGTCTTTCTGCCTGACCACCTCAGCAGCTGGCCGCTACGGGGCCATTTCAGGCTTTGGCCTCTCCCTCATCAAATGGATCCTCATAGTCAGGGTATATCAAGGAGCCCACACACACAAACACATTTGAGACATTACACAGCGCACATACAAACACATAAAATGTGGTTTTATGTACGCACAAACAACTCAAAAGCCCCAAACACCACTTTGGTATTTTAATGTTGTTTTGTAGTGGTTGGCTTGTTGGCGCTGCACTATTTCCTCAAAGATCTCTTTAAAATGGGGCTGCTTTCTTCAGTCACTTTTAAAATACAGGACTCATTTGAGTGAAACCATTGCAGGCCATATTTATTCTAACCAGTCATTTCTGTCGCTCTGTTGGGTTTCTAGTTCTCCACATACTTCCCTGGTTACTTTGATGGACAGTACTGGCTGTGGTGGGTGTTCCTGGTGCTGGGTAAGTAGCCAACCACTGAATTTAAATCAATCAGTTATGGAGGGAAATGGTTTCGCTGTGCTATTGACACATTTCAGCTCTGTGTAGCTCAAATGCAGGTGTCAAATGCTGTAAATATGTTACAGAACAGTTATTGTTTAATTTGTTATTTTAGTCATGCAATTTCTCCAACAGCATCTTAGTGCAAGCTAGAGGAGACCAAGAATTTTTTCTTCCCCACAGTAAACTAGCATATACTTTTACTTTTTGAACTAAAACTGTTATGATTTGTATACAATAGTAGTTACAATTATTGTGAAAAACTGACAGAATTGACTCCTGTTTGATGGTAGATAAAGTTTGTGTTAGCTGCGTTCACCATTTGCAGTTTGTTCTGTTTGTTTTTGTTATAATTTCGTCACAGCTTATATTGGATAAAGATATGTAAAGACCAATTGAAAGCACCCGTTACCTACAAACATTGACTTATGATGCTGCTCCATGTAGCACTTCTAGTCTTATCTCACTGTCATTTTGCATTTTTAGGCTTCTTGCTCTTCCTTCGAGGTTTCATCAACTATGCCAGAATCCGCAAGATGGCCGACACCTTGTCCACCCTGCCCCGCACCCGAGTCCTCTTCATCTATTGAACGTGCAATCCATTTCCCATCATTATTTTTTCCCCCTGTTTTTCAGTGAGACATACTGTCTGGCTTAACCCAATCAAAAAGGGAGAAAAGAACTTTTTTTTCCTCTGCTTGACATGATGTGGACAATACAAACTCTATTGTCCCATCTTGGTGTAAAATAGTGAATGCTGAGAAATCTCTAAAACCCTTCAGTTGTTAGTGGTGAACTGTCAAGTGCTATTTGCAATTATGAAGTGTGTGATGTATAAATTAATGCCTTATTTACTGTTTTATTATCAGTTGGTAGCAGCAGCATGCACTGTTCTCCTGTGTAGCCACCAGGAGGCAGTCTTGTTTGTGTTATAAGTCCTTTGTATAGAGAGGCGCTTCTTCTCAGCCTAAGGGTCAGTGGGTGATTTGGGGGGTTATGGGTTGAATTACATAGTGTGAAATAATATATTTGAAGTATAGGTTTAATGTGTTTTTAACCTCTCTTACCAAAACTATTTGTCCCATGTGCAATTGTCTATGATTCAGATAATACAAGACTGAAAAGGTAAAAATAACCTTTTTTTGGGATTCATGGTGTGAAATGGTTGAAATCCACATATATAGAAGCTCAGGGGCCGGGTTTCCCTTAGAGCAAATTTTTCTCATGTTCTATGGTATTTTTCCATGCTTGCACACATTGTAATCAGGAAAAGGTTTTCTTATGTATGCTACAAGTATTCCAGCAGAGAGGTGAATCTGCAGGAATGTCCAGGGTAGTCAGGAGCAGAGCTTCCTGGGCAGGCTACGGATTGCTTCTTTGCTTGAGGACACAGTGACAGGCACTGTGTCCTCGACAGAATAATGTGATGGTCTGTCACTGGATTCAAATGTGCAGTTGGATGGTTCTGGTTAAATAAATGATTCTGTCACCCCGTCTTAGTCACTTGCACCCTATTGGTTTCCATTGAGGGAAAAAATTATTGCATTGCCAGATGTGATTTGGAAACCCTGCCCTGTGAAGAGCAAGGAATATATTAATACAGAGAAGATATTTTTCCCCCCTTTTGACGATGTAATGAAATATTTCAAGAGTCATTCTTTTTAGGTTTACCTTCATTAAAGTGAAAGTGAAAGGATTATTTTTTATTGCAATGATTTGAACTATCTGGCTTGAAAAATTTGGAATTAAAAAAAGTAAATGTTGGTGTTGAGCTATTTGTTAAACAGTGATAATCCTCCAGTAAAAATATCACATCACAAAACAGCCATTTAAGTTTTGTTAGATATTTGGGTTGCAGGATACTACTTCCTCTCAGCTGGATCACCACAGCAACGCTCTGTCATACAGACTGAGAAACTATTTCTAACACTTCTCGACTTTGATAAACTTACTCATCGGCCGCTCAAGCAGTCCCTTAGCTGTGTCTTGACTTAAAAAAAAAAATAAAAAAATCAAAATTTAAAAAATATTTAATGTGTTTTTCTCTATATAATAGATAATAGGAAGTACTTTGAGGAATTTTATTCAATAGATATTCAGTGGATGATAAATTCACAAAATGATTATAAAACTCAACCTTACTCTCATGACCTACTGGATCTAAATACTAACATAGCATGTTTAGTTTTGTTTAGAGTGTGGCGGCTTCAGAAAGGTGGAGATCCAACAGCCTTCAGCCACAGAAGAGGAAGCCTGGCTGACCATGATGTTCAGTTACTGACATGAGATGTGCTTTTAGCCATGCTAAATTTAACACACGTGACGTGTGTGTATGTGTGCAGGGATTGAGATGATTTACTGCTGGTGGCTAATTATACATGTCAGCAGTGTGTTTTTTTTCTTGCAGTTGGGACAGGAAGTGAAGGTCACCCCACCTGGAAGACATGTCACACCAACTGAAACAGTTTCACTGGAAACTTTTACTGTCACGATGTGACACACATCACCTCCTCGGTGTCTCCAAACCACCAGAGCGGGATATTGGCCTCTAGTGGTGCTCAGTTGAAAAGACACTGGCTCCATTCAGGTCATCTTTCACAGGGCACATGGGGGGAAATGTCACTCTTAATTCACTAAAAATATTATTTTACAGGATACTTTTCAACTATACCCAAGAGCAGAATGTGGAAGTTGTGTATATCACATTTTCATGCTTACATAAGACTTTATAAAGAGTATGGAGTAAAGTTTGTTTGCATGCTGATGGGCAACTGTTGACTGCTGGTTGACATTAATGTTTAACAGTTTCTTTTCTCTATGAAATATAGATTTTTCACTATTGATTACCTCTGAGTTGAAACAACCACTGGTGCTTTTTCATGATATCCTGAAGTAATTTTTTATTTTGTGTTGTGCAATATGGAAAATTATAAACAGCTGGTATTTAGAATTTATAGATGTTCAGTAGCTTCATTACCTTTGTATTTTTAGATCACTTTTGCTCATCTCATAGATTTCACATGCTTGAGTAGAAAAAGACAAATGGGGCAAAGGTAGTATACCAGACCATCAACAGCGGTCCACTGAACCACCACGTCACCAGATGACCTTGGATAAACAAACTACATTTTACCAGGTGCTGACTGGTTCAATTGCTGACAGTGTTTCAGCTGTAAAATCTGGCAGAGCACACAAACAGCAAAATAGCTTATCATTCACATATTAAACAAATTCAGTCTCAGTCCACTTGGATCCCTCTGTAACGTCATTTCTGCTCTGCTCCAGCAGGGTCACCCAGTGCAGGTGTTCTTGTTATCCAGATGTCATTCATAAAATAACTCCATTGTGCCAAGAGCTGTCTGTGTCTTGTCAGCTGCCCTCGATTTACACAGACGGAAGTATTTCTTGGAGTAATTGATGGGAATTATGTGTGCTAGCCAAGTGCCTGTGCTGCTTGCATGTTTTAGCTATCAAAAGATAAGAGGAAGCTTTTTTGATTTACAGAGATCCTGGGAGTGAGCCATCTTTCCAAAAAAGACATGCTTTACTTTTCTGGCTTCCGTTAGGCAGACCTTTGTGAGCAAAGACAATTTGAACTTACAATAGTTGATAATGCAAGTTGATGAGTTCAGTGCACAAGGTTTTTGTATGGTTATTTCAACAGGTAAATTTTACGCTACGGCCTAGTTTAAAAAACTTTTCTCGTGATAGGCAAATCCAGATACTATGTGATAATGTACTTTTTCACAGCAGAACTTTGTTAAGATCTTAATGAGGATATATAGGTCACCACTGGTTGCAGCGACTTCGCTTATCTTAGCTTAGCTTAGCTTAAAGACATCTTGTTTCCCAGGGTCTCTGGTGGTTGCCAGGTAACTGGTGTCAGCCCAGAAATAGATACTCTTGATTGCATCCAAAACTGCATATTGTAGTTTTTTTTACACTGTTGGGCGGAGTCAGGCTAACTTTTCCTCCTTGTCTCCAGTCTTTATGTTAAGCTAAAGCTAACTGTCTGCTGGCTACACCTGTTTTATAGACATGAAAGTGGTATGCCCTCTTTTAACCTTCTGCATGAAAGCAAGTGAGAATATTTATCAAACTGTTACATAAATCAAGTGTGTTGTGAATAGTGGCCTTGTCTTGTCTTCAGAAAAATATGCATTTTTAAGAAAGTCAGTGGTCAGTGGTCTTTTCATTATGGTTTCATTTCTTGCAATAACCACCACTGTTTTGCAAGAGAACAACGAGTGACTGCCATAAGATGTGTCTATAACTATATGAAGGTTAAAAAAAAAAAAATCTTTTACACTTATGGGACACCAATTTGAATTTCAAAATCAGTGAATAACAAGAGCGAGTGTTTGTTTAAAGCAAACTGTTAGACTGGAAACACCAGTATGTATTCCTATAAGAGATCCAGAGGGCACTGTTCAGCACAAATAGGGCTAAAGCTTGCAGAGTTTTCTCAGAAAGGCACATGGGTTGAGTGAAAGGCCCGTGGAAAAATCACTAGTAACATGTTTAGCTTCCTTGGTAGGACAAAGATAGATTCAACATTTGTCTTTAAAAGGATCCATTCTGCCAACAGGAAGAGGTTTCTGAGAAATGTGGCCTGAGGTGTGAGATAGAACAACAGAAAATAGAACAAAAATAAACAGCTAGTGTGATTTTGAGGTTGACAATCATCTCTACCAAACTCTAAATATAGCAAGGTATTAAAAACTAATTTTAACAACGTAGGGTGATATTTACAAGATGACTGTCTGTAAGACTACAAACCTTGAAACCGGTGCAGATGTACTATTGCACACTTTTCACATTTTAACTTTATCCTTATGTATTTAAAGAGAGAGCATTCAGCCTGAACATTCCCATCACTTTAGACAAACTGCAGTCAGTCAGAGCCTCCTGCTGTCAGTCTGAGTTTCAGATGGGAGGTTCCCCAGGATGTGGGGAGGATGTGGGTTGCATCCAAATGATATGTCGTTGTTCTTCTGTGTATGTGTGTGTGTGTGCGTGCTTGCATGTGTGCGTGTGTGTGTGTGAGATTGGGGCAGGGGGGGAGGGGTGTTATCATTGATGTGTGAGTCATCCTGACCCTCCCCTCTTCTCCCTGCACTTCATGTGGCGTGTGTCTGTTCATTAGTGTGTTCAAGTGTGAGTGTCTGTAAGCAATGTGTGTTTATGTTGTGTGGAAGTCTGCATGTTTCCATTGCAATGAAACAGGCTGTGTGTGCATTGCATGATGTGTGTGTGTGAGAGAGGTTGTTAAAGCAGTGGTGAGTCATCCACAGGCCAGCATTGCCTGTTACCATGGGTCACACACAGCAGGTACCCCACCTCCCCATGTAATCCTTTTTTTTAACCACCTCTCTTCCTTATCCTCTTCCTCCTCTTCCTCCTCCTCCATCTCCTCCTCTTCTTTTTCCTCTCTGACTCACAGTTGACTCCCCCACCACCACCAATGACATCACCACCCCCCCCCTAACACTTTGTTGTGGTGAATCATACTGTACGCTGAGATTTTCTCTGCTCCTGTCTCCAGCCAACCAGCAGGGCAAACCTGAATGTCACGCATTCATTCATAAAATCAGGCTCAAGTCGCCAAAGCATTTATCTCTGACTACTGTGACCATTAAGTAGGCAGGTTACTTAGTGATGTCATCCATTATAACATATGTAGAGAGGTGTAATCAGGGGGATTAGACACACTCAGAGAAATATTTTAGTTTCATTTATATAAAGGTACTGTATGGACAGAATTCCTCTTTACCACAAGTGAAATGTCATTGTTCTCATTGTTGTTAACAGCAATGTTCTTTTTCCACACATCCACACAATTATTCCAGAATTTATTTGTTGTTATTATCCCTTATGTTGCACTTACAGATAACCTTCTGTTTTTAGCTGTTTTAGTGTTTAGAAACGTCTGAAGTTGAGGGGCTAAACACTTATGGCAAATATGGACAGCCAGCTTAAAGGTAAAGTTGGAGATTTTGACCACTAGAAAGGCTCAGGGGGAGTGTAAATGTGCAAACAAGCATCGCAATATGCTAACAAAACAAGGGAAAAAGAAGAGACAATGCTAGCAACATACATGCTTTGCACATATAAAATATAAAATACATAAAATATTTGTTTTTTCTGAGGAAGGAAAGGTATTGTACTGCACACTTCACACAGCAACCTCAACTAAACTACATCCAAAATGCAATTATGCAATTAATATGATTATGAAGACACCAGTTTCAACTAAGAAAATAAAATATTTCTTTGTTGGATTTGTATGAACATGGTGACAAGTGTGGGTGAGATGCCTGCAGCTATGAGTGCCATGGTACAGAAATAACAAGTCTAAACTCTGCATATTTATTCAATTAATTTAAAAATGTTAACTATTCCGAGTTGGTGGATTGGATAGCTTGAGGTCACTCACAATTTGGTAAGAAAAAGTGTTATAACTGTAAAAGATACATTTCCCTTAACAGGAACCCTCAAATGGCAAGACAGGCTAAACTCACCTTTCAATTATTACAGTGCATTAAGATGTATTCTGGTTAGTGTTCATTATATCATCATTCATAATATTTTAAATATATAATGTTCAGATTTTGCAACTTTCAAGTTTAAAACTTTCAAGTTTACCATCCCTTTGATGTATTTCTGGTTATCGTCCATTGACAAATACTTAATGTCATCATATGTCTCCCTTTAGTTTTATTGCTGGGTAGCACTATTATATGTCTTTGTATATATCTATGTGAAAAATGACCCTTGTTTCTCACTTTACTGCCCACCTCCACAGACTGCTGACGAGCTGAGTTCCTACGGACATTTCTGAATGTCATAAAAAGTAAATCTGCAGTGTTGTCTGTGTCATTAACTGGCAGAATGTCTGTATACGCCAGCAGTTAATAAGATGCCACTGTATCAGACGCAGAGAGGGGAGAGTTTATCCATGACTTCATCCTGTGGTGATGTCAGAGATGAGAGAGTGTGGTCACCTGGCTTTTGTGCCTTCACATTATTCATCAATGCTGCCTAAAAGACAATTTGTTAGAAACTGTGACTCAAATCTTCCCTCTCCTACTAATTTTTTGTATTCTGTTATAATTCTATTGTTATATTGTAATGTTATAAGATTGTATTACAATACATACAGTATACATTTTATTATATTCTATTCATCACTGCCGTTCTATATTCTATTCTATTCTATTCTATTCTATTCTATTCTCAGTTTGAGAATGTGTGTGACTTGAGTTTTCTCGGACATCACTAACATACTTCCTGTCAACAGTTTAATTACTGTTACAAATCAGTGCTCTTGGCAGTCCAGCTCATATTTGACTGCACATGCTATAACCATGGCAACAATAAACCTTGCACAACATCAGAGGTTGAACTCAAAAGTCATGGTGAAACTAACTCGCCGTTCAGTTAGAGATGCTCATAGCATTTGCCAAGAATTTCAGTTTCCTCTTGTCTGCTTCTTATTATGAGCAGCAGCATTGTGTTATAATCTGTTGTTTGCTATTGTTTTTCTATTGTCGTCTGCTGAAATGCACAATATTCTACTGATGTGACACAGTTTGTGTTCGTCCTAGCTGTGTGAATCCACCTGCCGCCTCTCTCTCTCAGCTTACAGGGTTTTTGTGAATGGAGACTTGCTGTGCGATGACGGTAGGATGGATGAATGGGAGGGATGGAGGGACGCGTGTGGCGAGGGAGAGAGAGATGAAGGCTACGTCACATTACGTTTCCGCAGTGCATCAAGGGAACTGGTCTGTCTGTGACTCATACTGTCAGGATGGGGAGGGGAGTAGGTGATGGAGAGGGGAGAGAGAGAGAAGGGCAGAAGGAGGAGGAGGAGACAGAGAAGAGGAAGACGATGAGGAAGAGAGAGAAGAAAAGGAGGGGTCTGGTCTTTTTTTGTCCTACCTCTCGTTTTTCTTCCATCTCTCCATCCCCCATCAGTGATGTAATACAGGTGACCTATTCATCACAGGGAGGAAGTCTTCCTCCTGTTCCTCTTCCTCTCCTCTCATTTTATCCCTGTCTCTTGTCCTCCCTCTCTCGTTCTTTCCTCTCTCCTCACTCAGCTGACTGACTGAATGCATGAATGAACAGGCCTCGCTCCCTTTATTGCAGTGGGGGAGGGGAGGACACAGGAAGCCATGAGGCAGACGCAGAGCAGGAGAAGAGGAAAGAGTGAGTGATAAAGAAGAAAGAGAGGGAGGAGGAGGAGAGAGAGAGAGTTCCCATGGCATCTGAGCAGATACACACTGACTGCTGATCTCATCCTTTACGTGTGAAGCTGTTGCCATTGTCTGTCCGTCTATGCATGCAGGCATACGCGCCAATGTGCGTAATGTATGAATGGATGCAACCTTCCTTCATTCATTGAGAAATCCATGTGCACATTCTCTGCCTCTGTCCAGTGCAGCCACTTCCTCCCTGTGTCACCTTAACCTGCTTTACAGAAACTATAAAGAATGTGGGTAGAAAGCATTAGTAAAGTGAGCTGTTACATTCTCAATACCTGAAGACTTTAGAGAATAATTAGGTCAATGTCAACATGAATCAGATGGATTAAATCCTGAGTCTGGTATTATCCATATTCCTACATCTTGGTGTTCAGTAACAATCTTAGCCAATGGACAAAAGAGAATGAACTGTTTTAGTAAACAAAGCCAGTTAATTACAAGTGCATTAAAATTCCAGTGTTTTTATGTTGATGACGTGGAAAAAATGTGAAATGTGGTTCTAGTGATAAACTGGATGAATTATCACCTGACTCTGCAATTCCCTTTAACTCAATCAAGAAGTTGGGTGTCATTTTTGATAAATCTTATGCAAGGGAGCAGATGGACAAAGTTTGCAACGTGCTGGTGAGCGTAGTAAAGCATTTAGTAGTCAAAGAGCCAGATATTTCCCTAAGGAGTTGTAGGAGACCAAACCAAAGCTTAAAGAAGATACTGGATTTAAACTGTTTTTACACAGGAGACTAAAACAGAGCAGTGATGGTAATAGTTCTCTTTCAGTATTTACACATGATGGGATCAGACACTGCACTCAGACTAAGTCTGCAGCTCAGCTACATTAAGCATTTTACCCTCTTTCAGGTCATTGTTCTGTTTTTATGACTGCAAATTCTCTTTTTTCCAGATAGTAGCCAGCTGCAATCAGTCTGATAAATCCATTGTTCCCATGCTGCCTGCTCAGCAACTAAGTAGGTGAGTGGCTGGTGGTGAAGTCATGCAGCATTCATCAACTAAATACATTTTCCTCAGGAGTTTATAAAGACCAGAAGAAAACTAAGAGAGGTTTAAATACATGCACTATAACTGCCAAGTGAAATGCTAATGTTGCTCTCCGTCTGCTGGATGTGTTTGCTGCTTTCACTACTCTGAAGTGAGAACGGCAGTAATTCTGTCTTTCCTTACGTTTCAGCTTGCAGCATGTTTAATTGTGATGATCTGAAGCTGAAACTGGTCTGGACCTTGCTGTGTACTCAGCAGCAGAAAATGTTGAAGTTGCTTTAACTCATGGTAAGATCTGTTTCACCAGTAAGAGGTGATGCTAATGGTAGCGCAACACTGAGGAGCTGTTCCTATGGTTACCTGCAATTTAATATACCTTGAGTGCTGACTTAGAGCAGTGTTTAAACCGAAATCATGCTTGAGGTGGTATTTTAAAAGACACCTTCCAGGAGATCAGACATGAATATCTTCTGTGGTTGTGGAATAAATTATTCAAAGTTTATCCAGAGAGCTTTTAGAGGATCTCAAATGGCATCATTTTTGACAAATCTAAAACATGATCAAAAATGTAAAAATAACCCAGTGTTTCAGTCACCTGCCTGTACAGGTAACGTATGAATATAAATGGCTAAGAAAATATATTTCTCATACAGGTAATTGACTCTTAGCTTCTGTTCAAGTCTATTAAGTATGCACAGTGCTGTACATGGTACACATGTGTGTACATATGTATATTGTGTCCATATCTGTTTACCTTGCAATGAATTATATGTATGAGTGTGTGTGTGTGTGTGTGTGTGTGTGTGTGTGCACGCCCATTGCCAGTCATCAGACCCTGGCTGTCTCTGCCTACACCTTGTATGAGTCAGAGCTGCAGTACAGTGTGGGAGGGGCTGGGATTGGATATCCTGCTGGTGGCTCGTCCACACGCATGTATGCACACACACTTTAGTTGTATGATACTTGTGAGGACCCTTGGTGATACATTCCCAAACCTTTAGAAGTGAGGACCAGCAGGATACCCACTGTGAGGCTCTGAAAGTCAAATTAGATTAGATGTAAGAAGACACACATGGACACACTCACGCCCTTTCCCTATATAGAGAGAGACATATGAGAAGACAAACAGCAACAGCAACAGCTTCATATATGTCTGCACTTAACACACATAAGCACACGTACATACTGTCCACAGACACACACACAGCATACACACACAAACACAGCATGCTGTCACATCCGGCCCTGCGCTCCACAGCGTGGCCTATAATTAGCTGCCTGCAAAGCTGACTGCCTAGAGATGAGATGAGCTAACCAGAGAGAAGAAGGAGAGGAAGAAAAGAAGATGAGCTAACCACATGGAGGTAGATGCTCCTCCACTGAGAGAGGATGAAGAGGAGGATGTTGGGAAGGAGGGAATGTATGGAGGGAGAAATAAGCAAATAGAGGTGAAGCTTTTATATAGGGGAATTCACATATGATAGAGGAGAGATGGAGCACATTTGCAGGAATTTATTCAAAGTGTGTGTTACAGTACAATGGGTGCACACACTCTCAGTGTGGGTGGCCCCAGCAGGGATTAAATGCCGAATCCTAGCAGTGACACACACTCGTCCTCAACTCATTCAGATATACAAGACAACCAAGTAAGGGTTTGGAAGTGTGTGTGTGCGCGCGCCTTCCTCTGCACACACTCTGGAGCAGACTGGAGCATTTTTATGAATGGGGCTGCAGCAGCCAGAGCGGTAAAGTATGTCAGAGCACTATAATGAGAGCGCAATGGTCTCTTAAGTAGCACAATTTCATCTGTATAACAAAAGTTAGCTTGAGACTTGGCTGTGAATGAATGAGTCAGGATCGACGTAACCCGTCTACATCGGCACTGTAGGCAGGAGGGTACTGGAGGGGGGCGAGGGAGGTAGGGAGAAAGAGAGAGAAAAGGGGAGAGGGAGGGGTTTGTGTATGACTCATACTCTCTCCTCTCTCATTGTCACTCCACTGCAGTAGCACTGGAGGACTTCTGGCCTGCTGTGGGCTCTCCCTCCTTTATCTCCATCTCCCTGTCTGCATCTCCATTGGCTCCACAGCTTTTCCACCACTGCATTGTCACTTTGTCTCATTTGTGTCTGTTCTCTCTTTTTAAGATCTTCATACTTCTCTTTCTCTTATAATCCTGCTGATGAGCGAACTCAAATTCACTTATCCTGATGGTGGGTGTGTGTGTGTGTGTGTGTGTGTGTGTGTGTGTGTGTGTGTGTGTGTATATATATATATATATATATAAAAACTTCTGCTCTGCTGCAGAAAAGTTTCAAAATACACCAAATATGTCAAGCTTAATATAGATTAACTTAGTATGAAATAATTCATATGACTGCCAGAATATTTTCAACTTTATTTCTCATCCCACAAAAGCAAAAAGCAGTGCCTCCTTTCTTGGCTGAGACAGTGTCAGTTGTTGCACATATTGTTGGCTGTGGTCACTTACTCCTTAACAGTCACCATCAGTTGGTTTCAGTTTGTTCAATCTGTTGCTAGTGATGAACAAGACAGGTTCACAGGTCCACAGATTCACTGTTTAACTGAGATTGTTTCGTCCACCATTTTGTCAGCAAACAAATATTGGCAGCCATCTTTGATCTACTCTATGTCCTTGTTGGAGCATTATTTGTTGGCACTCTTTGATTACAGCTGTTTTGTGATTGTTGACATTGTTAATTTAGTTTTCCTGCAGTTTCTTTATTGCAAACCAAGCTCAATGATGAAAAAAGATTTGAGAGGGCACCAAAAATTTGAGCACTACTCAGTCTGGCTCTGAGAGCACCCAGTTGAAATATTTTCAATTTACGTGGACATATTTTTGCATCAGTTTTGGCTCATTTCAAGGCTAATTGCACTTTTCTATTGACTTTGCATAAATATGGCTGCCTCCAAAGTTTGCTCTATGTACAAACACGCAGCAACTTTTAATTTACTGTTGAACTAATTAACGTTTGATATGTATTTTACTCTTTACTGTCAGTCTTGAATTGAATTGAATTGAATATTTTCACGAGATTATAATTCCTGTTTTGTATGTACTATGGAGACTTGATGATGATCTTTCTCTGTGGATACTTTCTTCCTTATTTATTTTAGACACCTTTGGATTAATTTTTCTGTATGGATTTCTTCTTTTCTAGATTTGTAATCACTACAGGTACTACTCGGAAAATTAGAATATCCTGAAAAAGTGCATGCATTTCTGTAACTCAACTTTAAAGGTGAAATGTACATATTATATAGACAAATAGTATGTGAATCAATATATTTCAAGCTTTTATTTGTTTTGATTTTGCTGATTAGGACTTGCAGCTTCAGAAAACCTCAAATTCAAAAACTCAGAAAATTAGAATATTGCTTGAAATCATAATCATAATCATAATCAGCAAAATTACAACAAAAAATGCTTGAGATATCTCACTTTGCATGTAATGAGTCTATAAAATGTATTGGTTTCACCTTTTATGTTGGATTGCCTGAATAAAACAACTTTTACACGATATTCTAATTTTCCGAGTAGTACCTGTATTATAAGTTGTCTGAAACTGTTTTCACAATTGCTTCCAGTGAACATTTCATAGGCCAACTGCTGTTTGTTGGAAGTGTGTTAAACTCACTGCATGGCTGTGCACACACACTGCAAAGCCACATGTGCATAGTTCAAGCTTCTGTCTTTCACAGACTGGCCAACCTTAGCATCCATTCATTCAGTTTCATGACATCACATGAAATAAATGCTGAATGATTGAAAAACTGTAATATAGTTGTTTTATGGCTGCCAGTGTGCAATGCTGAGTATAGCTGTGAGGAAATCATTTTCCCCTGATTTTCCACTCTTCTCAATCCAGAAACTGCTTTACAGTGCCATTATTTTGGCTTTCAATCATGTTAATAATAATAGTGTGGAGTCGGGTCTGTTCTTTCATATTTTATCCATGAAAGCAGACTAAACATTTGCAGAAACCAGGGTGATGCTTGGATCACGGCATGACATATGGAAAAGACCTCATGGGTGAAGACACTAATGTTTTGTCCAAGTTGATACAATATTGGTCTGATTTTTTTGTTTGCACAGTACAGTAATGGAAAACAATTTAAAAAAACAAACAAACCCCAAACTAAAATATGAGAAGCTTGTTGTGACATAACAGGATCATGAGAAAACTAAATGCTGGACTCCATTTAGATAGACGCATCACTGTGAGTAATAATGATGAAAACATGGATAAAGGTGCTGCTTTAAGATGTAAAGTAAAAGACTCACACCCTTTTGAGTGCCTGGGAAACACAACTGCATTATAGAGGATGGAGAGATCTGCTGAAGTGAGAGGGACATACATTTTACATGATGGAAATACCTCCTGGAAACTCACAGGCAGTGTTGGCGGAGGTGAGGTTGGGTGGGGGGGTTTTACTTGCTCATGCGTGTGAGGTACGTTCATTATTATTCCATGCCTTCTACGGCCTGACTAATGGGTGCACTGGGCCCTATGCTTTCATGCTGGGCTGGACGAGGCATGGAAATAAGATACAGGGTGTGTGAGTCAGTGGTCATTACAAATTAACAAACAGCTGGAAACCTTAACACTGATGCAACCAAACTGTAGATCTTTAATTAGGTGAACTCAGAAATGCGTCAAAGCGACTTCTCTGTTCCCATGTTCTGTCTGATGATGATACACTGGAAGTAAACATTTTTGGTGAATAAGCAACATTTTGAATACAAGAGGCTCAACTGTGAACAGTGATGTTCAGCATGATTTGAAACTATGTGTCATTATAGTCTCTTACGACAAAGACTCCAATCATGGCTGATATGTAATCTTCTCATACTCGTGAACAAGTGTAGTTTAAAGAAAAAAATTCTCATTTCAACAAACTCATTTCATGAATGAGAGTATTTAAATTAAACTAAGAGTCTAAAGCCATTCTAGCTGCTCTGCAAGGGTCTGCTTATGATTGGTTGATTTTTCAGTTAACCTATTGGAGCTCAAGGCTCCCACACAGCCATGTGGAGAATTATGTTACACAGTGTTTATCTGGAAATACTTGACAAATCGTACACAGATTTGGCACTTTAATTCGAGAAACATCATCAAGCTCTATGAAACGACAAAAAACAGACTTCTTGGGCTGATGTTGTGTTATATATCAGACCCCAATGAATCATGATTAGTACTCTGTTTCATAGCTCCCATGAGCAGCTTTCTATCAGACTGTTTTATTATTTTACCTCCCCACTCATTTTGACACGTTCACTTTCCAGTCCAGCAGAGACGCTGTGTAAAGATCTCTGGAAATGGAGCCTGAACCCTCAGAGTGAGCCAAACAGAAAGCTCATAGCTGATCATTGTTCTCGTAAATCATCCCACCATTTATAAAGTGATATTGTTTAAATTATTACCTAATATGACTTATTAAAGACTGTGATATATTAATGATCAAACTTGCAATAGTTGCCTTTCTTGAAACTATGCCTGATAAAATGTGATTTCTGTCTCCACCGTTCTCCAGTGAACTAATACACAAGTTCAACATTTCCCTGCGGTTAACTGTGCAATGCAAAAATCTCGACATGATGCTAATTTTAAGATATTTTCTAGTTTAATCACTTGTGTTAGATGGATTGCAAATTTTTTCTGCTTTCAATGAATACAATTCTGTCTGGATAATGTAACTTTTTTCCAGGGGAAATTATATTAACCACAAAAAACAACATCTTAAGGCAATTTAAAATTTGATTACATGTTCCTGATATGGTTTTAAGGGCACATTACTGTGTCAAGTTCAGTTGGCTGGAATTATCAAATATGTCCCAGTGTTGTAACATAATACTATGGAAGAAAATCTTAATACACATCAAGATAATGATGACAAAATTACATTACATTTCAGGGTTGCCATTGTTTGCTTTGTATAAACAAGCCCTACTAATGACTGATTGTAAACTGCAGCTTACATGATACCTCCTGGGCAGTGTTCATGTATTACTACCTCTTTTATGTGTCATTTGTACAACAGTTTAGTGACTAACTGCCATTAAGCAAGTTGCCCTTTGAGGTTAACAAAGTGCTCGACATTACTGTGTTTATGCAGCATTATAGCTGAAGATGAAGTACTTTGGCCTACGCTGAGTTTTAGTTAATAAAATAGTAAGTTAAAACAGTATCGTGGATTCATTATTGAAAACTTTTCCTAAATAGCTGTTATTTTTATGAGCGGACAGGTCAGCTGCTGACAGATGTGAAGTGTCACAGGAACAGCGAGTCATTGTGAAGCACTGGCCAGAGGAACAGAGGAAGAGGAGAGGAGAGGTAATGAAGGTGTAATTTGCTAACCATCTGTGAGGTGCCTGGCTGCCCCGGGGGTTTCCTCTTCTCCGGAACTCCCCCTCCGCAGGGGCACAGGTGCTGGAGAGAGGAGGAGGAAGAGGAGGAGGAGGAGGAGGAGATGAGGGCGACTGGTAAAGAGGGGAGGGAGTTCCAAGGTAGGAAACATAAGGAGAAAAAACAGAGAGGCAGACAAGAGGGAGAGATGTGAGGGAAAAAATGGGAAGCCAGAGAAGGAGACATGGAGGAGACCAACAAAGTAAAGGTAATCGACAATAAGGATGCTGGGATTATTGGGATGGAAAAAGATACTCACAAATAGGAAAGGGCACCTATTGGTGCTTCAATGCTTCATGCTTTCATGTTGATCTCTATTGCATAATCCCAATTTCCCCAAAGGCATCATTAAATTTTCATGTCTTCTCTATTAAAGCTGAAGTACTTTTAAAAAATCTTCAAAAGAGCTATCCAAGAGGTATAGTGATGAAGGCGTGGAAAAAAAACGTAACCTGGAAAAATGCCTGATACTCTTTGAATATTCCCAACACTGGTTCAGTTTTTTATTCTGAAAATGGGGCAGGAAGTGGTCTATTTCTGCACCACTTTGTCCCAGCAGCCTTCAACTCTTCCTCTTGTTTATGTCTTTAGTATTCCACATTTAAAGCCATTTTCCCTCCCTTTAAACCCTCCTTCTCCATCCTTCACCTCCTACTTTCCATCCTTAAGCTCTGCAATAACTCACCACCATCACTTCCTCTCTTCCTGCTCCTTCCCATCCCACCACAAACATCCTCCCTTCAGATAATTTCTCATCTGCCGTGATGCTTCACAATGCAAAAAAACCTCCATCCTATGCCAACACTTGTGTTCATGGCTAAAATGTATGAAAATACTGTTTTGGTAATCAGTGTAATCCTGACAATAACATGACTATAACATGCAGCAAGTTTCAGTCCACGCCATTTGGCCTTGACTTCTCAGTTGTTCAATTCATTACCAACAGTCCATGATAGCTGTACTGTGGCTACTTATCAGCATGTAGCAAAGGACTTAATGATGAGAGTGGTGAGACTGAAGAGAAAAAGCAAAATTGCGAGCTATAAAACAGTAGAAATGAACTCAAAGATGCTAAAGCACAACACTCTGTAGAGCTGAGGAAAACTAGAGTTGTGTGCTATCATGAATCATGATCATGAATCTGTAGGTTCTTTGCTACAAGTAATGTCTTTCACACCACATCGTAGTCACTGAACCAATTATAAAACTATTGGTGTGTATATAAAAGTAGTTATGATAAATATTTTGCACCTCAAGGTTTGCAGTTTTATCTAGAGTGAACTTTGCCTCTGTTAAATCTTTTTTTATATTTCTAAAAATAACACCACATATATATTTATGTCTCTTCACTGGGTTAAAAAAAAACAACTAAAAATCATCTCCTTCAGTCTAACTACCCTTGCATCTCTTCTCATCTACCCTGTGCTGTAACCCTCATCTAACCCTGTAAACTCCTCACTTAAACATGTAGGCTGGTGGAGGTGGAGGTGGTGGCTGGGCTCCTTCCTGCTTTGAAGCGCTCCAGTCAGCTGTGCTGCCTCCGACCGCCTCTCTCTGAGGGGCATATAATGGCTTTAAGACGCCCCGGCTTCCTCCATAATAACTACTTCCTCTGCTCTTGTCCTGTCTTGGCTGGCTGGGCGTGTGGGTGGCTGGCTGACCAACGCTTAGCTCACATCTGTAGTATTACTAAAAAACTATACTGTTGTCTCCCAGAATCTGTCCCTTGAACCTAAAGGTCTCGCACAATTTGTGTTTTTCTTAGCATGTCACTATCTAATCAGGTTTTGTTCATGCTGTAGAGGTAAGTGAAAATATGAGGAAAAGATTCAAGCAGTTTCTAAACTTTTTCTCCTGTCACTCTGCCTGGTGTTGCCCCTGCTGATGTCTTTGTTCCACAAGAAAATGGCTACATGTGTGAGGTTAATATAAGCTGTAAACCCACTAACTGAATGAATGGTTTACACATTGACCGGTTGGTTGTCTTGCTGATTTACTGATGGGATGAGTGGTTGCTTTGCTGCCTGACTCTTTGACTGGCTGGCTGATTAAAAGCTGGCTCCTTAAGTAGCTGACTTATTGGCTGTGGAATGCAGCAGGTGGTTTAAAATCTGAATGGGTTTTGCGGCTGTGCGCGTGTGTTTGTGCACATTCATGTTCGTGTGTATGTGTGCGCGTCTTAGTTTCGCGTTTTTTCCCATGGTTGAAGCCATTGAGCTTGTCTGCAGGCCCTCAGATTGCTTCTCTAATCTGGCATGTTTCACATTCCCAATTTCCTCCGCTGATGCATGACTCCTCTGCTCTGTGTTCGACTGGAGATTGCAAAAAGGCAAGTACAACAACTACCCGTCTGTCTGACTGTCTTGCTCTCTGCTTTGCTTCCCCCTTACTTACCTAACCACTTAATCTCACCTAGTGAGTTTATACTATCTGAATTTTATTACTTTGTTTTGTTGAATCTCCTGTTTGTCTATGGTCCTCTGTCACTGTAGCCCTAATTTCTCACGCAGAGAAATCATCGAAATTTGTACTATCCCTGTGCAATCCTAACAAAACAAGAAAACAGCATCATATAATGTGAATCCTGCAACAAAAAACCCTCTGACAGTCCTTAAAGATGGTTAAATAAACACGCCATACATGACAGGGAGGGGCTTAAAACAAACAAGACATAGCCATGAACATGGCAGGTGAGATGTTGATTGAAGCTCAGTGCTTCTTTCCATGTACTGACAAGCTGTCTCTTCAGCTTAAGAGTTATCAAGGCTCAAATTGGACTATGAGGTAACTAAGAGGAAGTTGCATTTATTGCCATTTACAAAAGCCAACTGCAAACCCTTTTGGGAGATATTTTTTGACTGAAATTGTTTTGCTTCATAAAGAAGTGTTAGTGACCTAATATCAATTAATTCTGTTCGCAAATCTTTGGACATATCAAATGCACAATGGTCTAGAGCAGTTTTGAAGTAGGTGGACCCACAGAGCTGCTTTGCTGACTGTCTGCAGGCATTCAACTTGTACTCTAATGCAGAGTGACTTGAATCTGGGAATTAAGCTTGTGACCTTTAAGTCAAAATGGCCTCTCTTACCTCAAGGCTCTCCTGATACATGTTGTGTTGCTTAAACCTTTCGTGCTGGAGATTCTTGTACATAATACATTAAACCATCATGCAAAAACATGCAAAAAGTGTTTTTTGCTTTGTTTCCCCCCCAGTTTATATTGAATGATATGGTGAAAAAAATTACTGAAGATGCTGACTACAGGCACAATGGTGTTACTCCACCATATTTTTTTAAAAAGTATTTTATTTTAGGTTCAGAATAACAACACTGAATATATCAACAACAAAGTTATGTAATATTGTAGATAGAAATTCAGAGAAAATTCATAAGCCACACAGCAGATACCTTTCATCACCACAGCATTTAAGTGATGTACATACAAATGTATCAATATTTATAATGATTAAAATGTGAATTTTTAGGTTTTGCAGACAATGTGTTTGTCTGTGAGCTTAGCACTGACCACCAGTGTTCATCAAAAGGGAATCCCCCCTAAGAAAGGTACATTTTTTGCCTGCCTTATTTGCTAAAATGATTGCAGTTTGTGTGGCTGCGCTGTAAAGAAACACACCAGTTGCTATTGTGTTGTGATTCTTTATGACAAACCTGTGGTATTACACTGCACTTGCTGTTACCACCAGCAACCACAGGTGTCGCCATATCAACTAGAACTAAATTCTTAAGGACTTAAAATAGAACCTGAGTATGTCTTTCACCCCTGAGGAAAAGACATTATGATTCATTTTCTAAATGATATTAAATGGTAATCCATCCATGCTGCTATCACTATTTTTTTCCTCAATCCTTAGTTTTTAGATTTACCACTGAGATTTAAAAAAAAAAAATGGACATACACCAGTTCAAACATCTCCTAGAGATTTGTGTTTATATGCCACTAACTTCCAATAGCTAAGATGTTTTGAGAGAAATGCAACCCCAAATGAGTCAGCATTTTAGTCTGCAGGAGGAAACGTTTCTTATTTAACCTGTGTGCATGGACTCCAGGCAGAAAATAATAATAGTGATAAAAATAATAAAGTATAACAAATAAAACTACAAATAAAATCAACAATACATAAAGGTAATCTCTGGGAGACACTTTCAGTTCGATTACACGCATAAGCACAGAAAATGTGCCTTGGTTATGGCACAATGGGAGCTGGAAAACACACATTTAATCATACACAGTCACACACACTTACTTGCACAGACACATGTGTGCGCATGCAGACACACACACACACACATACACATATACAAATCCACTTTATCATTAGGTAAACAAAGGGTAGAGGAAGCAAAGGAACACTGTATCAGCAGGCTATCTACAGTACTGTTGACTCTACCATCCCTTATCTGTTACATGAACTCTACACTGTCACATAAACATGCTGTGTGCGTGTGTGTGTGTTGCATATTTAGCTACACACTCGTACAAATATACTGTGTGAGTATGTATGTTGGTCTCTGTATTTCAGTGAAAAGGTGTGTGTGACCATATATATATTTGTGTGGTTGGGTGTGTCTATGTGCTCTGCTGAGCCTGAATCAAGTCAAAGAACGTTAAAGTTCAGTTTTCTGATGCAACAGTACTGCGCCCATTACTCCTTCTAACTTAGAGGTGATGCACTTGCACAGTATCCTATTTAATGCATATAATGTACTGAAATTAAAATATGTTCATTGATAATTATTTAAGTAATTTATTAAGCAAAACAACAATTGATCGTCTTCTCCACTGTCTCTAAGATTTGCAGCTTCCTCTTGTTTATTTTCTTGTAAATTGAATGTCTTTCAGTTTTGGGCTTTTTCAGTGACATGTTTTCTGTCATTCTTCTGTGCAAAGGCTGAAGGCTTGAAGGTCATTCCTTCCTAGGTTCTAGTAGCTTAGTAGCTTTAGTAGGAGTAGTAGCTTGGATGCTAGCAACACATTTTGCTTTGTTCTGTTCCCCATGACTTTCTAAAAACCCTAGTCAGATGTGCACTCAACTGAGCACAGAATGCAGCTCAATTCATGTAGGGTCTGAAAGCTGCTGAAATGTGCACCTAATCTCAGAAGCTAAAACCACTGGCAGTATAGAGCTGTGGGCAAAGCCCCTGTAGTCAGGTTTCGCCACTCAGTGACCATTGTGGAACATGTTTGCCAGTAATTTTGGGGAAACAAGACCAGGCCTTTAATAAATGGAGAGAGAGCTATAACTTCACTTTCAATGGCAAAATGCTTTTTTCCCACATGTTATACTTCAACTATGCAGGCACAGTGTTTGGATCCAGGCTGATATCTGACAGAACACTCAAGTCATTACACTCAGTTTAAGTCAACTGCTTTCAGTGGAGTGGACAGATTATTACTTATTTAAAGTCCATAATCATAAGTATTATCTTAGTATGCCATAATCTCCTTGCTGTTGAAAGGGCTGTGAATCTCAACTGTTTGATTGTGTTGGTGCACGACTGGCTACATGTCCCCTGCTTTGTTGTTAAAGAGCAGACAATTGGCTTTTGGGTGGAAGAGGTGGGTTTTGTGTTATTTTACATATATCCCAAAGGGAAAGCAAATGCACCAGAATTTATCAGGTTTTTGTTGCAAGTAATTTGTCGATTTTTCCAAGGACAAAAGGTCATCAGTATCAAGTTTGCAAATAATAATGTGGGTAACTTTTGTCTGGTAGCCTTGCCATAAAGCTGCAGTTTTGAAAAGTTCTGTGGGTCAGAAATAAGGGAGGCTATGAATTTGTAATTAATCATCATATGTATAACCCTCAACTCGCCAGTAGACAGCAATTTTAACACAATCCAAAAATCTCACTAAAAGGCAGTCTTATCTCTTTATTTATCATTTTCTGTTTCCTAGGCGGTCACCTCTCCCTTTTCACTCACATCCCCCTTTCGAACCCCCTTCCTTCCTTTCTCTCTGTCCCATCCTCCATGCTAAATGAGAACCAGACGTTTAGCAGACCTAATCAAGATGTCCTCAGCTGAATGAGCCTTATTATGGGATGGGTAAACAGTGAGTTCCGATGTTGCCGGGGGGATAAAGTCCCAGGACAAACCGGGGTTGATTGAGAGGAATGATACTGAAATTGTGCAGTGAGCACTTGTCAGTTACAACTACTATTTGTTGATGTCTGAGGTGGAAGAGGAGGAGGACGAACAGATAATTTCAGGACTGACAAAAAGTTTTTTAAGTGGTTATTGAAAATCTGAGGAATAGTAAACGCTGTCATCTTGACAGAGCAACCAATCATGTTCAGATATCTGTTTTTTAGTAATCAGCATAATATGGTCAAGCTCACCGCTGTATTACATACCTTCAAATAGTAGCCTATGTGTTTGTTGTCATGCTCTTGAACTCTCTTGGGGAGTCCAAGAGGGGTTTTGTGGAGGGTCAGGGTTTCCTGTGGATTGCTGATTTTAGTGGTCCTGCCATAAACTCTCTGAGCTGTGCTTGTTTTGTCCTTAACGATGAGAGGCCATTCAGACTAACAACCTGTATATAAAGCATGGCCGTAAAAAGCTGCATGGTGAGGCTGCTCTTGAGCGCTAGCCGTGGTACAGATTCCTTGTGGCAGATGTCTAACCCCAAACATTCAGTGAGGGAGTTTATTTTTCACAATGTCTTTGCCTCAAGATACATTTTTCCTATCATTAAAACATAACATGTTCAGACCAGGAGCCAGAGAACAGATAAGCTATCAACTGCTCTTTAAGGAAATAATATGACATACCTCATGTAGAGTAAATGCCTGCCTTGCTGTAATAATTTCTTTAATATAACATAAGAACTTGACCTGAAGCTGCTTGATAAAAAACGTTCAAATTTCCTGCTCTAAAACTCTTGATGTGATGTACACAACCCCCTTGCATAGAAGTAGAAGAGAAAGTGGGTATTTGCAACTTACCTGAGATACCATAATGTATTATCAACATGTTAGCATGATAACATCACAGTGTTTAAAAGCAATGTTAACACATTAGCATGTAGTTAACAGTCGCTCTTAGTTCTGTAGGTGGCAGCTTTTACTTGTTGTAGACCTTGAAAAGTCTCCAGAAGTGACACAGCCAATCAGTAAGAAAGCCTTTTGTGTGCGAGCTCACAAATGCACTCTGTGTGCATTTATGTTCGTATCATGCATTTATCCATTGTTTTAAATTGCATTGTAGAACTACATCAGGCGCAGCCATGGACAGTTTCACATTAAAATGTATTGAAATCTATATAATCTTTCTGTTATTTCATGTGTGATCACATGGAGCAAATTGCACACCTATCTTGCACCAAAGTACGACAAAACAAGAAATTGTTGTCCCATCCTGTCTGGCTGTCTGGAGTGTAGATCTACCAGTCTGGCTCGAATCACCAAGAGAAACAATTAGGTTTTTATAAAAACTGCGTTCCCCACTGTGGCCTCTCTGTTGACTGCAGCTTAACTGGTAGTCAAACAGAAAGCCCTTATCAAAGGTAAACACTAAGTGGCCACTCAGCCATCCGGCTACAGAGATAGGATGGAGGGATAAACATCTCTGTATCGCCACGCAGAGCTGCGTTCAAATCGAATTTCCGCCCTCCAATTTGGAGGCTTGTTTATATCCAAAAGCATCTGGAATATTAACATGCCCTTGAAAGAATTTCCTGGCAAGCCTCATGCAGTGACCACATGCGTCTTTGAGTGCCATATTAATGAGAGTGTGCGCATGTGTAGCAGGCCATGTCTCAGTGTGTGTATGTGCATGTTTCTCTTGCGAGCGTGAATATTGGTGAAAACATTTATGTTTTGTGTATGGTGTGTGTACCTTTGTGTGTTCCAGTACTTAACTATGTGTGCAGATTCATCACAGCAAGACTGCTTTTGACAACCACTTACAGTACTACTTTAAAATATGTAATTTTTTTTACTTTTTTTTATATTGTCTGGTTTTTCTTTACCCTGCAAGGACAGACTGGCGCTATTCTATTTTTGTATTTTTCTTACCGTCAACAAATGTTCAAAACTTTTTGACTTCTCTGCCATGTCTGTGACCTCATACCCATTTATTTCTAAGCAAAAATCTCTTCAAAAGTCCTCACAAATGTATAGTTCCATTAAACAAAAGCCTCAGTAATTTCTCATTAAAAAGAGTAGTAAATGGTCTATGTCTAGGGTACTATTTCCAGCTGCGGATTAATACACATTTGATGCCCATTTCTGGCACCAAAATGATGCATGTAGGACCAACTCAAACTGAACCACAGTGCCCATGTTCATTATATAGACGCATGTGACTCTGTGTTCATTATTGATGTACTGTATATTAGTTATGGACACCACTGAAGAAAAAGTTATACTGTATCAGGCTTTAGACACAACCGATACTTGTTTGCAGGCACTGTTGTTTTCATTGGATTTGTTGACAGTAACAACTAAACAACACCTGTTGTAATGTGGTGCTGACTTATAGAATAAACAAAAAGTCCTCAAACAGAACAGTATAATTTGAACATAACTCAAAGTAACTGAAATCATGCATAGCTTCACACTCCTGTTATATGTAGCTGCATAGGCATATGTGTTAATTGGGAGCTTTTTTGGGAATGTTCGTATGTTGCCACACAAATCCTGTTCTTTAAACTGAACCTGACAACAGAGCAGACCGGAGTGAGCGATGTTGTAAAAGATCTAAAAACAACTCGCTGCATGCTTATTTTGCTCTTGTTTTCCTGCAGCACACCAGTTTTTCATTTTGGGGAGGGATGGAGGGATGGAGGGATGGAGGGATAGAGCAAAGAGAGGAAGGCGGGATAGAGTGCGTAGCGCTGACAGTATTTATAGCCCGGTGTTCTGACCAAAATTATCAGTGTACCACAAAATAACTTCCTCTGGCCTCACCGCCAAATAACAGGAAGCCTTCAATTGTGCGTATTTATTAATTTTAACGCACACACGTATACTCACGCAGACACGAACTGTCATGCACACACTGAAATGTGCACATACAAACACAAACAGTGCACATGAAAACATGCTCTTGTGTACACACACATACACACACATGTAGAGAGGGTTTGCTGTCTTTATAAATAGAGCAGCTCCTGGAGCTCTGCAAAGTCGGCTATGTAAACTTCCTCCACTTTCTGGAGTTGGTTTTTCTTTGTACTCAACTTTGTACTCTCTCTCTCTCTCTCCTGTCTGTCTTTCTGTCTTTCTGTCTGTCGCTCTCATGCATATACAGATGGACACATGCAACCACATATAAGTGCACGTGAACATACACACAAACTTGCACACACTCTCAAAGTCTGGCCTCCATTAGAGAGCCATTCAGTTGAGTTTGGGCGGGGGGTCAAAGGTGAGAGTGTGTTAATGGGTGACTTGGGGGGTCCTTTCTGCTTGACTGACCATCACTGCCATGTGCACACACACACATGCACAACCACAACCTCAGAAAACAACACACACACACACACATATATATATTTATGAATCACACTAAAGTCATTATTTCTTTTCCACCAATTCTGTCTCTTTCTGTCTCTCTCTGTCTTTTGCCTTTGGGTCTGTAAATCACAGATTGGATGTTTCAGCGCAGCACAAAATACAATCGCAGATGCTGCACCTGGTAGACATGTTAAAGAGCATGCGTACATGTGCAGCTCAGTGTGTATACATGTGAGAGTGTATGAGTGCACGCCTACCAGCTGGTGACTATGTAATGGTAACACTCACATGTATGTAACTGTTGAGTCATTTTTAAATACTGGGAATATTGGGTGTCATCTCTGCCAGTACAATTGGTTTTGTATGAATAAGCCTAGTTTGACTTGTTGCAACTAGTCCATGCAAATATATGCTGTTCAAGGAACTGCTATGAGAGAAGTCAAAATCAAGATGGTCAAAGAGGTCTTCAGGTAAAACAGGGTGGTTTACTTGATTGCTAATGAAATAACAATGTCCACATCTCAGATTTCTTTTTGACACAGACATGCAAAACCACTTAAAAGAAGCTGAAATTAGTTCCTCATCTCCAATTGCTTCTGCAGAATCTGAAATAGTTTATTTCTATGTTGAATCCCAATAACAAGGTCTTAAATTATCTTGTTTGGAAAATTGTCTGCAATGGTGTTGACGTCATCTAATTTTCTCTTAGCAACTTTCAGCCCACAGTAATTTTTTAAAACCTTTTAAATCTGCTTTAAGGCCTGTCACTCCACTGAAACGGAACTTTCTAAAGTGGTAAATGATCCTCATCTTACAATGGATTATGAGATCACTGTATAACCTGTCTGCTAGACTGACTGGAAAATCAATTTGGCATATCTGACCTGGCTCTCATGTAGTTAAAGTCTTACTTATCTGAAAGAACATAGTATGTTTCTTATAATAATACAACATCAACATTTTCTGATGTGAATTACGGAGCTCCTCAGGGCTTTGTTCTTGGCCCTCTGCTTTTCTCTCCCGAACTATACACAGTCATGGAGTTAATTTCCACCACTACGCTGATGATACTCAGCTGTATGTGGGTTGTTTCATCCAGACTTAATCAACTGTACTGTTTTGCTGTAAGGCCTGCCATGCGCTAGGGCTAAAGGTCTGCAGATGGTACAGAAATGTCACATCAGAGCTTCAGGTGCCCGTGATGATTACGAAACACTTCTTCATACCTTAAGCCTCTCCTGTTGACCATGACTCTCACTTGTGTGCATGTGATCCTTGTCTCTCAATGTCTAATCCTAAGCCTATTACTCATGTTTACAGTTTATCTTTTGCATAGCATCAACTGCATGTCTGTCTTACCTGGTAGAGGCATCCCTCCTCTGTCTCTGTTTCCTGAAGATTCTGTGATTTTTAACATTTTAGGATTTGGAGCATTAAAATTGATTTGACTCACCTCGAACATCAACAATTATTTCAGCTGTTTTATGACTGATTGAAGTTCTGAATTTTGTAATGAAGCTAGCAAAGCCATTTCTGGTGAGAGATAAGTGAATTAAAGAATCTAAGCACAATAAATTTTGGTATATAATGAAAGCACACCCTGGATTGATTGATTGCCATCTAGTATTTGTGATGGGGCTGCAACAGTTTGCTGTGTCAAATCCTTTGTGGCAGAATAAAAATCAAATTCCACAGGTGAGGCATCTACAGGCGTCAACACCATCCGTGCTATTTTGTTTAATGTAAGTATTGTGCCTGTCAAAATCCCATTCAGGTTGGTGTAAGAGCCCTTGAAGGTGCTTGTGAGTGCGTCTGTTTCCTTGACCAGGTGAGTGCATTATCAGTGTGTGCATGTTTGTGTGTGTGAGTGTGTGTGTGAATGTGCGCATCTGTGTTTGTATGTGTCTGAAAGAGGAGTTGGCTGGGGTTGCGTAACCACCATGTGCCTGGGTGCCTGGAGCCGGCAGCTCGTTAACCTGCCTTCCTTCCTGCTGTCACCTCAAACTAAATAAACACAGAGGCTATCTGCTGTGCATGCACATGTGCACTTACACACACACACACACACACACACACACACACACACACACACACACATATACATAAATGCCCACACTTATACTTTTATTTATTCGTGTGGACATTTCTTTGTCTTTCTCTCTTGCCTGAACACATGAGCTGTTCCTGTACGTCACCAGAGGCTCTTTCCTTTTAGGAGAACAGATCATATATCTCTTTCTGATCACACAGACACACGCACACATACTAACTTTGAGCTTTTATTTACCCTGTGGGGAGGATGTTACAGTTAGGATGGGATACAACATGTCATTAAGGAATCCAGCCTCTCTGACAGTTGAAAACAAGCTGCCGGGTCTCTGCGGACTTTAACCTCTGCTTGGTGTTTTTCAGTGGGTGGCTTATTGGCACCCAACTGAGGTTTGCAGATGTTGTGACAGGGCAACCGAGATGTTATGAAAATAAGACATGAAGTATTAGGCCAGGTTAAAGTGTGAGCGGCAGTGCAGAAGTGTACCCTTCAGGGAAACACTGATCTGAACTTACTTAAGTAATAGTTAAAGTTTTTAATCAGGAGTTTTTATATTTTATTTTATGTTGAGAAAACATGGCTGTAAATACTTCACGAGTAAATAATGACAGAAACAACTTTACTGCCACACAACAGGCTTACGTCATTGTTTTCCAAAAACACAGTTTCCCCCCTTTCACGTTAAAATACGAGGTTGGTTTTTCCATAATGATCCATTTAAAGAAAAACTTTTTTGGTGTGAATAAGATGGATTTTCAGACTTAGCTGACTTAAGTCAGAGGGTCTAATTCAGACAGTCTAAAGATACAGACTATGAAACGTGATAAAAGCAA
Organism: Datnioides undecimradiatus; assembly: GCA_008933995.1. Lineage (NCBI taxonomy): Eukaryota > Metazoa > Chordata > Actinopteri > Lobotiformes > Datnioididae > Datnioides > Datnioides undecimradiatus. The sequence continues at coordinate 130,417 of WARS01000049.1, forward strand.
TTGAGATAACATGAGTAAATGCCTTATTGTCTTTATTACTCATAATCTGGAGATGAATTGATAGATTTTTCCATTTTTTCATATATAAGCCTTTGGGCATCCTAACTGATTACAGGACACTGGTAAAAGTTTGACCTCATCCGATTTTAACTTTTCACTTTCTTTGCCCTGAGGCTTTTTAAATCTGTTTAATGGCCACTGTGAAACTCCAGCTTTTCATTCCACAAACACAAAACATATCAAACCACATGTAACAAACCCACATCAAGGACTCATGTTTGTTCCATAAAAAATAATTACATTAACATACCTCCTCTCTATTTTTTGCTTTTAAACTTGGACCCAATATTTCAACATTAAACCTAGTTTGGCCTCCCAGTCTGTGAGGTTTTTGTATTAGTTGTTTTTTTCTTTTAAAGAATAACACAGGCACACGGGGGAGGAGTAGCAGTGGAAGCATTAATAAACAAAGAAATAAATAATGTTTATTGCGAGCCAGACATCACAGTGGGTTTATGGCTGGACTGTAAACTAGAAGACCCGGCTTAGAATTTACATAATTACTTCCTGGTATAAATTACTCACCCCCTCCCTCTCCCACTCTACATCCCCTGCCTCCCTCTCTCCCATCCCTCTCTCTTTTGCGTCTTGTCATTACTCTTAATCATAACAGCAAGGCTGTTCATTCTTTAAGTAGCACTTATCACTTATGGATGAAGTATTTGTGTATATCTGTGCACGTTCTTATGGCATGTTACTATATATATTAATTCTGTTGTTAGTAATCATCACAGTCATATAAAAGTGAAAAATAAAATTTGTCAGTGGCAGAAGAGCTGTGACAACAGTTTGGAAGAGCAATAACAAACGGTTACAAATTACTGAAGAAATGTTGCTGTCACTCGACAGTAGTGAACCGCATTAGCAAAGTTGATGATCTGTCAATGCTTGACTCGTACTAGTTGTTATTATGTCTTTGAACAACTTTGACACGTAGAAATAAAGATTTATATGTATATTATTGCTCTCGAACAACAAATACATTTTCCCAGGTGGTATTTAACAAATCAAAAATTATTTGTTCAGAACATTTGCCTAACTTGGTTACATTCTCTCTTTTTTGCCATTTTGTGCTAATTATTATTGTTTTATCTCGTCATAATTACCCTAGCATAATCTTGTCAGTGTGAGAGTATTCGATTGGACTCACTCAAATATCCTGGGAGTTTATCTGATGACAAAAAGTAACATGTTGATAGCAGATACAGTCAGCTTTTTTGTTTTCACGTCTCCATGATGAAAGCCTTCAGCTGTGAACTGCAGGGAGTGTTTTTTGTCTCTGGTCCAGCATTGAATTGTAAAGCACAGGGTTAGGTTAGGTTAGTGGAAGTCAGGGAACACAAGGACAAATTGTTAAATGAAACGTTTCTTCTTCTTTTGGGTCAGACTCTTTGCCTGTCTGGTGTCTATGTCCTGGGCTCAAGAAGAGAGAGAAAGGGGAGGAAGTGAAGACAACCTGGAAGAAAGAATGAAGCCCTTCACCTCCTCTGGCCTGTTTGTTTGGAGCACAAATGTCCCTGACTGTGGTTATTTTAGTCTTTTTCTCTTTTCTCCCTCTCTATCTCTGTCCTTTCCTCTCTCCCAACACTTTTTCATCCCTCTCTCTCCCTCTTTTTCACTCCTTCCACCTCCTCTGCCTTTCTCGCTCTCTCTCTGTCCTTCTTTCCCACTGGGATGACAGCCATGTGCTTTGGAGGCCCTCAGAGATGAAACCACACACTGGAGCTGTAGCAGGGGGTAGAAGAAGAGGAAGGCTCCAGAAAAAGCTCGGCCGGCGCTCCCAGCCAAGACACCAGCCAGAAACCGAACTGGATGTGGTGAAACTGTCAAATTACTTAAGGAAACTGCAGCAAAACCTCAGGAAGCGAAAAACAGACAGGCAGAGGAGAGTTTTTCCCTCCATTGTGTTGCAAAACAAGCAACACAAAATGACATTTGTAAAAGAATGTTTGATTTTAAAAAGTTGTCAGCATTGAGGCCTGACTGTTTAAGAGCATGCCACATCATTTCAGTATCTTATAATCATTTTCTGTGACTTCGTTTTTCAAAGGTACTTTTATTAGATAAGAATTGGTCACAGACAATAATAACCTTTTCTATCCAGGCTACTTTGCAAAATATTTGAGACAAAAAAGTATTTATTACCTGCATCATTCAGTTCAAGTCTAAGCGGTGACCTTCATTGCATGTCATTCTACCCTTAGTCCACGTCAGCTCTCCAATAAAGGCAATAAATACTCCCCCAAAATATTCAAAATACAAAAAAGCCACACTCACAATAAAGAAAAGCTTCTATTTTTGGTCACTCCAAAAAAAGAGCTTTTTAGTAAGATTCCTTTAAAAGATAAGAAATTTCATCCATTTGGCAAAACTATCATAACACTAAAACAAAAGTGACAACAGAAGCTTTTTAAAATTGTATCATGAAACTGCAAATGTTACAGACCCATCTAATTAGAGGCATTAACCAATTATTCATTGAATGAACCCAACAACACAACATCCATTTGCAACCCTGTCCCTAGAATTTACACCCATATATTATCAATTTGTTTTGCCAGTTACATTTTGTAGGAAACATAATTAATACCTAGAATATGTTCAGCGACAACATCACTTCTAATTTTCTGTAGTGTGTTAAGTTTTTGTACCACATGCAAGTTGCAGGAAGTTGTCGTGTAGATGGAGGGCGTACAAAGTGTGAAACCTTTTAGGCTCCATATGTAATTTGGTTAAGGTCGGGGAAAGACAGGGTTTCTGTCGCTATCAATGACATAGTGCTGCATCTAGTGGTATAAACATGCAAAGCTCTCAGTACCTGGAATGCGCAGCAGTGCATCACCTTTCAGTGACAGTAACAAAATAAAGTTCTCAGTAGTGTCAGCTTGCCCTCTCATGACACACTCTTACTCTGTTTGAGGCACAGCTAGTTGGGAATCTTTCTCCCCCTGTACATTTTAATTTGTGAAGAGTTCACAAACAAAAAACTTGCTAGATGCTAGATGCTTTTTTATTCTGAAGTTTACACTGAAATTCATTTTATTTTGAGGAAGCAGTCTGTTTAAATGATGCAGGATTCCAGTTTCATGTCATTTAGGAGGAAGATGTAACATGAAAACGTTGGAGGAGTTGACATAAGGGATGAATCAGCTCAAGGCCTGAGTGGATCATTAGGATGCTATAAATCACTGATATAAGTTTCAAATAAAGTGTTACCACTTGTGACTGTGTGTGTGTGTGTGTGTGTGTGTGCGTGTGTGTGTTTGTGTGTTCTTGTGTGCCCTTGCACTGTGCTCTGGCTCCACTGAGACTCCATGCCCAGCAGTTATAGACAGCAGACAAGGCTTTAACTTCCACTGCCTCCATCTCTCCTTCGCTCTCTCTCTCTCTCTCTCTCTCTCAGACACACACACACACACACACACACACACACACACACACACCTCCTCCTCCTCACTCCATAACAAACAGCAAGAGTCTGGGCCCCCAAGGCTTCCTGTATCCTACACACAGCCAGCAAATAAACACAATCACATTCATTTACCCCTACAAATACACACACACACACACACACACACACACACACACACACAACCACACAAAAGCATTCATTCGTGCACAGCCGTGCTGCAAACATACCCACAGACCCACACAAACACATACACACAAGCATTCAGGCATGTGCAGACACACAAACACACACTCTGCAACTGAAAGAGGACTCAGACCAAATGGGTAACCACTGCTATTTCTTCCCTCATTAAGCAGCAATATTACGAGCTGACACTCTGAGAGGCCTGTGGGCTTGGACTCAGTGTCCCGAGGTTTCCACTGTTAAAGGGGGGTGGTCTCCTTCTGTTACAGGAAAAGAGGAATCGGAGGAGATAACCAGTCATTCCACAAAGATTTAATGCCCATATATTAGAGGTCAAGTCAAGGAAACTGTGTGTCCACAGATGATTAAGGTCATCAAGAAGTGAAGGAGTTTTCTTTTGGCATTGTCAAACTCTCTGGTTCTTACAATTAAGTATTGACAATGAATCATTTCTTTGACATTCTTAGGGCATTTTCTATCATTATGAATTCATCATCATCATCCCTTTCAAGAAAACACGTACCTCTTGTAAAAAATCCCCAACACAAATTCAGTTTTACATTCTTTTTTTGCAACTGCAACAAAATACTAGATGTAAGAAAGGTTCAAAGGTACAATATATTATTTTAATAGATTTCAACAGAAAACTATTTTCTATGTAAAGCTAGAGTGGAGTGATGGTGACTTGGACAGAGAATGACATCGTACTCCCTCTGTATGTGTGTGTTATCTGTGTGTCTTTGTTCTTTGTTATTATAGCCAGGACTGCGGCACGTACATGTTAGTGCATGCAAGCATGCATTTTAGGGCACGTGAGTGCTTCCCTGCCATCCCTGTGTTGCTTTCAACATGGCAGCCGGGTCACAAACTTTCTCATATTACTGAGAAACTGATCGCTAAAATTTGTGTTTCTGAAAATATTTTAGGTGAGAAAAAGTTGAAGCAGCAACATAATCTTTGCACACATTTTGTCTGAGTTTCTTTTGCTTGAGTGCATGGGACGTTTAAAGTTGTATATATTACCTTTGAACGTGTGGCAAACAGGTTTATTATGTTTCACCTTCGAAAAAAGCTGATCTTTGCTGTTTTGTCCCATAAAAGGTCAGTATCAGTAGTTTCATCTCAAAATAAAAATGTCAAACAATTTCTTTAATGTTTCTCACCATAGAAGGACAGAGGACTAAAGTGGCTAAAATTGCCTCTCTTTACAGCTAACATAAATGCAAACATCATCAAATTAAATTTCCAAATAATAACTTTAACCTTATTGTCTTTGCTTCCTTTCAGATTGCTGTGGGAGTACAGAACTGTCACCTCCATACAATCTATGGGCTGCTATGTACTTAAATATTATTATTATTATTATTATTATTATTATTATTAGAAATATTAGATGGCTTGGATTTGATCCAAGTGCTGCAGGACAGATACATCTAAACATTGTGTGAGTTGGGATGGAGAGAAGTGGTTTCTGGGTAACCATGGCTTGTGCAGGCCTGCAAACAAGCCAACGTGCAAAAAACCTCCAAAATTTGTAATATTCGTTGTGCAAATCTGTGGTTCTTCATGTCAAACAAACTGTGATTAGTCGAGCAGGGAAGGACATCATGTGGTATCACTGGGATTGTGCCGACACCCAATATGGGACTAAATCAAACAACCAAATGTTGAGTATTTATTTGCTTTTTCCTTTATGTGTTGGTTTTGTTTCAACACATTCATTCCTAGATAATGAAGTTTTGATAAATTTGACACTGCCTCCATGTACACATCAGTGTTATGAGTAAATATCACAACTGGTGTATCCATGTGTAATGTATGTTTGCAGACTTTCTAACGAATAGCCAGTGTCAGGCATCACTGAGGACAGATTTGTTTGTTGTTAGTTTTCCTACTTAACAGGCAGTGTTACAGTTTGTTACAACCCTATTACTATTTTACTCTTTACAGAAGTTGATACTATGATAATGGTTGTATTGGCAGCTCTGCTCCCTCTGTAGAGGCTATGAGTGTGCATCAAGGCCCTAAATGAAACCGATTCCTTTATACTTCCTATTGTTGCAAGAATCTTTGCTGTGATTTCATGTATCACAGAATATGAAGTTGTGATGCAGAAATGAGTGACGCCTACACAAACTTTAAATCCTTTGATAAAACATCCAGGGAGAAAAGTAACAACAATGAATGGAAAGGATTTCTCAAGGAACAGCCTGACACACCCTTTGTTTTGATAAACTTTTGTAAATTGCCTATTTTTATTTTCAACAATAAATTATTTTTGACTTCACATATACATACTACTTATATTTATAATATCCTGTCAGCTGCCCTCGTCCTCCCCCTCTCGAGCGTGTGAAAGGAAGATACCAGGGTAGCAACAGAGGAAACATAGCAACCACATAATTGGTGGCCGGGATCAAACTTCAATCACGTCGTCCTATCGGCGGGGCTCTCTACCCTGTTCTTTTCCCATATATCATGTGCTATAATGACTGTGACACAGCTCTGCTACTACAGGGTTTGGTTGAGTTGGAATGTATGTAATTGGTTTACAGAAGTCACATTTAGGGAAAAAAAACCTGCAAGGTTGCAATCACTGATATGTACTGACTATTGTAGTGGAAGCTAAACCTGCCAAAAATCTGTACCTGCCTTTTAAAGTAACATTAAAATTAAAATTATGGGCACACAAATCATCAAGTATGCACGTAGAGTAGATTTAAGGTAAGTATTGTAAATACAGTGAAGATAGAGTTTTATTCTTTGTTTTACATTATTATTATCATAGTTTAATGACCTCTTTTTAATATACATCTGTGAATATGCTATAAAAAGAGTTACTTTATAAAATATGGGTTTATGTTTTGGCTTGTATGAATGCAAATATGTTGTGTTTGTTGCTGTTGTTATTGTGAGATCATAAACAAAATAGACCCAGACATAATGTAGTTGCTTGTGGTTAAACATAAATTACAGCCTGAAATAAGGAACAAATCTGTTGTTTTCCCCTCTGTTTTAAGTGATTGGAAAGGCAAGACGCTAACCAGTAAGCTCCAAATGTTTATGTATTTGGACACTGAGTGATTTACAAGCAACAGTTACAATATTAAACAGTTAAAATATATTTTAGTGTCTAAGTGTGTAAGCAGGAAAAAGGAGGCCAGGAATTTTAGGCCTTGATTTCCTTGAACTGTGCAGCTATAAAAATCCAAGGACGGGTTTGTTGATTTTAGAAGGTTGAGTCTCCTTCCTGCTATCAAAGACAGACATTGAGTTGGTGGACAATTATGTAACACTGAATATCACGGACCAGTTACTGAGCTGAATTCTGAGGCCAAACAAAAAGGAAGAAAGAAAAAAAAATCTTTTGATGTAAGCTTTAATGCAACGTCCTGATTTAAAAAAAAAATTCTTCCTTTTCTCTCTTGTTTTGACCTCCTATTGGTAACTACAGGTTTTGAGAAATGCTACCTACATTTCTTCTATGACCGATGAGCTGTTTCCATGGCGATGGAAGTCTCAAGTTTAGCATCCGAAGTTTAGCCCTGAGGGCGGCCAACTTTCGTGGCTCATAGTGATTCTAATTCCTTTTTTTCTTTTGAACCAAACTCCTGTCTTCTCCTCAGCTTTTTACAGCTTAGAGGCAAAACAAGAATTCTACACATTTATGATGATTTGAAAGCTTTAAAATTTGAAGAAAATGAGAGAAAATATTACAGCTGACCAGCTTAAATCATCTCAGTCCATCAGGAAATATTCATGGAATATTCATAACATATTCATTCTGTGCTGAGTCCTTTTCACTTCTTTGACCTCCAACTATTTAGCGTTCAGTAGTTTCTCATAAAAAATATATAGAACGTTATATTAAATTTGATTAAAACATTGACTATAAACTAAAATTTGCACAAATGGCTCGGGGGGGGGGGGTATTATTTGTGTGTGTGTGTGTGTATGTGCATGTGTATGCGTGTGTGTGTGTGTGTGTGTGTGTGTGTGTGTGTGTGTGTGTGTGTGTGTGTGCTTGTATGAATAGAATCAGCCTGCTCAAACAGCTAGCTTGCTGTGGTCGTCCCACCAGACACAGGAAGTGGCAGTGTCCTGGATGTCATTGTACTGTGGGACAGAGGTGTCTTTGTCTGGGCTCGAGGTCGCAGAGCAGGTGCTCCGTCTCTGCTCCCTCAGTGTTTCTCAGTCACTCTCTCTTTTCTCCCCCTCTGTCTCTGTCTTAGTCTCATTCACTCCCCAGATCTCTAGTTATATGAAATTTTAAACAATTATGGATATTATCCTGTTTTAAAATCCTCAGCATTTCACTTTTACATGTATAGAAAATATCAAAGTGTTGTGTTTGTTGCTTTCACCTTATTATTTGGCTTCTAGTTAAAATATCTTCCATGTAAATAGTCATAAATCTCAATCAAACTGCTTTCACCATGAAAAAAATCAACACTTTACTTTTTTGACTTTGACTTTGACTTTGACGACTTTATTCATCCCCGAAGGGAAATTAGTTTGTCATAGCAGTCCGGTATACTTGAAAAACAATAAAAATACAATAGCATAAGATACTGAGGTAGGAAAAATAGAAATAAAAATACAGAATGGGACAAGGACAAACAACACTTAAAAAAACACAATATAAGTAGGTAATAAGGTGCAGCGTCAAGATGATGGTAATAATACTGATGGTATGATGGTAATATTGCTGTTAATAACAGTATATAGTTATATATATATATATAATATAGTAATAGTAGCAGTAGTAGCAGTACGTGATAGTGATAGAACAATAGTTAAAAAAAAACAAAAAAAACCCAACAGTATAATAACAGTATATAATAACAGTATATAGTACTAATGGTAGCAGCAACAGTATATAATATGTACACATGTATAAATATATGTATGTGTACACACAAGATATAATATATATATAGGATATATAGTGTAGGTAGTGTAGTGTAGGTATGGGTATAATAATATATACATAATAAACATTTGACTAAACAAGATAGAAATACCATAAATAATATACTATGAAAATAAATATGTAAAGTATATTATTTATGGCTTTAGACAGTATTTAAGTTGTGGGCAACAGTTCAGTTCAGACCAATCAGTGGGCTGCGAGCATCTACTGGCTGCTACTGGCGTTTAGGTTTAGGTGTGACTGTTCATTTGAAAACAACAGCTCCTAATGTGGTTAGCACAGGTGCTGCTGTAGCATCAGTAATATCAGAAATGGAAAGTATTTCTTCATTTAAAGAGGAGCAAAGACAAAAGACCAAAGGCTTTTCTTGCTAAAGATTTTTCCACTCTCCTCTTGATTAGCCATATTATGATCTGATTGGTTGAAGTTAGCCTGACAGTGATAGACAGGTAGTTCATCCAATGACCTGCCAAGTCATTTTTGAAAAGCACCTGCTCTTTTCCCAACAGTTGCTAAAGATGACTTACCAGATGGTTCAGTGTGACAAACCATCTGCTACGTCAGGTTATCTGCTGGCATTAACATCTCTACAAAGAAGTAAGATCAGGTAAGAAACACAAACAGTCAAACAATCAGGCGTCTTCTAAACAGCCAGACTTCTCTGTGCTCTGGATTCACGCTGAAAACATAAACCCATACTTAAGCCATTTTGTCTCATTTATAACACTTGATGGATGCGGCATCTGTCTTTATACCTTTAAGATCTAGTTTCTGATCTGAGTAGTCCAGGGGTTGAGACCCTTGACATTAGACCTGACACCCTCCGTCCTTATGCTACAGATTTTAAACACTGTTCAACCAATTATCCAACGACAGTTATACACCTGTTCTAGGTTTACAAAACATATGTTGCTGTGTGTCGTTGTCCATTCTCACTCAAATGCAAACAGTGACTTACATGTAGAATAACTACACACAAGCAAAGTTATAGGTAGGAAAAACAATGTGGTGCTAAGAAATCTTTTGAGTCCCATGGTACACGCTGTGTTTCCTCAGACTTTGCTTTTGTTATAATATTGCGATAGACATTACAGCTCATTTTCTTGTACTCTCTATAAAATAACTTAGGAATACTTGTGTGTCCCCAAAATAACTTTATATATCAAATAATAAGACCTGAATCAAGACTGCAGATCTCCCTAAAACCTCCATGATACTGTGAGAAACAGATTTTGGGAATAAAAAGCATACATGCCAAAAACCAAAGGAAACATATATGGGAGTAAATAAATAATGAAATACTCTGACTCTGACTGAGAGATTTAAGGCTGTTGTCTTTTCCGTGTACAAGGTGCCAATAGTTGTTGCATGGTTTTTAGAGGAAACATTACAATAACAGCAAGTGGAATTTTTTGGTCTTGTCCTTGAAAGAAAGCATTGAATCTGAGCAGTAATAGTGAATCTTTTACTTAAAATTTCAGCAGGACCAGTCCATAAAAATAAATCCTACATTTATCTAACACTTTTTGATTCTCTCTCTCTCTCTATTGAGCAGTAATTTTATTTTATATCTGAACTCAGCAGCTCAGACATACGTTAAGGTATCGGCCTCCTGTTTACAGCATCTTTGGTCATCAGGAGAAAAGGACTGTGAGGACGTATTGCAGAAGGCAAGTGTATGCAATCACACACAAACACACGTGCACACACACACACACACACACAGATCCAGGAAAGAGGAACGTGAGAAAAGAACGAGAGGGAGATTAACACACTAATCCAATATCCGATGCTCCTGGACGGAGGAGCGGTTGTTGAATGATGCCTCTCTCTCTCTCTCTCTCTCTCTCACACACACACACGCATGCAAGAAGACACTCGCATGCAAGATACAGTAGAGGGGGTCGGAAGGATACCTCTCGTAAGCATTTTAGTGAGACCAACCACATCCTTGGCTAAGCTGCACAAACACGCATACGTGCACACGCACCACATACACACAGCCAAAGGAATAGTATTCTGGGCCACAGGGCTTCACAGGCCAGCCCACTTTTTTGAAGACAACACCGCTGCCACAAAACTTACAAGATTTGCTGCTAATGTATATTCAGCTGTATACGTGCATCTGTGCACAAATGTGTGTGTTGGTGTGTGCGTGCAAGAATGTGGTTCAGCTTAACTGGTTCCTGTAGTTCCTAGAGATTCCCTTTCTTGGAAACCATTACTTAAATCACTTTTCACAATGGCTGGCAGGAGGAGAATCCAGAGTGTTTAGAATTCATTTCCACTCTCCATGTTTTTAGAGGCCTTTTATGCCAAATGATTGGCAACTGGATACAATGCAATTGGAGTAAGATTAAAAAAAGAGAAGTGTGTTAATTTCATAGTGCACATTCCTAAAGTCTTAATGCACAAACTTTGAAAACAAGACAGAATTCTTAAGTGAAACCAGAGTAATTAAACTCATTCTTCATTCTCTTAGGACAAAAATCAGTGTTTCTGAGAACTGGATATTGGACACTAAGATGGCGCCCACTCAGTCCAACAAATTTGCTCACCCACCTTATACGCTTGCTGGTTTGAGGCCCAGCTAAAGTTAAGTTATGTTTTTTGCTCATTGTGTCAGTACTTACTTTGACAGCATGATGTAGAAATCCCCAAAATGGCCAGTAACTTTGGCTAAATTGCAGCTTTACTCCCATGTAATCAAAATTATACTTGGTGTGTGTACTTAATATTTCACATTAATTTCTGTTTCTGGAATAACGCACCTCTTTCTAAACTATCAGTGTACAACTGGCCCCGGCCAAGAGATCTGTGACCTTCGAGAACAGAGAGTGCATGACAGGAACTTCACAGGAAGAGAAAAGGTCAGCCAACAGGAACATGAGAGTGCCAAGAGAGCTAAAAGGAAACATTGAACCGTGGTGAGACATGCCAAGATACCCCACCCCTGAGGTCCTAAACATGCATGCATACACACACGCACAATTGCACACAACTCTCACATATCTGCAAAAACATGACATGACGTCTTTTCACTGTGCCTATAGGTGCGCTAGCTCAAGAGGCCGTGAGTCGTTGGTTGTTTCCGAAGGGTTTCCACAGTGATTTTCTTTGTTGCTCATGATATTGACTAAACAGATGTATGTTAACAGGAAGAAGAGGGGGCATGTCAGGGTGGAGCTATGTTAGCGATTGGCTGTAGACTAAGATGTGACCTTGTGAAATTTACAAGAAGGAGGTTAGAAGAATATAGGGTCTCTTCTCCACTTCTCTCCTCTTCTCTCCTGGGCCATACGAGTGGGTTGGCAGATTCATTCTCTGGTGTAACAGATTTATGTAGCATCATTATTTCAGTCATTATTTTCAGTAATGGCACTGTTTGATTTGTAATACAAAGCTGCTCTAAGTTTGTCACAACACATCCAACCTTCACAACTGAACTCTGCAAGTTTCTCACTGTGTGAAAGTGAGTACATATTAGCTTTGTGTGTGTGTTTGCGCATTCCCAGTTTGTTTATAACATGATGAAGCAGAATCTAGACTGGCATGTGTGTAGATACCCACAGGATAAAGTCTGCATAAGCTGCCAGCAGCCAGATGTGAAACTTCTGGCTTTCACCTCAATGACAGTTTCAGTCAGTAAATCATTAATTTCTTCTAAAGGTGAGCGGACAGACAGACCTGGTCATGTAGATTGTCAATATGGCTAGTAAAAGTCGGCCATGAGCAATAGTGCAGTAACTTTGCTTAAACAAATTTAAAATATAACCAAAGTAAAAAAAAACCCCAAAACAACCAAAAACAAAACTCAAGCATTATCAGTAAAATGTACATATGCTCCACACAGGTACATGGAGCACGAACCTAGACCATATATCTTAACAATTAGATTATTACTTGTTCAATAATGTGTATTCTGAGTACTGTGGTGTGCATAATTGCTTTTATTGTTAAAGTTGTTTGAGACAGACATTTTTTGAACAAATTCATTTATGCCTGCACTTACTGATTATTCTTGTGATTGAGTATTCTTGATTATTTGATTAACTGTTTGGTTTGTAAAATGAATGAGAAATGCTGCCACTGTTACTCAACACTGACATCTGTGTAATACTTATTATTCAAATATGTCATCATATTTGAGATCCTAAAACCAGGTGAACTGCTACTAAACTATAGCTGCCAACTGGAGCTTAGTTAAGAACTAACCATCATAGTTTACAAGCTCTTTATATGTTTTGTATACCAAAGCTGTTAGATAATTATAGTTATCTTAAATCTGTACTTAAGTACAGTACTTAAGTAAATCTATTTAGTTACATTTCAACACTGAACACACATTTAACCCAACCACTAGAAGATGCATCCTTATTTCTACAATTCTACAACGTCATTTGGCAGACGCTTTTATCCAAAGCAACGTACATATAGAAAACATCATGTTGGAAAAGCAACGTGGAAGTGCTATTTCTGTACTGGTGATTTTGTTTGACGGCATTTTAACCCACAAACTTTTGAAATTACAGGCCAGCAGAAAAACAATTTTCCAGTAAAATTCAACACTGACACCAACATTTTTGACTATGGAAACACCTCCCTAAAATCCAAATATCACCATCTTAGATACACAGCAGAAGTGCACCCAAGAGTCAGACTGGACATTGATTTGTCTTCCTGAGTGCAACAACAAAGCCTCACTGTGATCACAAATCTGACGCATACAAACACACACACACACACACACACGCATCTGTGTTTCAACTTTAAGCAGTTTGTTCACACATGCACTCATGCATGCACACTAAATACATGGTTACCTACCTGAATGGTACAAACACTCTCTGTATATGTAAACAAGATAAACATTACCCAGGGAACAAACAAAAGCACACACACAAACACACACAGTGGTGCTGACTTCCTGTGAAGTCATACCTGTTACATAAGCCTTTCTCTCTCTCCTCTCCTTCCTTCTGTGTGTGTTTGGCTCCTTTTGTGTTTGTCATGACAGAAAATGGAGCATGGACAGAAAAGCAGACATGTGAATGAAGCACATTTAACTTTTAAGAACGTCAGAAAGAAATGTGCAGGAGCACAAGTGACTCTGAAGACAAATGTAGGAAAAATAACAAGCAGTTTAAATTCATTACAGTAGGATTTAGGAAACTTATAGCAGGTACCTTTTACTATTTTTCAGAAACTTTCTAGACAAAGCAATTAATCTACAAAATAATTAGTTGATTTGATTCTGTTCAAGTTAATTGAGTTGGGCCCCTTTTTCCAAGGCACAAAAAGAAAGAATAATTATTAGCTATTAACATAAACACAATCAAAATCAGATAAACCAGTGGTGTACATGTTTATTCAGTATTATAGTTTTTATAGTTGCTTGTGTTTCCTGTGTAGAATGATAATTAGCTGACATGCATGTAAAGAAACAAAGCTAAATCTCGATTTTCACAATGAAAATTTGTTAAATGTCACCCACTGACCCAGCAGCTGAAAGGCAGATCAATCAATGAACAGTCGGGAAATGCATTAGACGTTAATTACGACAAGCAGCCCACTATTTTAGCCAACTTGTTTCCTTTTATATGTGTTTTTTACAAAATTATTGTCTGCAGAATTGGTCAATTCTTGTGTTCATTATGTGTGTTGTTACTGACATTTATTGTCCTTTGTTTAATTAAGTTTTATTTAGTAGTTTGGTTTTAGTTGAAGGAAGGTAATATGCCTTCATTGTTTTGTTTCATTTGTTTCGTTTTGAAAAAGAGCAAATGAATCTGACTTTTATCCCAGCTGAAAAAGTCTAATAGGTGCACCTATTTCCTCGCATGTGAAGCAAAGCTGGAAAAGTTTCAAGGGCCAATGTAAAAAGACTCATGAGGCCGATGAAGATAGCCTAGCAGCTGTATCCCGTACCATGAGGGGGTCAGGGTGAAGGTGATGTTATTCACTATGTAGTGAAATGCTGATAGGGAAAAAGTCAGTGCAACATCTTCATTTCAGAAGTAGAAAACAAGATAAGAGAGGGAGCACAGATAGGAACACTTGGACAGAGATGAGGAGAGGGAGAGATGTGAGAGTACAGACAGGAACCAAAACAGTGTTTTGCAATGCTGTGTGTGCGTGTATGCATGCGCAGCTTCTCACTTATGCACCCACACATGTGTGTCTGTTCCCTGTTTGTGTCAGAACTGAGTGTAAGAGACTCAAGCCAAGAGATAAATGTATGAAATGTTATTGTGGTGGGGCTGGCCCTGCTCCAGAGGAAGTGCTTGGCTTTGACAATGCTCTCACCAGGAATGCACTGCAGGCTGCCGCCAAGTGGGCGTGTCGCTGCTCCGGGGTCGGACGCCAAGTTTGGTCGGTTCAGTTTTGGCCCCTCCGACGCCTCGGGGGACCATTCTGCTCCGCTGTTGTTCAGAAAGAGGGAGAACGAGAGGCAAAAGGGAGAGAAAGTGGGGAGAGAGGGTGTAGGTTTGTGTGTTCTTGTAAGCTTAGTTTGTATAGATTTGAATGAGTGTGTTTGTGCGTGTGTTCGTGTGTGTTTTCCTTTTGAGAGGAGGATCTGAAAGGAATGCAACTGTTCCTTTACACATGTCCACCCCCCTGAGGCAGCTACAGGGCCTGTTGAAAACAGACACGCATCCACGACACACACACACACACACACACACAGAGAGAGAGAGAGAGAGAGAGAGAGGTTGTGGAATGAAAGGAAGTATCAAACTACACCGGCAGAATACTTATCAAGACTGAGGAGCAAAGCTGCCCATTAAGATTCCAGACTTTCACTGCTTAACTTCTGCAATACGAAAATAATAGGATCACAATAGAAAAGAATAATATGTAGGAAACCACATTTTAGGCCTCAAATGTTTAAAAATGTTGCTCCCTCAGCTGTAAATCCGAGAACCAGGACTGTGGTCTTAAAGCCGAAAATCCACTGACAAGAATTAGAGAACGAGTTTGTGCATTTCAGAGTTGTTTGTCTAAACTTTTAATACATGAATTTTATGTGACATCATTTGATTTTCTAAGACACAAATGTCCACATGTAAAAAAAACAAAAAGAATAAAAACAAGGGGTACAAACAATCTTCTGTATTTTTGGAGGTCAACATAATCCAATTAAAAAATACTGTCTGGTGAGTTTAATTTGTTCTTTTTTTCTTTTTTAATGCTCTGCCCCTTTTGTTGACACCTCCTGAAAGCTGAAGCAGCGTTCGTATAATGGTGGTATAATGGGAGAAGGCTCTAACAGAAAGCAGTAAAGAGGCCGGTGTGCTGGAGGCCTTGGTGTGTTGCAGACTGGCAGTGCCTGGTGATAAGAGGCTGCGGCCTGGATGGCCTCTCTGAGGGGAAGTGATGCAAGACAGTGGCTCTTTGTTTAGTGGCATTACTTGGTCCCATGCCAGTGGCCCCACTGAATGAAATGGACCGGTTGGCTTGTTTGCTGGCTGGGTGACTGGCTTCATGGTGGACAGGCTGACTGCCTGGCTGACTTGCTGGTAGGCAGGCAACAGCGGCACCAAAAATCGCGGCTAATCTCTCTTTTCTCTTCTTCTTTCTGTCTTTCTTCTTCTTTTGCCTCCTTGGGCTCAAAAGAACACTTAAGCCGTGAACTGGGAAATATTTTGTTCCATAAAAAATGCACCAGCACCACTGACTTGGTTTTTGACATACTGGAAGTGAAAACTATTTGGAAGTTTGACAATAGCTGTCAAGGCTGAAATTATTCATGAAAAACTTTAAGATGTTTTTCATCTAATAACACACAGAGGCTTACACTGACCATTTAAAGACGGATGTGCATTAAACCAGACAAGCTTCTCAGAATCCTGAACAACTGCTCCTCCTTCACTCCCCGTTCTCCTGTGACTGTCCCAGCAGCTCCTGCTCTTCTCTCTGCTCTCCATTTCACTTCCCACGTGTTGAAATGTGTGTTTTTCCTGCAGTTGAAGCCATCCTGTCACACTTAGGTTCATTTTACTTTTGAATTCCACAGAGGAAAGAGAGGAGGGGGCCGAGGAGGAGATACTGTGTGTGTTTGTACATCTGTGCATGTGTGTGTATGTGCCTGTGTCTGTGCGGTGGGAGGCGACATGATTTTGCAATCTGCAGGTCTAAATGTCAAGGGTTCCATTTCCAAACAGCGTGCACTTGCCATGTCTGCCCCATATATGAGCATGCATTCTTGCAGTACTGCACAGGATATCATGTGCATAGGAGCATTACAAACCCATTCACAGCTCACACATGTGCACACACACAAACTCCTCCTCACTCGCCGTCATTATCCTGCTCCATAGTCACCAGAAATTTAAAAAAAGAGTAGAAATATTGCAAAAAGAATTTTTACAGGTGGCTGAGGTGGAAATGTTGCTCTATCCTTCCTTGAATGACTACATTTAATGTACACAAATGCCATATTTCCAACATACTTTCCACAATGTTTTTATTCATTTGAGATATGTCTGGAACTCCCTTAATACCACCATCTCATATCTATAATATTCAATTCTATAATAAACTATATAAAATAAATTAACTATATGAAGTTGTTTGGGTCCATAGGTTTATAAAGTGACTCTTCTTCCCAAATTTCGATTTTGCAAATGAGACATTAGAAATAACTGCATATATATATATATATATATATAATATATATATATATATGTATGTTCCCAATGCCTCATGCATTTGGGTACTGATCCTGACTTGAGCAACAGCTTGGACAAGTAAGATATCACACACTCACGGTTTTCCTGCATACTAATTGTGCGCCTGCAACACCAAAGCTTTATCAATGGCAGGATTGCCAAATTGTCAAAAAAATCTACATTTAAAGATCATGTTCTGTACAACAGAGAAAGAAAGCAGAGGAATTGGGGGTGAAAGAAAAAGGAGAGAGGAAATGTGTGTGTGTATGTGTGTATGTGTGTCTGGGGGTTGTTGGTGGTGCGAGGGGGTTTGGTTGAGCGCTACACCAGATGTGAAAATGACTTTTGCAATATCTCATCTAAACAGCAAACTGCAGGGGATTTACTTGAGCTAACTTGGAGCACATAAGCGCTGGAAAGTCAAAAATTACAGTTAGCATCTCGAAGCTCTCAAATGGAGTCAGAGACCGGCTGAGAGGAAACATCATTCATTGCAGGAAACTAGCATGTGGTTTTCCCCCACGGCCTCAGAACATTAGTCTAACATATGTTACCAAAATGCAGATTCACACTGGAAAGTGGTGGTTTGCCCCCTTTAAATGGTATCTCACATCACATCGATGTATGGTGATAGGGCGAGCTCTGTCAGTTGTGAAATGCAGCAGATAAGAAGACAAACATGAGATGGGTCAAGTCAGAGTACGTTGCTTAGAGGTTGCACCTGATGGTCCCTGTGTCCTGCATTATCACAACATGACCTCTGCTTTCTGTGGGACTCATGGAGCTGTGGTCCAACCCACACACACGCATACACACACACACGCACACACACTAGGTCACATGTGTTCTAACTGGAACAAAGTCCCATCCAGCCTGAGGGCCACTGACACACTTTTACAGACTGAAATGACCTCTCTGTTACTCTGTCCTCCCCTCTTCTTTCTCTTTTTGTCCTATTCTTTAATGACATAGACATGGTGCGCATGTGATTCATGTCCTGCTCTGTGTAGCTAAATTAAATATCTAAAGCTGTTTATTTATTTCGGACATTCACATAAAACTGTCATACTTAAATTCGCATGTCTGGGAAATTACCCACACAACAGAAGCACTTTGCTTAGCTGATGTCCGTGTGAGTGTGTGTGTGTGTGTGTGTGTGATGGGTGTGACGACCTTATTCTTGACATTGTACAACAACGCTACAAATGAAGCAGAGCACAAACATTCAGCAGCAACAACAGTCCCCCACACACCCCCACACACACAGCTTAGCAAAAATCAGCGCCACCAAAAAACCCCATCGCAGTAAACATGTGCAGAGTCTGTTTTTTAAAAACTTTCAAATATTAGTTTTCTGGCTTTTGTTTGTTGCATTGTCTCCTGTGGTAAACCCAACTCTTTTGGTAACACAGCAGGCCAAACCACAGCACAAATAATTATTTGCATACACAGTTTCTGACCCGGGACTGGTTCCTCAGTGAATCCAGCCTCCCATAACACCAGCCGATAATAAATGGTTTCTTCTTCACCTGCCTGTGCTGAAGCTTCCTGTGTTGATGATATGTATGCGGCCCGGTGGGGTGGAGATGACAATGTAGGTGTGGAGGAAGTCAAATGCAGGTGTTTGTGTGTGTGTATGTGTGTGTGTGCGCTTGCTGTCCCAGGTGGGTGCTGACAGACCGGCAGGTAAACAGGCAGGTTGGTCTCTGATCTCACCTGTTGGAGCATACACTGCAGCGCCTGCAGGGTTTCTGCAGCGGAAACATGTTCTTTATGTGATGCTGGAAGCTCTGCTCTCCACTTCTCATTCTGTCTTCTCTCTCCTTTCTCTGCTCTACCTTTCTTGTACGCTCTGTGTCGTTCATTTGTTCCACTCTCTTCTCCCAGGTGCACTCGGGTAAACACCCAGGAAACAAGCGTGCAGAGGGGAAGGAGGGGAAGGGCACAAGGGGAGGAAGAACGCCTCAGGGTAACAGCAGCACAGGTGGGCTGGGTGTGGAGGAGTTGGGGGTGACGACAGTGTGAGTTTGTGTATGTGTGTGTGCATGCTCCAGCTTCATGAGGAGGTGCTTTGGAGGGAAAGGAATGTTCCACATCCAGATTATAACAGACCACCCCTATAAACTGAAAGGAAGTCAGTTTAACCTGCAAGTCAGACACACACACACACACACAACAGCCATCAAGTGCGAGCACTGATACGAAGTGACCGTCTGAGCGGTTTTGAGTCTCACGTTACATCGTCAAGAGGAAGTCAGCAAATTATTTCCTGTTACTTATGTAATGTTTTCTTTCAGTTTGAGGTCAAGCTGCTTTATTTGGCCTTCACCGCACTACCAGTGTTTTATAGAGAGCGATCTATTCAGACACAGGAAGGTGGCGGGGCCTCAGGAAGCTGAAGTGTTGATGTAAAACAACTACAGCCTGTAAATGTTCCTTTACAGAATGCTTAATATCGAGATCTTGCAAGAAGTGCTTACAGAGATGTTGAGAGGTGTTTAAAAGTGATATTTCTATTTGCGTTTTTTTCTCAGCATGTTGTTAAATGTGGCTTCATACATATTTCACAATAAATCAAGCTTTTTATCTTTATGTAAAAAGTGTCTTTATACAAAATTCTATTTAATACCTCTGTATTTGAGGGGAGTGTATGATGTGTGTGTGTGTGTTATTTGAAAACTACTTGCAAAAGTAACGACACAACAGCCAGATATATTTAACAATATATATTTCCATTGTCAATGTACATTCCATTTCGACATAAGCTTTCTTCACAAACAAAAAGTTGGCATCTAAATAAATACTATATAAAATAGAACTTCAAAATAAATATATCTATAAAGGGAACCTTTTATATGAGAGTTTTTTTTCTTTTTGTTATATCTAAACAAAAACAAAAGCACAGATCTCGTTCTTAATCCCCCAACATTGACATTGCAAAGGCATAAAGGAATGGAGTAGCATCACCCAGCTGTATCAGCTTTTCCTCTTGTTTGGGTTTTTAAAAAAATTAGTGCCCGCAAAAGAGCAACACAAAGTGGGTGTGGGTGCGTAAAAGTCACAGCATTGTAGCAAAAGAATAAAAAGGTTTTAATCACTGACTTGTTGTTGGTGGTGATTATTCCACACCTTGAACAGGCTAGCGAGCACATGTAAAAGTATAAAGCTAATGTGAAGTGAAGAACATTACTCTTGCAGTTAAAGAGCTGAGGAGTAAAAAGAAAAGAAAGGCAACGGCTGTTGAAAAAAGAGGTCCGTTGGTTAAAAAGATGGCACAAAACACAACTCAAAGAGAAAAACAAAGACGGGAAGAGGGAGAACCGCGAGACAGGGAGAGAAAGAGAGAGACAGACTTGTCTTTCTCCCCCGTCTCTGTGGTATGACAAGTTTATGCACAGCAGCTGTGTTTGTCAATCAAGGCCAGGGGTGTTTGTTGGACAATTTCTCAGGGAGGAAGGAGGGACGAAGAGGGAAGAGAGGAAGGGGAAAAAAGAAGCGAGAGAGAGAGAAAGAGGCGAGAGAGCAGAGACACTGAGCAGCAACGGCAGGAAATGGGCTGATCTGGATAGGGGTAGATTGTGTTCCCTGTGTGGATTCAATGAGTCCACAGTCTTTAGGACTCAGAGAGGAACCAGGGAATTAGCTTAGCCTCTCGACTGCTAATGAGGCATGGATAGCATAAACAGCAGGAGTTTTTCTTTTTTTTCCCCCTTATTTTATTGCCAGGCACACTTTTTTAAATCAAGTGCTAGTGTTAGAAGGTCCTGTCATTTTTCTTACCCCTTCCTGAACCATCCTCTTGCCACCCTCCCTCTTTTCTTTTTTTCTCGCAACCTCAAAAACATCTTACCCTCAAAATATATATCTAATATATTCTCTATATATTTTGTACTGAATTGTAGTTATAATGTACCATGCAATCTTTCAAGGACATTTAAAAGTCTCTTCTAAAGAACACAAATGTTGTGAAACTATTTACAGCAAATAACATTTCACCTGCATAGCTCTATTACTAAATATATTGTCAAAACATTTGTGATTTTGTCATCCACCTACATGTACTAGGCCTTTGCCCAGTCAGACAATCATTCTTCAGTTTTGGCACCTTTCTCTCGGACTGAATTGCTAGGTTTTGAAAATATTGCCTTATACATTCAAGACTAAGGACAGTGTGTTTTTTTTTCTTTCCTTTTTTCCTGTGTGATATCAGCTTTGTGCAACAAGACAAATGCAGGTATGAGCAAAGTTAGGTGCCCTAATGGAAGTTAAGGGTCTGACATGAAAGAGAGGTGTGTGTTATGGAGCAACAAAGACAGTATGCCTTTATGCCAAACAGAAAAGGCCATCTGTATTAAAGGGCAGCATGCCTTTAAGAACCAACTGCTGTCAACTCCATTTGGCAAGAGTGCATAACAACTGTGATCACTCAGACAGCAAAAAAACAAGCTACTGTATGCTAGCTTCCTTTGGCAAAGTCCTAAGAACGTCATGCAAGCCGCAAAAATAGACATTTAAGAATAAAAGACAGACTATCTGACTAACGCAGCTATGCAGCATAATGATTAGAATTGAATGAAGACACTGTGTGTAGAAGGGGGGCTGGGGACACGTGGACTAACTGTAGTGCACACAAACGTAATGTGAGATAGCTGAGGTGGTTAATACTGTGCTTTAGTACATCCTTTAAGGGGTTTGCGTCTTCCTAAAAAGGTTGTGCAAGTGGCAGGTTTGATTTTGACAAAGGCTGACTAGATACAAACACAACAACAACTTTGCTATGCCTTCTCTCCCCCTCTTCACTCTCTGTCACTTGCATCCCCTCTCCTCCGGAAACATTATTTTCTGGCCAGTTTGTCTCTCACTTAGCTTACTTGTTTTAAATTATTCACTATTGCCTTTTTGCCCCTAAATGTGTCTTTGCCTTCTTGTGCAAAGAGGAAGTAGACCAGGCTCTTAGGCAGTTTAGAAATCAACATGCTGTAGGCCAAGTTCTAGAGAGGATTACTGTAACAGTCCCTGAGAAGGTTGGGTGTACTTATTTTTTTACACATTTCTCTACGACACATCGACTTCTAGCACGGTGGGTAACCATTAGACTAGAGCATGCAGGTCATGACATGCATTACTTCTGAGGTGATCGGTGAACAGCATTCAAAATTTTTAAGAATGTCTGGGCTTCACCCCACAAAAAACAGGAAACACTCTAGAGTGATTATCTCTCTCACACAACTGCTTATGCGCAATGCAGAGTGAGAATTATGGGAAATTACTATTATTTTAAAGTCTCAAAAGGTTTGTTTTTACAGCTCCACCGTGGAGATAAAAACGTAGAGATAAAATGTTAGCATTACCAAGCTAGCATCTTTAAGCTAAAAGAGGAAAAATGGTGACACTAAAAGATGGTGATCATCATAATAGTGGAGAGAGTGAGTGAGTAAGTGGTGGTTTCACTCTGGCAGTGGCCTATCATAAAGCCACAGTATAGGTAATCACTTGTTTTCATGTTTGTTCAGACGGAAGGACACTGGGCTGTGCTTTTGGGGGCGAGGTGGGGGGTTGGGGAGGCATATGGATATTTATCTCCCTCAAATAACTTTAATGTTATCTGAGGAATAGCAACCAGCTTCTGGTTAGTTACCATTATAAAATTAGCTGTGAAATACAGAGCAGCAGAGAGGTACAATGACTTTGTGCCTTCAGCCATCTTTGCAAAACAACACAAATACCAGTCCCACAATCTAGTTTCTTCTTTTTGTGACACTCTTACAAAAACACCTCAGAGGGGCTGTTAGCTATTCCTGTGAGCCAACTCTTTCAGATCAGGCCCCTTTAGGTCATCCGCCCTATCAAACATAGGGCCAGAAGCCATTTAAGTACCTTTGTTTTACATAAGTCATCTTCCAGCAGATTAATGGGGTAGTTTAAGGGGTTGGTGTTGGATTGTCCTATCCATAGAGAGCAAGCAAGTACTGTGTGGTCCTGTCCATTTTAGCAAGGCTACATCAGCCATTTTGGTCCAGTATCATGACCCCTGTTGCTGCTTCTCTAGAGTCCCAACTTTTGCTTCCACGCCCCCGTTTTTACATGCAGGGCCGCTCACAGCACCTTGCGAGTTCTTGCAGCGGCACCCAGGCCTGCTAACATTGTCATAACACTTCTGTCCCAGTTTGGCAAGGCCTGTAGCTGGCAGATAGCACACCAGGCAAGGCAGGACAATGGAAAGGGCAGCCATGAAGGACCAACGAGCACAGCAGTTGGCCTGGGAGCACGAGCAGGGCTTATCGGCACAGGAGCCCTCGTCATCTTCGTCCTCGGTGCAGTGGTAGAAGATCCCTTTGACCAGGCACATGCAGGTGGCTGTATCCACCAGGCTCTGAGCAGAGCACAGGCACTCCTGGTTGCACACCCAGCAAGAGGGTAGGGTTCGGGGGAGCGTACACTCCGTGCATCGGCACTTCCCGCAGTGCTCACAGAGAAGGAGGTGCTTCTTCTCGGCTGGGGAGGAAGGGATCACCGCCAACCCCTGCTGGCCTCCAGTGGTGCACACACCTCCTGCAGGCATCTTTGCAGACTTGAGGTCCAGCGATTTTGAAGAGGAGGAACAGGAAGAAGCAGAGGAAGAGGAGGTGAGAACTTTTGATTCAGAGGAAGTGAAACAGCCTGGAGTTCGGGCAGTGATTGTGTTGACGTGGCCCTGGTGGAGGTGCAGGTTTGGGTGGTGGTCTACCATTGGGGTAGGAGCAGCATGGTCCAGCAGCCTCTGATCAGATGAGGTGCTGCTGCTGCTGCTGATAGAGCTGGGCCTTCCACTGAAGGATATCCAAGGGTGGGTGGTGGTGTCCTGGTGAGGGTGGGGCTCGCACCTGCCCTGCTGGTGGTGCTGGTGTTGGTGATTGTGATGATGATTCTGGTTTGCCCCCAGGAAGGCCTCCTGATTCTGACCAAGCCAGGTGATTCTTCGATTTACAGACTTCTGGCTCGGGGGCTGCTGGGAGACAACTGCGGGGCTGTCGATGTAGTCGTTCTCAACATGAGAGGACTTTATCTGGTCGATAGGGTAGATTGTGAGAGGGTGCTGCAGGCGGCCATAGGGCACGCGGCTGTCCAGCAAGGGCTGGGATATAAGGGAGGAGGACACTCCGGGGATGTGATGGGGAACCCTGGACTCCATGTGTAGGCTGTTGCCTTGCACGTCTTCACTCTAAAGCAGCATTTAGCAATACTGCAAAGACAGACACAAAGGAGACAGTTATAAATGGCTGCATCTGCTGTTGTTAAAGTTCTTGTTCTTTTACCCCTTTGATCCTTATTTTCACTCTAGACCTTTTCTTAAACCTCAAAGAAATCATTGTGTACTGGGAGAAAAACAGGAACAACGAAGTGATAACATTGTAATCATTTAAAATGCAGTTAATATACAAAAAAATCTATCTGGAAGAATGACGGCTAAGTTAGCTATAAAGAGCTGGGTGAGGGTACATGACCACATGGCCCTCCCTGTATGTATTTAACCCTGTATTCAATCACACATGTTAATGTGTATTGGAGTGGCCCTCTGTGGTATAATTTACTGCTGCTACTGTTGATGACTAACCAAGGTTTATGTCCCGACTAATCTCCTAAAACTACTTTCCCCACATGATTGAAATTTTTCTTTACATTTTATCCTGCTCGATATAATATAATATAAAATAAACCCCATGGACAGCATGCAAAACTGACTGATGTTAAAAGTGGTTTATTTCACTCAATTGTTAAATCTTTAAAAGCAAAGTGTTTCAGTCTCTCAAAAAAAATCTTTTTTCCAGGCCGGATCTCTGCAATAATCTGAATGTAGAGTTTCCAAACTATCTTGATCTTTCAACTGAATACCAACAGGGTTTCAAACCTCCTCCATTCTAACTTTGACATTAGAACAATGGAAGTTGGACTCTCATCGCCTCCCGTCCAAGAGCAGGGAGCACCAGAGAACAGGGTTTGCATGCAAAAGACTCAAAGATGCAAAACAAGGCAGAGCAAAGAGAAGAAGGGTGCCAGAAAGGAACTTAAACAAAACCAAAATGAACACAAGAGCCACAGAAAATCAAGTCTTTGTGAAGAATCACACAGTAATGAAACAGCTCGTAACAGCCACCAGAAAATATAAAGTTGCCTTTTTGTCTCTCTCAGTAAATGTTATATATCAATCAGTAAGTCAGGCCTATGTGTGAATTTGTGAATGGGTCTGATTCCGTGAACTGCAGGTTTTTGTGAATGAGAGCTGCTGGTTGCACTCGGTGTTGCAAGCATGAATCAATGCGCTCCAGTCATGATTAGCCTGAATGAAATCGGTTTCGTCCATTTTCATCGATGAGTGCTCGGCAGTCGACAAATACCTAACCTACTTTACACAAAACATAAAGATGAAGACAACCAGCGCAGGACAACCGGCATTTCCACAAGCTCACTAACGGCGTTAGCTGGTTATTAATGCTCTCATAAAATCGGCTCATTTGGATCAGGTACATACGCTGAGTGTTTCATTGCTTACTTCATTTTTGTCAGTAGTCGAGATCGCTTTGCTTGACCACCGGCTGCTGTTATTCTGCTTTTACCCAGCTTTTCAAACGCCTGGTTGAGAAACCTGTTGCGACATTGCTGGCACCGACACAAGCGCTTGTGATCGTCAAATCTAGACCATTATGAGCTCCAAGCCGGAACGGTGCGTGTGCAAGTGCGTGCGCGTGAGTGTATCTGTGTGTGCGCGTCCCTCCCTTCAATATGTGAATGGACTGAGTCATAAAAACCGGAGGCGGCCGCTCAGCATACTCAAATAGCATGTTTATATCGGAATTGTAACGACGTATTCAACAACGCACTCTTAATATCTGAAAAAGTATGACAGTGGAAATAAAAAAAGGTACAGTGTGTGCCACCAGACAGACGACTGTGGGCTGTTTTATAATCGGAGGCAGTTTATTTAAATGCGTAGCTGGATGCGTAAACCTCGACGTTGACGTTTGGGGCAATCCACAAATGACTTTATTAAAATTAAAAACACATTTTGACATTTTCAGGGTAGTTATCTGGGTAAGATGAGAAAGCTTATGGCAAAACACCTGACACTCTCCGACACGGTGCGCCAACCAGGCGGTCGCTGCAGAGCGAGAACGAGACACGCAACCGAACAGCCCGATATAGGCTTCAACATGTTTAGGCTTCAGAGTAGACGGAGATTTAGATACAACTTAAAACATCGATCCGTGCCTGTTACTGTGACCAGTGGACAGAAATAGCGACGCAGTAGCTGTTGAAATACATATCTGCTGTCAGAAAAGCGACATTCCTAACAAGTTAGGCTTTAAAACACGACACTGCGTCCCCTTTCTTCGCCCTCAAACTTGCTTTTGGTACGAAATCGGTGGTTAAATATTGACTCAAAGTGCAAACACGGGTCGTGGAAACAGCTTGTTGCAAAATAGAGTTTGCAGGAGCGTTTTCATGCCTGCGATCCAGTGGCTTGAGAGGAACAGTGAAGCGTCACTGGTCAAGAGACCCAGCAGTCGGTATGTGCAGCCACACGCTCACAAGTTACAAACCTTAAACGACGAGAAAACGTCAGAGGTGATTACTTACTGTGGTTTCAGGATAAAAATTGCATCTCTTCGTTGCGCACGACGTTTGAGCGCAGCGTATAGTCCAGTCCGACCAAGTTAGTAGCTCCACAAATGTTGAGTAAAATAAGTCCAAGTGTTTGGATATAATAGGAGCAATGCAGGCAAAGGGGAGAACGGGTCTCCTGCACTATTCTCCACTCGCTGGTGCGTAAAAGACGACTGCGGTTGTGGACGCAGAGCTTTGGATATGATGTTGCAACCACCGAGGGGGAGGGCAGTGAGTTTTTATGAATGGGAGGGTAGAGGAAAGGAAAGGGACGGCACTGCGCAGATGCCTCGGCTTTTTTTTTCTCTTTTTTGTGAATGGGAGGGCAGAGCGACTCGGGAGGGCTGAAATGCGGAGGTTACATTTTTATGAATGGGGAGGACTCCGAATGGCATTGCGCAGGCGCGATGCCGAGATTTTTATGAATGGGAAGAAATGGCGAATGAGGCGTGTGTGAGAGAGAAGTGGGTGAGGGAAAGAGGAGGTGGGGGCTTTTTTTGGTCACAAGGGCAATGTCAGGGCTGATTTACATAGAGCGTCGACTCATCGGCTGTGGTGCCACTCTCGCTTTATTTTAGCCGGTTAATTTATTTATCTATGCAGCTCGCGCTTCCTGCTACATGTTAAAGGAGACTTGATTATGGTGGTATTGTGTAATAGATGAGAGGGGGATGTGAGTGGGCTAGATCTGCAACGAATTACTCTCTGTTTTCCTCGCTGGTAAATCGGATCTCTAATATTCTTCTGATTCTGATAAATGGCTGCCAAAACATCTAATGAGAAACATAAAGTTGCAATCATGGCCTGCATTTCAAGAAACGAAACATCCCAGCAAAGCCATAAATCAGCGAGAATACGACACCACTGGGTTTCATTAATAAAATAATATTGTACGAGCACTGTTTTTACTTTTCAGTTCAGGAGAATAATTCAGGTCAAATGCTTCAGCTCGATTAGGTTAAATAATGGCCGCTCCCCTTGTGTTGCTGCTCTATCTAAAGCCGTTTATTGCGAACAAGGACGTGCCCTTCCTTCCTCTGCAACAATGTGAGGTATGACTACAGCCTCTATGGTAGTGTAAAAAAACAGAGGAGAAGAGGAGGAGGAGAAGATGGGAGGAGGGGAGGAGAGGCGAAGGGTGGGGGGTTATAACGCCTACTCTGAAACGCAAACCAGCATGAGGGCAGGCAGGATTCACAAAAGGACAGGATGTTGTTGATTTGTACCGAAACCACACGGAGGAAATGAGTGTGAATTTCCTTTCTCTCTGACATCCCAGTGTGTGTGTGCGTGCGTTTCCCTGCAACCCCCCGCGACCACCCCAACCCCCTCCCCTCCCTCAGCTTGAGGCTTTTAACCAGTCAAAGGTTAACAGTTGCCCCATTATCCGTTTGTACACATCGTCCTGGCAACCACTACACCTTCAAATTGGGATTATTGTTTTGGAGAAAGATAAGAAACAGATAAGAATTAAATGTAGTCATTTAATTAAAATTAGATAGATAGATAGATAGATAGATAGATAGATAGATAGCCTTCTCTTATTCTCTGTGTGTGTCTCTTTCTCTCTCTCTCTCTCATACACACACACACACACACACACACACACAGGGAGATACACAAAGACACATACTGTAGATACTTGCAGATTTCTGTCCGCAGCTGCGTGGCTCGCAGGCATGGCCTACATGAAGCGCTTGTTGAATTGTAGATGTCTCGTCGGTGTGATCATCCAGGCATACATGCACGGAAGGGAAGGCCTAGATTTCTCTCCAGAGTCTTCCCTCCCAGCCTTCCTTCCTGCCACATCTGCTGGCTACTGCTGTGAGCCCGGGATTTTAACGGACAGCCCCATCTGCTTTCAGAGAAGTTTCACATACTTAATGTTAATTTTTTTTCCATCATGTAGAAAAAAAAAACCTTCCTTATTTGTAATTTGAAGTCTTATTCCTTTTGTATTTCTTTCTTTCTTTCTTTTTTAAACAATGTCCAGTTGAACTGTTTCATTTGTCCAGACATTTCTGTCTAAATCAGATTATAATGTCAGGAGCCCTAATCTATTGGTGCTTATCAGTCTTCCAAAGAAACAATAACTCAAGAAAAGCTGGTAACTGTTCATTGTGTGTGTATTGGCGTGTCTGTGTGTGTAACCCGAACATAAGGTGACAGTGCTTAAATGCAAATCACAGCGATTGCTCTTCACAGTGCTCACAGCTTATATCAAAAGCTTCCTGTTGCAGGTAAGCCATCATTTACTCCTAACCCCATCCCCCCTTGTGTATTGTGACACTTCACAATACGCATCTCTCACCCATTAACAGATGTATGGGTCTGTGGTTGCAGTGCGACAGCCTGAAGATTTTGAATGCCTTCAAAGTGCATTTCACACCAGGTCACCATGTCTGTGTGCTCACAGCTTTCGCACGGACATGTAATAAAATCTCAAAGAGAGAAACTGTGAAAGAAAGAAAGTGATGATGACACAAAAAAAGAAGTATCTGTACTGCTGCTTTATGGTTTAATGTGATTTATATATACAAAATACACAATAAACAATATCTTACTTTTGAATCATGTTTCTGCAATAGCTGTGGAGCAGACTCATTCATTAAAAATGCAGTTTTTGCTGAATATGCTGGAAAAAAGTTATCTTACAATAGAAGCTGTGAGAATAGCTGCATTTAAAATAAAAATACAGATTTGTGTTTTTAAGGAAAACTAATTAATTCTGTCGTTTTCTAGATGTGAACATTGGTCTTGTGGTGCATTCAGATTCTACATATCACAATATCTTTGCTTGGTCATGATGATAGTCTTCCAGGGTGTGGAAATGAATGTTTGTCGGTCAAATTTAGGATGTAAGGATGTTGGGTAAGTTGTGAGGGACCCTCACAACATTTGAGAGTTGATTTCATCACATGTATCAAAAACCTTATATAACCCATTGTGTCTTCTCTGAATATATCTCAGTATGATGCCCTGTTATCTACGATAAAGGTATACATGGGAATACAAAAGAAACTCCATACATGCAGAGGAGTATTGTTTCCCAACCAAGCGTAGGCTACTTCTGCAGATGTTTGGGTAAAGCTCAATTAATAAACTAGAATTTTAATCTTAAAAAATGTCAGCAGAATAAGATCAGGCTGGTGTGTTGGTAATCTTTTACGTTATTTACAATAACCATCAAGTGGACCATCAACTTGAGTCTGTTGTCATCACATTGCAAGTAGAAGGAAATACTGGTTCATATTTGGCAATGATCCTTCACATGAAGCCTGCAGCTAGCTAGCTAGCAGCTTCTGCTTCCTTGTCATGGGATTGTGGTGCATTTAGCACCAGATGCATTTAAAAGCAGAAAGAGCATTTTTGATGACCCTGTATGTAAATAGTATGGATAAATAACATTCAGTTAACAAGAAAATGAGTGGTGCATGTTGCATGGGAAAGTTGAAGGGGTACTTGAGCTCATGAGTGCAGACTGTGGGATTCGGAAACAAGTGCAGAATAGTACATCACCAATACTAGTGTTTTTGTAAAGTGGTACTGTAAGGGTGGACTTTTCTTTAAACACAGTGTAGGCTAAGGGCCAACAGTAACAGAAAAGGCAAATGTAATGACGTGTTAAAACAGGAACCCTCAAAATGAGCAAGCTCAGAGCAGAATTGTAGAATATTCTATCGTTTGCCTACAGTAAGAGGCAGATCTCAACCACGAGGCCAGGTAGCTTCTACTCCTCAAATATTGACTTCCTTCCTCACTGCCTGCCTGGTCAGGAGGTGTGTTTGTGTGCTTTGGAGTCAAGAGAGGTGTGTGGTAAGAGAGGTAGGAAAGGGGGGTGGTGGTGCATGTACGTGTGGTTGTGTGAGTCTGTGTGTCCACATCCATCAAAATAAAGAGTTTGATGACTTTGGCCTGCCCTCATTGCACCATAATAGGATACATTAGACCTAATTCACTTAGAGCCATTAGAGAGCTCAAAAATTCCTGTAAAGGAATAACAACACAGAGGCCAAATGAGCTACACTGGCTCTGCTGCCTTAGGATTTTCACAACAGGTTGTTTTGTAACAAAATCTTGGCTATTATATTACTTATAGTCAAATATATAAAATTCTCTTTACCTTACACACAGGTTCAACCACATTATCTGTCACTAATCTACTGCAAGTTACTTTAACTCTCTTTTAAATACAGGTTACAGTGAATAAAATATGACTGAAACCACAGATACATCAAAATTTAGATGCAGAAACTTCTTAAATACTAACCTTTTCTGACCAAACAACCTTTCTTGCACTTATTATGTCCTCACTCTGACTTTGATTATGTTTAAATGTATCAGTAAATCCAAAGAGTTTGCTAAATTGGGTTTTTGTTTCAAATTGCCTATTTTGAAGGTTCCTTATTTCTACATTTATCCCAAACCAAGCAATTCGTTTCTCAGTCTAGTCAGCCTTTACGCCACCTTATTTAAAAAGCTTTGAATGACCATTTGACATTTTGAAAGGAAAATACATGACCAATAATTTGACATGGTTACGCAGGAGGAAATGGGTTTTGTGGCTCCAGATATAGTCACACCCATTGTTAGAAAACCCTCAGCAGCAGTCTACGCAGATCAGCAGTGGGCCCAAAGGATGGTGTTGTTTTTTTTCAGCCATCCCAGAAAAAGTGGCCTCACCTGGTCTTGGTTGGTCATACTTAAGACAACCTCAAATAGCATTTGCCATTTAGCAGAAGCTTTTCTCCATGCTACTACAAGTACAGACCCTCAAAATCTTGAGCTCACAATAACAAATTTTTGTTTTGAGAGTAGATTCCACTCTTATGAAGATTTTTCTCAAAAGATTATTGATTAATATGTGGAATAAATTTTACTTAATTGGATGAAACTATAAAACCATGACTTACTTTGCCTATTTGATGCTTAAAACATGCTTGGTAATCCATCAGCTTCATTTTGCCGGTCACTCTCAGGAACAACTTGAGGATCCCTAGCTTGGACCCCCAGACCTTGGGGTCAGGTAGACCATATTTTCACTGGATGACCAAGACATGATATCCATGCTGACAAGCATCTGCCCTACTGAAATGCTCTCGAGCGAGACACTGAATCCATGTCAGCTGTGGGGGCTGCTGCTCTGTCGCTGACCCTGACCTCTGAACTTCCTGGGTCGGTGGAAAGTGATGAAAGAATTTCCCTGTAGGGATCAATAAAACCATCTCATTAAAACACTGTGATACATTTTTAGCATGGGTGGTCCAGGAAGGAATCATACATCTAGGATTTAGCTGGTGGGAACTCTTGACTGTTTCTTCTGTATCACTGTTCAGATGCGCTAATGAACCCAGGTCAGTAACAGATGCCAGCAGTTTAGTTCTGCATGGAAAACAGGGTGATGTGTGAATGATGTGTCCTTTTAAAGACCATGGAATCTAAGTTTTGATGTGATTTATGTTGCTATGTTACTAAATAACAGTTCAAGGTGGTAAAGTCCAGTACAGCTGGAAAATGTAGACTGATTTTATGGCACCTTGTTTTTGTGCCTTTTTCATGTAAAGTCCATGTTTGCATTTGTTATTATATTATAGAACTTATTAATTCAAATATTTTATCATGCACAGACATAAATGAGTTACTGCATAAAAACCCCTTCATGTGGTCTCTACATTATGTAAGTAAGTAATGTTACTAGAAATAAAACGTGCCTAGCCTATTCATTGATGAATACACTGAGTGCAGAAGATACAGAAGTAGGAAGTTGCTTGCTGGGACAGTGTTTTTTCAATGTTTTGTTCACATTTACATTCACAGTTCAGTGACAGTTTCACAGGTTCATCATGAATCTAAAATGAAAATGCGTCAAAGCTGCATTTGAACTTGTGTGATTTGGTCATTGTGCAGTTTAAAAGACGCTGTCCAAATCCTTTTCACATTTTCCTGCCCCAACAGTTCCTGACTGACAGTCTCTACATGGATTCTGTGGAAACCTCTATAGGTCAGTGTATAAGGCAGACTATTGAAGGAAACACTTTGCAGTTAATGAATTAAAACACAGTTGAAACCCTGTCCTGTAGATATTGTTGACAAAAGAAGTAGAATCTCCAGTAAGCAGATAATTTGAGTCTGGACAGTTTTTATTGTTCAACTTGATCTCAAGGCATTGAGAAAGTGTTAAGCACTATATTTTCTGATTTTTTCCTTCTCTATCCAAACATACATGAACATACAGCTCATGCAGGGATCACACTCACATGAACACAGATCCCTAACTTGGCCCTCCATTCCTGTTTCCATAGTCAACCGGCTGGCTGATATTATGTCTAATTCCAGGCATGTAATTAGTGTGTAGCCTGGTCTGGTTCTGTCTGGGTCAGTGTCGAGACTCTGTGTGTGTGCAACAGAGAGAAAGAGTGGTAAGTGTGTATCTATACGCATGTGTAATTGGTATGTGTGTGTGTTGAATCTGATGTTAGCCAGCACCACAGGATGGGATGCGGACTGCACTGCTCAAAGCCGAACCACACATGGAGGGCAAATAAAAATCACATTACCGTCCTAACACACACACACACACACACACACACACACACACACACACACACACACACACACACATACACACGCACACAAATAGGTCTATCATTGGTACTCTTGTGTCAAGGATACGCAAGTAGTGACATACACGAATGCATAAATAGCAATATGGAGTGAATGCTTTTTACCAGGCAGCCACGAAACATAAATACTCATATTAAAACCTGTGAATGTGCCAAACTAAGCAGACAGATGGACAGCGACAGAGTTTTGACTTTCAAATTTAGTTAAGATGCTAAGGATCCATGTCCCAGTGAGTAGTAACAGGGGACGTCAAAGACAAACTAGGCTAGAAATAAAAACAGCATGTGATGGCCAGGTTTTGCATACGTGAAACTAATTCTGACACTCTGACATATGAAATGCTTATCTTCAAATATCCATGTGAATTAGAGAGAGGGGAAAGATTAACGTAGTCCCGAGGGAAAATACCATATTTTTACCATTTGGAGTTGCTCTTAGCAACTTCTGGAAGTTAACATTAATCTAGATTCTTCAAATTTGTTTGTATGCTTCATTTTCATGCTCAGACACATTTCCAGCGCACTGTAGGCTAAAGCTACCACTACTTCTGCCTTCTCTGTACGTAGAACAACTTTTCTGCTGCTCTCCATGACAAAATTTCCCACTTGTAAAAAAGTCTTCAAGCTTTTTCTTGTCTGGATCAAAGTTTCAGGGTGAGACATCATCATACAAGTTGTAAAGCCGTGAGACTTTGGGGGAAAATTCAAGTATGAGCGACTGCAAAAATGTAGAGTGAATAGATGCGCTGTAAAAGTAGAAATCTGAAGTTCTGTATTGAAAATGTAGCAGAGTTATGCCATGAAATAGAAAGTACTTAGTTACTTGTCATCGCTGAATGTGTGTGTGTTACATGCATTGCATATGTGTATGTGTGTGTGTGTGTTTATCCCTGGGGTGCTTGGATGATATGTGCTCTCAGCGACACATGGAATGTCCAGAATGTGAGAGGTGGAGAGGAGAAGCAAGCTCCTTTGTGGACACGCCCATGATGGCAGGTCACGCTTCAGCAATTGGTTGGTCCCCAGAGGTCGGAGTGCAGTCGGGGTCCTGTCACTCCTCTGAAGAAAGGTCGAAGGTCAACTTCCACCGGAGCTCTCCTTTTCCTCCCCTTGCCCGGTGGGGTTTCTCCAGCTTCACACACACAGGTTTGTCTCAACTCTGTGCACTTTGTGTGTGCATACATAATAGAAAAAATCTGAGAATCATCAAGTATAAATATCTCACTGAGGTTTGACTTTGAAGCATGGAATATATTGTAATACATTGTTCTTGCCCAGTAGCTCCAGTTTCTACACTTCTATGATCAAACTAACCCTTATCAGTACATCTGCTTAGCTGTGGGTGTTTATGTAATGTGTCATTTTCCAAATGGGTGTTGTAGAAGGTGTTGTTGAATGTTATGTGGATATTAATGGTAGAATATTATTATTATGTGACCACAGGTGGGTTAAAGATATCTGTCAGTTTACACTTGAGACACCTACGAGAGCTGCTAATTATACACACCCGATTTTCAGGCGCATTAAAAACATCTGATTAGTCAAATCAAAGGAACTGTCTCGAATGTCTGACTTCCTGCACAGCTGTTGCCTTTCATTCATTTCAGTTGAGAATGAAAATCAAAACCTTGAATTTTGCTTTCACCCAAGATGATCTGCTTTGCCGTCTTGTAAATGACTGCCTAAAGTGTATTCTTATATTCCCACAACACAAGGTATATGTCCCCAAGATGGACGTCAATACAGAGGTTACTACAGACCATACAATGATGTATTTTAGAGGTCACCACACCACATTTGTATAAACTGTCTATCACAATTTTAAGAACATCCGCTGCTGTCTAACCTCTATTTAACTTGTTAGAGCTGGTGACACAAACACTCCAGTAGTAAACGAATACATTACAGTCATACATTACTTTGCTAAAATGTGTTTATTCACATCCCAACAACTTTCCTGTAGCCCAAAAAAATCTGTTTTGATTGTAAACCATGTCATTACAGGTTGTCATCTCAACTTTAAGGGTATATTTAAAGAACTAGCAGGCAAACACTAGCTAGGTGCAGAAGTTAAGTTCAGTAGCAATAATAAATAACACCCTGTACAATACATTCTCTTCTCTGCAATAGATATTGGTGCATCATCTGGCTAGTGACAGTGGACCTAGATGAGCTGTATTTGTCTTCCTGTAATAACAAAACAACAAGACAAGGTGAAAATACTCAAATGCTACAAATTTAGAGGAGTAACGTATTTAAATTGATACAGTTTGCACCAGTTACACTGATTTTAATTTAGTTGAGTTTAATTTAGATGCCAGGCTGTATCAGAACCAGATCACATAGCAGGTAACACCTTGAAACCCACAACAAATCCACACGTTCCCTTATTAAAGACTGTCTGTGGACCAAACAAGTTTTTAAAATATTTGGCTGTTCCCCATAGAGTAAAAAAAAAAAGGGGAATAATGAGTTTGTCATGTACAAATATAGACCAACAGTATTACAAGCAAGTCATTAACACAGCAGAAGTTGTGATGGCTGCAGCATCAGCAGTATCCAACTTCAGCTCATACACACTCTGATGACAAGCTTAAATTAAGCCCTCAGTGGAGCGGCGGGAGGACAAGAGGAGAGGAGACGAATGGAGGAAAGGAGGAAAGACAAGAGGATCAGATGAGTGGAAAAAAGGAGGTAAATGAGAGGAGAGGGCAGGAGAACGGAAGAGGAAGAAGAAAAGATAGTAAATGAGAGGGGTGAGGAGATCAAAGGATAGGGGGAAGGAGGTGAGAGGAAGATGAGCAGGAGATGAGAGGAGCACAAAATGATTGGGGGGACAAGATGTGAAGAGGAGTAGAGGAGGGAGGACATGGCAGGAGAAAGGATAGGAGGAGAGGAGACGGCAAGGGATGAATGTGGGATAGCTACAGCAACTTCCTGTGAGCCATCAGTCTGGAGTGGATAAAGTGGGCGGCAGACAAAGGAAAATCGTTTTCATCATGGGAACGTAAACATGAAAATTTCCCAGTTTGGTCAGTTGTGCTGGGCCTAAATATCTGATGTAAGCTGGTGGATGCTGACGTAAATGACAATGTCGTTTTAAAAGAATTGTCCAACATTTTTAGAAAAAACATGTCTCTCCAGAAGTTAGATGAGAAACTCTTGTATCACCCTCACACCTCTGCATTACATCTGATGTCTGTAGAAGTGTCCATGCCAGCATCTTTTGGAGCCACCATTGCTGTTTTCAAATGAGTCACTGTCATCTCAACTAAACCTTTGGCTTCAGACTGTTCCTCATTGGATGCTGACGTAGGTTTAAGCTTGGCAAGGTGGATTCTAGGTTTATGTGATCTTGTGAGATCTTGTGAATCCAGTTGCCTCAAAATGCTAATGTTAGAGACCTGGGAAACCCCTGGCTTACTATGTCAATATATGTCATATTATGTCATATCATTAAAAAGTTGAACCTTATCTTATCCTTAAGACATAACAAATAGGCCAATTAAACTATATCACAACATTTGTCCACTCGTGGAGTTGGCATGGCTCTGGCCTGGCCATTAAATTAACTTTGCAGGACTATAACAAAGAAATATCAGTTTGATATCAGTAAAGGTGTACGTAAATCAGATTTAGCCCCTGAGAATTGTTTGTGCGAACTGATGTCCAGATGTGAGTATTGAGCCTCTGATTAATGTAACAAGATCTCCTCCAGAGCAGAGAGGATGTGGCTCAAGAGGGATGCTTTGACTCACCGGCTCTTTTGTTGTGATGGATGATGAGGTGGTCAATTTCCGAAGTAAGGCCCAGTCAATACAGGATATGAATCAGGATCCGATTCAATATGACAAGAAAATAAAAAGCGTCTCTTCACTATGGGATCTATTTTTACATGATACAGTCCTCACTAAAATGAATCATTTCAGCTTCAGGAGCTGAGTCAGCGGTAATGAGTACACCCTGACAGTCAGCTTCGCTCATTGTTGTCCGCAAGGAATATTTTTCTGCATCCGATGAGCTGTGTCACTTGCTGCATTTACATGTAACCTGGTTGCCGTAACATGATTATTTAAACAGGTCGAGGAGTTACAGTTGCTTAACCAAGTTTTTGATGAGGTTTTGTACAACAGAAAAAATTCAGGTCTTAAAATGGGCAAAATATCACCATAAAAGCAGCACAGAGAAAAGGAAGAAAGGATTTTTTTAATATAGGGATTGATCGGTAATGTAAACTGTAACTATATATTTTTAAGGATTTCTATGACTTTTAGCCCAACAAAGTCTCAAATAAGTTTATATAGGACTGATTAAAGTATTCCCTTAACTACTGACTCAGTGTCTACTTTAGTTCCCCCATTTTACTTATGTTATGTTGGATCATTCATGTTTTAATGTGTTAAGTTACCAAACTATTTGTTTCACTGAGGCAACCTGAGCCACCACTACTCTCAGCAGTAAGTCAAATCTAACCAAAGAGCGCAACCAATTTTTTTTTTTTTATGTAAAACTCTGTATGTATCCTTGAGCTTCTGCTACTTACAATGGGAATAATCAACATAATTGACCTGGACATGTGACATTTCATTCTGGACATCACCTTTCCTTTTTTCCTGCCTTCTTTACCCCTCCCTTCATCACCACACCTTCGTTTCCTTAATTGATCCCCACATCCTGCATATCAGGAAGATTAGCCTCGGATTAGCCAGGTAAACACAGCAAAGAGAGAGAGAGAGAGTGTGTGTGTGTGTGTGTGTGTGTGTGTGTGTGTGTTAAACCAGAGGGGGAAGTGGAGTCTTTGATCAGGCTAATGAGCTGCCAGTCCTCCCTCCAGGGCCTGCTGGTTGGCTGGGGGTGTATGGACACCTGAAACAACATGGAGACCACGCATAGCCTCTGGTGGCACACACACACACACACACACACACACCCTCATCAATGCAGCACACCCGCATCCTGCCACCATTATTCTCTGCCTGCCACCTCCAACCACCCCCTGCTAGCCGTCTCTATCCATGTGTCAGTCACACCCTCACTTCACCTCCAATCTCCTCTGCAGCTCCCACCCAACTAACAGTAGCCTATCCTTTCACAATGGTCTCACTGCCCACCTACTGCCTTGCCCCCTACCTATCCTCCATTCTGTCAATCTCCCCCTCCCCCAAACACACACACACTTACACCTTCACTTACCCTCCCCCTGTGACCTTCATCTACTGTTCTTCCATTAACAAAGCTTATCACCAAGTGTCAAAATAGCTCTTGAGGGAATTTCTGCCTTTCTTTCTGTTTTCATATTAATACACATGCACACACACATATACACATACACATGTACAAACCCACGTACAAACACATGTAGTTGCACAAAACTTCTAACTTTGCTTCTTTCCTGTCCTGCACACATCTCATCCATGTAAAACCTGGCCACTTAAAAAATGTCATTGTTTCCTGTCAGTTTTTCCATCTTTGCTATGATGATTCGATCCAAAAACAGCCTGTTCAAGTTTCCTTTACTTTGCTGTGCTCGATTTGGAGATATGACCTTACAATACCTTATTCCTGTTCCTCCACAATCAGTTGTGATCACCAAAATTGCATGTTTATACAATAAAAACACACTAGGTTCCTGATTTGATCCTGTCATTATAACAGATAAGGAATGACTCCTATGTGTCCCAATTGCTGTGTCTCCTGTACCATTGCTGTAATCATCAATCATACAAATAAAATAAAATAAAATAAAATAAAATAAAATAAAATAAAATAAACACATATTTTGGTGAATTATAGGTGTTTTATACATTATATTTTCAATTCTTAACCTGTTAAGAAAGATAAATTTTATGAACTAGGATTATATATGAATAATACTATTAACATATAATAGCACACCACAGCAAAGAAACTATGAATCTGAGAAAGAAATAGGGCATGCAAACCATTTTTAGGTTTGTGTGTCTCTGTAACTCTTTTTCATGTGCTGCTCAAATCATCTACAGATGTAGTCCTTGTGCATGTCACATGTACACGTGCTCATCTGAAATGTCACTATAACCACGAAGTCATACATCTTTATTTATTTATAGACGGTTGACTCAGATCATGAGTTTATGTATTATGTGACAAAATGCATATCAAGTCACTTTGGGTCACTGAGTGTCACATCAGCTACAGCATGTTGACTGACTACTTAATGTTGCTGCTACAGTTTGTTTCACAAGATTTTTCAATCATATAATGGTAACTTAGAGGAGTTAAGCTTTATGACATTCTATACCAAACTCATCCATTATGAAGAACATGTTTGAAAATCTTTGATTGTGGTTTCTGAAAATGCTCTCGAGCTGCTGTTTTGGTGAAATTGTCACAATTCATGACATAAAAGAAGCTTTTAGGGTCATTATTAGTTCCTGTGTCTAGTTCCTGAGTCAAACAAGCTCAAAACCTGTCCTGCAATCAGTTTTTATTGTTCCTCTCCAAGGAAGTTTACAGCTCCTCACACACATACCCACATACATCACACTTCTTCACCCCTGCTGACCTCTCAACCCTGATGTGTGTCACTCAAGGTGGTGACAGTCCAAGATGGCGCTGCAGACACGAGGGCACTCAAGCGATAAGCATTTGTCTTTGCCCTGCTGCTTTTTCTCTTCTGTCTCTCTCTCTCTTCTTCCTCTTTGGCCTTTGCAGCCTGTTGCTATGTGACCCTCTGACCCATGACTTGATTGGACTCTGACAGCCATCAAAGCACTTTCTCATTTCACAATGACAGCTACCTGACAATACATGACTTGGATATGTTTAAAATACTTTAAAAAGATAAGGAAGTTGGTCAGAGCCAAAGACCACCTGGGTATTCTGATTTGACATGGGGCCGCTGTTTAAAGGTAAAACCTAGAATTTATTTGACCATCTAAAATTGGCATGCGTTTGTTATATTACATGGATGTCTTAACCCATCAAATTACAGGTCTATAATGATGAGGAAGAGAAACTTAATATTAAGGTTAAAAAACCTTCAGACCAGTGAATCACATGGCTTCTTCAAATAACACATCTACTGAATACACTTTACTTACCATCCTGTCTGGAAGGCGTCTTACAATAACTTGGAAATTCACATTTTCAAAACCCACAACTCTGCAAAACGCTTATATGCGTGATTTCAAGACCTTCTTAGCACAGTTATATTTAGCTCTCTAGTGTAACATTTTCAGCTGTCTGATGCTGACACAGGAAACGCAAAAAAATAAGTTTCCACAGTGAAGAGGATGGAAACAAAACTGATAGACTGTGTTTGTGGCCAGATTGATGATGAAATGTGGTGTGTGCAGATGTTCAGAAGATAAAAGTCATAAAAAACATTTGATGGCTGACACTTAAAGGTTATCTGTAAATGATCATGTCAGATGTGGTCTCTCAACCAATTACTTTTTTGTCACACTGACAAATCGTGATAGGTGCCATTTGACTCATCCTTTTATCTGAAAATAAGTGTGATACATAAATGTTGAGAAATTCATACTTTGTTCCGAAAGAAAAGCACTTATATTAATTTTGAGTTTGGTTCTCATGCTTTCCTTCACCCCACTCCAGAAGCTGAATTACTACTCATCTCACATGGACATTTTGTGTGTGTGATAGAGTGGTGCGTTTCTGTACGTGTGTCTCAGTATGAACTCAGGATGTTTTCACAGTGTTCACTTTTGACGGGGTGATTTACATCCTCCTAGACCGTCTTATTTAGGACACCCACAAACAGAGACACACATGCACACAAAGCCACAGAAACACACACTACACAAACCAAAGAGTGGAAGACATGCTCAGCAAGAAAACAGGTTGATGATCAAACTGGTTTAGCAGAGGCCTTATGATGTTTGTATAGGGATCTTGTCCTAGAAATCTGTTTCACATACTCAACCCTGACAGCACTTCCGCTGAACTTTGAATGTGCAGGTGATGGATATTTCAGAAGTTAGTGGGGTCCTGTCACACAAACGTTCAGTTCTCTTTAAAGACCCACTTCCTGGCACAGGATTATAACTGCTTCTAAAGCAATATTTTTGCTTTGATAGCTCAGCAATACATATTCTACATACACCTTGACATATCATGAGACATAAATCTCTGAGTTCTGTTGTTAAGGAATGCATCCCTGTCAGTGTGCATTCACAGCTGCAAAGTTGATTGTTTGATGTGCTAACCCACTAAAAAGGTCTGCTATGCTTTCACTTTCCACTCACAGCAAACAGTGGGCATAAATTTTATAGATGTTAACTAGCTGGTAGGTGTTTTAAAATAACATTATAATCATAATTGTTTGATATTCATCTCTACCTTCCCCAACATTATTTAACATTTTGGCAAGTGATCATATTATCTTTATTGATTTATCTTAAGACAGATTTTTGCTTTCTGATAATGTATTTTATGGCTATATGTTTGAAACTATTTCAATTTATTGTATATAGTAAAAAAGCATGTTAAAGCATCATCAGTTTGTGTGATTTTTACATGCTCTGTAATTTGTCTACAAAGCAAGACTCTCTGATGGACAAATGGTTTCTTTTATTGACCATTCGGAGCAGATTGATCTTTTTGTGAGGAGCCTCATAGACACTTATGCAGTATGAGCAAAATATGTTTTACAA
Organism: Datnioides undecimradiatus; assembly: GCA_008933995.1. Lineage (NCBI taxonomy): Eukaryota > Metazoa > Chordata > Actinopteri > Lobotiformes > Datnioididae > Datnioides > Datnioides undecimradiatus. Next base: position 172,599 of record WARS01000049.1, read on the forward strand.
TTAAAGCATATAAATCTATTGTAGTAGACGGCAAAAATAAAAATATGAAATATTTTAAAAAGTATATGTAATTACTACTACTACTGTAATATATCTCTTAATTAGTTCTATGTATGAGTCAAATCCAGGTGGTTGTTTTAAGGTTTCAGTACCTGGATGTTCAAACGGCATCAGTAACCCCCACCCCTGACATGGTTTGAGTTTTGTTTGGTTATTTCCTGTTTTATTTTGTAAGTTCTTGCTGTCAGTGGATTTTACTTCCCGCTTTTTATTTTGTCCCCTGCCTCTCATTTGTTAAGTCATTTCACCTGAGATTTGTTTGTATTCACTTTCTGGTGTATTTAGTCTTTGTCTTCAGCTCAGTCAGTTGACAGCTCTTCTTCATATCTTGTGTCTGCTTCCTGTTTTGGACTGCCTTCTCTAGTTTTGACCTTGGCCCGCCTCCCTCTGCTTTGAGCTTTTTGCATTGCCTTTTTGTTAAACTTAAAACACTGAACTGCAGCTGTTAAGCAGTTGTGATCTTTATGTTGGTCTGACACTGTGTGTTTCACGCTTTTCCGACATGAGAATTTGTGGAGACTCATTTGAACAATTTCTGTACCTTTCTGGCGCTGTTTGCTTTTCCATCAACATATTTTATGCAGGTTTTGAGGACTGCATTAAAAAGTGGATGGAAACAGTGATGTTCAAAAAGACCCCATGAAAACGTTCTGGGCTCTGATGGGATATTTAATTCACATGACTGATCAGCAGTTGAAGGAAATACAACTATAATGATGTACATGTGCACTACAAATAAGCATAACACTGTTTGTTGCACGTATGTGGGCGTGAATGTATGTGAACCCATCTTCTTGTGTGCATGTGTGTGTCTGCATCTGTGTTTGTATTCACATTGTTCCTGCTCTCCAACAGCCTCTGTCTGTGTTACCCCTTTCTCCCCTTGTTGTTCTCCTACTCAGGTGAAAAGGATCCTGGGAACAGCCAGGTTCCAGCTTCCCAAAAGCTTCTCAGTGCTCACGGCTTACAATGGAACAAAGATTGTCTCAGTGTTGGGATGCTTATGGGAAACCCAACCCAGACTGTAATGGCTGCAGTTTGACAACTGGGAGCAAGCAGGAGAATAGAAGACAGGATACATCTAGTGAGATTTTTTTACACTGTTGTGTTTTAATATCATTCAGAAATTGAAACCAGACAGCAGACAAGGGCAAAATATGAAATAAATTATTCTACACTGCTGTAAGAATACATTGCAGGTTTTTATGACAATCTGTTGATTAGCCAAAAGGTGACATCTGTCTGTTAGGGTTAAGACCAGGATATCACCTACATCTCACACTCATCTACACAAGTTTCTTGACTAATTAGGTGGAGCCATTAGTCTGGCTTTGATCTGTGGTTGAGTATAGCACCAAGATGAAAGAACTGTTGTTAAGAATTGAAAATCAGTTTCCCGAAAACCTCTGAAACCTCAGACAGATCACTAAAGTCAGTTAATTGACTGAATCTCTTGGCAGCATCCAATGAGGCGAGTTAGTCAAGTCTACCACGAAGCCACGGGGTGAAATGATTGTACTCTTTAACAAAAACCCTCCACTATCAAAGATCAAGTAAATAAAAAAAAAAACAGATGGTGAGAGTGAACAGGAGCCATGGGTGTAAAAAAAAACCCCAACAGGTGACGAAAGACAGAATGTGCGTTATTCACTGGGTGTGACACCACAACAGAGACTCCAATGGTAAACATGTGTGGTGGTTTGGGGCCTAGTGGCTGCCCCAACTCCCAAACAGCCTGTCTGGTTCTGGGTTGGAAGTTAGGCTTGTCCAGCATCTCTGTACTCTGTCACTGACAGTGTTGAAGGAGTTGAATGTTTCATCTAATTAACTACAAATTATGGATTTTACAATCCAAATCCGAGTTTGATGTTTGGATTTTGTTCTTCTCAGGCTGAGGCTGGTTAACTCCTAGTCGTTGACTGATGCGTCTCAAATATCAAAGTTTCCTTGAACCTTTTTCATGTAAATCTGTAATTGAATCCAGGTTATAGGTAGATGTAGGCCGGCTGATTCCCCTTTTAAAATATAAAGTGTATTGTAGATTCATTAAAAATTATGTGTTTCATCAAGGAATGATCATTTTGATATGAGAAATCTTTGACTTTGATTTGATTTAAATCATTTTCTTCACTAGTAATGCAGCCTTAGGTTTAATTACTACTCAGCACTTTGACATCTACACAGTGGGGGTCAGACTGAAGAGTTACATTACCATAATTCTTCCAAAATCCTGTAGAATAACTAACGTCAGACTAAAGTGCATTAAGACTGACATGACTACCTTCATCCATTGGAGGGGGAGACTGAAGACGTGATTCACCCAAACATTTGTGCTTTCAGTGTCAGTGTAAATGTCTTCACTCTGCCGCCACAGTAATGGTGGTAGCACTTGAGTGCACATTTGTTTATGCAGATCTGCCAGTGGGTCAACTCAGCAGATCCCAAAGTTTCCAAAAATACAAAGAACGTCAAGCTGAATTTTGGTTAAAATTTGTGTAAAATGATGCAAAAGTATAACATCATATGACTACTATGATACGATGTGACAGTGTGGAATATCATAACTTTTCCAACCTTAAAGCTACACTCAAGTGGAAAATTAGTGGAAATAACTGTATGTTAAATGGTTACAGCAGCATTTTTCTAAACAGCTCACAGCTGCATTAATTTAGGAGAAAGGTAAGTTGGAAAAAAGAAAGCAGACTAAACTCCTGCAAAATCAAAGTGAGAGAAAATGGTGTGACACCCCGTTCAAGTCATACCTCAGTGTTCAAATGACACTGTGGGATGCTAAGAGGGTCACAAGTAAGGAGGGATACATTTTAAAAGAAAAATAACTCTGAACTTAGTGGAAAAAATGAACTTGTTTTTTCACAACTGATCGACAGATTATTTGTTATACACTCTGAAATTTTGGTTTTGTGGCTGACCAGAGTTGTGTAATCAGGAAGAGTGGGTTGGACCTGTCCACTATCTTTCCTAAGCATCCTTATAGCCTGCCAGCACTGCATGGACTGGTACCAGTTCACAGCCCAGTCACTCTAAATCATGAAAGCAGCACACTGTCATTACAGAAAAAACCCTGTACATGTCCAGACCAGTCATGCTACACTCACATTTAAAACTACTAGATGTTGGAATATTAGAGTTTTAATTGACTGTAATTATTTTTAAATCATTTATTGCAGCCTTGGAAATAATTCAGAACAAATCCAAAACAGTCTTCACAATGCCTAAACTTAAACTTTTGTCGTTTGAAACAAAGTTTCTCCCTGCACTTGTGTCCCAACTGGACTGGCTACATTCAACTGAGTGAGACACAGGACAAGTTGGTCTAAAATCAGGAAAATACTGGATTGTCAAATATTGTCCAAGCCCATTTTTCTTAATGTTTTCAGCCAGTCAGAATCAATTGCATTGATTCAACTCCTGTTAATGAATAAGAAGTATGTAAAGGCACCAAATCTGGCAGTCTTCCTGTCATTCATGGGCTGTATCTGTCTGTCTGTCTGTCTTGTCTGACTGTCTGTCTGTATGTGTGGGTGTGGCCATGCCTGTCTGAAGTTTCTGAGGCTTAGAGCCGAGCATTGTACAAAGTGACAACCCCATCAAAGAGACCGGGCCTGCATAAAAGGACGTTTTATGACTCTGCCCTTCAAAAGAACAGTTTGAGGAGTTCAAAGCACACACACAGGGAGAGGCAGGCTGTGGATGGAAAGTTCAGTGCAAAACCAAGAGTGAGACAGAGGATGGAGGAGAGAGAGAGAAAAACATAAAAGGCAAAGAGAGGAAAACCCTCAAAAGCCATTTGATATCTCTCATCAAAGAGCGATGCTAACCTGTCTCACTTTGCATTTATACCTCGACGCTAAATCTTCAACATGAGGTTGTCATTCTCTCCACGGCCAACGAACATCAAGCCCAGCCGCGGTATTTGATCGATCTCACCGGTTTGCACATGTGCTTTTTAGGGCACACACCTTCCAGCCACATGCAGCGGATTTCTTTAGAAGACAGGAAATGTCATTTTGTGATTTACAGTCAGGTATTGATGGATGGTTAAAAAGGAACAATGGTCAATGCTGATGGGCTGCCCTTTGTACACCTATCCGCTATAGTGCAAAGATTTAAAGCCTCAACTGCATGGCCTGGCACAAAGGCAGACACCTACTGTGTTTTTAATTAATGGCAACAAATCAAAGTTGTCAAGCGGCATTTTCCCAACAAAATGCCCCCCCCCCCAGTAGTACCAGTTGCCATGCTCAGAAATATAAAGATTGTTTCGTAGGCATTGTGAAATTCAAAATATCCTCAATTAACCTTAATGCTGACTTTTCTTTGTCAAGATTTGATAAATACAGGTAATTTTGTTGAAAAGCACTGTGATACAGGATATCCTTCAACAGTTGTAATCCTGCTGCTTTTGGTGGTATGCCATAATTTACCTTCTTGGCTCAAAAAAAACATCCCATTCTTCATATTTCAATCAAACATATATTCATTTCAGTCCTACTAGACACCTTCACTACATTTGCCATGTTTGCCTTTCTTCTCTTCTCCTTAAAACCTTTTGTATCTTAAATTAAGTTGTATGCTGTTGTTTAACATGCACTCACTTGTGTAGTGGTGCAAGATATGCAGAATAACACAATCAAGAGTCACTATTTATAAGAAATTGTAGAAAGCGAAACTAATCAACACAATGAAACAAAGGCAGAGAGCGAGATTGGAGACAGACGGCAGGTAATGGCTCATTCATTATTCATTATGGAGAAAAATGTTCCCTTCCTTATTGAATCACAATGTTAAACACAGATGGTCACTTTTCCCATATGACTGTAACAGTAACAGTGACTACCATAATGTACAACTAATGCAACAACTAAGACTGATTTGCACATATTAGGTCAAACAAGTAAACATCTGTGAATGTGAAATTGTTTAGATCATATTTATGTTTTTACATCCTGTCAGGCATCTTAAACATCAAAATGAAGCCCAGCTCACAGGCAGTGGATATTTGGTTGAATTTATGTGTGTGTGTGTGTGTGTGTGTGTGTGTGTGTGCGTGTGTTTGTGTGTGTGTGTGTGTGTGTGTGTGTGTGTGTGTGTTTATGTGTGTAACAGGGTGTGTAGCCCGGGTGGTGGTGATTAGAGTCGGAGGTGTGGGGGTATGGTGTTGGAGGTGGCAACCCTACCCTCACCTCCCTAACTAATCCCCCAATAACAAAGGCCTGCTTCTCTGCTCTGCTGGACTCTGAGCCCTGTCGGACTCTGCCTTGGCCTCCAGGCCCAAAAAACCTGCTGTTTACAATTTCCCTATTCCTGTTTTAAATGTTGCTTCGCTCTCAGAGAGAAAAAAATGGGTGGTGGGGTTGCAGAGACGGAGAGAGAGAGAGGCAGAGAGGCCACAAAGGTGCTGTTTTGTCCAACAGGAACAAGGGAGCTATTACACGAGAGATGGAGGGAGGAAGGAAGGAAGGGAGATTCAGGGAGGGTGGAGGGGTGGAAGAGGAGGAGGAGAAGGCCCCATAGGGGATTAGCTGGCCAGCTGCTCCCTCAGGGACCAGACATGAGAGACACTTTTATTCTGACAGGAAGAGTGACTCCACAGAGCAATGAAGAAGAAACAGGAAGAATAACCAAGGAAGGACAAACATTATTACATTACATTCAACAGTATACATTAAAGCAGAGGAGGAAGAACAGAAGGACAAAGTCAAAAGAAGAAAATGTAAAACACTTTGTGTTTCCAGTAACAGCTCCTTATATTCAACAGAGTGTTGTTGTTTGTGATAGAAATCACAAAGGAAGAATTCATATGTTCTGTTTTTGGTTTTACTATGATGCCCCCCTAGTTTGGCATTAATTTGATGCAACGCTGTTTCATGAAGCTAGTTATCTGGATGGAGACCTTATTTTGATTCAAACCTTGCATGAAGCAGTAATGTCTACAGCTTTGTTTAATTTGTCCCTCCTTCCCAAAGGTGTGACATCGGCAGCCTGCCAGCTGCTGTCAGTGAAACACCGACACTAATATGTAAAAATTTAATTTTCACCTGGATCGTATCTGTAGGCTACTTAATCATAATTATATGCAGAGAGACAGGTGACAGTATAAATGAAGAAACATGAAAAAAGTGACTTTGAAAGAAGACATCAACCTCAGTCACGAAGGCTCAAGCAGTGACATCTGCATTTAGATCTATGGGAAAGACGTCAGTAAATAGGGTCGGAACAGCACACACTTGCTGACTGTGATGCTTGTGCGTTTGTGCCATATATATGGAAAAACAGAGGATTGACTCTTCCTCAGGTGCCTGACAATGTCAGTGCAGGACGTAATCAGACTGTAGGGAAGGTCAGCAAGAACAGACAATTACATAGGCAGGGATATTATAGTAGGGTTGCAGAGCATAAACCCCTCATTATGAAGATGAATGCACATTTGAGAGTGCAAAACTATAAGCAACTGGTCTAGAGATGTGGAGAAAAGTGATATTGTCAGATGAGTCACTTTTCACCATATTCTCAACAAGTGGGTGAACATATGTTTGAACGTGGCCTGAAAGCTTGACCCCTACAGTGAGGGGATCCGTTGGCTCTGTTACACTATGTCGGCCATTTTGCTGTCATGATTTGGGCGGAAGGGTCCCTGCAAATCATCACGTTTTTCTGAGTGATTCTATGCTGATGGCAGTGGTCTCCAGGATTACAATGCCCACATCCATAGGGAATGAGGGTTAACTGAATAATGTGATGAGTAAGAAAATGATGGGAATCACACACTCTGGCCTTCAAGGTCACAAGATCCCATCCAAGTTGAACAATGCGAGATTATGGACTGACATGTTAGTCAGCATTCTCCACGACTGTCATCATAAAAAAAAAGAGAGATATCTTTGGTAGAATGACGTCTCAGAGACTTGTGGAATTAATGCAAGAAAGCACTGGAGATGTTCTAGCAGCACATGGTGGCCCAAGAACTTACTAAGACACTTTCATTTGTCACTTGTATGTATATCCCTGCACCAGTGTCACTACTTACAAGTACCTATAATAGTACCTTAACTCAAACAATCTAAACTCTCCCTTTAAACATTTAGTTGTGCTAAAGGCTTCAGATGTATATACTGCAGAGAAATGTGTCCCTGTGGACCACAGAGATGGTGTGAGTGCGGTTGTGGTTTACAGCCCACAGAAGCTGTACATCTCTTTACAATGAGACAGGATTGATATCTCCGTCAGCTCGATGAGACAGCAGGCAGGTCAGACATACGTACTACGTTTCATGTGGCACGGGACGTGAAGCCATCCAGCAGGAAACATTAACATGGCTTATGAAGCACGTTCAAAAACTGATCGAAATTTCAAAACCCCTGAAGAGCAAACTCACAAGGCCACAGAGCGAAAGAGGACGCAGAGCGAGTTTTTTCTTTGCTTCTTTCTCCTCTGCCTTTCTTTCTCCATATGGCAGCCATTTGTCTGGAGGAGGTCTGTCAGACATAAATAATAGGTTATGAAAAAACAGTAGGAGGGAGGGGGACGCTTGCTTTCTTCCTGAGGGACAGGATCTCCAGAGGCCTGGTGTCCTTCACAGCGTAACGGGGAGAAAGCGAGACAGAGGGAAAGAGAAAGAGAGAGATGGATTGGAGGAGAGATTAGAGGAGAGAGAGAAACAGAGGAAGGAAATACAGACTGCTAGCAAGTGAAGTGGTCAGTCTGATGTCTGGACTTGTCAGTAGAAAACCGGAGAGACATCCACTTCTTTATATCCAAACTCTTTTTAAGTCCATACGGTTTTTAGGTTAATGCAACTGTCTTGACCTGTGACCTCAAAGACACAGCAACCGTTTAACTAAAATAAATTGAAATTTGATGAATTAACTGGTCAGGATGCAGGAGGGAAAGAAAGTGAAGGAAAAGACAGAGCAGTGGAGGGCATTTTGTACAAGGGAGATGGAGTGCAAGGCAAAGAACATTAGGGCCTTCTCAAGTTTGTGCACACTGATTTTCATCTGAAACCAATTAGTTCCAAACCACGAAGACAACACCAAGCCTAGTTTTTAAAAACATCCTCTCCTTCTCGTTCTCTCTCTCTCCCCATCTTCCCCCTCCCTCCCTCCATCCCGTCCATTCATGTGTCAGCCTCTGCAGCTCTCTGCTCGGTCTAGACTCCTGTGAGTGCATGCATGCAAGCATGTGTGTGCGTGCTTGTGTGTGTGTGTTTGTGTGTGCGTGCACTTAAAGGCATCGTGATTAACATTCGCCCCAATTCGCTGAGGGACACGCATTCTAAGCCCTTCCTTCCTGCTCCGAGTGGAATTCTCATTAGCTGATAACTACTTTTCAAGAGACTGCTGCATTCCTCTGCTGGATACCACGGGCCTTACAGGACTCCAGAACACACACACACACACACACACACACACACATGCATGCACAACCAAAGCCACAGACACAAACAAGAATTGGCACACTGATAGGCAAAGACACAAATGCATACACTTGTTCAGCTTGTAAATAAGATTTTGGATTTTACATTGGAAAGTTGAGGAGTTTCGAGGCTGTGCTGTGCACTAACAACCCTCGAAATTTCAATCGTAACTCAAAAGTTTCCATAAACACAGACAGGTAAGCAATAATAATTTTTTAATATGTTGCTGCATAATTTCCACTTTCCTGAGCCAGAGGAAGAGAGCAGAGAGCTTTATTAGATTTTCACCAGAAGTTTATGGTATCTGTTAGCATTGAAACCAAATGCTCTCCAGCATCTCTCACTCACTTCCCAGGAATATGAGGCTGCCAGGCAGACCAGGTGGGGGGAGAGGAAAAGAGAGAGAGAGGTGAGTGTGTCTGTTTTTAAGTGGGGGCAGACAGAGGAGAGACAGGGACACCTGGTGCTCAGTTTTCTCATCATCATCACACCTCATTTGGTTTCATCTGATTCTGAACTTTTGGGAGAGCTGTATAAGATATTGACTACATTCAGAAAATACTGACATTTACAATGCCCTTGGGGTCATGAAATCTGTTGAACGTAAAGAAATATAGTCCTATGTGGCGACATGGGGGAAAAAAACCTAGAACTAGAAAGACTAGAAAAATTAGAAGGGATGTGGGGAACCACATTCATGCAAAAAAAGGAGGAAAAGTTAGTCTGGTCTTTACTCAGCCATGTCTGGTTGGAGTGTAAATGTGCAAAAGGTGCTCGATGAGAGATTAGTCAACAAATGACCATCTGTCATATTCTTCTTGTTCTGCATATGTAAACTCACCTCCTTTGCCTTACCATCTGCCTTGTGGTTTACAGTAATGTGGGCCATTTTATTTCACAACATTCAGTTCTTAAACATACCCTGAGAAAGGGCACCACATACTTGATGTTTCATGTCATCGCATGGGGCTATTAATTTATAATGTGTAATGCAGAGACCTGGTTATTACAGAGACTGGAAGGGGAAGGTCCCTGTGATAATGGACAGATAAAGAAGGGGGATGACATCAGAGGACACAGGCATAGTTTTCTTTCTTCTTCTGTTTTGGACATATGACTTGATCATCAAGAGTAAAATACAGAAGCAGCATTAATCAGTGTTAAGGATCAATGTTAGGACAGGACCCTAGATTCGGAGCAAGGTTGCAACATACTGTACAATTCAAGTATAGCAGATACTCACAGACCCATGATGCCCAGAGGCTGTATCCTAATAACTCTGACTTTTCCTGTGGTTCCACCGGCTGGTCAGACTATTTGTGCTTTTGGGCAAAATGTCTGAACTAATGGATGATTGCATCTGCAATTAATTGAATATATATGCTTACTTTTCATCTAGCATCACATGAAACTTTAAATTAACCCAATGTTAACAAGAACACTCCCACCAGCCTCAGCTATTTGAGCTAATATTAGCAATGCTTAGAGGTTGGTGACTATAGTAATGACTAAGGTGAACATGCTGCTAAACTTGTTAGAGGTGTCATTTACAGTGTGCTAGCTGGCTGACATTACCATTTGGCTAATTTCTAGGCATACTCCCACAGAGTTGCTAGCATGGCCATTGACTCTTAGTTTCGTTTTCATATTCAACACCTGGTCTTGTGCGATTTTAGGAAATTAATGTTTTAACTTGTAAAGAAAGTGCTTCATACTACAACAGGCTGAAGACTGATACTCAAATATTAACAAAATTAAATTAGCAGTGGACGTAAATGCGGTTCATTTTATTTGGTTTGAAATTATCCTGTCTATACATGCTTTTCTAAGTTCCTTCTGTATATCAGCCCTGCTGCTACAAAATATAAGTTTAGTTGAGAAATCAATGGCACATTGCTTGAATAGCTCATATTGTTAAAACTAAAGCTCTGGATGTTTTCTTAATGTCATCTTAAAACAGTTTACAAAGGTTAATAAAAAATAATATAATCAAACCCCCTCTCTTTTTCTTGAAATTTATATTTCCGCTTGTATCTTTGCCTGTAAGTCACAGTACATCTCTGTGATTCCTGTTGTCTACCTATAGGACTGATGAAGGCCAGTAGCTCTGTAATAGGCCAGTGTTGCCACCCACTTAGCTCTCATTCAGTCATTTGTCTGGCTCCATCCCCTCTCCAGGAACACTTCCCCTCAGCCTGTAAAATGATCACCGGATGGCTACTTGATTTCCCTCTCTTTTTCTCTGTCTACTCTCCTTTCCTCCCTTCCTCTCATCTCCTCTTATTTTCACTTTCTCGACCCCTCCGCTGCTCTCCAGCTCACCCACCCCTTCCCTCCCCAACCTATAACCTTAATTCTCTCAGTCCTCCCTCTCCTTTTTTCCTCCTCCATCATTTTGCCTTTCTTCCACCAATCTTTTCCTCCCTAAAATGGATGCTGTTCCCCTGGGAGTGGTCAGCAGAGAGCAAGGGAAGGAGGAGGCACTTACTGTATAGCCAGCACTGGTGCCGGTACACTGCTGCTCCTGTAAAAGAAGGCTGTTAATTCATGGAGGTATTATGTGTTGGTAGTTAAGGATGATGAGAGAAGCGCTGGAATTACTTCCTGTCTCTTAATTAAAACTGATTAACACAGTTTGTTGTATTCAGCTGGATTATATAACACTCATTATACTTCTGTAATACTCTGCATTACTTATTTCTCTTTCTCTGTCTGTCTTTTTACTGTCTTTTTATCGATTTATTTTGTATTTATGTACATGTGCCCAGAGAAAGTAACTTTTTCCTGTTTTGTCATCTTTGCGCTTTCTTTTTTTTTTAATCACTTTGACTTTCCCATGACCCCTTTGGGTTTATATCTAATAGTAATTATTACACACAATTGAGTATTTATAGATAATATGGTTGCTATTTCTTATCAGTCAAGACATTTGGCCATTTACAGTTCAGATTTCCATAATCTGTTGCAGTGTTTGTTGTAAGGGAACCTGATCAAAGTCATAAAACCCAATAACCCTTCTATTATCTACAGTATAGCCAGTTATCTTGTGCAGGGTCATGGGGGGCTGGAACACATGATAAATATCACACAAGTGATACCTAAAAAAGCCACAGACCTTGACCCAGCAGTAAAGAGTGCAGAAATTTTGGCTTTTGCTCTCTTCAGGTAAATCTTTTATGGAAGCCAGTTTGTGGCTTTTGCCAGCACTCAGGCAGAAGTTTATGGAAGGAAGTGTACCTTCTATAATTTATGTGCTAAAGTACCTATAAAGTTTGTTTCCAGTGCTCAGACTTGTGAGTTTTTCATTCCAAACTGAAATTGTCCTTTGTTTATTCTGCATGCCAGTGTATCGTCATGTGTTGATGTGTAATGATGAGATTATTTAATGCACATTTTGCATCTTTTGTGTATTTACCAGCTTGCCATCAACATCCACTACAGTTGGACCATGAATGCACTTGAAGACAACACTAATTAATACTTACTTATGTTGCTCCTGTCAGTTACTGTATCTCACCACTTAATACAAAACAAATAGGCTGCCTGTAAGAGAAACTAAAGTTCAAACTCAATATATGTGACTCTGTAAAAGGAGTTGACAACAGAATGGAGGTTAAACCTGTAGAAATGACAAAGAGTTTTCCATTTGAAAAAAACAGGCAGCCAATAACTCAAAACAAAACATGGCGTGTGGTAATATTACATTTTGGTCTATTCAGGCAAACTGTAGTAGGAGAAACTGCAGTGCCTCTGGTGCAAAGTGTTTGCCAGTCAGTACAACATGATGGTTCATGCGTTTATTGCAAATGAAGCTGCAAGGAGACTATCTGCCCCCAAACTCCAGGCTGATTCTGAGAACATCCAACCAGACAGCTCTGCAGCCTGGTGCCCCTGTTGTTGCGTGATCAGACAGGCTCAGGGGCCCCTGGTCGCACTGGCTGACTCCACTCCTTTTCAATGGGGTCTTCCGCTGTCACAGTCACAGCCATGGCCCTGAATTCCTGTACACACACACACACACACACACACACACACACAGACTTACACACACATAAACAGTCCCAACCCATCCACCCGCACGTGCACACACACTCACAGACATCAGGGGTGGTAGAAGCTGGAGCCGTGGGGACCGGGAAAGGGGGGGGCTGACACATGGGGATAGCCCCGACCGGAGGCACGCTTCTAGACTTGTGGATGAGGCAGAAAAGCCATTATGGATTGTTATGGTTGGCTGATCGCTCCCTTTCAGCTGCTGAGCTGCACACAAAAGCGGCAGGCAGAGGCTAAAATAATGGATCTCTTTTCCACACACCCCCTTTAGAGCGTATCTGACTTTATGTGATCACAAATGCATGTTGGGAGGTGGTAGGGAGTGCATATGTGTGTGTGCGGTGTGAAAGCATGTACCTGTGTTTATGCCTGCTGGTGTGAGAGGGAATGTATTTTTAAAATCTTTCCAAAAGCAGGTGAGCATTGCTGAATAGGTTCAGAAATGTTACATTTCCATTGACAAAGATACTCATGGGAGTTGATGTGCTAAAGGTATTAGTATGATCCTCAGATGTTACCAGGGAAACAAAGCTATGTTTAGTAAAACACACACACACACTAGTAAATGCATGCATGCATGTGATGTTGACTATGGTCAGCAGTGTGCAAACCTTCATGAAAATAATAAAACAGTGATATTTGACCACATTTCAAAAATATATTATTACTGCAGGGAAGAAATTTCATTGTGACAAATCTGCAGATTTATGGGCAAATCCTCAAACTACTTCACTACCTGCTCTTTTACATCCAGCTTCTGTATTGGAAGATGTTATCCTTGAGTTCTAACATAGCACAATGACTATGGCACATTGGCTCGTGTTATGTCACTGGGCTTCAGTGACATTGAGGAGAGAAACAGGCACCCATCCATCAATTATGTAATCTATAAATAGACCTGGAGCCATTTATAGACCAATGGCACACTGTGATGCCTGAGTGCTGCTTTTTACTAAGTGGATGACACATCTCAGTCAATATGAGACCTAGGCAGTAGCATGTCAATGTGTGTATCTTTAAATGTGATAGCAATTTATGTTCTTTTTAAAACGCAAATGTAAAGTATGTAAAAACATATCTAATACTTACTTTATGTTTGGCCTTTATCTATCTATCTATCTATCTATCTATCTATCTATCTATCTATCTATCTATCTATCTATCTTTATTTTTTTCCACTTATTTACAATTATATATTGTGCTGCTGCTCTACTCTGAAAGGCCACATGGCTGTCTATGTTGGCTGTTGCAGAATCAAACCAGTGACCTTTAAGTAGCACTAATGGGACCTTTTAATAGGTCTGCCTCTGTGTGCCATAGGTCACCCCGATCCCAGGGTGCATTTTCAAAGAGGAGTAAATTTTTCATGTTCTGACTTGTGCCATTGCTGGAGACATTACACATTTGGTGCAGATATTTCACTTTATCCTCTAAGTTTGCAGGAAATTGCTAAAGCCACACAAATTTTATCTAAACGGAAACATCAGAGACGTTATCAGTGCTGATGAAGTTCTTGTAGTTTCTTTGTTGATTCATTGTCACTCATTTATTCAAACTATGTTAATTAAAATCACAAATGCTGGCTGTATCTAGAACTGCAGAGTGTATATTTTTCCTTCAGTTCAATTACTTTTACATCCACATGTAAAGCAGACAGACTGACAAAATTAAGATATTGATATATCGCAGTGGTGAATCTCTCTCCAGCAATCCAACCATGACTTGTCAAAGAGACTTGGTACTTCAAGGACCCTGAGACGTATGGGGTTTTTACATTCTGGCAGGTTCAACCAAATTGGATAGGTCAAGGGTGAGTAGGCACCTAAAACCCTTAAGGTACACATAAACTCGTCAACAGACATGCTCTATGGCTTCCTTGGGAGCATTTGGGGGAAGTGAAAGACAGATGAGCAGAGGGACATATTGTGAAACTGCCAAAGAAAGGTGACCTTAGAAAATGTAGAACTTAGAAAATGTTAAAGGTGTCAAGCAGGTATGTCTACTTTCACCAGTACTGCTCTTCCAGGCAACTAACTGGAGGGAAACTCAATTCAAGGGCAAAGAAATGGGATTCAGCGGACAACGTACGAGCAGTTGGATGACCTTGACTTTGCAGATGACATAGCTCTCCTCCAGAGATACAAATTCAGAATAAGACGGACAGACTCTCACAAGCTTGGACAAAACTTGGGCCTACGCCCAAAACTACAATGCTGTCCTAGAGGGGGATAGAGCCTTCATATGCCAGAATTGTGGACAACACCCGATGGAGAAACATAAGAAGCAGGAACAATAAGGCTGGAGTGGCATTTAACATACTTAGGAAGATCTGGAAAACATTTTAATTAAAACCAAAAGACGCATTTCTAAATCCAGTGTGGAGCAGGTGATGCTGCATGGATCATTAACACCTGCCTTTGGAGAATATTTAACATCTGGCGGAGGGACAAAGTCAGCAATGTGGAACTGTGGAAAAGAACAAGCAAGGATCCAAGTGACTCACAAATTCAAAGGAGACAGTGAAGCTGAATTGGATAAACCTGCATTAAACCAGCCAAAAGCATCACCTGACAAGCCCTTGTATGGAACCCCTAAAGAACAAGGAAAAGAGGTCATCCAGGAAAAGCTGGTGAAGAGGTGTCCGTGCCGAAATGTTTGGGAGTGGATCGAACTGAGAAGGTCTAAAAGAGCCACAAACAGCCAAGTGAGGTTGAGGACATTTATCAATGGCCTCTGCTCCTGAGAGGGGCAAATGGCTTAAAAAAACCAGTGTTGTGCATTGAGAACTGAATTCTACTGAAACTGCAGGCTGACTTCAGTCTATAGTTTACTCACCCTATTTATTGTGTCTAACTCTTGGACTTCAGTGGTATTATGGTGTGGACCACTGCTCTTAAGGTCTTTCCCACCCAGTTTGATAAGTGAGCTGTACTGACTCAGTGCTCAAACAGTTATTTCCTTTCATTGTCTCCCGATACAAATACACACACACACACAATTGACTATAGGTGATGAATTTTCCGCTGAACTTGTATTTTTGTCTATTTCCACCCAAGTGACGTTAATAAAAGATATTTTTAAACTGTTCATTTGTTATCAGCTGAGGGTTAAGTATAGATATTTGTTATATCACACTTGTTGAGTCTTTTAGATTCACGTCACCAAAATCTGTTATCAAGTTTCTTTGTGAGACTATGTTATCATGCTGTCTTTCCTTTTCCACCATTTTCAACTTTGTTTATTTTTTCTCCCCATCTCTGTCTTAAAGAAGCTTTTTCAAAGATATGCTTGAAGGCTGACAGCAATAAAAAATGCTTAAAGAAAGTCTTTTCAACCAAAAAAAAATCTGATTTCTCAGCTCTGAGAAAGTTTGACCTGTTTGAAAGAAGTCATTTTCAGGTTCAAGGCAAAGGGAAGTGCTGGCAATCTTCCTTTTCAGAACAAGAATGTGATAGTCAAGACAGTTGTCGGTGTAGTGCAGCACTGGGGAACTTAGTGTAGAATTTGTTGATGTCAAGCAATGCAGTGACATGTCATACCATGTTGTACTCTGTGGTTAATAAAACAGTCCTATAATATATTGTGCTCTATGCTAACCTTACTCAGATCACTCAGGGATGTTTCTTAATTTTCATTGTGGTCGTATATTGAATCATAACATACTGCCTTGTCCATTGAGGGAAAATTTTGAGTAACTGTAGGTATGAGTATGGAAGTGAAGCCAGATAAACTGAACTTCAACCACATTTCTTGCAGTTAGTACTTAAAATAAATGTTTTTTATATTGTTTGTGAAATAAGAACAACTAAAAAGCAGGAGTATACATGTAAGTCATTTTGTGCAGGATTTCTAGTTTCAGCACTGTTGCACCCACTGCAAAAATCACCTCTGGGCTGCAAAACTTTCTAGTGGACTAGAAATTTGTATCTAATACTCGAGGTTATGTATCCCCATATGAGTAGTCTTTCTTATCCCTGAGGTAAGCAGTGGATCCCAGTGTACTGTCAGTCTTGATAATGAATGATTCTTGGTCATGTGTGAGTAATAAAACCCAGCACAGTGTTTATTTCCTCAACCTGACCTCTTTTCACAGCACGCATAACTAGGATTATTACACCGACCGCAGTGATTGTTTTCACGGGTCTCTGTTTTTAACACATGCCATATAAAGTCTTGTGTACTTGCATTGTGTGTGTGTGTGTGTGTGTGTGTGTGTGTGTGTTTGTCTGTGTGATTGACAGTAACAGCTTTAATGCAGCAATAGCGTGAGAGAAAAACAATCCATTGATCCTATTTTGCTGTGTTGCCAGAATCACATTCTCAGACAAAATCTCTCAAACAAATCATCTCTTTTTGCCCTCCTCTCTTTCTTCTCTCCTTGTTTCTCCTTATCTCTTTTCATTTCTATCTTTTTTTTGCCTGGACTCTGTTCTGTTGTTTCGTCCTCTCCTTCCCTCTCTCTCCGTCTTTCCCCCCTCCGGTCTTCCCATGGGCCCAGAGGAGATGATAAGGTGATGTCATACCTCCGCTTCCTGGGGATGTGAGTAACTGTACACTGTGTGCCTTAGGCCATGGCAGGGAGTGTGCTTGTGTGAGTAGCAAGTAGTTTGTGTTTCTGAATGAGACAGAGTCAAACAGAAAAAAGAGGAGGAGGAGAGTCAGTGGTGAAATGACTGCCAAAGTCGCTCAGACAAAATGTTTTCAAATGATTATTAAATGACTTGTATTGTTAGCTCCAACAATCTGCTATTTATCTGTTGAAAAGGATATAATCTTAGGCTTTTTAATTTGAACTTTTTAATTTTGTTGACAGTGCCTGGACATTTGGAGACCATTGTGGAAAAACCGTTTCACAAACCCCTGAACTGAGTGGATTCCTAATGTTGGACAGCTACCAGCGTATAGATAAAGAAACATGACACGGACCTATGTGAACTAGATTGAGCCATTTAAAGGCAGTCTCTTATCTGTGGCCTTGTGGTTTGATTTGTGTGCTCTGAGGACTCTCATTTGTGGAAGGTGAATTCAGTCCATGAGAGTAAACGCAAGTTACCTATTGATCTCAGAATTGAGTACATGCTAGACACTTCCTAGTGTCAACATTACTCTGAAATCTACTGTTTGTAATACTTTACTGAAGTTGTATGTGCACAGTCTCATCACAGGTGAAGTTACCTTTTCATTTTGATACTTTGGTAGAATTTGCGTGAGCATATTGAGGCTTTTTTCTTAAATCAGTGTAGCTGAGCTTGATGCACAGGCTGATGCTGGAGACTTGATGCGCTGTGTTTTGAGAATAAACACAAGTCCTGTTTGGCAACTGCCTTTCAAAGCACAGTACACGGATGTAGTATGCTTTGAAAAATGGTTAAGTATTGTAATTTATTATGTTATTTAACCAACATTAAATTGAAATACAAGAAATTATGAATGCCGTGTGTTCACACTCAGTTCACACTACTTGTTGTTGGACAGCTGACCAACCCCTTCCACTGACGTGTTACAGTAACAGACACACTATTTTGAGTGAGAAGCTCCTGGCATTCAGTTTTAGTCAAATTACACAGACAAAGTCTCTGGGAGGAGAACAGGCTGGAACAGAGGGAATCTGAAAATAACTAAAGGACTGGAAAAAGAGAGATTCCCCCCTCTTGTTGTCCCTTTAAGACCTGCCTGTGCCCTGAGCCTGTGGCAGGTACGCTGGACGACAGCATGAAGCTGTAAAACAATGTTGAGGGTGTGCTTGAAGCAGTTCCCTTATAAATCAAACATAAAACCATGCTGGCGCTGCAGTCCATCTGGGCCCAGGAGCAGTACTTTGAACCATGATCACGTGGAGCTTTCACCTCAAACGAGTTGCGTTCAGCTTCAATGGTGCACTTAAAAGGATAACACCATGTTGTTTTAGGTCTTTACCAAGCTTCTATTTAGCTGGTGCTGTCTGACATATTCAAGGGAATGAAGGAGGCTGGTTGCTGTGTTACCCACTTCCACTATTTTGAATATTTTTTACTTTTTCCTAACACAGTTGTTTTAATTAAATCAGAAGCTTTTCATTGGTTGAGAAAGGTATCAGATACAGTTGCATTTACAGAGAAAGTATAACCAATCAAATCTAGTCCACACCAGTTCACATCATTTTGAACTTAGAAATTCTATGAAACTTTATTTTGCAGATTTTTTTATGAATTCAGAAAGCCTTTTGAATTGCTAATGTTATATGTGTATACATGAATTCTGTCATGTAAGAGAAATTGGTGAGTATGTCTCCAATTTCTCTTTAAAATTACACTTAAATTTTAAAAATATGTTCCAAAAGAAACATAATCCCCTGCAGATATGTTTTAATTAACAAAAGGAGACTGTACACTCAGATCATCTTTTATTGGTTTTCCACACGTTGCAGCTAAATTATGATTTGTTGCATAAATACGATAACTCTGTGTCATATTTAGGCAACTCAGTGCACTTAGTTATGTATTTAAATGTGGTTTAGTTTTTCAGAATTGACCCCTTGAATATTTTTCTAGCCAAACTGTTCTTGCAGCCTAAACCTATGGACTGAGGGACATTAGCTCCAGCCCCTCTGGGCTTAATACACTCACCATCGATTCCAACCTCCGCCCTATATTTTTTCTGCAGTTCATAGGTCTTCCTGAGCTCGTAAAACAGTGCTAGTGAATGTAATCCATGCAGCAAATACATGTTCTCCTGAAAACGTACCAGGCTAAACCATTTGGTCATATATAAACAGAACAAATTTTGGCATTATAATGTAGGCACTGAATTGGGGGTTGATCCACAAATACTGGATTAGAAAACTTTTCAAAAATAAGAAAAACTTAAAATATGATTTAATCGGCAGCCACATTTTTAATCAGCAATGTGGCAGTTGGATTTCACAACTCTCTCTCAGTTGTCGTCATTTCTCTGTCCTTCCGTCACTACTCTGTCCTATTTGCTCACCTTTCCATTAGTCTCTGCTTTTCCACTCCTCCCTCTCTTCCACCGCCACCACCTCCTCACCTTCTGAGGTCAGCAGACAATGGGCCACTTCAAAAGGCCAGTTTGCTTTAGACATTCTTTCTGAAGAGCGAGAGAACAATTATAGCTACTCCTCTGGTTTGGGCACACACAAGAAAAGGATGTTGCCTAAAAACAGAAAGGAAAGGAAGTGGGGTCAGAATAAAATAGGGGAGTGAGTAAGGCAAAAAGAAAGAGAGAGGAAGCCACAGTATCCTGCAGTGACATGACCACCGCCACAACCAAACAGTATGAGATAGCTGGGGTGTGTGGAATGTGAAGTATTTGCCATGAATAGGCCTCAGCGTTTGTTTAAAGATCTATTTTTCCCCTCCGTCAGACAAGTTTTTTATTTTCATGTTCTGAATGACAGGAAGGGGAAAGGGAAGAGGAAGAGATAAGAGGTTAAACTTGGACGTTTCTTTCCCAGAATGGAGACTGGGCAGCGACGCACAGAAGAGTGGGTGTAATGGCTTTGCTTACGCATTCACTGCCAGAATAAGACTTATTCCATGACGATTTCCAGGGAAATGAAAAGAGAATACTGTAATGCCTTCATCATCATGTACTTGACATAAGTGCGGTCATATATTTTATTTTATTTACAAGAGGAAGTGGGCTTTCTCCTCTGCTTTAAAAAATGGCATATTTGGATGTTTTCTGTTTCACAGCACTTGTTTTAAGATGAATTTATTCAAAGACGCATGAGTTCTTCATCTGGAGACAAGTTAAAAAAAAATACATGATAATAAGCATCAACAGAGATTTACTGAGATTGCCTTCAACAACAAAACAGCAGTAGCAACACCAGGCAGGTCATGAAAAGATGTAAAGAAGTCAAATACACAAGTTAACAAGAATCAGGTCACCAATAAATTTCCATATTTGTGGTATATTTAAGTTAAATCGCCTATACCCAGTGAAACATTCATTTATTATTCCCATTGTTCGCAGAAATCCAAATCCCAAGCTACTAAGTTTAACAATTTTAGTTGCATGTTGTAATAGTCATCATCATCATCACCATCATCTTCCTTCCAGTGGACTTCACAATGTTGCTTCAGAAGTTTTGGTTTCTATTTTGTTGTTGTACTGGGATAAAAGTGAATAATACTTTTGAACAATACAGTGCAGTTGAACAGCAGGCGCTTTCCTGCTTTCTGAACGTCATCAGGAAATCTATAACGTCACAGATACTTTGAAAGACGCACTAATAAAAGGTGTTTTCAGCAGAAGTAACCAGAGTTCAGTTTCCCATAGGATGCTGAGTAATATGTCAAGACATCAGCTGCGAGGGGTCACAGAAACTAATATCCTGCTTTTAATCATACACCGTGTCCGCACGCACGAAAGAGTGTGTGCTAAAATAATCTCTGGTCTCTACAGCGTAAGTCTCAGTAGTGTAAATTCCCAGGATGTTAAAAGGATAAAGGGAAGAAAGAGGCATGACTTCACTGCTAACTATTCCATTCAGGATATTTTTGACCATCACAGGCGTCATCACAGCAGTTGGTCTGTGTGCGAGAGGGTATTTGTGTATGTGAGACATCACAGCTGAGAAGACAGGCCAGCTTCCGGTCTTGACTTGACAAGGTGTGTGTGTGTGTGTTCCTACTCTACTAAAACAATGGATGACAGTTCTCCTATATTTGCGGAAGCACAAGCAGTGATTGAGAAAATCACACTTAAAATGTGTGAGACACTGGGGTGAAGACTCTGTGTGTGTGTGTGTGTGTGTGTGTATGGGGGGGGGGTACAAGTTCTACAGAGTGCAGGTCTGACAGTGGAAACAACTATTATCCTCTATTTTTCACCGTTTTTAAGACAATTGTAGGATCATGTGCTGAATCTGACAATCGATCCTTTTTTTAGTGTCCAGTGCTAATGCTCCATCAATTTAGCCATCATCTTTGTATAATGACAGTTTAGCCTCTGGGGGCAACAGCTAATGTTTTAGAGTAGCAAGTGAATATCTGGGTACAGATCATAAATATTAAGGCACTGGGACACTGTTTGTAGTCTGATCAGCAACTTGAGAGTGCAGTTGGTTAATCTCTATAAATAATATCTGCATATGAGACATATCAGTGGGTTCTGATATTGCATTTTGGCAAATTAGTTCCAATCAGTTCTGCCTCTTCTGCTCTCCACCATTTACCTGCATGCAACCAGATTATTGCTCTTTAAATTCTCACTTTCTGAAAATCTGCACATGGCAGCATGGTTATGGTTAAAGGTTTCGCTCCACCTTCCTATATTTGGACAAATGACCTTTTATGTTGGCACAGGCACACAGAATAGTACGACTGGGATTAATATTGGTCTGCTCCATAAAAATGACCTAATTTTGACACCATATATAGTCCACAGCTAGAAATAAATCTTACTACTTAGGTCTGGAATAAGCACAGAAGTATTTATGGATTTCAAAACAAGAACAGTAAAAAACTAATCACAAAGAGACCACAATATACTGTTGAGTATATTTATTGTCTTTGCAACTAGACCGCTTCACAACACAACAGAAAAACTTTGCAATTTTGAAAAAAGAGCTTTCTTACCAAGAACTAGATAAAAAGACTGATCCCACTCTCATGTTGGGATGTTAAAAAGGGATTTACAGCCTATTAGCCTAGCTTAGTATTAATAAGAGGGTGGAAACAGATTGTCTGGGTCTGGCTAAGCACAAAAGACAAACACAAAAAATCACAGCTTTCAATGATAACACAAAAACGTCCATCTAGCTTACCTTTAAGGAGCCTGCCCACATGTGTTTAGCAGTAGTGAAAGTTTCATTACGTTGGCTCCTTTATATCCACCTTCTGCAGCCCCTGCC
The DNA here is from genome assembly GCA_008933995.1 of Datnioides undecimradiatus. Lineage (NCBI taxonomy): Eukaryota > Metazoa > Chordata > Actinopteri > Lobotiformes > Datnioididae > Datnioides > Datnioides undecimradiatus. The sequence goes on from WARS01000049.1 coordinate 195,008, forward strand.
TGCACGTACTCTAATCAAAACATTAAGGGCTTTAATACTATAGAAAATTACCCTAACCACACCACTGGCATACCCACTACCCCTACTCCAAGCACATTGCTGCCTGTCACTAAGTGGATAAAACATCTAATGTGGCAGCTTTGATGAACTGAGCCCCAAAGCACACTAGAGACTTAAAACTGTATTCAACAAGCGTTCAGTCGCTTTTGGCTCATTGTCCTGTTTTGCTTTGTTTCGCCAAAACAGTGCAGCAACTCTCAGCTTACATACTTGCAAGCCACTCATACGCCACCGTGAAATGGCAAAGAGACGACCTAAATGAGCTCCATGTGAAGAGGGTCAAACATGTACCGTACCAAAAAGAAACTCATAAATCTCTCTGGGACTCTTTCTTTTTTTTTTTTTATAGTAATAGCTGTGTCAGTTTTCCTTTGCTGTATTCTGTGGCTAAATCCTTAAGGGTCTATTGGTTGACAAATGCCATTCGCTCCCACTCTGAGGGTAAGCTGCATGTTTGGAGCCCCTGCAGAATGTGTCTATCCAGCACAAATCATCTATTAGGAAAACAGTTGCTGTAGGGCCAACCACAAGCATCCGGGCAATTCTTTGGGTTGTCGAAATGCTCCCTCTCACTTTCTCTGTCCCCCTATTTTCTTTCTCCTCTCTCCCCCTCTCTGCCTTCCACCCCTTCTTGTCTCAGAGAGAGAGAGCAGTAGCAGATGGGGAGACCAGTGTCAGCATTTCCAGTTGGATCAGCTGACGGATATGCATCCCCTGTTTCCGTTCCTGTTGGTGTGTGTTTTTATATCTGTGTGTGTGTGTGTGTGTGTGTATATTGTGTGAGTGGTTGTTTGTGTGGAGGAGAAAGGTGAAGGGAATAGCACGCATACAGTAACGTTGACAAAGCATCTCTGTTTTCATGATGAGGCCACCAGAACAGGATGAGACCAGAGGAGGAGCTGAGGTAGAGGCAGGGGCAGAGCAAGAACAGGGGTTCAGAGACTCTTTTCATTTGTAGAAATGGGTCATTATTTGGTAAATGATCCCCATTACATTGTATATATTAATGCAATGTTTGTTGGAGTTCACCAACAAAGCTCTATGCTCTCTCAATTGTCGGATGGAAGGCCTGAAGAGACAAACAGAGAAACAGAGGGAAAACAGGTCTGAAAAACAGGGAAGCTCTGGTGAGATATGTGGACACATAAAACAGAAAAAGAAAATATATGTAAATATAAAAGATGGTAAGAAATTGGAATGGTTTCTCACAGAGAGGAATGGAAAGAGAGTGAGAGAGAAGGAATAATGAGGATAAAGCAGGAAGACAGAGACAGAGGTTAAAAGAGGCTGGAAATTGAGAGACAGGCAGGAAGGCAGAGTGAAGAAAGACGGAATTGAGGAGAGAGGAGTAACAGATGAGAGAATGTGTCCCAGTTCCAGGGTGTGCATGCGTTGATCTGTGTGTGTGTGTGTGTGTGCGTGTGTCTGTGTGTGTGTTTGCTAGAGTGGTTTGTGTTGCAGGGATCTTGGCTGCTGTCAGGCTAGGGGACTCCCAGAGGAAGCCAGTCCTTGTTCAGTTTACAGTGAATGATTCCCTTCCTGCCCTGCACAGCCCTGCAGGCCAATGGCCAACCAGGTTTGTGTGTGTGCATGTGTGAGTATGTGCTGTGCAGTGCTGCTTCATATGGAGGCCTGGTGGAAAGAAGGAGAGAAACTGTCCAGTAAATGCGAGGTCACAGGTTGTGTAATAGTCAATGTTTGTCCACCAACAGCCATGTGTCCGGTCAGTGTCCTCAAGTTAGACAGACTTACCTGTTTTTATGTGTCTTGTTTGCAGACCAAATGCTTTTAGGAAAGAAGACAGATGACCTTTTTTGTAGTAACAAGTAAATGTTCTCATTTTTATTTACTCACTCATTGGTTGCTTCTTCTTTTTGTTCCACTGGTTTGAAATTGTTGGTTTGTAATAATTGTACTGGAAAAGTAGTATTACAGATAGACCAGTGATGGGAGAAGTATTCATCATGTATCAAAACCACACTGTAAAAATACTGCGTTTAAATCTCTCCCTGAGTACACTAAAGACAAATTATCTGAAAAAAATACAAAAGTTGGTATATGCATTGCATCTTTGTAACTGACTATTTCTTGTACCTATAGTGGAGTAAAAATTATAATTTAATGGAGCAAGGTATAAAGTGACAAAATAAATGCGCTATAATACTTGCAGCTGACAAAACTGGAGATTTGGGAGTGCAGATGATACTTCACTGGCAACTTATGATGTAGATTTTAGTTCTTCAGCAGAGTAATCAATAACATATTATCAGGAAAACATATCAGGGGATGGAAAGTAGGATTGTAACTCGGATAATTCAGCTCTGATCTGACGTTTACAAAGGGTCATCAGAAAGTAATTTCTTAAATTGGAAAATGTAGAACCATTGCTCAGTTTGAAATAGTAATTTGTCACACTCTTGGAAAAGTAATAACCCTACTGTAATGTTCCTTGCCAACTCTGTTTAAATCCCACAATAATATGGAACTTGTTGGAGCCATGAATCAGCTCCAGTCCTCCCAAACATCTTAAACCACGTTCCAGTGTTTCCTCCAGGATCTTTTTCCTGGCACAGTGGCCTCTGAAACAGCATTTCAGGCCATGTTCTGTTTCAGCCGTTACACATTAAGTGAGGATTAGATGAATAATGCCATTGCTTCCAAAAATGTGGTGAAAATACTTGATCGGGGTGAACGAAGGTCTCTTTCTGAGTTGTGTCGGTATCATCTGTCACGTCATGGACACAACCAATTCAAGTGAAACCCTTTCACTGAAGCAGGTAGAATGGGGTTTCCTTAGATTAGATACAACAACTTGTCCCGTCTTTAGGCTGTATCAAAACTTAATACTTTAAATGTGCCAAACATATATATATATATTTTTTAAATGTTTTAAAAATCTGAAGGTCTGCAGGAGGTTGGCACTGAAGGTTTGCTTGTATTCTTGATTCAGATATTTTCTGATAAAAACATTTTCATTAATGTTACACTGCATTTTATTCAGGCAAATAATTTTTTTCCTAACCTAAATTGATATGATAATGTGTTTTTCAGATATTTTCCAATTCCATAACTTAAAGTATCTCTCTTTTTTTGAGTATCATCTGCAGCTTATGGTTATGTTAGAAAGCAGCTAATGTTAGCATTTATCTGTTGATAAACTAATTGGCTAGTTAGCTACTTACATTAGCCAAAGTCATTGCTGTGATTGGTGTGAAGCAGGCGGACTAGATGTTCAAAGAGTTGAGTTACAAAAGTTAGACATTAAGAAGTGAAGAAATGGTCTGGTCCAGTTTAGGGGTGTCTGAAATTATATTACAAGATTATTCCTTGGATGAATGTGAGAAACAAACTGTTTACAGTTAAAGGTAAGATGGATGTATCACTGTTTATTGTTTTAACCTTTTTGTGGGGGTGTTGGAGTGTTATTTAGAGGGGTCAGACCCCCTCAATCCCCCCCCTGCAGATACATGTGCTCTGTTAACTGTCAAAACCCCGTATACAGTCCCCACAGCGGGCTAATCACATGGTTCTGACAGGAAGAACATGGTTTCCTAGCTTCACTTATTCTATTCATGATTTATTTTCACTGTGATTTGGCGAGACCCTCAATGTGGAGTGATAATAAACTGAGACAAAAACATTGGAGCTTTTTAGAGTCCTCAGTGCCAGCCGAGGGAAAACAGCACTGAACCTAAAGCAATGCCGCCATCTTGTGGCCAAATATTATTATGTCTAATGTTTATGTTGTGATGGGGGAACATGTCTCTGCTTAGCACCTGAAAGTTGTAATTTATTGATTAATTAAATCAAGCAGATGCTCACATGTAATGCTAGTAACACACACACACATACAGCCAACTGATTTTCACCAGATGTGCTGGACATAAAATGCTTCCTTGATGATGTATGTACAGTTATGAACGTATGTTTTGATCAAACAAACTATTTATTGTTTAATGAATAATAATACAGGATTTATTGCAAACATTTTAATACACTTAATACAATATGTATTACTTTGTGAAAAGGTGGTCACAACCTTTTTGCTTCCCCCTCATATAGGTATAAAGTAAAATAACATTTTACTAGCAATAAAATTTTATATAAATAAATATTCACAATAGTAATTTCACCTAGTGTAATGTTACAGTAACATGTGTTTCATTACCAACAGAAAGGAGAATTGACTAAAAAGATCTGCTGGGATGCAAAGTTGAGCCATTTAGCCCTATGAAAGGAAAGTTTTAGTGACTTCCGTGGTCCAGGACAGGGTGGTCAATATTTGGTCCATCTCTGCCTCCTTACAACCACATTCAAATAATCCACACTTGAACATTTGGTGTCACTAACATGTTAACTCTTCTCTCCCTTTTCCAAAACACACAACTCAACAATAACTTCACTGATTCCTGAATCAAAGTGTTCACATCTGCTTTGAGGACTGTCAGCAATTATACAATCATAATGTTTCACTGTAGTCATAGCCAACCAAAAAATTTGAATTTTCTGGCTATTTTTGGATGTGTCAGGCTTTACAGGGTGAAAAGGAAATATCATGCTGACCTAAAATCTAAACTTTTTTTTTTTAATTTGAAAAGTTTTTGCAGATTTTTCTGCTTTCATAGGATGACTGTTTCAAATAGCTGACATTCCACATGGCACACAAGTGGTTACAGAAACAGGAATCAAACTTGGGCAGATTAAAGAGTAGTATCTACTGAGATTGTCAGTCACTCAGATGTCAGCAAACATCCACCCTACTGATGCACAGTTAAGCTGAGATAAGTATACAGTATTTCCCCCTCCACTGTAGACTTTGTTTGTTTGAGTACTGGATTCAGCGCCAGATGGTCGCCTTTTTAATTTTTACTGCCTTGTTGGTTTCCTTCATGCCAGACATGATCAATTGTAAAACTATTTCTGTGTAGAAGCAGACTGCTGTTGTCTTCCAGCAGAGGTATTTCATACTAAGGTTCAAACTGAACATCCATTTATCAAGACTGACTTGCCCTGATACCACACACACATTTCTGTCTGTTGGTGTTCATGCAGAAAACATTCTTGATATTAGCTCCTATCCCTGTGATGCTCATATACAGTATAAGCAGCTCAGCTCAACTACATGTTCCCTGCATAAACAAGAGAACTTTTAGGTTATTAACAGCATTATGCGTTTGCCTCAGGTTTACAGCCCTATCGTACTGATTTTAAGTGAATTTTAAACAGAATACTTTGCCCAGAATAAAATTGCACTTTTAATGTGCATTTAAAGGCCTCAGTGAGCGCATCCATAGCTCCCTGTGCCATCTTTCTTTACATGTTGCCTACAGGCCTTGGCAGGAAAAAGATGGCCTTCTGGCCCTTGTGGGTGTTGGGTCCTGCTTTGGGTTGGCCATTCCTCTTCAGCGCAACATACCAGTTGTACTTCTGAGAGCAATACGTGTTGAAGTGGTTTTCTTCATACTTCTCCAGGAAGTAACACTCATCGTTCAGTGCTTGCTGAAACAAGAATATGAAGGGAAAGGGTTTGGAGCACAGGAAAGTTTGTGTGGAATGATGTAAATTGCTGAATAAAAGAAATCAAAATAACAAATTTGCTCGTAATGACGTATGCTACTCGTCAATTGTTTTATGCATCCTATTTACAAATGAATGCTAACAGTGATTTATATTATGCAGAAAAAGCCTTTGGTTAGGCCCTGGCACTCTGATTTTCCAGGGTTTTGCAGTTCTGGAAAAAACCCAGGCTATTGCAAAACTGAGGGAATTACCGAGTCTTAACTTGACAGTTCTCTTTAAACTACTAATTAAACATCCTGCAACATTGGATCTCTGGTTTGATATTGAAATTGTAAAATTTGTCCATCTACAATTAGCTTTACTTCATGGCCGCTGTTATTTTTACACAAATTCCAAGTTGTAAAAACTCACAGATCCGTAGAGGTGTCCATTCTTGTTCATAGCCAGGTACCTTCCTGTCACCTCGCCCTTAATAACCACAACTCCTGCACTCACAGCCTTGAGCCTCAGGATGTCTGTAACACAAAAATATAACTCTCCACTCTCCACTGCTTTTTTGTTGCCTTCCCAAGGATAAAGTGGAAGATAAGCTTTAACAGCCCTAACCTTCGATTTTCTACCGGGGGGGGGGGGGGGGGGCATGGTTAAGTATTTATGATTACAGACATGCATCACTGAGAAGGCCAGTTAGTTTTAGTAATTATTTACTTACAACTCTCATACTGTAAGTCCTAAGTTCAGTTATCAGTTATCAGGATAATTTTACTGGATTAATCATAATTTTAACAAAGAATGATGAACTTTTAGTTTCACTTTTAGTCATCAGTAAAGTTAACTTGTCTAAAGTAAGTATTACACAGTAAATATTTGTTATATGTATAGAATTTTCTCAGCTTCGTTTAAATCTTTTTTTATAATGTTGTGGCTGAAAGAATCTCCCTCTGTCTTAGATCAGAACAAGAGAAAAAAACATTTCTTCCTCACCGTAGTGGTCATTTTCCAGCCTGCTGCCACTCACACTTCCATCTGGTAAAATCCTCAGGTGATATCCTCCATTCTGGCTGTACAGTCTGGTCAGCGTCCGTTGCTCCTGCTTGGACAGGTCTAGAGACATAGGTCCGAACGGCAGCACTGTGACGTCGCTGTCAGACATCCTATAGAGAGTTTGAGGCTTGGATGAAACAGAGTGATGTCCCTGTGTCTGCAACGACAGAGGAGATCCAGCGCAGTCAGTGTTCATGTCACCTGGACTGTGTCTGAGACACGAGAGAAAACAGGAAGGGGAGGACAACGCTGCCTTCATGATGATTACGGAAAATAATTTCCTTCCCAGCCTTCCCCGATCACTTTCTCCTTCTCTCTGCGCCTCTGGTTACTCTTTGTCAACCTTTTAAGGTACTCTGTTTTTTTCATGAAGTGATGTAACAAGTCAAGGAATCAGATCTGGATGGAGGCCAGACAGAGCCACATGACCAGGCTTGTTTTCCAACTGAACATCACTTAGATTCTTTCTTTGTGAAAATAATTTCCAGATGGCAGTGATGTAACTTTCACCTGAAACTTTCAGCGCAGTTCAAGGCCAGACAACAAAATAAATAACACGTGGACACGGCAAAACACAGAGAAAAGTTACTGAAATGGTTTTCACTCCGTGCCGGAAATGTTGCAATGCCAGCAATAGTCTGACAAATATGTGCAGCAGTTTAACACATGATATCGTAATCCACGTGTGAAACACAGGAGACATTTTCCTCCAACTGCTTGACAGAAAAATGTTCTGACATCCTGCGTTCAGCGGAGTTTAGCCGACTACATTTTACTAACAGCTAAACAAATCTCCAGCAGCAACCTGAAATCTTTCCACTTGTGGAAATAGAATCCAGTCCTGCCTCTCTTACCCTGAGACTGCCTGCTTCCTCAAAATGCTTATCCAAAAGCCCATTTTAAAGCCACAATATCAGTGTAATCTCAGTATCCTGCAGGAGTGGAGATCCCAGAGCAGCAGTGGCTATCATGAAGCCTGTCAGATGGAGAAGGAGCCTGGGTAGCAGTAAAAGACCCAGCCAACAGTGTTACTGTACAACTCTGGTCTTTGTTATCATTTGTAGCCTGAGGTAGAGCAAACTGCAACACAGCCAGGCTAGCCCACATCTGGAATGTCTTGGAGAGGCACAAGAAACAGAGGGAGGACGAGGGGAATGAGAGAGGGAGAAGGAGGGCAAAAGACGGAGCAGTGCAAAGCCACAAGAGGAATGTAAGACCTACCCACTCACAGCCGTTTTTCCTAAGAACAGGACCTGGAGAAGAGTGTTGTGTTACGGGATATGAGAGGTTAGTTAGTGCCAGACTGGTCCACTGGGACCTTCGTACAGAGCTGCTGGTGGGGAGTGACGTCAGAAGGCCAATTATTGACCGAGTCACAGTGCAGATGCGTGGGAGGAGAGCTGGAGTCTGAGTGTATGTTTGGGGATAGCTGAAGGGGATGATGTTTGGGCTACAGTTACGTTTTGCTGGTAATAAATTGTTATTGATTTGAAGGATGTGTTATTACAGTTCACTAGGATTTAATAAAAGGGTCTAAAGCCAGAACCCCTAAATTAATTTCTCAGAAAAACAAGATCAGTATCAACTTGATTCCTGGCATCACAGATCATTGTTGTCTGTTCTTAGTGAATCAGCAGAGGGGATTACTAGTTAACAACATTCCCACATAGCATGGCTCTTCTGATACAGTGAATCAGTCACCTACCTGAGAGAAAGTCATGTGACAGTGCCCCTGGTGAGCCAGCATGTTCTTCTTTTCCTTTTTGTCCGCAGATTTGAGTGAAACCAGCTCTTCGAGTCTTATTGTGTTGAACTTCCTTCCTCCTTTGTCCAGAAGAAAAATAGCTTGACTTTAGAGACTTTAAGTCTCTATTTGTACCTTAGCAACCCCCTCGTCTACTCACCTCACCACCCATCTAACAGCGTCAGAGGACTCATTTTAACGGGCCAACGTCAAGACTAAAATTACCGCACTAGAATAGAGAGAGAGAGAGAGAGAGAGAGAGACTGAGATAGAGTGACGCAAGTGTCCAGTCCGTGGGATCCAGCCAGAGCCTGGAAATGAGCAGAGCTAGCTGTCTGACCGAGTGCTGATACATTCTTACAGTGGTGTCCTCCTGGAGACACTGGCGAGCAACACAATATAAACATTTATAGAAGACACAAAGGAGGATGACTTCAGTTCCCAGAATTAATCTTACATAATGCCAGCTCCTCAGTCCAGTGGTAACGGTGCAAAGGGTAGTCAGGTCATGTTACAGGATTACTGGACTTGCTTCACATTACTGCAGTTAAGCTAAACTCCTCAGAAAAAAAAAATGTAAACAATATGTAAATCCCACATGCAATAAATGCAGGGACAGCCATAACAGGTCAGAGGAAGCTGGTGTTTGATTTCAGATTAAACACATCATAAACGAAAGGCAAAAGCAGTTTTCTATTTTTAAAGAAAGTTACTGATGGTAAGTAAAGTGTCACTCCGCCTCTCAGATTGCAGTTTTGACACTGGAGCACCAACAGGAGCGAGCAAAAAGGAACACTGACACTCTTTCTGGATCATTTCTGTCTGTAAACACATGTACTGGACTTGTTTTACAGAGAGGATAAATGATGGTATTCATATATATTATTATAATATTGCAGGACACACCGGAAGCATCTCCCAAAGCCTTGTCATGTCTTAGAAAGCAGCAATCTCAATCTCAGTATCTATTTTTGCACACTTTCGCTGTCTGTCTCACACTTGCATGACAATAAACAGCAGAGGTGTGCAGGCAGGGTGGATTATTCAGAGTGGTGGCTGTGTCTGTGTCTTCCTCTAATGGATACTTCAAGCTCCTCTCTCTATAATTCATACTACGCCTTTCTAGGTTTTGTAATTGTCTGAGGTAAGACCGTGTAAAGAATGTGCAGCAAGAAAAAAAAAGCAAGTACACTGCCAAAGTGGAGAATCTGACCTACTTTTCTCTCACCTGTTCAGCCTGAGATTTTGGTTTTTTGGGTTTTTTTTTTTGAAAATGGCAACTCTACCTCTGTTTACCACGAGATGGCAGGATTGGACTGTTTTACTGCATGTCATATTACCACACAACATAAAACCTCACGGGTTAAGCACGAGGTTAAAACTAACACTCCAATGACACTTTAGTTGGCTATAGTTCCTTTTGCACCATATGTGAAAAGGATCTGTTGTTGTTTTGCATGGATAGCTGTGAAACACCCCCTCACTAATTGTATGAAAAAAGTATGCAGCATCCACAAAAATTCAGAATATATGTTTTCTCTCTGCTGTGGTGGTGTTTAAACCTACATTCATAGATTATTTTCACATTGTTGATGTTGCATAATCTTATAAACTAGGATTCAGGGAAATTATTACCAAACAGATCCCTATCAGCACATCTAACATGCATAAAGCGACAATGGGATTCATTAACCTGATGCATCTGAGTCAAATATCCACTCTTCTTTTAGCTCTGTTTTGCTCTCCACCCACTCCAGTCTCAGAATGTGCTAGATGCTCCACTATGTACAGCAGCTAGTCACTAAAAGCCATTTGTTACTGGGTAGGTATTGTCCAGTTTGTGTTTTAAGATGAAAAGTGAGAATGAATAGGAAATATTAAAGTTGATGGACATGAAGTCAAAACAATGAACTGAATGATAGTAGAAAGCTCCAAAGCTGAAGAAAGTTTGTCAATAAACTTGTGCGGCAGGTAGTTGACCACTTTTACATGCACATATTTGCCTGATACATTGTGTCCATATTGATTATAGCAGCTTTAGTACATTATTACATTGAAAACTCAAAAATAAATAAGATTCTTTTAAGAGTTGAACAATAAGAAAGATGTAGCCAGGCAAACACAAAATCCACACTTGGTTGTAACTGCTGCAACTTAGCAATAATTAGGAAGGACTTACACAAAAATTATCATCTAAATGTGAATTATGTGTGATAATATAGTCGGTCACCATCAAAATATCCAGTGTCAGAGGCTGGGATGCACTGCAGGGGCAGCGTACTGAGCTGTCAGAGATGAGGGTCAACCAGGCAACCTTTGTGTCCTGTTTTTATTACCTTCCTCGATGTAGAAAGACAGCCTTTGATTCCCAGTAGTGGTTTAAACTCTGGAGAATAAGGTATAAGTAAGTCTCCATTTGATATGACTGGTATGACTGGGAACTTGTCAGAATAACCTCCTTAACTAAACCAGACTAGGCAGCATTTGCTTAAAAGCTACAAATCTATATTTTGGATTCCAGTTAAGATCCCATTGTTTCATTGGTAAATGCCACTAAATTTGATGTAAACATGACCTTAAAATGATGGTCTTATGGATTATACATAGGAGAGTAAACCGGGGCAGACGGAATAAAGCTTGCTACAGTAAAGATGAGACTGGACTTAAGGAGGATGTTGAATCTGTGAAGGCTGAAGTACTCAGCCTGTTAGCTTTCGTGTTTATAAAGAGGAAATGGAAATATGCACACATATTTTTAGCTGTTGAGCTGATAATTGTGATACTGCTCTCTCGACAGGAAGCGTTCTAGGGGAAACACTGATGCAAAGGATGAAATTAGAGCAGGACAAGAAAAAAATCCAATTAACAACATCTTGATGGCCATAAAGCATCTCAGCACTGGTATTGATGAAAGCCACCATCTTTAAATACATTCAGTGATACTGATGTAAATGGAAATTCTTTTTTTAGTCAACTCCTCTCCCTCCCCTCACTGCAGACTTGCTTTATGTTGTTTGGAAACTATTTCTGTGTAACCTGGATCAACTACAGTACATGAGCTTAAAGAGAGGCAAACTCTGACATATACTTAGAAGTAAATCTGATTTTTGAGAAAAGCATACTCCAGTTACAACAAGTTATGTTATTTTAAGCACATCAAGGGATGACCTGTGTTCTTTAAAGTGCATCATACTGTTACATTTTAATAATATTTTAAATATTAATTCTTATTTTTAACACTAACTATCACTTTTAAATAGTGGGTATTTTACAAAAGGAGCCCAGTATGCAACAGTATAAACATGCAGTGTTACCCTTATGTAACTGACTATAAACTGATTATTTCTAGTTCTTCAACAAGCCTCATGCCTCATCTTAGACTTCTAACACAAACAGCAGTCTCTGACTTCCTGTAAACGGCTATGTACACCACAGTGTGACAGCTGGAGACACAAGCAAGCGACCAGGTGATGTGCTGAGCTTAGAGCAGAAAGCACATCTAAATCTGAGATGTTTTCACACATTAATCACAAACACAAACTGCATGTGTCATTGACATGCATGTGATGTGTTTAAAAATAAACAGTCAAAAAAAATTACGTTAGTGTGCTGCAGACTCTTAATATATATTAACCATACTGAATTGAGATTTAAAAAGTCACTAAGAGTTGACAGAACTAATACAAATCTCTTGCGGTGCAGCATTGTACCAACAGAGGGCGCCAGAGAGTGATGGAGGCTTTAATCCAAGGCAGATACCCTCCACAGAAATTCCCCGCTCTGACTAAAATGACATCACCGTCTCCTCCCACCAACCAGGCTCTCTGCCCGCTGCATGCAAAGATTGTCTATTGTAGGATGATGTTGTAAGGTTCTATTTCGTGGCATGTGGTTTTGTTGGCTTTACTGACATGCCTGTAGTGTAATAGCTGCACACAAATCTATCTATATGAGTATTTGCTTGAAAAAGACACATAGTTAATCTCTCTGCTAACGTGGCTGAGGGTTGTTTATAAGATGCTGATTCTAGCTCTACCTCCACTTTGCCTTTCTGTACATTTGCTGTTCCTCATTTAAGGGGTTACATCCTCAGCCTACAGAAAGAACTTTTGAGAACATGAAAGCCTGGTAGAAGCTCCATCTCTTCCCCCAAATAAAATGAGTCAAGCTTCAAGGTGACCAACTTTATAAGTGAAACGTTTGTTGACAGCAAATTGCTTCTGGACACCCGATAAACTGATATCTTGGTACACAACTCAGATATTACAGTTTAATCTTGTTTGGCTAGATTATTGTTGCTTTGCATTGGTCAAGTTCACAAGCATGTACCAGTGTTCTGCTAGCTTTGCCCAGCTGCTACCATCTGCTAGCTTTGCCCAGGACTCCTATTTTGTCCTGTCTCAGTGTGTATTTTGTAAAATTCCTCAAACTACCACCAGATGTTGGCTATAAGAAGTTTAACCTACGTTTCTTAATTGGAAGCACCTTTGGTATGTAGCAGGCTTTGGTGACCTGTTTGAAACGGTTTAGTCTTGATGTTTGGTTTTCAGAGATGTGGCACCCCAGCGTTGCACAAGTGTTCAGCTATGTAGCAATACTATGGTGTAGAAAGAGAAGTAAAACTTGCATTCAATATTTTACTTAAGCATGGTATCAAACAATGCCACTCATTTAGCAGAATGGCCCATTTCACAACAGTATCTGTTCTCTTACTGAATTTTCAATTATTGATGCATTAATGCGCATATTGTTTCATGTTGCAGCTGTTAAAGGTGGGGCAAATTTTAATTCCTCTATTTGTAAATAATTATATATGTCGCATCCTCAAAGACATAGTAACAAATGCTAAAGCAAATGAACGTAGTGAAGTAAAAGTCGTCCCTCCAAATTGAAGTGGCGTAGAGGTAAAGTAAATCACAAGCTCCTCAAAACTCTATTTCAGTCAAGTACTTGAGTAAATGTACTTCGTTACATTCCACTACCGGCAACACTTGCAGAAAATTCTTTCTGGCAACGGCGTTTCTATAAACAAGATGAGAGTGAGCCCTCTTCTTTTCTTTCCATATCTCTGAGCCAGAGCGGCTCACCGCATGCCCGCCCCACACAGTAAACTCTCCAAGCCGACCATGTGATTGGTCGAGAGAGACTTCAATCAGGGGATTATCCGCGTACGGGTAGGTTGATGACGGTCTGCAGCGCTGAGCTGAGCGGGTCTTCGGCGAAAGCAGTGCATTTAAAACCGCCCAGGGAAGACACCGCATTTACGAGCCTAGTTTTGTTTTTTATGCTGCCTCCCACCCTCCCTCCTCGTCCCGGGTTTGACTCTGTCCGCGCCACAATGACTTGGTCGAGAGGAATGCAGCACCGGTTTACCTGAGCAAGTGTCTTCTTTAACCCCACAACACACTTATTCTGCTCTGACTTTTTCCTGTATTTAATTCAATTGGATGCTGTGTCGGACTGCTGCAGTTGCTGCCACTCTGGAGGGACTGTTGCTTGTGTCAACCCGAGTGTTTACCTTAAATAAAGAAAAAAGCTAAGCAAAGGTTATGTAGGTATGCATTTCTCTCGGACACATCTCCACCCCGTTGTTTACATGTTGTAATTGGATTTTCCATCATTTCCAGCAGCGGCAGGAGCAGCAGCAGCAGCAGTAGCTCAGGTTTTTCTCCCTCCTCGTGATCCTCCTTCTCCTGTTTCGGAGCTTTTTTTTTTTTGGTTTTGCCGGGTCGTCCAGGTTGTGCGGAGAAGAAGATGGGACTACCTGCTCTGGAGTTCAGCGACTGCTACCTGGACAGCCCCCAGTTCAGGGAGAGGCTCAAGTCCCATGAACTAGAGCTGGACAAGACCAACAAGTTCATTAAGGAGCTGATTAAAGATGGCAAGGCGCTGATCCAGGCTTTGAAATGTAAGTGGAGATGGAAAGGTTTGTGTGTGTGTGTGTGTGTGTGTGTGTGTGTGTGTGTGTGTGTGTGTGTGTGTGTTGAAGTTCAACCATGCTGTCTAGTTTGACCAAAGTTTGCTTTGGTGCATCTGACAGTTACACTGGACTTGTGAAATGCTCACACCATTGCTCTCTCTCTCTATATATATATGTGTGTCTGTGTGTGTGTGTGTGTGTGTGTGTCACTGATAAGACTTAAGTAGTAAAGGGGGGTGAATTTGACTGAGCAGTGCATAGTGTTCCCTGAAGCTGTCAGCACATTTGTTCCAGTCCAGTGTGTGTGTGTGTGTGTGTGTGTGTGTGTGTTTTACTCACGCTGATGAGATGAGTGCTGGTATGTGCGTGAATGTGTTAATGGCCGTGATGTTTAATGTTGATAAGGGGTTTCACTTTGTCCTCCTGATTCTTGTTGAGTGAGTCTGAAAGTGAAAGCAGCTCATTCAATGCTGTGGGTTTGCTTCTGGCAGGTGTTTGATGACGTGAATGAAAACCTGGACAGGTGGATAACATGGTTTTGGATTGAAACCCAGCAAGTAGACCACTAAATAGTTATATAATTAGATATGTTTAGGTAGCTTAGCAGCCAGATGAGGCCTTGGTCAGGAATGAATCCTATTGCAAGACTTTTCACTTTTTCAGGTTAAATTTCAGACTCAGAATCAGCTTTATTGGCCAAGTATGTTTACACACAAGTGATTTGATTCCAGTTTCCAGGAGCTCTGGACACACAGTTCCAAGAGTGTTCAAGAGGAAGTAAACACAGACATGTGCCTTATATTCAAATGAGGAGGTGAACAAATATATGACGAGAAGTCCTATAAAACATCTGCAGTTTATTGAAACTGCTTTTTAAAGGTGTTGGGTGACAGCTGTTTCAACGCTGTGTGTTTGCATGGTACAACACTGCATATACATCTGATAGTGTAGATACTATTGTGTTTTGGTGTGTATTGTGTTATTCACACTGTTCATATCCAGATAAGCGAAGCCAGGAAAATCCAGGGCCCACCAGCCTGCCATATTATCTAAACTTTCCACCCACCTGTGTAATTGGCTGTACCTTTTTAAAAAAAAAAAACAAAAACAAAAACAGCCCCCGGTCCTCTGTCACCACAAAGCTCTGTCAGCTGATGTGTGGCTATAAAGACAATTCTGCTTTTGTCCATTGGTGAGGTCTAGAAATCAAACAGCATGGCCTGATTCACTGAGGTTGCAGTCAGTGTCATTTGCTTGTTTTGCTCCATTGTAGCGGTTTGCTGCCTCAGAAAGCCCAAGTCAGCAAATGTTTCTAGTTAATCTTTTTACACCTGTACCACACATTATTGTCATCACCAGATGAATCAGTTGCATCAGGTCTTCTCTCACAGCACTTTGAAGTTGTCTGTGTGGCTGCACTGTAAATCCTCTCCGCTGCATCTTTCATCGCACCTCGGCCGCCCCTGCTTTTCTTGAAACATGGAGAGGATGTGTGACTGTCCTGGGAAGCCCCTAAAATTTTTGCTAGTTGCTAATTGCTGTTGGAGGTGGAGGCCCAAAGGCTCCTGACAGCTTCTCACATGTGTTTATGTTGTAATGACTACATTTGTGTTACCACAGAAAGAGAAAGGGGAGCCATTTACAACAGCATGTGTAGTGTCACTCAGGGCTGACACTGCTGCCGCAGGCTTATTGATACCTGTTGTTACATCTGTGTCTCCTCTGGGTTTTCATTACAGTGAAACAACCTATATAAGGTTAGATGATAATGGTGATACTAGACTAGCAAAACAATATGAATATGAATTTTGTCATTGATTGTTACATAACGTTTATCTGAAGCACCAGTGATACATACAATGAAGTATATTACATGTGATTTTATAGTAACATGCACACTCAGTTTATCTGGTTAGATGCAGATGCAGATATCCCATTTCTGTTTTTAAACCTCACTGATATGAATTCATGTTAGTAGGAACTCCAGACAGTATAATGCAAAAAAGAAATGCACAAAATAATATAAATAATGATAAAATAACACAAAAAACAAATACAAACCTACAGCCTCCAATGGTTAATTAATGCTCTGATGCCGAAATACATGTGAGCCAAAAAAATAAAATGTGAATATTTTGTCCACTCGACTTAAACAAAATCTGACCTTTATAACCCTCATGAAGGCAGGAGTTATAGTAGTGCAGAGCAAACCTGATAAGTTGTTAGTAAACTGAGTGTGTATCCATATTGCCCACATGTACAGCATCTACAGCATATTCCTATTATGGGTTTCAGGTGCACTGTTAAGTTAACATTATTTATCGGTGTCAGCTTGTTCTCTTCTCATGGGACTTTGATGTTTCTACATGTCAATTTTGATTTGTGTAATTTTTCAGATGGAGGAAGGTTTCACACACGGGGCTGCCATCACCACTTCTGCAAATTTACGTCCTGTTTGTGGGTGTCATACTGGTTTATGCCGCAATTAAACATGTAGACACATTCAGACAAATGCCTGTATATACTCACATAAACTGTGTTCCAGTATAGACCCTGTGAAAACCACAAAGTCTCCCAAAGAATAACCTCTTTTTAGACATGCTGTACACAAACTCAGATAGTGCATACGCACACGCAGACACACATACACTCAGACACAAATGTGTGTGAGTTTTAAGTGTGTGTTTGCCAGATGTCATTTAAGGGCAGAATCTAGCTTGTTATTACGGAGCCTGTAGAAATGTTTGGTTCTCTGCTCCACCTCTGACATGACAAGGTTCAATCAGCCAAACAAACCGTAATTACCAGCTGGGCATTCGCTGGTGCTGTGAGGGAAACGGGACACCGTGTTTAGAAGGTTTATGTGACACTGACACATGATGTTGCCATGTTTCCAGCTAAAAGCTTAAAGAGCAAAGGAGTTTTTTTTTTAATGGTCACATCCCTTGGCTCAGTACACTATGTTGCTTGTCATTTGTTTGAAATGTCTGAGAGGGAACAGTGACCTTTTGTTTCAACGCACCAATTCTTTCTCATAACTGCAGTATATGTCATCATCTTCACTGTGTAATGTTGCAGAAATGTCATAAACCGATGTGTACAGTTACTAGCCAGATGTGTTTTGGGTTGCAGTCAATCACAGGACTCAAAGATAGGGTTTAATATTAAATACACTAAATATTATAACTGTCATTTATTCTGTGTCCTTATCTGCATCACGTATAATCAAGTTTCAGTAGTCTGAATTGTGTTTTAGCTGTGTTTTTGACCTTTGACAAGAATAAATTCTGGGTAAAACACAAAATAATCTTATCAGAGTTTTTTATGTGGAAATGGACACATTTGAATATTTGGTACATACACCTCATACACCTTTAAAGCACAGAAATGCCAGATCATTAACACAAAACAGTTTAACCACGCATGACTGAAGGGGTAAAAACAAAGATAGAACCTGTAAACGTACACATCCAGTGCCAATTATCAGCTCGGCGTCACAGGGCTCAGCTGTCATGGACTACTTTTTCACAATGAGGTCATCATCCGCTGCTCTGACGCCGCTGCGTTGTTGAGTCAGGAATGCTTTGAGAGTCATTTCAATGTTAAGATGTGTAATAATCACAATGTCATGCACTGTGGAGCTCACACATGCACGCACACACGCACATGTGTTACAGTGAAGGCATCATTTTGGCACAAAGATCATTTTTCTTAACCATTAAATTCAGCTTTTAGGGCCTGGATGGCTGAAACATGAGAGAACGCAGCTCAGGGTGCAGCTGGTTAGCTACAGTCCCCTGTTAGTACTGGCTGTGTGTGTATGCGTGATTTTATGCATATTTGTGCATATATGCTGCAAATATGGATATAGTACATTCTTCAACTTTACTTGGGTGGCCCAGTGACTTCTGTACGCAGTGTTTTTATGGCCTACGTCATGCAAGATGAGGTCCCGACTTGATTTAAACTTGAGAATGTGTCTTTTTACATCAGTTAAAAGTCAAATGCATTGGTAAAAGGAATTGTGTAGGGATTTATGTGAGCAGAAAAACACAAAATAAACCTGAAGTTGTTCAAAATGCTCTCGATTTATCAATAACTAAGATTTGAAAACGAAGTCTCTCTCTGGTTTAAAAATGGGCAGGCTGAGCCATAAAATTTTCAGTGACTATTTTAGCCCCATGTAATTGTCCAGATTTAGCCAATAAAACAATGCCTGTAGACGTCGGTCCTTTGGCAAAATAGTTGATGCCTAAACTTTTCTCTAAACATAGCCCAAAGCCTAAAGTACTCGCTGAAGTTCTGTTATACAGTAGACAGACGACCCTAAAAGCACACGCGTTCGGCCGTGTGTGCTCCGTTGTGTGCGGCCTGTTGCTGGTTAAAAACAGCCCTCCATCCATTAGCACCATCTTGATAATGGCTTCGTTTTTGCTCCGACTTCAAATTGAACCTTTAACCGCCCCTAGAAACCTCACAAACAAGCCACTGGCAATGAGGACTTGTGTGTAAATGTCCCAGAGAGGGAGAAGTGGGAATTCCCTGTGAGGGACAGCGTGCTGTTGCAATCCATGCCTCACTCTTTACCTTCTGTCTTTGTTTTTCTGAAGCCACCCACTGTTCTGTCAGTGAGTAATAAGCAGGGTAACAGCAGTCATTCAGTGGCTCAACTGTCAACTGTGCTGATAGATGAGGGTCTCACACACACACAAACACACACCACACCATAACTAATTCTCAATTATGGCCGACGGAGGGAGTGAACCCTCCTTTAAAGGTCCAGAGCAAAGAGGGAGTATGTGCCCAGGGGCAAAATAGAAAGAAAAAGAGTGCGTGTGAGAGAAAGAGGAGGTGGGGGTGTCGTTGTCTTTCACAGGAGTGTTTAAAAGCCGACATGCCCCTATTTTCTACTCGTCTGTGGAGGAGCTCTGAGCAGAGCAATCTAGGTTGTGGAGAGAAGAAGAGGAGGGGAAGGGGTAGAGGATGGAGGAGGAAAGCGAGATGTGGTGTCACTGTCTGAAGGCATTCCTCTGCATACATCACATGCTAACAAAGAGGAGAGAAGGGAGTGCATGCGTGTGTGTGTGTTTATGTATGCAGCATGTTGTCTGCAGTGATGCAGTTATGAATATTCTGTTTTTTGGACAGAAATCATACAACGTGCGTGTTTCCTATTAAACCTTTACATTTCAGATGGAGACACATTTCAGTGTGTGCGTGTGTGTGTGTGTTTGTGTGTGTGTGCATGTTACCACTGCAGTACAGCGCATTGGGGGTTGGGGGTCTTCCTCTCCCTGTGACGTTGTGTGGAGGAGAACGAAATTAGGGCACGACTCAGCCCAGCTCTGGTGCTATTGTTGCCTCGCTTTTGTCAGAGCAGACTGTCTGAGAAACACACACACACACACCCCCTACATGCAGTCACTGACTTTAAAGCATACTGGATCAAAATTACGTATATTTGTCCCTGAAAAAACAGAAGGAGCGCCAGCACCCACATTCAGCAACAACAGCACACTGTGAGATTGGCAGCTATGCTCTTCAACTCCTTATGCATGGGATGATGCTGTAGAAGCTAAAGCAACAATTATTTTCATAGAGAATAAATCTAATTCATATTGTTTGAGAACAATAAGAGCACAATGTGATATCTTGAATTTCTTGTTTTATTTTGTCCAGCAGCCCCAAAACTAAAGGTTTTCAGTTCACAATGATGCAAAAATTATAAAAGCAGAAAAGTGGCACATGTAAGAAACCTGAACTACAGAATGTTTGCCATATTTATTTGCTACAAGTTCTCAAGTGTGGGCCCTTTTTTTGCAGAGTAATTAAAGCTGTACAAATAGCATGTTGCACATGTGAAAAACCTCCCAAGAACTCCCATGAAACTATATTTCATCAACAGGTTGGATTCATTAAGAACATCCATGATGCCGTACCTCTATAATTAATAACCTCATTAAAAATCTATTTGGGTTATTAGTCCGGTCACTAAGTGTGATTTAAAATGCACTTTCAAGCCAACAGATTTAGAGCAGAAACAGCATGAAGACTTGCATAGCTCATAACAACCAAGTTGATCTCCAGCCAGCGTGCCGCTTCATCCCATTACTTGAATCTTTGATGTGGAGTATTGGCCCTGAACTCCAGCTGGACTGAAGCTGGTAAATATTTTAGCTCCAGGACTTATTCAGTTACACTGCCCGGCAATGATACGGTGACTCAGCTCCTAGATGCACTGTGGTATTACTTGTGTTTTCCCTCTCATGACAATATGGGACTTGTTCTGCTAGTATGCCACCTCCACCTATAGGCCCAAAAGGTTCATGCACATGTGAATGTTTTTTCTAGGCAAGTATTGCAACTGCAGCTTTTCAAGTGTTACACATGCAACACGTTTGGAGGGAGTACTCGCCTGTAGGTTACTAGGGTTATGTCTCTTAACGCAGTTTGAAATGCATATCACATGAATTGTATCTAATGTGTTGTACTGTATGTCAAAGTTAGATGAAGAGCGAGTCAAAAAATACAGGAAGGAAGCACTTTAGAGATTTACAAGTATAGGTAGGAAAATGTGTCATCGAAGGAACTGAAAGAAGAACTGAAATAGAGAGAGGTTTGTTTTCTCATGGCACTTTTATAAATATGATATGACAATAAATTAATTATAATTTGAAACGTCAACACTTAGAGGTAATGAAACCATAAAGGAGGAAGTGGGTTTCCCAAATGTGTATCTCCTTTGCTTCAGTACAACCACCACATCAGCTTTTGAATAAGCATTAATGCATATACACATGACTCATGCTGTGTATCTATTTTGCCACAAAGTCACAGCTCTATTTAAACCAAACCCTGAGACAACAATTTTCTTTCTCTAACGCTGATCATTATTGAAATAGAAAATCTGAGTTTGCTGTGTGCTGAAGTTTACTCAGGACCGTCTCAACCAAAATGGACCTCCAGTGAAACAATGCTTTAAGCTGCCCTGAGTGTCTTCCAAAATAAACTAAGTGCTGAAATGACGTGTCAAATGAAAGCTGCTGTGCAGGAGGATTTTGTAGCTTCTTGTTGCACCCACTTCAATCAAGTAGCATTAGCAAAGTGATGGTTTGTAATGTTTCATCATACTTTTCCAAAACATGGTTTCCCATGGTTAAAGACTTCCACTTTCCATTGGAGCCAATCTTTTCGTAGAAGCCATGGTTAAATATCAGATTTACTAATGATTTGTTTGAACTTCTTAATGAGTTGTAAATATCAATAAAATGTAAGCTGTGATTCTTCTCACCTGCACTTTGTCTAGAGAAAGAAAAGCTGAATGTGTAATCATAAAGGTATGCAGTGTGTGTGTGTGTGTGTGTGTCTCCTGATGCCACATTCTTCCACCTGACTGTATGTGCTTTGCACTATCTTAAGTTATTGTGATGTATTCTTAAACAGGGCTGAGTCATAACAGGGTACTTTTCTTAAAAGTAATAAAGCAGCCTGCCTTTAAGGTGAGATAAAGTCACTTGTAATCCAATGAAAACCAACCTGGTTCAAGAATGTTCTCGAACTGAGCTTCAGTTTCTCCTCACTGCTGCAGCTGTCTGGCTCATTCTGCCTTAAAGATATAAATTGTTCTGTAAAACCAGGAAACGTGGCAAAATGTGATTGATTTTTAGAAAAATATAACTCCAAGAGTACATTTGACGCCAGGGGACAAGCACAGTTTTGCTGGCTACACACTAATTTGATCACATTACTGTACTCTTAAGATCATAAAACACCAGGAACAAGTCAGGAAGTTATGAGGGAAAGTGAACTCTGAGGAATGCTCTTTAACTTTCTGCACACGGCTACCTGATCGCTGCTGTTTGGTCATAAAAGAGATGGCTGCACTTTTCACAGCTGTTTAAAAGCCTGCTTTTACTACAGGTGGTTATGGACGCAAATTGTTTAATTGGCAAGTTATGGTACATGACACCCACACTTGTCCCTCCTTTATGACAGAAGGAACAGCAGCCCAATGGATTGAGCTTTAATGTTAAGTTTGTGCTTCATTTGAGGGCATCTATCAGGCACAGACAGGGCTGCAGCTTGGGATACTTTTCATTATTATTAGTCTTTAAAATCTCTCAACAATGGGGAAAAATGCTCATCACAGTTACCCAGAGCCCAAAGTGATGTGCTCTCATTGCTTCTTCTGTCTAACTAACCCTAAAAGTCTTTGTTTACTATCATAAATGTAAAATCCTTACACTGAAGAAGCTGGGACCAGCAAATGTTTCAAATTTTAGGTTGAAAAATAACAGAAACAATTGATTCATTGTCAACACAGTTGGCAAACAGTTAACATTCAGTTGATTAATTGATGAATATATTGCTCATTGCAGCAATAGACACAAACACAGTAAAAATGTATCCATAGTAAAAAGGAAACCTGACAAATTAACATGTTTTTTGAAATTCTCTGATCTCTTTTGAGATGGTGCCTTTAGATACCCTCAAATCTTACATACATACTGTGTGTTTGTGCATGTGAGTACGTCTGAGTTTACTGAGTGTTTTCTCTGTAAATCTGATCTGTCACAGGGACATTCTGTCTTATAGTTTTAGGGTCTAATGGGCCTTATTGTCAATGTGACAACTTACAGTTGGATATTGTTATAGTGTCCATAAAATGTGCCAAGACCTGAAGGACTTTGTCTGCAAAATTTCATGATGGCTAAGGAGGAAAAATATGCCTCAGTGTAATAATGCCTAGGTTACCCAAACAGGAAGCTACTGCCTAGGGTTAATCATTGAAAACCCTGGGTATGAAAACAAGGTTTTTTTTTCTATCCTTGAGGAAAAGAAATGTCACACAGATTTATCTAAACCTCTGAACCTCTTAAAAGTGAATCTTCAACGCGAACTTATCATTCACTCCTTAGCCTGCAGTGTTAAGCTGTCACACCCAAATTCAAGACGTGTGTGATAATGAACTAGAAACTCTGGGCCCACGGTGGAGAAAAGGTGTGGCTCTTAGGAAACATAAGGCCACCTCAGGATTTGCTGCCCAGACTTGCCACAGGTGTCGTGTATTCTTTACTCCAGTGTCTTAAAACGTTACTGGGAACACTTACAGAAGTAGGTGATTTAGCCTGACAGGTGTGGCTGAAATCAGGCAGAAATACACAAATACACCCACACGTTTCTTCTTTCGCGCTATGCACACTATTCACACACACATGCTGACACATGTTGTTGATAAAATAGCTATTTTCCTCCCACATCAAAGCTCCTAAAGTGAGTCAGAGAAACGGGAGGAGAGGAGCCAGTGTTACAAGCCAGAAGCTGGTGTGGTGTTAGTATCCAGCCTCTTTTCTGTGAACTGTCAGTCTGGAGGGCTGAAAGGTGAAAGCAGGTTGTTGTGACGGTATTGTCTCTGATAGAGGAGGGAACAATCCCTCGTTGTTGTGTTTAAGAGGACTTGATGTTAAGCTGCAGGGTTTCAGTTTAAAGTTTCTGCAGATGTGAGCACTGTGCAGAGAAAGCTCATTTCCTTGTGAGCACAAAGGATGAAATGAGTTTTGGTTTCCAATGGCTACTTCACAGTCAGTGGTGGAAACAAGCGTAACTCATTACATTTATTGATGTCCTGTACTTAGGTACTGATTTGAGATAATTGCATATTCATATTTTACTGTTATGCCACTTTATATATACTCTCTACTACAATATGATTTGCATTAACCTTTAAATGAGCTTATAAAATATGCTTTTTGTGATTGTAAATTTTAAAATGAAATAAAAAAAAAAACGAGTAGATACAAAAAAGTCCAACAATAAAACACTTACAGCTGCTATTTGTCTACATAATGATTGCTTTTACTTTTTTCATGAGTAACATTTTGTATTTTTTGTTTTGTGTTTTTGTATGGAGCGATTGGTGTGCGGTGGCAGCTGTATATCATCAGCTCAGACAATTCCTCAGATATTCATAAAATAAAAGGGAAGTATCCAAGATTCAGACCCACATAAATGAGTAAAAGAGACTGATGGGACTGAGGTCATGCTAAATTTGATCTCAATGAGTCGGCTGCTTGTGGTTTGCGCTACCAGGACACACTTTCACACAGTCCATCTTTTGTTGGATTTCTTCTTATTGAGTTCCTGGTGTTTGAAATTATTTTTCTTTGAATCGGTGCAGCTGAAGCTGCCATAAAAGAACAGGTTTGTATCTGTGAAGGAAGACGGGTTTTCATTTGTACAATAAACTGATTCATTGTTTGTGTAGTAAGTAAATAACAAGCCTCTATTTCAACTTGGTGAAGTGGTTTTTGTAGCCTTTCCAGGGAACGGTGAACCCACGGCCTTGCCTTCTGTGGTTATCAAGCACAATCACAAGTTTGTTTTTAGATGAGGAATGATTATGATGATGGGAAAATTCTGCAGAAATACTCACATTTCATGAGATTTTAGAAACATGATAAATGACTTATCAGGATGCTGGATGTCCATTTGAAGGTTATTTTCAGGAAGCTGCTAATTTCCGGGGTCAGAGTTTAGACCTCATCTACTCAGCAACTTTATATCCACAATATCTTCCCTGCTGGCAACGACATTACATCCTCCTTTTGTCATCTTCTTTACCATTGTGAGATCGTATTATTTTGTTATAACAAATTAGAAGCTAGTCCTCTCTTATTAACATATTTTTGATAAAAGAATCAAGGCAGATAATGATTAACATTTAAAATATGACGCAAAACTCTTCACCTTGAAAAAACGCATCATCACATCTTAATCTGCCATCAGGATACCCATAAACAAGTCATGTTTGTGACTAAATGAAAGGGGAATATGTCTTTTTATTGTGTTCACTCAGACTGGCGTTGACTGAGACAGCTGACCTTCCAAAACAATGATTCTACTTTCTCCTCCTCCTTCTCTTCCTTCCGCCTTCCCCTTTCCTCTAAGCTCTGGTCGTGCACACTTTATTTTAAACAAACTAACCTCATCCTCCTTCACCTTCTTTTACTCATCCTCCTGTCCCTCCTCATTTCCTTTTGTCAATCTGACATGGAAATGCCCGTTCTTCTTCCCTGCAGCCTCTCACATCCTGTTTCCCTGCCTGATGTAACTCTGTTTTGTGTTATTAAACCAGGATAAGTGCTTGCAGAGACATCTGACTTGGCCATTATTGGAAATGGCGTGGCAGATGAGTGAAGGAGCGAGTATTAAATGAAGTGCAGGGGCCTGTAACTCTCTCCATCACTCTCATTGTTTCACTTTGTAGCACAGCAGACATGACCATGCTGGCCAGGCCTTATGATGCGTTTTGCCAGAGGTTGGGTTATTTTTATAACAACGAGACACGAGCAAACCCCCACTGTGGTGAAATAATCGTACTGGGCATCAGTCCGAAGCAAACACAGTAGACTGTGAAGAATGATATCGTGACTCAGAAAACTACTAACAGTTGGTAGATTAGCTGTTGGGGTAGCTGATTCTGAAACACACACATATTTAAAAGAATATTTCTAAACTAGTAGATTGTATACACCCAGCCAGACAGTTCCTGTTTATGCTGTGGTAATATACTGAATGGGAACCTGTGCTGGAGATGCAAATTAGTCTCAAAAAGGAGCGGATGCACTGAATTATTGAACACAATGCAGTGACCCGAGCTCAGGCGTGCCCTTTCTCTAACTATCACTGTCCTGTCTAGTGGAGAGTCAGCAGTCCTTGACATGGAGCCACAGGGATGGAAACTGGAGCAACAAGGGAGATGAAGTAAATAACGACTTATAGCAAGAAACTTGTTGGAAGGACTGCTTTATCCTGACAGATGTTATGGTTTACCTGTTTCAAAGCAGCAGTACTAACTGCTGCTTTGAAACAGGCATAAATGAAGAAAAAATGTATTTTGCAAATGTATGCAAAGTCAGTGGAAGTAGGCAAAATGTCAAGTGTCAGGTTTCAAGGCAGTCAAATGGAGCTTAAACTCATTGCGGTGCAAACTACAATGTGCAGATATGTTTACTCAACTTTACAAAAGACAAAAGTCATTCTGTACTGCATTTGTGTTGCCTGGACAGTTGTGATGAAGCCACAGTTAGTGTCATGTCTCTCACATTTACTATTTTGGTTCAGGCTCACCCCATTCTGCATAATGCATAGTAGTCATAATAGAACTGTGGAGTCACTGGCAACCAGAAAAGACTACCAGAACGAACCCGAGCAACATTGTTTAGCTGTGCGACTTTCATTTTGAAATGTATGTCTTTTACATGCACATTTCAGCTTTTACATCTTCTTTAGTTAACATTAAAGTAACAGCTCTACATTATTAGGTTATACTCCCACTCTCTTCGTCTCCAGGGCTGCTGCAGCTCTTCAGCAGTGTTTGTTGGGGAAAGGAAGCGTGCTACCGCTCAACTTCCGCTGCCTAGATTTTCCCAGCGGGTTGACAGAGTTAAACTGGCAGACCTCCAGTCACAACTTATTATACATGTAATGAAATAGTTTAATAAATTGTGTCACTGCCCCACTTATCCCCATATTTGTGTTGAGGTCTGAAGAAACATGCAATTTTTAACTGGCTCTGTATCTGTGTGTATGAGTGTTAGAGACGGAGCACGTGCAAGGGTGGGCTGAGGGGAAGACTCGTCTCCACCGCTGCCGAGAGCCAACCCAAACAAACCACAGTCCACTGGCATGGAGAGCGAGGGAGTGTGTGTGTGTCTGTGTGTTTAACAGTGTGCGTGTCTCCCATCCTGCTCCAAAAATAACCCCCTGCTAAGAATATTTAATCCCCAGGTTAACGCTCTCTCTCTTCCCTTTATTTCTAGCTCTTTATCACGCCCTCACACATTTGATGTGCATACTGTACAAACACTCACACATGCAGGGTCGGTGTGGGGGCTGGGTCTTCTGGTGTAAAGCCAGCCAAAACTCAGGTTTGGAAGGGTTAATCTGTTAGGTGTTTGCTTTATTCAGTCTGTTTTCCTGTGTCTACTCTTATTGGCAAAGTGGTATTGGCTTGGCCTGGTGTCTGTCTCTGGTCTAGACATGACTAAAGAATGAGGAAATCTGTGCGTTATTTATTTATTTACTTATTTTGCTTTGTATTGTTCTTCTGGATTTGAGTGCTATATTTGTATTTGTGGTGATATTTTAAATCTTGCTACTCTGCCCTTTTGGTCCTGATCACATCCTGCAGGGTCAGATTGTGGCACTGATGAGACTTGGGGTCAGGAGGACAAACTAAGATTAATGCTAGAGAGCGGAGGGGGTAATGGGGGGTGTAGGTGGACGAGGATTGAGTTTGGGGGGCAGGGATTTGTGTCCATCTCTGTGGGAAATTATAGCAAACACAGATCGGTTGCGGGATGGCTTGTGGTTGATGCTGGTGGTGAAGGGTGGGGCCCTCTTCCAGAGGACTAACAGTGTTTTGTAGTTTAGCCCTCTCACTATATAACTATCACCATATTTGTAGAAGTTTGCCCATCAGGTTTCACCATTTCAGGATGTAATTTGTGAAATACGGACGTGACACAGTGAAGTAAAGGGAATAAAATATATAAAATAAATCACGCTGAATATTTTTCAGCAGAGATTTTTGGAGGGCCAGTTCATGGGTCAGTTAGAGATCAGGGCTTGCTTTGTGTTAATTGCAAA
Organism: Datnioides undecimradiatus; assembly: GCA_008933995.1. Taxonomy (NCBI): domain Eukaryota; kingdom Metazoa; phylum Chordata; class Actinopteri; order Lobotiformes; family Datnioididae; genus Datnioides; species Datnioides undecimradiatus. Next base: position 222,946 of record WARS01000049.1, read on the forward strand.
GAGTAAAGTGGTGGTGATGCCTAGTATGAGCTCCATTCAAGGCCAGACTGCAGGCGGGTTAAAGGTCATCTCTGACCTCTGGGTTGAAGCTTCGATCATTGAGCATGTAGACAGTTAAATGTGACTCTCTGCAGAGTCTGTTTACTCATCAGACCTGAGTCAGGAAGCCATGATGGCCACCGTGTAAAGGTACATTATATGGATCAGAAAAACATGTGTGAGTGTGCAGTATTTAATGAGTGTGTGTTTATTATTTATTTAACATTAACACTTTGTTCAGTATAATCTTATTAATAATAACTATCACTATTTCAGTTTAATTTAATCTGAAAACAAATATAATTAGTAAGTGTGCAGAAAGATGTTAAGAGATTACAATTTATCATTATTAAACTGAACACTGTAATTGCAACCGGACTTGCCATGAGGTTAATTATTCTTATTAATGATTAATAATTAAATAATATATTTGACAACAGTTTCATGCAGGTGTTGCCCTTCTTTCAAAGTAAGAGCAGCATTTCTCCTCCTGGTTGATGGATGAGGGAAACTTGCTGCAATTTATTATCTACGGTCGGGTCCATCTAGCTCAGCGATTAGTTCTCTTTGAGTAGCATTCAAGTGAGTTTAGTCTGCTGAGCTGGCTCTGTCTGGCCCAGGTTTTTGTTTGCCTAAGTGATAAGAGCTCATGAAGCTGAATAAGCGGCGTCTCTCTAAGTCTCATTAGGCATAAATGGTGCAGTAATTGTGTCTTTTTTGCAGCTAGATAACATTGAAGATATCCACATTTATCATCTGTTTAATTTATTATTGTGATTTGGATGAATGCAATGTGCTGCCTTGTTAAAACACTAAGCAGTGGGAGTCTTGTCTGCTGGATGTAGGGCAGCAGAGGCACATGGGACATGAATCTTTATTGTTTTATCAGCTTTTGCCACATATTCAAAGTGGAAAACACATTTGCATCTTATTTTACTGATGTTCCAAATCTTGATATTTTTATGTTTTGTCTGCCACACAGCTTTTAAGACTGTCTAGTTTTTTATTTTTACTGACAATATTCCCAGTTGGGGAAGAAAAGTGAACAATATGCAGTTTTTTCACAGCTGTGTTTTCTTGCCTTTTTCCCCTTTAATTTTAACCTCAGATATTGTGATGTCAGCATCTCTTGTGCTGACACAGAAAGCCAGATTGACTTATCTGTTTTTCATCTGTCATGACAGATGAGTCGTCTCATCCAGTAAGATGCAAAATTATGTCAGCAGTTTGCACGGAGAAAATTCCTCTCTTTCATCTAAATTTAGACCCTTATATAACCCGACACAATCTCTCCAGAAGTGATTTGTTTTATTGTGGCTTCTTTTTAAAGAGGGAACTGAGGGCGCGAGCCAATCAAGGCCCTGACAACGTGTAAATAAAGCACATAGGAAGAAGTTAAAGGTGTACAGAAGATGTCACGGACACATTTCTTGATAGTTATAGCCGTGTTGATTTTATACCAATTTTCACTGAAAGAAAAACACAATTTAAACTTTCTCATTAAATGTTAACATGCTGTAGTTTATTATATCATGACATTGGTGCATTACAGGGAAGTGCAATGGAATAATACACTAAACCATTACTATCAGTCCTATTTCACAAAGCAGCAATAAAATAAAAATTCATTCTTTCAAATTGAAGATGTCACATTGTGAGACGTCCAATGGAAATCAAACGTTGACCGCAGAGAGCGCTGCGATGGATCACATGGTGATAAAAGCCTATTTTCTGGCCCAGTACTCAAACACCAAAACCACAATAATGTAAAGCTCATTTGTCTCCCTGTATGATGTAGGTCTGACAAAAGTCAGTTTCCCATCCACTGTCAACAGACCATCACATGCTGGACTCTTTATCTGATTTCCAGCTAATTGGAGTTATTTGAGTTTCTGTAAGTGACTATTGATTGGACTGCTCTAAACCAAACGAATAACATGTTAAAACGGTAAATTGAGTGGAATTCCCCTTTCAGCTTCTCTGTAAACCGGTCCTCTGTCTTATTTGTACATTGTCCAGTATCATTTCACTGAATGACATTGAAGTCTTGAAATGAGATGTATCTGCCCTTCAGCTTCTATTGAAAAACTCTGATTTCCTTTTCTGCTAAATTAACTTTGTGATGCCAGGCGAAGTCAACCCTGTGTAGGGTTACAACTACACCACTTGTAAAGTTATGCACTGAATTTAACACAGATAATTGTACAGTATACATAAGAGGCAGGTGATTGCCTTATTCTTACACACAAATTGAGTTTGTTCTTGGTCTATTAGAGCGCTGCATTTTTGGCACATTAAAGGAATAGTTTGGATTTTTTTGAGGCAAGGTTGTGTCAGTGTACTACCTACATTAGATAGCAATCAGCCCCTAGTCTGGAGAAGGGGCAGGAGTATAGGTGCACGCAGCTAAGCGATGCACGGCTGAGGACGGGGGCCGACAACAGAACATATTAAATGGCCCACATTTAAAAAGATCTTCATCAGCGTAAGCGTTGCTATATTTAGAACATTTTCGCCACTTTACTTTGCTGTTAGACAGTCCTTTGCAACGGGAAACTGAGGCTGCTGTGTCACTTTTTCCAGATTCATCAGACTCCTTTGACAACAGTCATTTTACCTGACAGAATCACCTTGTTTGTTTGTTATTGTGGAATTCCATTGAATCTGAACCTAGCCTTGCAAAATACCTAACGATCCAACTGATCAAGGCAGCAGGAGACAGGTGCCTCCCATGTTCTGTGGGGTAGAATTACTGTTTTTGTTTCTGTTGTTTATTAGGTGGGTGGTTTTTTTCAGGTGTCTGAAAAGCATTTAGCTCATGCAGAAGTATATTGCTTGGTATTCATGCTGCTTTTCCTGCTGACTCTCAAAACTACCTCATTCCAACCTACTTCAAAAAACCCAAATTATCCCTTTAATGTATTCACGATTCATATTATCAGTTTTGGAGCATGTGCACAAGCCCCCCATTTGCCCAATAAATGCTATATTAACACCTCTATAGTATCATTCTTGCAGTGCTTTGTGGTCTGCCGGAGCTTTAACTCATTTTCATTGATGAACTTTATTTATTCATGGCTGCCTTTGGACAAACGTGTCATGTCCTGCCACATTATGTACACTTGCACTTCCTCACACAGATCAAGGTGACAAAGGTCTGCTGGACTTGCAAAAAGGAAGTGCCGGACCAGCCAACGCTGTGTTGATGCTTATTCCAGCACTTTCAAGTTTACTGTGGCGCCAGTATCACATGATAAGTTGCATACAGTGTTTTGGCTTTTAGTACACAGTGTTTTGGAATACACTTCTGAAGTATGCAGCTCAATAGTTAGAACAGCGTGACAGGCTTTCTTGGGCGCTGAATTTGTAACCATCTCCTCCGCTGCCTCAAGGCAAAAAACATATATCATGTCTTCAAAGTTAGACTTCCAGTTTGTTCCTCCCTAATTCTGTGTGAGTGCATCAGCAGGGTGGCCTTCCGTTTGTTGTCTTCCAGCCCTATCTCCTTTAGCGTTTCTCTCATCTTGCTCTCTCTATGTCACGCTGGCCTCAGAGGAAGGACTTTTAAACTGACAGGCCACCGAGCAGCAGCCGTTCGGCCGCACATCCCCTAGGCTGCTGTGATCCATCCTGACAGAGACAGACATAGAGAGGAGGGAGAGGGAGAAACGGGGGACAAAAGGGAGAGTGGGAGAGAGAGCGAAAGAGAGAGAGTAATAGCTACACTTACAAAAGGCTGTAACAGACTCAGAGGACAGAACATGTACTCTCTTTTTATCTGTGCACACTGTAATAGCCAATAAACAGAAAATGGGTCTCTGTGTGTGTGGTTGGACACTAATAAAGCGTATGATGGTGCCTTCAGGGCTGCTTTAAGTCTCCTACTGGGAGAGAGATAGTGAGGGGAGGAGTGGTAGAAATAGTAGAGGTTTTATTACCATTAATATGAAATGTTGTACTCTGCTGTAGTATAGTTTCTGTATCAGTCACACTCCTCTTTCAGAGAGTCGTACAATGTTTTGTCTTTTATTTCTTTTAGGTTTTAGTGAGAATACTAAAATTCACTAGAATTGTAATAAATTACTCACCTCTGAATACTTAAAATAAGAAAAATAAAATTAAAGTTAAAGGGACAATAACTTGAAAATATTGTTGCACACTTCATCAAGAACCCCTCTGCTGTGGTGCCCTTCAACCAGACATTTATACTAGAGAGAGTCTGACAGTTCTCTCAAGGTGTTTGTGGTTTTTGAGTTAATTAATGCACCACATGTCACGTCTTCAATTCATTTGTTTAAACTTTATTCACACTAAGATTTTACACGCATCAGCAGCCTTTCCTGGGAGAGAGTTGGTGAGATGGGATGGCAGACAGAAAGACTGAAATAGAAACAAAGTGTAAAAACGTGGTGAAAGGTATGAAAACACAGGAGGGTTTTCTTGCACTTCAAAAGTGTAAAATCTTAAAGGCTCAACACGGGTTTTTATTTGCTGTGTATGTATATAAAATTGTTTCATAGGAGGTATTTTGTTGTTGAAGTAAAGTTATGTTATTAAAAATCTCGAAATTAGTATTATGTGGGATTCATATGGCATCAGTGGTATGTTAGGTTCTCTGTGAGTGTGCATGTATACAGGGAAAAGTCCAACTCTGCATGCTGTCTCTTCTCTCCCCTCTTATTCCCCTAAACCTTCTGTCCTCTGTCTTACCAGTCCAGATTGCAAATTGTCCTCAACATGTAAATCCCGCAGTAGCTCAGGTTCACTGCAGGTGTATGTGAGACTTAAGCAGCCAGTTTGCTCCCTCAGAAGTGCTCGTTTTATGGCCAAATAGCTGCGGAAACCCCCTTACCTATCACTCTTCTAGCGCTGGATCACAGAGGGATGAGTGTGACAGGTAGTGTAAATTTTATGAACAAAAACAAAAATCTACACCGACTTCAGGCCGTGACCACCCAACTGTATGGAGATAAAAAAGCAGCCAGGGTTTGAAATTCTCTCTTTAGCTGTCAATTTTCCATTCTTGATTCCCCTATTTCTGTTGTTTGTACGAGAACAACCAAAGCAACACTTTGAATACCTCCCAGGAGAGACTAAAAAGGCTCACCATGATCCCCATACTAAAGTCATATCCCATTATATCACATATCATCACTTTTCACCCCCTCTTCCAGTGTGGCCATTTGGAACAACTACTGCATGAGCACATTTCATTTCACATCATATGAACTAGTTCTGCTCAAGCATAACCTGACCCTAAGCCTCTTTGATGCATGGGTAGTGAATGTGACTCATTTGTTGTCTTTGGCAGCTGTAAACCACAATTTTTGTTATTCAGGTAGGACGAATTCAGTGATTCAGCACACATTTACATCTCCTCTCTTCTGCTCTCAATGTAATAAATGGCTACTGACACACTGGATTACGTGTATTTGTGCTATTATGAGCATTCCCATTTCACCACATAAGTAACATAACTTCTCACTGTCAATGCAACATTACTCAACCATTATGTCGTGACTTGGCTCTCGGCCTTTCTTAACCTCACAGCAGCTTGCCCGAGGCTGCAGCAGGTGTCAGAGACAGCTTGCTCACACATGCATGCGTACGCACAGCAGCATGAACACATGCGCGCTGAGAAACACACTTTAGCCCGATTAGTTTGCCTCCCAGCTATGGTCACACATAAAGCACACCTACAAATTTACGAATGACAGTCTACGCCTCTGAGTTTTCTTGTCGTACGGCTGCAGCTATGTGTTAGGACATGAGTGCTCAAGGGGTAAACTTGAACACTTGAAGCTCAGTGAATTAATAGGATTGCCCTGATAACCTGGTTGCATCTTGACAGGAAAGGAGTGAACAGGAGAGGAGGGATTAATGAAGGAAGAAGAAAGAAGCAGAGAGGAGAGGAAAGGGAGATTACAGCTTGGAGGTGCTCTGCGTGTGTCATGTTTGGCTTGCTATAGGCTGAGGTTTTAGTGCTGCTGATGGTCGAGGGTCAGTTGGGGGTTGGGTGTTAGAGGGAATGACTTGGAGGCTCATTCATGGAGTCAAAAGAATATGAAATTAAATGCATATTTCTCCACCTCAAGGGAGAGGGAGAATTAGCCAGCGCAAGAGAGATGTTTGTAGGCAGACTCACAGGCTAGACTCCACTTCCAGAGACAGATCAAAGTGCAAAATCCTTATTCCTTCTTCCACATTCTTTTTGAAGCTGAATACATCTCAAACCTCCAGCAAATTTTCTGCTGCCGCAGCACATAAAAGGCAGTAAGGAGGAAGGGGGGGCAGGCAGGGTTGCTAGGCTGGCGAATGTCAGATGGCATTGGATACACAACGAGATGACTTCCCTGTATCTGCTCCGTGGATAACTGGTGCTTGGCCAAGTTAAAGGTGGCCATGTGGTGGCCATTCAGATTGTGTGCGTGTTTACTGACACAGAAATATATAAAATAGGATCACAGTTTTTCTTTATGTTAACCAAAAAGGTTATATTTCTTGCCCTGCAGGCATTGATGGTTGATGCTGGGTTTGAGTCTGTGTTCCATTCTCTTGAATATTACATAGAAAGAGACTTATTAGTAGATTTTATATTCTTTTGTTTTATGAGTTGATGCGCAGCACAAGCCCCATGATCCTATTTGTTAAAATGTTAAAATAATATATTTTATTTTATTTTTATACAGTTTTTTATTGAATAAATTGTAAAAGTTGTACGCATTGTACAACCCTTTCATCAATTAAGGGGAAAGTAGCAGTAAATGAATTAGTTATTTGTAATTTTGATATTCAGTCACCTGTTTTCGATGCTTGCTATTTCTTCTTCTTAGAAAGGTAATAATTTGCTGTTTTTGAGCGTTTATTAGTATCGTTGGGTTTTAACTTGTCGGATAAAACAATGATTAGCACTTGACAGGAAATAAGTATAAAAAAGCTGCTATTGTAAATGTTGTAAGAAAGTTAAATTATATAACTGACCACAAGTAAGCAGCCAGACAACCATCTGTTTGTGTTTCAGTCAAATTAAAAATGGTCAGATTTGTTATTTTGCAGTAAAAAGCAATCAGTGATGAGGAGATGTGAATGCGGCAATCCATTAATCACCGACAGTTTTATGATTCCATATGATGAATTCAAAATAAATGTTTCGAGACCACAGGACATGACATATTTCCTGTGCTATACTATAACAAAATGTTCCCATGTTACACTGTTCCCAAGCATTTGGGTTCAGTTTCTCTGGCTGGAAAACTGGATTGAGAACCTACTTCCTCTTCCTGTTCTTGTTTGCCACTTCCCAGTGTTCCGACAAAGAAAGTAGGGAGGGTGGCCACTGTAAGTCTGTGAAAACTTTTAGTGCAGTTTGCCATGGCAGAGTGTTTCAGCTGTACGTGTTGTTTGTTATCTGTGTAAGCTGCAGATTGGAAACTGTGTGAGAAACTGTGGATTCTACAACATATCATAAAATTGTGAAAATGCCCATTATAAGATCCCAGTATCCAAGGCGAGAACCTCACATGTCTATGGCTTACCAATGCGTTAAAGATTCCAAAACAATAAATTATCAAATATGAAAAAGAACAGCAGAAACTCCTAGTTTTGAGCAGTTAGCACCAATGAATGTTTATTATTTTTGCTCAAAAAATGATTGAACAGACCAAGTCAACTTAACTTCCTGATTGTTTCAGCTCTAAAGCTGTTACCTGAAAACGGCTCTTTATTGACCTAGTCAATTAAGTTGGAATCTCTTAATGGTTCAGCCACTTAGAAATTGATCATTAGTTACATTCTTTTAAATGTCTTTAAAATAAGTGGTCTGTAAAGTAAAACTATTAAGTCAAAATAGTTTACACTGTTTGCCCATAAAGTTGGAATAATTTAGTTTTCAGACACAGTCCTCTTTTTATTCCTATTTTCACTTTTAACCAGGTGCAATGATGAGTTTTGAGAAGAGATACACTTTATCTATCAAGAATAAATCACATTGTCACAAGCATTTCATGAGAAGAGTAAAAAAAATATTTTATTCCAACTTTATGGGCAACAGTGTATGTTCAATAAAGTAACTGATTTATTGTCTTAGCCCTAAAAATGATCTTTGATCAGATTTATTAGGTCAATATAAAATAATTTATCTATCTATTTATCCATCTTTAGTTGATTTTTCCTGTTCTTCACATTGATACTGTATGTGGACTTATTAACAGCAGCTATTTTAAGACTGCTAGCCACACTGTAAATTCCTAACTACAATTTCTCACAATTTTACAGGCAATTATATTTTACAATAAAATGGGATAGAGTTGGACAGGGGTCCCAATATTTTTACCAGATACAGTGGCTAGATTAAGCAAACTTGAAACATTCATGTTACAAATGAAAATATTAGCGTTTTTATACACAAGTCAAAGGTTTTATAACCCTGTTTCCCATTTTCCTTCACTTGTGACTTTTACTCTTTTTTGGCTTCTCTTAACTATCTGTTTCTGAGGCAAAGGAATGAGGTCAGGGAGGATTTCAGCCAATCCTGTTAGAGACTGCTGATTTATTTCCTGGTTAATGGCGCACAAAGTCCGTGCTTAGAGCTGCTGTCCTTTGTCGTCTTAGACAGAGGAGACTGGCGTTCGTACGGATAACTTCAGTGCAGTCAGCACTGGCACTCAGGCAGCGTGTTGGCAGCTAATTCACTGGCATTTTATCCAGACATTCAGATCTAAGTGAGGTTGGCATCCACAGAAGGCAAGTTGCCACGCCGTAGAGCTGGCATCTAAAGAATAGCCTCTTCCATTAACCATGTAATGTGTTTAAGGCTGCCATGGCAGACATAATAGCTATTATAGTTGTAATACATTCCACTTGTCAGTTCTGCATCGACATGATGGAAACATCTCCTGAGTAGGTCCCCTGAGGCGTTTATTAAAACTTAAAACACTTTCAAGACTTTCTATTGGCTAGCACTGGAACAAACTGACAGTTTTGGTTGTTCACTGGCTTAGTCATATCTGTTACTGAATTAGTAAATTGCTGAGCTGAAAGAGACTTATGGTAAATTGTTGATACACGGACATTGTAAAATGTTTATAAAAAGCATTATCCTAACCAGAACATAAAGATGGCATCAAAGTACTTAACCATTTATGAAGCAACATTACCATTATATTTGAAATGTAATATTTTCTTTAATTGTTCCTGAAAATTTTCAGGGAAAAAATGATTACAGGTCACAGCTCAAATAAAGGTTTATTAACTGTATTAAAACGCCTTCTCGCAGTGGTCCACAGCTTCTGTGCTAGAGGTGTAAACACCAAAACGCTGAGCTCCAGACTGGGCAGACCGAGTTAGCTAGCTAAGTTGTGGCAGAACTGGAGGATAGACAGCGTATTTCATGAGTACTTCATTTATGAAAATCCATTTGCCTGTTGTGGCTTCTTCTTGCTGTTAGTGCTCAAATGATTACCTGTCCACTTGTGACTGGATCACCCAGCATGCAGGTTAATGTCAGGTGCAACATGAACCTTAGTCTAATTTAAGCCCAGTTTTAGGATGCAGAGTAATTTTGAGGTGTCAAACATTGATACCATTGGTGTACAACTTTGTACATATAAAAAGAGCCTTTAGTATAAGTGAGCTCATCAGGTCACAGTTTTGCTCACTGTGAGTGAAGGCAGTGTTTTTCTGTATGTTTGTGCTGTTGTCTAGAACAGAGGTCAGGTTTGAGTTGGTCAGATGGGAGGAAGTGGACAAAAGCTATTTGGAGACTAACTCTAATCTGGTTAGTGTGGTTTCCACCCTCTGTCCTTTCTCTTTCTCCTATCACCACTCCTGCCATGTTGGTCTGATCTCTCATGTGCACAACAGTCCTTTACACTATTGACTGCTGCGGGGGACATTGCATAGTTATGCACAGGAAATGCCTTTTAAAGGCTTTAAGTGTTTTCTCTTTTATGTCGTAGTAACACTTGTTGCATGGGAAGCTAAACTCAAACTTAAATATTTGGAGTGCGTTGGTTGATTACTAGAGAACATTGCGTGAAGAACGATTTTGGGCAAAGCTGATGGAAAAATGTGTGAACAAAGTTGTCTCAACATTGTTAAAATATAATATGATTTATTAACAACCTTTTGACATAATAACAATAAAGACTGTGAAAAGTGTTCTTTTTCCACTGTTTGTGTTGGAATGGCATTCAGTTTGTCCTGTACCAGTGATGACCTCAATTGGGACAACAGAATCTCTCAGGCAGTGCAGAACAGCTACAACAAGCCACAACAGAAGGAAAACTACTCTTTCATCCCCTTGCTCTTGTTTCCTTCTGTGACTCTATCTATTTCTATCATCCTGGGTCCTCCACACTCGCTGTCAGCCCTGTGTAAAGGGAAGGTCATATATTCTCTTACATTTCCTGTTTTGAAGAGGACGCCCAGGCTCAGAGCCACGTCATGGTTGCCATATCAGGCACTGCTTTTAGGTGAGTTGTTTTAAGGAGTATTGGACTTTTGATCAGCTTTACTGTCTATAAAATGTCCCATAATCGGTAAAAAGGCACGTCACCATTTCTTAAAGCCCAAAGTGATGTCTTGCTTATTCGACCAAAAAAATCCAGCGAACACCTACAAAAGAGAAGATGAATCTAATGTTTGGTATCAAAGTAGCTGCTAATTTATTTTCTGTTGACTGATGAATCTATTAATCGACTAACCACTTCATCTCAAGACAGCTGGTCTGTGTCATAACAAGAACACTTCATCACACAGTACACTGACAGACTGCTGGTGACTAATGATCTCTTAAAAGTGAGACTCAGTGAAACAAAACTAGGCGGCATTCTGTAATAGATGTGATGCAAAATATGACAAGAAATTAAGATTTGAATCTAAAAGGAACTACATTCTACCATTGTAAATTATGATTTTCCAAATAAATGTATATGCTGGAGACTGAAAAATGACCTTCAAAGTTGTCTTCAAAGCATCCATTATAGTGATCGAAAATGAAGAAGTGGTGACTGTGCAACCTAAATTCACGACACAGAGGATGCTCTCCTGAAACGGCTCCAAAAATAAACTGATACTACATAAATAATCTGAACTGACATGATATGCACTCTATCTTTCTTGTAAAGTTTGGCTTTTTCTTATGCTTGTGTCAACATCAAGAAAATAGCTCTAGGGCAAACGATACTAGGGACACACGGATACTTGTGGCATCTGTGTTCTCCTCACTTGACAAGAATGTTATGAACTGGCTCAAAACTTGGTGTTTTCCTTAAAATTACGAGGTCAGGTTTAGCCAGAGCCGGGCATTTCTGGCCCCGTGTCCTCCGCTTGGATTCCAAGTCAGATTGTCCCGCATTCCTGCTGTGGATTTTTCCAGCGGCAGCCGGCGGTCCGCAGGATGATTTCACCCCACAGACGCTCCTTTTTAAAAAAAGAGAGAGAGAGGAAAACCTCCCCGGTTGTCTGTGTTCGCTGTGTCAGCAACAGGCGTGGCAGTGCCAAAATGAGACCGAAAGAGAGGTTGAAAGAGGGCTACAGCGTGTAAGTGAGAGAGGGAAACTGGGACAGAGCATAAAAGTGAGAGAAGCTGATAAGAAAAAACAGAAGCAACCGAAAAATTAAAAAAGAGTGAGTGTTAAAACTGTCAAAGAAAGACGTGAATATAAAAGAAAAATAAATGGATGAAGAAATACTGTATGTGAGGAAAAAAAAACAGGGACAGAGAAACTGAACTTCCTGCTCCTTGTGGTGGCCTAGCTTCTTTGTGCCTGTTGCTAGGTTACCATAGCTATGTGGCCTGGGACAAGAGGAGGGAAACCGTGAAAGCCTCAAAGATGTACAGTGTTTCTTTTCTTTATTCCCAATGCTACACAGATAATTTCCAACTATTAGAGTCAATTATACAGCCAGTGCTGTAATTTCACCCACAGATACTGGAAAGTGTTGTGGAAGTTCAGTGTGTCATTGTGGAGATGAAGATATGAAGTAAGTGGTCAGATATTTTTACATTTACACTACATTCTGATCAGACATTTTCCAGTTTTTTGGGAACATGTTTTATTTATGGATTTTGAGGCAGATATGATGCTGAAACAATGAGTTGGTGAAAATTTGATTAAAGGAAAAAATAACCTTCCATGTCATTTCCAAAGCAAAAATGTAGTCCTAGTTAAGGAATTTTCTGTTTTTCTCTTCTCATTTGTGCTAATCAGTATATCAGTATATATAAGACAATCAATTTAAAGAGATAAATAATTAGTTTAGCAAAACAATCAACATAATTATTCTGAATGTAACCATATGTGGCAGTCCTGCTTGAGAGATTTAAAAATCTGAAAAAATTATTTGACACAAGCCGATGACACAAACGTTTTTGACGAGGACATGACTGCTTATCCATTGAAATATTTGACCTGATGCTTTGGAAGTAGCAAGTAGCGTACAGTAATGAATGTAAAATCAAAAGGCCTAGTAAGTCAGACATAATAAGAATAATCACTAAAGGATGGTTACTTATTTTGAAATAAGTAAATTTCCTCAATAAGCCCCTAAAATATCTTTTTATTCCAGTTCCTCTCTGATACCTTGAATCCAGCCGGAAACCTTTTACATCTTCTACAGCTGTTTCTCAGCTCAGTTCTCTCCGTTCCTCACTAAATCTATATGGCTTTCTTCCTCCTGCTTCTCCCTGTTTCCCCCAACTCTTCCTGCCCCCTCTCCACCAGCTGACTCTCAGTTCATTCTGGTTGGACTTTGTGTGTCATTGTTCACTTCTTTTTGTCCCTGGGCTTTATTTAGCCATTGTTAATCAGTTTGTTGGCCTCTGACCACCATTCAGCCAGTTTCTGATGAGCAAAGGTTTATTACAGGGCAAAGAAAAGCCACAATTGACTAGAACAGAGCCTCATTGACTTTTTAATCTCTGTGAGATTTGGAGGATTTCTTGGAGATGATTTCATGTTGTTTTCCTGCCCTTTTCCTGTTTCTTTCTCCTGCTCCTTCTTTAAATTCCTTCCATGGAGTTCCTCCTTGGGATGGGCAGTTTGACACTCATTAAACAGGAATGAAGATGCAAGTGGGGTGTGTGTTTGCTGTGTATGTGTGTTTAGACAGAGTAGACCCACCATATGGGAAAAAGAAAAGGTTGTGACTGCTCTCTGCTAATTACAGTGAACTTTACAATACACACACATACAGATGCACACAAACACTTGTCCCTTCAGTTGCTGCATTGACACATTCAAATGTGATGAAAGCCATCTGCTGAGATAGACAAAGGGAGTGTTTTCAGATTTTGTGTGTGTATGTGTGTGCGTGTTGGCTCTGCTTTGTCAACCCCACTGCTGTGTCATGTGTTGGCCCATGTTTGCTTTTATAAATGGTTCCAAATGCTGGCCAGTGAGTGCCCCTGTTAGTTCCTGTATATGTGTGTGTGTGCGTGTGTGTATATGAGTGTGTGTTTACTGTCATGCCTCCACATGCCAGGGAGTTCCATCACAACTTAGCGGTGTTTATGATCCTCAGAGCTGCTGCTGGCAAACACACAAAGGTTTTTACAACATTATCCTAGTAAGTTTAAAAAACAAATGTTCGTAATCTGCTCATGTTAAGACCCCGACGCCTCCGACGTACACACACATTTTCGGATTTTCTGAGAAAGTTCTTGAAATGAAAGTTGCGATCTGAAGAACCAAAATCTGACGCCATTGTTTAATCCACTTTACTAAAACAAATGACGTATAGATTCATATGTAATCTGGAGAGATATTTTGAAACAGTTTCAAGTTTAAGTACTGAATACTGAAGTTAAACGTGTGTTAAAAATAAAGCTGGCAGTGACTGGCTGCTGTTGGGAGTTGATGTGGGGCATGACTGAGGTACTGAACCTCAGGTCTATGTGTCAGCCTGTAGTTAAACCACCAGCAGGGATATTTATACAAGTGGTGACAATTAGGTTGTGATTGAGCGGTATGTAGGAACTGTGTGTGTGTGCACACAGGTTTGTGTGTGTGTGTTTTTTAACATTTTGTCTTTTGAAACTGCTACAGTTGACTTGGTAGAGTATACTTTGGGTTGCCCTGGGGCACATGTTTGTGGTCACTGTTGAGAGATTTACAACTAATTTATTAAATAAATATTGTATAGTATAAGTATAGAATTAATGTCTGTTACATTACCTTTGCCATTGCAAATCTACAACTAAAAACAGTTTAGTTTTTGTTTTCTGTCCATGTTAGTAATATACCCATGCACACTGTTACTACAAAATGTATTAAGATTTGTTCATAGATGCCTTGGATTCCCACTAAAGCTAAAGGACCAAATTTTGTGCTGATTGTGTGCAAGTAGCCAAAAGGTTTCCACCCTGTAAAGCCTGACAAATCAAAGAATAGCCGGAAAATTCACATTTTTTGGAACTGAATTGTTTACTAAACCTTTTAAACCCCCCCCCATTTTTTTTTTTATTTCTACTGACCGGTTAATGTTATCTATCATAACCTGACTAATGGTTTCTGTACCTCTGGCTGCAGTTGGAGAAGATTTCTCCATTTTGTTTAAGAAAGTGCTGCCATTTAGTGCATCCCTTTGAACTCCATCCAATGACAGCTAACATTAGGATTAATGGTAATAACTTTGGTAGTCCTCTGACTTTTTGATCCAGCGTCATCATCAGGTCTAAAATTTATTAAAAATTTTAAACATTTGTTTATCACTGTGGTTTATGACTAAATTCCAGCACAACTGATGGCATTCTTGTCATCCTTTGCTCTACTTTATGTTTTGTCCTAATTAGCAAATGTTAGCGTGCGAACACAATAATGTAAGATCATTACAACTGTAAACTGTGTGTTTGCTAAACAGAAGCATCTTAACTTTGTCACTGCATGTATGTCAACATGTCGGCATCAGCACTTTAGCTCAAAGCACTGCTGTGAATAAGTATGACCTTGCAGAGCCACCAGCATGGCTGTAGCCTGTAAGCTGGGCTAATATATATAACTTGCTAATATGTGTGCTAATCTGACACATGCTTAAAAGAAATTGAATTTAACTCTTGATTGTGTGCACATGTCTTAGTGTGTGTCACGTTCCTATGTGTGCAGGGATGTTGTGTGTATGTGAAGAGTTAGCCACAGCTTGGAGGTTGTCTCGAGCATCTTGGCAACAGCTTGTCCTAGTGACATATTTACTGTACAGACAGCCAGCTTAGCTGTTGGAAGGTGATTGGATAAAATATAACTCTGAGCTGTTTTTCCTCTCTTACTCTCCATTTCTCTGCCAGTCTGTCACTCTTTCTATCAGTATCTGAGTGACGTTATTGCTGCTGAATCCATCTCAAACTTACATAGTGTCGAAACAGCCGTGGACATGATATCATTCAAACTGACTTTCTTGTTCGTACACAGTTGGAATACACACTTGTGCACTGTTTTTCAAGTCAACCATAAAATTAATACCATTCATGTTACAATAGTCCGATGGCTGAAAAGGCTGAGTTTGATTTCACTGTGACTGGTAATCCACCTTTAACCCCTCAACATTAACCCACTTTACACAGCCTGGGGCCACTATGACAAAGTATTAGATGGTATAGACTTAATGTTACTGGACAGCAGCGAGCCATTTTTCTACTGTTCTCCAGCTGTGTTGGAGGATCATATTACAGGCGGATGATGGACCTGAAATGTGTGTCTGTAACAGGATCTACACTGATGGGCAGATTTGACCTTAATCACCCGTGTATGCTGTACTGTAGGCACAAGAAGAGCGATGACAGTGTAAACATTGTGGGTCAATATGTGCACCGACCCGGTTTTCTTCCCATAAAGCTGACTGAGCAAAATAGACAGACGAAGGGTGACCTTTGACCCCTATCCCTCCTCCCAACCTGCACTCACCACGGCAACAACCGAAAGAAGCCATCTTCACTTCCTTTGCTTTTTCTCTCTCTCACACTTTCCCTGCTTCTGTGGCTCATTGTTGTCCTGAAAGAAGTGTTTCCTCCCTGCTAAATGTCAAACTGACATTGTGTTCTTTGTCCAGCAGGAAAGCCCAGCAGCGTACTTTAGGTTTATGCTCAGTGTTTGACGATGTTCACCTTGTTTTATTTTTGTTCTCCAGAGGTTTTTGCTTTTTTGTTGAGGACGGGAAGAGGCTGAGCAGAAATAACATTAGTTTCAAACTCATATGGTTTCAATTAGATTGTATTTCTTTCAGCATAAAGCTATTAGGATGCCACTATGGTGATATTTGAGTTTGACAATATTGACCTTTCCGGTATCAGCTTGTCTCTATCTGTGTACAGTATGTCCCTTCCTCTGCCTCCCTGTCTCTTGATCCCTCTCTCGTTTATACACACAGAACTTGCTGTGGAAGAAAACAAGAGTGTTTGGTCCGGGGCGAGGTCGTTAGCTGTCACATATCAGGATCACTATTACAGGATTTTATTAAGAGACATGAAGGGATTTGGCAGCACTATGGTGATGGTAACATTACATTTAAACTATGCTTGTCTCAGTGGATCTGCCCTGTCTATCATCACCATCACTACCAAGTTATATAATGAAGATTTAACTGTAATATAATCTTTAATGAAGTTATGTGTTTAATAAAACAGCCTTCTTAATGGTAGTAATGTCATATCATTGCAACGTTAGTGCATAATCCACATAGAAAACTTACAATATTCAAAATATTGGCTGTCAGATCAATAATCTGTTTTTTTCCTCTAAAATTTTATTGTATCAGGAAAAATTCCATATTGTAAATTGAGATGGAAAACAAGGGTATAGAAATTAACATGAAGAATGCTTCATCTTGTCATTCTGACTGTTTGTAGATCAGAAACAATTACATGTTTATGATTATTCTTTTCAGTTTATTCCATCTTCAGATAGTATATTTAACAGTATATATTTTACCCAACGGACATGTTTGCGCATCTAATAAAACATGCTGAACATTGTAACAGTTTCAAAACTTCATTATAACCTCTTCTTACCAACAGGGCTTGAACTCAGCTAACATGAAACACACTGTTGCTGGAACTGTGCTTACAACTGTTAGATCCATATAGACTTGGAGAAATGTGCTAGCCTGAAGCCACATGTGGAAGTAAATTAAATTCAAACACCACATTTTTCTGTTGGTGCTGGAACAATGGCAACCACAAAGCAATATTTACACAGTGCCATAAATTTCTTCAAGATCAAAACAAAAGTGTCTGAAGTAAAACTCCACTAGACCATTATGTTGAGCACGTCAATACATTGTTCTTTAAATATAGCCAGTCTAGGAAGTAACATCCTGTCAAATGATAATATTTTATGAAAAGAACTTTTTACCAAAGTGAGTGGTAGCAGAGTAGTGTGTTGTATGATGATGTTTGCAGTCTCTCACTGTATGACACAAATTCCTCTCCTTGCTCGGCTGCTGGGTCATGTAAAGAATTAGATGAGGAGACTGAAATCTGTCTTTGTCCCCACAGATGAATGGTGTGCATGTGTGTGCAAGTGTGTGTGTGTGTGTGTGTGTGTGTGTGTGTGTGTGTGTGTGTGTGTGTGTGTGTGTGTAATTGTCCCACTTGATGAATAGGGTTTCTATTCACATGCTTGTGAACAAAGCTACTGCAGAGTTCAAGCTACTGCTGGATATCCTGTTGATATCACACAAGCCCATTCTTTCAACAGTGTATGTGTGTGTTTGTGGGTTAATACACATAGCAACCGTTGTACAGTCCTGCTGCATGTTTGTGGTTAATTACAGATTCCTTTTGTGTAGCTTACAGTGGTGTGTGTGTACTATGTATTTTTGTGAGCAGGACGCCTCATTCCAGCAGCATCCAAGCCACTATCCCTCAAATGTCATTATGAAATTGCAAATGGAGCATGTGACTGGCATATTGAAAGCTGACAGGATTCCCCTGAACTCTAAGCATCTTTAAGAAACCTCTGTTACACTCTCAGAGAATCTCCAGACAGATATCGCTGCTAACTGGGTTTAGTTCATCATGGTTGTTACCTCATTGTTCTTCAAACCATATTTATTGCATTTCTAGTAAGTGAAGGTGATGAGTGGATGGACCTGGTCTGTAACATTGTTGATACACATCACATTGAATGATCTATCAGATTGTGTGTGTTTATTATCACATTCCCAGACCTCAGCAATTAACTCGTTAAACAAAATCTTAACTTTCTTTTAATACAGAAAGTTCAATAATAAAGACAACACAGAGGTGGTAATGATCCAAAGCTCTATCATTATATATTTTTTAAATGAATCTGTTTTTTCTTTTCATTCTCTTTTATTCTAATGGCACTAGTTTAAGGAATCAGAGCAGCTAGAAGCTAAATGTAACACTTCACTAAATAGTATACAAGTTCCATTTATTGTATTTTACATCAAGTCAAGTCCCGGCATTCAAAAACACAGTTTTCATGTCTAATTTAATGTGTGAGCCTTACATTTGTGTTCTGCAGGGTTTTTTAGGGCTCTATCAGTGTTGGCCTAAGATCGTGTTTTAATTCTTTCTTTCATTTTCTCAGGGCTCTAGGTTGATAAGCAGGAAAAGCCTTTGCAAGTATGAGTCATGATATACAGCCCCTAGAAGTGTATGAGAGAGCTATTGTTTAAAAAGCAAAAAAACAAACAAAAAAAAAATAGATTCAGCAATTATAATATCCAATTTAAATACTTCTAAAATTGCAATACTCAACAATTGCAATATTTACACCCAGGTCATATGAAGTATGGAATTATAGAGCAGACCATCCCAGACTGAGAATGCATTAATTTACACACTGCAAATGAGCGCATCCGAGTGCAAGACATGGTAGTCATTCCTATACAAGTCCCAGGTTTTGTACTTGACGCTGTGTATTTGTTTATTTTTGTGTCTTAACTGGGATTTGTCATTAGCTCAGGAAGTGAAAAAGAGAAGAATGAGGGGAATTCTGCCATACAAGTGTGAGAGAAGACGGGAAGAGGACAGAGAGGCGAGTGTCAACAGGGCCGTTTATTTATAGCTGTCACTGTCCTTAGCTGTCCTTCCTGCCAGGACAGAAAAACACGCGCACACACACACACACAAAATAGTCGTGACACGATAACTATCCATGCATCTTGCATCTGGACACCCCCAACAATGTGGCTTTTTTATCTTTCAGCTGCAAATCTGATTTGGCATATGAAAAATATTTCAAGTATTTTCCATCTAATGCTTGATTTTTATCACCTAAACAACAGTCCTACGCAGCAATACCAATGATGGAATGCAGCTCTAGCTGCAGGGACAACACAGCACGTAATTCAGTTCTATTGGTAGTCTATTTACATGGGCTGTGCAAATCAATGAATTTATGTTTTGTATAAAAGGGACAGAGTTAGTCAAAAATAGCCAATATAAGGCTAAAGGTTAAGACACCGACCACAAAATGCCTTTTAGAGTGCAGCTGAGAAGCTTTGTTGCAAGTTTGCTACAAATAAACCAAGGTACAATGTCACTAGGAGTCCATGGTTAGGTTCAGTATTAACCTCAAACACCAAATGTCACTGTAAACACAACCACACTCTATTTTTCTTGGTGGTGTGTTGCTAACTATCCGTGTATGTAACTATCCCTGGGTATCTGTAATTTATTTATTTGTATATTAGTAATTTGGATGAACTAACCTTTGGACACACATAACATACATACATACCTTTGGACAAACATAAACTGCTGCTGCATTTAGAGGTTATTAAATGCACACATCAGAGATCATCAGTGATGTCACACAACCGGCTACCCAGTCCTTGTTAAACTTTGGATGCCACTCCTGTCTAGATGTTGGCAGACTTATCTTTTAACCTGGGGCCTGAACTTTTGAATCACTGCATTGAACTAGTTACCATAAATGGTAAGGCGTCAGCGCTCGCTACATCTGTAGACATTCTCTTACACGAAAGCTTTTCTGGACAATGTACTTTTTGTGGCATGTAATTCCTTCTTTGTTTTGTAGTAATTCATTTGTGTTGGCGAGCTGTTACAGAATCATATAGGCCAACAATGTGCTTTTGATTTAGAAACACAGTTTGAGTGAGCTGAGAGCCCTGCTTTGGGCCTATGTGTGCCTGTGCACAGATGTGTGAATGTACAGTATATGTGTGTCCGAGTGAGCTGCCGTTGCCAGCGTCTTTCAAGAACGTGGCTACAGGGAGCGATATGACACGCATGATGTATCTGCATCTACAAGCCAGAAAAAAATTCTTAGTTACCTCATCACATCTTTTGCCAAAACGTACAGTGAGACATCCTCCAAGGGCAAGTAAGCTAAACACAAATGGATGCTTGCAAGTTTGTTTTTCATCACAGTTTTGAGGTCATTGTTTCCAAAGTACAATAAAGTCATACTTCACAGTCATCAAGGTATTTAATCAGTGTGCTGGCACAAATAGAGATAAACAGGGAAAATATTTGAGGCAGGTAAATACGACTAGGACCTTGTAAAAGTTTTGTTATCTTGTTAGCAACAGTGTGGTGTAACTGACAAACAATGATACAAACAGTAATGCAGTCATAATAATTTCAGCACACACTGCAACCCAAAGGATGAAAGGAAGAAGCAGCTTGTAAATGATATTGCCCATAATGTAGATTGTTATACATTATGATGCTGAAGATTACTCCAAACCTTACATATTGTCAATAACATGCATTTTGCAATCATACTGCAAAAACTAGCTTGCAAGAGTTCACATGATCTTATTTTCAGCCTTTCAGTCTGTCGTCCGCAAAATCTATGGGACAAATCAAAGTGAGGATGGTTCATCTTGAGGAAGCTAATTGGCCTAATTTCAGTCATGCATTTGAAACTTTAAGACTTGACGATGTCACAGCGATTTGGCTTTTTGATCATTTCTTCAGCTCTTTTGGGGTTTTATGTAGCCAGTATTTTAACTTACAATACGGAAGGTTTATTCTATTTCTCCAGACCACACAGCCATATGTGACTCTTCACCTAAATGGACATCTACAGTAATGACATTACTCTTAAGGGTGTAGCACTTTCCCCTTAAAATCTGTGTCCTTTGGATGCTGATTTTACCGACGAATAAGCTGTGGCGAGTGCTGTGCTTTTTAATGCCCATATAAAATATAATGGTCTTGACAAAATCCAGGTCTGCCTTTTTAGTCGGACCTAATATAAAAGTTATATTAAAGTTCATGTGCACTGGTCCTAATGAGGACAGTCTAGTCAAAGTTTAAACACTTATGTTTCCAAGAAGTGAGTTTTCTTGGCTCCTTTTTCATGAAGTTATGAGCGGTGTTTTCCACATGTACGCTATGTAATATGCAACTTGTGAAATGAGTAACATTAGTAATGTTTTTGCAGCAGTTGGGGAAGTTTAAAACTGGAAGTGAGCTGTTTAATGTTTCCACAGAACATGTGTTTAGGTGACCCCCTCAGTTAGTTCTGAGGAGGTGCTTTTCTCTAAACACATTGTTCTGGGTCAATGTTCACAAGTCATATAAGAGGAAATGCATCATGCACCAGTTTATGGACTTAACCAATCAGCGCTCATGTCTGTGCTGAAGCTGCTGTGGAAGTCCTTTTTAAAATGCAGTTTCTGTAATGACACACGATTCTGGTTAGGCTAAAACAAATATACAGCCACAAATTATGCAAACTGTGTCTGTTTCATAACTGTATTAAAGTCTCTTTACAACCTCACTCCTAAACCTCCTATTTGTCTTTTGAATTACATGTTTTTTTCATCAGAAATTGTAGGATCAGTTTTTGAATTCAGGCCTTGGTGGCAATTGTGAAAATCATTGTTTTTGCTCACTCTTGAGGCTTAAAGCGTATTTCTGGTGTTATCAATAGTGCCGTGTGCAGGTTGCTGCATGATAATAACTGTCAACTGCTATCATTTGCTATCACTGTGCATTAGGTGAACAGCAATACTGTGAGCTGAACATAGTTCCAGTAGGGTTGAAGACAGCAGGTTTTCACTCAAAGCAGTTGTTTAACTGTGAGGAGAGTATTTGATATTAAATTTAATGACAGTTATTAGGATGTAAAACACATTAATAAATTTAGTACACATATAGATAGAGTGAAAAGAATAAGTTACAGTTATCCTGATAGTTGCTAAATTCGACATTTAACTCCTTAGAATGTTGTATTAGCAGCACATTAGCTCCAGCAGCTCCACACAGTGGCTAGCAAATTAGCAACTTTGTGAATTTAACACTGTCAGTCTAAAGGCCAGAGAACTGTTCTAGTAGTGGTTGCTATGGGCAACAGAACAGAAACCCAACTGCTGCTGGCAGAACAGAATGTATGAAACAATGAAATGAGGTGGAAGTTGACGCCTCGTTCACTGTTGCACAGTAACTATTAGAGAAGTAAACGTCCAATCACAAACTGATGATGTATAGTGTCACTGCATCTGAGGCTGTATTCTTTTAGAAATACCCTTCTGTTTTCCTGTTCCCTAGTCTGTGGTTAGTTTTGATTGTGAAGGAGAGCATGTTTGAGTGTGGCACGTTTAGGTTAGGCACGTTTCACTCACAGGGTGAGGAGAGGAACTGTCTGTGGTGGCAAGGAGAAGGACGGGAGATGGTGGCAGAGGCCAGAAATAAGAGCATGGAGGCAAGAGAGAGGAGGGTACTGTGTGTAGGGATATATGTCTTGTGTAACTGAGTGGGGACTGAGCATCAGTCACACTGAGGCCGCCCAAGATGAAAATGATTCTTATTAATATGTGTTGTCAGAAGCTACAACAACTTTTCAGGCCTCAAATGTGTCTGCTTAATAGTTAAAGGGGTTCTGGTTGCTACAGCTGTGCTTTAGAAACATTTAAATGAATGATTTCCTACCTTCTGCACAAAGGAAGCACAAATTTTAATGTAATTTACAGAAAATCAGCGAAAGAAAATACCAAGTAGAAGAAAGAGGAAGAGGAACTCAGGTGCTTTTTAACCACAGCAGAGGGAGTCATTGAAGGAGCACCAGTCAAACCTCAAATGGTGGAAAACAAGATGAAAATATTTTATGCACAACATTTATGCGAAATGATGGCAGTCAGTGCAAACAATTGAGATTAGGCAATTATGCAATAATTATGACAGGACCAGCCTTGTCCTCAAACTAATTTTCAGCTACAGGGTCACATTACACTAACACCCTGGTATGTCTGCGGGGCTTTCACTTGCTTGTTGAGTCATAACTAGTATCTCACAGATGACTTACCAGGTGCTGACATGTCTGGCCTCCAAAGCTGTAGATGCACACGCACTGCGGCTGCACAGAGAAGGTGCTGCCCTGCTTTTAGATCAGAGATGGCATAATGTCTCAGACCTAAAGACAGGCTCATCAGTGTGGAACCACACCGCGAGTGAGCAAAATCTGTTTGCCTATTTACTATTTGTCTTATTCCTATTATTATATAACACTGAGTTCCACTACAGACTTCTGTAGGACAGAAAAATCATTGATTTATTGGTTTTATTTGAAATTGTTCAGTACAGATGGAGAGAATAGTTCACTTTTATTATTTTTACAACAGCTGTTATTGTTTGTGTCTTGCTTAAGTGAGATACAAACAACTTTGTTATGGTTCCATTTTTATATATTTTGTCACAACACAGCACAACTACTGTTGAATAAATGGAACAAATTCACGTATTAGGGTAATACTGAAAGAACTGGTGTTCTCTTTATTTTTTTACTGGACACTGGTACTTTAAAACCGCAGTTTATCCTTCAAGGTTGGAGTGTGGTCTCAGTTTGGTCATACTTTAGTTATTTTGACGCTACAGAGCCACTGTGAGTCACTGCTGACTGACATCGTAGATGTTTTTCTGAGTCTGTCCCAAGAGAGACAGCGGTGTGTGTGTGTGTCTGTGTGTATGTGTGTGCCAGTATGTGCGTGTTTCTGGCAGCACATGCAGGAGCTGCTGGGCCTGTGTTTTATTTCTTTGACTGGCAAGCTGTAGTGCTTCTTTCCAAAGGCAGAAATGCACGCGCACACACACGCACACACACACACACACTACATGGAGGACCTGTGGTATTTACATAAACATGGCCAATTACACTCTGTCTGTCTTCTCTCTCTACACTCTCTGTCCTTTCCCTGACTCCCATCTGTCTTTCCATGGGACTCGTGATCTATCCTCTCTTTTCATTCCTTCTCTATTTATTTCCTTCTCTGGATTTCATTTGAAGTCCTATCAATAGTATGTAAAACACCACATTACACCACTGTGTTTGCCTGTGTATGTATGCCGTTGTTTCTCTCCTTAAAAAGATGGACGTCCCTGCTGCTGTTAACCACATCATACTTTTACACTTATTTGGCTTTCTTCTTTGACAGTGGAAGTAAAGGAACAATTAGTAATCCCTGTTACTCTTTGATTCATCCAGTCTCTGAGTCATGATAACATGCAGTTTCTGAGGCTTCATTCCGATCCTGTGTGCGCGGCTGACCTCGGCCTGTCCAGCAACAGGAGATATTGTAATGAAGGCGACCCTGCCTTGAGTTTAAATGGAGGGGAAGCCAAACTTGCTGTGAGTGTCTGTCTCCTAGGAGCTCTTAGCGCCTCATGTATTATTTGAAAGGCATCCATCTGTCCGAGGCTTTTCACCGCCTCACTTGGCTAATGTGCCTTAAGTTTAATGGAACTTTTTGCACTTTTCAGCACACATGCATGCACACACACACATATATACATACACACCAGAAAGCCTCCATGCAAATGTAGGAGCTGTCAACCTTCATCACTAACGCCACTGGGGATCTACTCACAGCACTTGCCTGTCTGCGTTTAGCCTCTGTCCACTCACTCTCACTTTCAGTTACTGCATAAAACCAGGACAAAGAGTGATATTCTCTTACATGGGTGTGTTAACTGTTTTTAGGACTGGTAGCATTCAAAGTAAGAGTGTGATGCTTTACCCAAGGTGGTGGTTGAATCATTATGAACTCGTATCCTTTAGCATACCTGACCTGGCCTCTTGTTTCTTCTCTTTCCATTCCCTCAGGTCTGTCAACAGCCAAGAGGAAGTTTGCTGACTCTCTCAACGAGTTTAAATTCCAGTGTATTGGAGACGCTGAGACGGACGATGAGATATGCATAGGTGAGCACACTAATATGAAATCCAATATATTCTCTGTACCAGCAGAGGAGAGCTTGTGTATAGACAGCAGACAGTGTTCTCTTATTTATAGTTGCTGAAATAGAGTAGTCATATCAGCCCTAAACCACTGCCAGCTTGGCTTGCTGTGCTTTTGTAAAACCAAAAGTATTATTCCAAATCTATTCCTCACACACAAATCTGTTAATTATAATTTTTTTCATCCCGTATTGATTTTGAAAAATAATATTTAGAATAATAAATAATAAAAATAAAATGAAAAGTGCTTTGTCATTTGGCAAAGTCAAACTATGGCAAATGTCTAATGTTGCATCTTCACCTTCTATTGTCTGTTGTTGTAATGGGATATGCAAACAATCACTAAATCATTTACATATTACATATATTTACAAGACATGCAACCCCGATTAGTATGTTTATTATATATTCCTGATCATCTATGATAAAAACCTTGTTGTACTTCTCCTGTTTTATTTTTAAAATTTGCTCTGTCTGACATCAACCACTTCCCATATAACAGTGTTAGAAACTTTATGGTGACTCAAACCTAATATATTGTCATACAAGAGAATATTGCTGTAACATTGGTGTACAGTACACAAGAGTGTGATTTTTAATTCCGCAAACTCATCCAGGCCTTGTAGTGCTCTCTCTCCCCTTCCCTGTCCAAACAGTTTGCTGTGATACATGCAGTAGTCACCACACCCTCTCATGCTGCCTGGCCGTGTCAGTGCAGGCTGTAGCTCCTCACTGGCCTGACCCACCCACTACTGTTGTTTAACTAACCCAAGCTATCTTTCCTGTGCAGCTTGCTGCTCAACTGGGCTGCTCCAAAGCACTGTTTTTTTACTATTCATAGTCACGCTGATGTCCAACCTAAGTTCTTCTACTTGATGCAGTGATGATTTCACTCCAAATAGAGCTACATCAATCAAATTACTTTTGATAATTAAAAAAATAAATATTTGCTTACACAGCAATGTAAAAATAGCCTTCAAATATCCTCTGTTAGTTCTGCTGGGTTAATATCTCATGGATTCATCTGTTAGTCTCTCAGTATCACATTTTTATTATTCTATGTGATTGATTAAAACCGTGTGATTGAGCTTACTAAAAGGTTTCACTGCTTTTTACGAGCTTTATAAACAGATTGCACTGTTTTTCACTGCATTCCTTGAATAGTCCTGAGGTTCTGCTCGTTTATAGTTGGACCTGTCTTCCAAGAATCAAATCCTGTAGCTTGAAGTCTGATGTTGAAAAGCAGTGTGATTGTGAGTATGTGTTTTATCATGTGATGATTAAGGAATAAAGTCGGGCTCCACTGCCTGTGCACATGCTTCACGTGCTCAGGGCTCTGTGTGTGTGTGGGGGTATGTGTATGTGGAGTGTTGGACAGGGATGGAGGCAATTGAAGTGGAAACTCTGACCCAAAACAGTGTAGCCGTGCCGTGGCTGCCAGCAAGTGGGGTAACAAGCGCTGAGCTGTGCTCCCTGTGAAAGCTCAATAGAAACAAACCGTACAAATTGCGGCTTCATTTCCAGTTAATTACTCTGCTGTGTCATGAGTTTAGAAAAATTTGTGAGACGTCCAAGAACAGAAACAAAGCTTCATCCCGGCCGCCTCACGCCAGCTTTCTTTCTTTTTGCATGTACTTGTGTGTCTCTCATCATCATTACTAAAAACGCTCTGTCTCTCCTTCCAATTATCTCTTGTCTTTTATGTCTCTCTCTCTTTCTGTCTCCCTACCAACATGTCTGCTCTCAGCCAAGTCTCTGCAAGAGTTTGCAGCAGTTTTACAGAACCTGGAGGATGAGAGAACCCGTATGGTGAGTGAACTGATGAGTTGTATTGTGCGAAATTATATGGGTGGTTGAAGGGATAAAAGGATTGTCATTACTCAGCAGATGTTTTGATGTTGATGTAGCAATGAGTAAAATGATTCTGAAAACATGTTTCTGACTTTAGCAATTGGAGAAAGTGAGAAATTGTCCATGGATTTGTTTTTTTATTATTCCTTCATCCTTCCCAGAAAATGATGTCATCTTTTCACAAATATCCTTGTGTGTGTGTGTATGTGTGTGTCTGTGTATCCCCAGATTGAGAACGCCAACGATGTGCTGATTATGCCTCTGGAGCGGTTCAGGAAAGAACAGATCAGTGCAGCTAAGGTGAGGAGGAGCCACAGCACGGGTGACAGAAATGACTTCCACTACACATGTACCATGAATCAGTATTGATATCCTGGCAGTGAAACAGAAATCAATAAATCAATAAAATCCTTTTAGTGCTTTTGAAGCTGTGAGAGGGACACTAACAGGCACAACACCCACCTTCTAACTACCGGTGGTAAAAAAATATACAGTAATTCTTTTGTTTTGTTAAAAGACATATATAGTTTTTGTACACTGATATTATCTGTCTATAAATTGAGCTGTGTGAAATTACCCAAATAGTATTATATTGTAATTCACCCTAAATGAGTTTCTCGTACTGCTCACCTGGCTATTGTAAAAACTCCAACCACTGTTAAACCTCCAGTGAGATCCTCATTAGTGCTGGATGATTACAGTATTTTTTTTTTAGAGTTAAGAGGAATGATCCATATACTTCGATGTTGGTTATATCTGTGTTAATCTAACACGCCAAATGGTTTGTTACACTGAACCATCTGTGAAATTGTCCTTGGAAACCATTTGGAAAAACCATCAGTCTATCACCATCTGTCATAGGCTAATTTCAGTCATTGAAAAGTGACGTTCAATTAAAAATTAGTCTCCAGTTCTGATACAACTGATGTGATAGCAGCATTTCTGCAAAGTATAGAAGGAGCTATCTCACTGTTATCACTGTCATACTTAAACCATGCCAGCCCTGCCAGTAGGTCATGGGACACTGTTTGGTCTAAGTGACTGTTGTTCAGTCACAAGTACATAACTGGCAAAATGGATTCTTGGCTTGAATGATTTTGTGTGATCTTGGGAATCAAGCTGCTTTGAAATGTAATGCTGAATGAAAGAGTTTGTGTTGATAACCAACGCTGATAAATTTGACTGAAAGACCCCAAATCTTTACAAGAAGCAAAGAATCGTGAAGATTAATGATTAATGGTTACTAGATTAATCCAAATACCATCAGGTAATATGGTAATAGCACAGTATGTCTTGTCAGATTGAGATAAAAAACATTTAACCGCCTACACCACAGAACTGCAAGTGTTAATGACACCTTAAAATACTTAGTCTCAGCTGTGAAGTTCACCACCACACTCAGTTGACACACATTGACCTTGCACTGAAGAATTAAGGTCTGTTCTTGAAGTAATTTTGTAGTCTAAGGATATGTACAGTATATTAACAACAAGTCTTGAGTTCTCTCTTCTCCCCGATGATGGTCCATGAACTCCTATCGAGGTCTAAACCATCACTACATGACCTGGATAGGAGATTAGAGGAATACATAATCCTGCCATAAATCACTTCCCACCGGGGGGTCTCACAGGCCAGCAGGACTCCCTCATGGCATGGTCGGTGTTATTTTAGTCTGTCAGGGTGTATAAATCTTTTTGTAAGTTGATTGAATGTACAGGAGGGTATGGAAATGTTTAAAAAGTAAGGCATTAAGTTACAGAAGAACTCAAGTTTTCTTAAATGTGTTATGTTAATTTGATTTTTTTGCAATTTGAGCCATGAGTCTACAATAAGTTAAATGATAAGTACTATACAGAAGATTTTTCGAATAATCCCCTGACCCATCTAGTAAATATGTCATGTTTCAGTTGTCAAATCTCCTTACAGCACTGACCCTCTGCAGTCATTAGCCATCGGACCTAGATGAGTAGCCACGGGGGTTCCCCTGATACATGCAGTGTTAAACATGTTATCGGTGTATACTCTGCTAATCCATCCCTTTATAGCAGGTCATGGTTTGATTGTGACATGGTGGCCAGATTAAGAAGTGAACCCGTAATCTGTGCAGTCAGGTCACCATGAGCGATGTTCTAATCCCAGTTTAGCCCTAAAAGAGCTGACTGCATCTTCGTTGGCACAGTTTCACCTTGTGCTAAAGCTCCAGAGCTGGCAGTCGTCTGCTACAAAAGGTGTTACAGAGGGTGGATAAGACACAGTCCAAATATATTTAAAGTAGTTCAGAGTAATTCAAAGGAAACTCAGGCCCAGGTTCTAATCTTATTTGCCACAGAATTCACGTAAATTTAAATTGTGGCACAAGTCACAAAAAAGTGTCGCACAAGCAAGTTAATTCCTTCAACATGCAGTGCAGCAAAAATAGCACAACATTGCTTTTAAAACTGACACAAGGCTGGCAACTTTGCAAGGACAGAGAGCTGCTAATGTGAGGTCCATGTTTGCAAAAATAACCAAAACCTCCCACAAAAACAAATACATCAATCCTGCAACAGCAATAAAAACCTTTTTGAATGAACACAGTCATTGCTCTCAGTCTGTAAAGATCTATGGCAGCAATGATTTTGGAGAGGTGTTGAATTGCGTTCAATTGTAAAGTATTGCTGAAACACATATGAACAACATCAATGATTCAATTTATTGAAATGTATATTAATCATTTTAGCAGAGTTCAAATAACTGCTTGTTTAGGTGGACACATTTACAGTTTGATCTCAGTATCTCAGTCAGAAATGTGTTTGTTTCCATTAGTTTTAAAGACTAGTTTAAAATTAAATATATATTTAATAACACACTTTGGTACATTTCCTTTACTGCCAGTGGACTTGTATTTGGTATTTAAAAAAGGCACAGATGAAATAAATGTTTATGTAAAGTTTGTAGGTCACGTGCTGCCTGCAGGAACAGGCCGGGATGTGATGATGCATTGTGTGGCCACATGTGCAAGTGGGACTTCCTTGTAGTTGTTGACATGATGAAGCAGTGGAGTGGGGAGTCCAACTTGATTGTAGCTGTGATGAGTCAGTGCGGTGGCAAGGCATGATCCTCTTTCCAAACATTTCATTCACTTTATTCTTGAGGAGAATAGAGAAAAGTCATCAGTTAGCAATTATACTGGGAGGAGATTGCCACCTGCAGGCTGAGAGTGGAAACAATTTAAAGTAAAGGTTAAAATGCTTTTTACTTTTCCAGCAAAGCTTTGGTTAAAACACAAACAACCACCCCTAAAATGACTGATGGACAACACAATAGTGATTCTGGATATGTAATTTCTTAATTTGTTCCACAAAGTGAGTTAGATAATCAAGCTTTCTTCCTCATTTTTCTTAATATCATGTTTTGCAATGTTTATAATGTAATATTACAGTTGAAATTGTATGTTGAAACCCGTAATGAGGGACACACAGGAGAGGGTTGCAGCAGAGCTCATCTCAGACATGATTTCCTTAGTGAATATGAGAACGTCAAAGAGACAGCCTTTAAACAGAGGCCTTGTTGTTTAGGGGGACGTTCATCATCTCTGATGTGTTCTGCAGCTGCTGTCTGTTCCTCCTCTGGCCCTGAGGACTCCTCCTGCTGTTGAAACTGACTTGGCAACGAAACACCTGTGTCATGTGACTGCAGCAGGGGTTGACATCACAGGGTCGTCCGTGTTCAGACTGATGAGGCGTTATTTTGTTGTTTTTACTGACCTGGGATTTTTATTTCCAAGATGAGCTGGAAAAACTAATTCACACAGAAACAAATAGCCAGACAGGAAGACCAGTGAATCCAGCAAATTATATCCAAAGCAGATGAAGGCGATTTATCATATTGATGCAAAAAAAAATGAAAATACCATCAAACTGAGTCCTGCTCAGTGATTTACAACATCACCCCCCCAATCGACCTATTTTCATAGCAGATAATTTGACTTGTCACAGTTTCTAAATGCAAAGAAAAGGTGCTTTGGTGCTTCCTCTTGTATCTGCTTTGGCATCAGTTACAGTGGACCAATCCTTTACAAAAGGAATCCCATCCTAGAGTTTCATGCCATCAGTAGCAGTTCAAGTGTAGGTGTATTTTCTAAATACCTTCTCTCGTCATTTCCTCAGTGCTTTTGAATTCTCCTTTACATCCTTCTTTAACATTGTAGACCCGTCCCATCAAGATCATAAAAAGAAACAGGAACAAATAGAGCTCAGCTATCATTAACTTTTATATTTCAATCTGTTTTTCCTCTGTTTTTCATATTTTGAAAAGCCAGTGGCCTACATTCTGTTGTCATATTGCCCACCTTTACTTCATGGCATCAGTAAAATCAAGCTAATAATAAAGGTAAATATGAAAACAGAGGGTTGTCTCACTGGTTTCAGGTGTGCAAGCTCAGAGCTCATTGGCTCCCACTTAATTATGAGATGGATCATTTACAGTCTGTAGTAGTTCTGTGAACTTAAGTTTGATTAATTTTCTCTTTATAGCATGGATCCTGCCATTTCAGTCTATTATTTCATTTTAATTATATTTGTCTTTTAACCAATTAGCTGGATTAAACCTGGGAGTAGATTGTCAGAAAGCAGACAAAAACCTGCAACACGTTTTGTTTTACCAAGGCCACTATGTTCAGATCACGGTGGTATAATACAAAGAAGCAGCACAGCCTCACATATGAAAAGCTCAAGGCAGTGAGTGTTTAGCATTTTTTCTTGATGAATGCCCTAATTCACTTAACTCCAGTCCTCGTAGATTTCAGTCATCTGAAGTTGACTCCGAGTGTTTTTTATGGTAAAATGCAAATGTTCTGAACTGTCTGTCATTATGCCCTCTGCTTTTGAACTTCTTTGTGAAGCTCCAGTCGGGTCACATTATGAGTCGGGAATAAAGAAATGCAGTAATGTTAACAGGCTGGGGCAGATGAACAGTAACAGTACCCCAGGGCCTTACTAAGAGAGGGAGTTGCACCCTGATCTGCCCCTCCTCTGTTTATGTGTTCACCTCTTTCCTAATGTCTCCCTCTCTCTGTCTGACTTTTCTGATATCTGTATCTCCTCCCTCAACTGGCTGGTATTAGATTAAAGTATAATGTGACTGATGATGACGGTACAGCCATCAGAACATGATCAGAAAAACAGCTGGCAGGTTTTTATTTCTATTTTGTGTGTCTTCATGTTCTTGGAGACAATCTGAAGGAATACACACCCTGCTCTGTCTGTCCCTGGTTTATTATCCATCTATTGGTCTGTCTCTCATGTCAGTGATCTCAGCTCTGATGAAACAGCCTGTTGTTTAATAAGCAGCTGTGCTCCCAGAGGAACCATTTCACCTTGGACTCTCTTAAAAACAAAAAAATCTTATGTGAAAGCTAAAAGAAATTCACATCATGTGACATTTGCTTTGCGCTCAGCCACTCAGTCAGGCTTTGTCCAACGACACATGGACTGTGATTGGTTACAGACAACAATACCTAGTCAAAATACCTGTAGTGACCATGTTAACAAGATGAGACATAAAATAGATGTCTGGTCCATTAATATTGCAAAAATGTTCCTCAAGCACATTTTTGCGTTTGATTTGTTTACAGGAGGCCAAGAAAAAATATGACAAAGAGACAGAGAAGTATTGTGCAGTGCTGGAGAAGCACCTGAGCCTTTCAGCGAGGAAGAAAGAGTCACATCTACATGAGGTAACGTGCTGTCTGATTTTACAGTTTGGATAGTGATAATTGCTCTGTGAGATCTGCTTTTCCTACCTAGATGTTTGCTTATGTTGTACTTATTCCATATGTACGTCACTTTGGATAAGAGCATCTGCCAAATGACATTGCAGAATTGTAGAAATGTAGATTTTTTTCCTTTCTTTTATGGGTCAGTCACTTTTCTTAATTTGCTTCTCTGTCATAGGCGGACAACCAAGTAGATAATGTACGGCAGCATTTCTACGAGGTTTCTCTGGAGTACGTTTTCAAGGTGCAAGAGGTCCAAGAAAGGAAGATGTTTGACTTTGTGGAGCCAGTAAGATGTCATTTTTTTCTTTCTTTTATGCAATTTTTAAAATTGTCTGTGCCAAAATGTTGCCGTGCACGCGTGCTCTGTTTCAGTAGTGGTCTGTTTCACATCTACTCGCTTTGACGTAACAACTCCCAGCAGCTGCACACTGCAGTCAGACTCTCACGTTATTAAAAAACAGAGCTTTGGTGGTTGTAGTCGCTTGCAGGAAATAAAGACAATTTGTTGCACACATAGCACCAATCTTACTTGACTGACTTTTTATCTCTGTAGGAAAGTACAAATTAGGCCACTGATTACTCAATAACTTGTGTCTTTTAAAATATTACATTTTCTCTGTTGCATAGCAACACTAGACTGTCTCTGTTTTTTGGTTTATAAATACTTGGAAATGTTTCTAACTTCTTGTTCTGTGATGCTGCTAAGTAAAACATATCTGTGCTTTTTGTACTTCTTCTCTCCTTACATCTGTTTTTGTGAATCTTTGTTTTCCACCTTCTCCAACTTATCTTCAGCTTTTTCCCTAAACCACCAACCGTCTTTTTGACACTTTGTCCTCCTTCTTGTCTCGCTCTCCTTTTCGTAATTTGATCCTTTCTTTAGCTGTTCTTTGTTCATTTATGTGACATTATTGCTGTTTTTGTTTCCCTCAGCTGTTGGCGTTTCTCCAAGGCCTGTTCACCTACTATCACCACGGCTATGAGCTGGCAAAGGACTTCAACCACTTTAAGACTGATCTCACCATCAGTATACAGAATGTAAGGTCACACACAAACAGAGAATTAGGTCATACCATAACCCTAACCATTGCACATACTGCTGTAAATATACTTGTATGCTTTAAAAACATTAGATACCAGTACAAATAAAAACAAATAAGAAAAAAGGCAAAACATGAAGACTGTGTGTTTGCTTTGCCAGTTAGAAGTCAGTTTTGGTACAGTGCTAATGCTACACCCATCTTCTCCAGATTTTATTTTGAAAGACAAAACTATGAGGGGCCTCACTCTGTTAGTTGTTATCTCCAACTGAAAATGCCACCTAATATCACAACGCTAGGCTGAAGCCTTAATGTTGAATGTTCAAAGGCCATCTAAAAAAGTCATCAGGCCAGCTTCATTAGCAAAAAGGAAATATTTTAAAAGGTAAAAGTAAATAATCCTGTAAATGTGAAAAGGCTGCAGCCTGGAGGGAATACAAAGGTCATGTTGTCGTAAGAGTCATCTGAAATTGCATTTGATACCTTAAAGAGACACAAAACCTCACTAAAAATAACCATGTTAGTATACAGTAGTTGTATTTCTATTTCTAGAAAAGAGGGAATTGAAGCTTTAATGTTCATGGGTAGCAGCAATAAGCATTCCTTTCTCAGGATCAGACTGAAAGGCCTAAGGCGCGTGCTCCATGTGTTGACAGACAAGGAACCGTTTTGAAAGCACGCGGTCGGAGGTGGAGTGTCTGATGAGGAAGATGAAGGAGAATCCACATGAACACAAGAGTGTCAGCCAGCACACCATGGAAGGATACCTGTTTGTGCAGGAAAAGCGTAGGTGTTGGCCCTTGTTTGTGTGTGTGTGTTTGTGTGTACATAATACATCTTATATGAGGGCATAATTCAGCAACTGTATACAGTTTACCAGTGCCATGGAAACATGAATGACTGTGGGTGGGTGTGTGTGTAGGCACAGTACGTGTATGTGAGGGGCATGCTGTTTGGATCGAAGACACACACATATACACGCACACACTGTCAGAGCAACAGAACAAACAAACCATAATGAACCTAAGGTTGACGAAGTCAAGTCTGATCAGTTGGAGACGTGACAGCAGCTCTGACCACGTGTGGTTACCATGGTAACATTTAGCACTAAGGCAGGCATGACTAAGACTCATCTTTTTTTCTTTTTTTGTGTGTTAACCCTGTCTCCCCCTTCTGCCTCTGTCTGTTCTGCTCTGATCATTTGACATTATACCTTTTTCTCTTGATTCCTCTTCTCTCTCCATCTCTCCTTCTCTCCCTCTTTATCTCTCTCTCTCAGGCTCATTTGTCTCTACTTGGGTGAAGTACTACTGTACGTACCATCGAGAGCCCAAGAGGGTCACCATGGTCCTGTTTGACCCTAAGTCTGGAGGGAAAATGGTGAGTATGTAATGTCTTTGGTCATGATCACAGATAAGGTCACAGTGTCACTAAATTGTTACTAAGTTACCGAGGGCCAAAACATGGAACTTGCACAGGTTTTTATTGCAATACAAGTATTCACAGTCAAGTGCACACATGAGTTCCACAGACTTAGACTCACAGACTCAAACACACACTTCACTGTGTCACTTCAGCCTATCATCACCATCATGTTGTCTGATTTGAAGTCGGTTCTCACCCAGTTCGTCCCACTGGGCTGCAGTCCAGCCCTCATTAACACACTCTGCTTGTTGCTCTCACTTTGTGTTTTGGTATATTTTTATTTTTCCCAGTACTCAACCTGCTATCAAGAGTTATTTTGGGGGTACAGTGGGGTTTTGAGAGCAGAAAACTGTTCAAACATTTCAAGTCATTAACTGAAAATGTAGTTTTGCTTGCAATTTCTAGACAGGGAGCAGTTTTGACGCATTGGCACTGTTTTACGCCAGTGTGCAGTCATACAGGGAGAGAGGGTGAGTTAATTTCTCCCACAAGAGCAGCGTTGCCAAAGATGTTGTGAGTAAGCAGCATGACTCCAACGCTTCCCTCAAAGTGTTCACTGTTATCATCCCCTCCACCTACATACCGAATAACCCGAAGCTGGTGCAAGTTTAGGCCTCATCTCTGCAGGGTTAGCTGAAGTTAAAGTAGGAAGACTGAACATCACAGAAAGCCTCTTAGCTCCAACACAGTATGTCCAAGACAGTGTAAACATAACACATCACTAGACCTGGGCTTATTAGTTTGAATGAATCAAACCTGCCTAGAATCTTTGCGTGTATTTTGAGTGGTAAATATGGTGTTTTATCATTGAGGACATATAAAACACAATTTGACTTTTTTAAATAAAACATGATAAAATTCATGTCTTACATCAGTAATGTGTTTGAGGGCATTTAATTTGAGATCATTTCCTGAAAAAATGATAACAATAATTTAGTATTTGTTTTAATACTTGTTTTAATATTTGCTTTCTTTGAATTAAAAACTAAACTATAAAGCTACCCAGACCTTACTGTAAAACCAAAGATTTTTGTACCTATATATACATTTTTTTCAGTTTCAAGCTTATCTCTTGTTAGTCAGTTTCTGCAGAGATTTGTGTCGTTGCCCATCTCACACTGCAAGTGTTTGTCCAAAATTATCTCAGTGCGCCTCCATTTGGAAATTGAGCAAGTTTGAGTAGTTTTAGTTTCTCTCCAACATGAGAGGAAGAAGAGTGAGGCCTTTATTATTAAAAACATATTTAAAACAAGACCAGTGTTTTGCTTAATCTGTCAGAGTTCTCAGTCATGTCCAAGAAAACATCAAGTTCAGGATTCTTCTCTTTTTTTGTGCATAACCAGCAGGTCTGCATCTCAGTTTGATTCCCTACATGCTGAAAAGCACACATCAAAATGTTTCTAATATACTATGTTGCTTTTTTTCTGTTTTATCCTCTCTTTGTCAGGGAGAAGAGGAGAGCTTCACCCTCAAGTCGTGCACAAGGAGGAAGACTGACTCGATAGAAAAGAGGTTTTGTTTTGATGTAGAGGCTGTGGACAGGTCAGTGGCATGGACTGTCAACATATCTCTTATTGAGGAAAGAAACTATTTATTCTTTATCAGCCCTAATCGGTTATTCAGCCAGAGAATAATGTGGAAAAATCAGGGTTTGACAAATACTCTGGGGGATATAGAGTGTCCCAAGTGACCCAAAAACTGCAGATAAAAAAAACTCTCTGAAAAAGAAACAACAAGACAGAAAATAAATCAGTATTTTGGACGTCTGACTTTGACTGATCTAATCAGCCACAAGTTCAGTTTTTCAACCTGGTGTAATTACAACCATCAGTCACATGGGGGTGCTCATCTGATTTAGACCTGAAGTGAGGACATCATGGCTGTTGCCCCCTACGGTGCTTCACTTCCTACACTCCTCCTCCTCTGTCTCACTTTTTCGTCCCTGCATACTCCTCCTCAACTCCAACCTTCCCCCATCAAATCCACTCACCTTGTCATCATCTCATTCCCATGTTTCCTGTGCCCCTATATCCTGTGCTATTAATAATATTCCTGCAACATCTACTGGTGTATGCTTGTTTCTAAGGTGGTATAAGCAATTGTTAAAGCAAGCAAAGACATTTCCCCTAATGGTTTATTTACATATGAATGTTGTGTTGTTGTTGCATGGACCAGCATGAATACATTGAAGTCATTTTTGTAAATGTTTTTGTGTGTGTGTGTGTGTGTGTGTGTGTGTGTGTGTCTGTCTGTGTGTCCACACCCATTTACAGTATGTGGCCTTTCTTACATGAATGTGTCTGAATGACTGCAGTTGTATACTGGGTGGTGTGTCGTGACTGATGGACAGTGTAGGTTAGCATGTGTGTGGAGGAGGTTGTAGTGCTGCGGACGTGACAGTTGAAGGTGAGTGTGCTGCCAGTGACAGAGTGGCTGACCATATAGGATGGATGGGAAACCTATAGCAGACTGGGGTGGACATGACTGATGAGGCTGAGTGTGTGTGTGTGTGTATTTATGTATGTGTCTGTGTGTGTGTCCACATTAAAAGATGCTCATATCAGTGTTCCTGCAAAGTGACCACAAAGTACTTAAATAAAGCCTTTTTAGATAAAGTATTTTCAATAAAATGTATAATTGTTTTTTTTCCTGGATACATTTCTCAGTTGTTTACATGTTTGCATGTTTATCTTTGTGTGTGTGTGAGTAGGCCAGGAGTGATCACCATGCAGGCCCTGTCAGAAGAAGACCGCAGGTTGTGGATGGAGGCCATGGATGGGAGAGAACCGGTGGGTTACGTGGTTATGTGATGGACACAAAGGAGGGGAGAGAGAGAGAGCGAAAGTTGGGGCTTTGGTGGGGGTGAGAGGGAAACATGTTTTCAAGAAAAACAAAATGCAACATTTAATATTATTATTAAATATAGTATTATTATTAGTTTCAGTTATGGACACAAATATATTGTAAAATAATGCATAATAAAAATACATAGTAAAGAAGTTATGTTCAGAAAGATTTGCCAAAAAAATCATTTAATTGGAACTGTGAAGGTGTTGCAACCTGAAACCTGTGATAAGGGATCGCAAGACAACATTGATTTGAATAGCAGCAAGCGTCATATATTCTTTCTTCAGACATTATGCTTCAAAGGGAATGTTGACTGACAGCCGGTCTCGACACTCACTTTAAGCCTCCTTAATATACAGCTTTTGTTTTGCCCTAAGGCTTGAAGTGTGGACTAGCCGTGCTTTCCGCGCTCGACATACTGTTTAGTCACGTTCATGTCCCAACACCTCCTTCATCCTTGTGTCTACATTCAAATGTGCAAAGGTAATCAGCGTCCCAAAAGCCTCTGCAAGCTTGAACAAGCAGCTGCTGAGCTCAGGCAATCTGTAATAAAACAAGGAAATGTTGACAATCATGTTGCACTTAAGCTCACCCTTCCTTTGTTGTTGTCGTTAAGACTTCCCTCTTCTTCCCTCTCTTCTGCTACTGTGCCCTCACCTCAAAAGTCAATACGGACTCACCTCTGACTGTAGCTAAAATCCAGCTAGGCCAGTTCAAGGGGTGGAATCCAGCATAAACACACACAGTCACGGATGGGTGTATATTTACTGTTTTGTGTATGTTATTTTCACTTGTTGTTACTTTATTTTGTATTTGTTCTTCAATATCCAAATAATATATATTGAGATTTTCTCCTAACTGTAAGAAGCAGTGTTTGCTGATTCAAAGCTTCTTTTGAAATGAAACTTTGAACAGAAAAACATATAAAATTAAATCCAAATCTGAAAAATCTAGTTAAAGTTTGTGTGTTTTTTGTTTACAGGTGTACAACCTGAACAGAGACAACCAGGCTGAAGGCAGTAAGTACTTTAATTAATATCAATTAACACATTATGTAACAGTACAATGTTATTTTGTATTATTATCTGACTTGCTGTATTTGCAGTTTTAGGGTTATATTTTAACATCTTTATATGAATTTCAAATAGGAAATCTAAACCTTCTAATTCACAAAATAATATGGTTGTCATTTTTTAACGTTGGGTTACCATTTTCAAATAGAAATTAGAAATCAAACTCTGTCTCATCTTACTGTGACAGCTCACATTCATTCTGCTCGTCTCTCCCTCTCCATCAGTGGCCCAGCTGGATGTGATTGGGTTCAACGTGATGAAAAAATTCATCTATGCAGTTGAGACCCGAGGTACAGTGTTAACTCAGATTCCTATTTTATTCTTTTTGTTCTGTGGAGTCTCTGCTTCTTTAGCGTGATGCACTGCAGTTCATTTAGATTCAGTTCAGATCTGTTTTTTATGCCCCACCGCAGTGTGACACAGTATTGATAGACTATTCCCCACAATAAGTGCAATGGTCAAAGCTGTCACAATCCTTTCCGTAAAAATAGATATTAATGAGTCAAATGTCCAGATACACTAAATTAATCTAATCCTGTAAGAGGTTATTGACTTGCAGTCTTTGAGTGGTGACAGCTTTAAAAAAAAACAAAAAGGCATGAATGGGTGGCAGCTAATTATCATTAATGGCTTCCTCTGTTACGGTTTCTGATGTTTAAGCAGGAAGCAGTTTTTGGCTCTGAACATTGAAGTTGCACATCACAACAATACAGTATAAGTATCAAACTGTGAGAATATCAGCAGGTCATAGCAGTCATAGAGGCCAAAAAATAAGAAAATGTACTATTTGCAAAAGCCAACATAAAATAAGTAAAGTTGCAGTTGTTTGTGGAACCACTGAATGCATTTCTTGCTGATGTATTTTATCTTCATCTTTGGGAATATCTAATGTGGGAGGTATACAGTACTCAAAATGAGGAAACAGAGATGAATGTAAAGTTTTGGCTGGTTTAATATGACGTAACCCCTCCTCTTCTCCCTGCAGGTATCGATGAGCAGGGCTTGTACAGAATAGTCGGTGTCAGCTCCAGAGTACAAAAGCTACTGAGCCTCGCTATGGGTAAGCACAAAAGCATATTTAGTCAAAACTGAAAAGAAAATATATTTCTGTTAATTTTTTAAAAAATCGTTCTATTTTTTTCCGTTAGATCCAAAAACATGCGCTGACGTGGAGTTGGAAAACCCAGAGTGGGAGATTAAGACTATCACGAGTGCTATCAAGCACTATCTCAGGTTTGTGTGAAAAGGCTAATGTGAGATATATAGAGAAAAAAATCCTTTGAGGCAGCCGCAAAAAGTTCTGCAATTACTATTGAAATTTCCCCACCGTTCTGCTCACAAGTCAGTTTTAGTATTCAAAGATTAAGAGTGTTTTAACCTCAAAGACCTAAGATAAATGGACCCACTGCTCTTTTCATGACTCCTATTATTTCACTTATTGTAAATTATGACTGCACTTTTCTGCTCAGTACTTGAATAAATGCATATTGGTGCTTTCAGTATCTGCCTCTTGTATAAAACTGATCTCTGGCCCAGATCCAACTCAAAAATGAATTTTCCTACTTTCCTCCTTTACTTACATAGTGTTTGATTGATTTGATTGAGCTGTTTTATTTCATTTTGTAAACCTTTATTTACTCACAGAGGGTTTACTTGTTGTGCAAATGATGTTTTTTTCTGCATATTCACACATTTCTTACTCGGCCACACCATACGCTGGTCAAATGACCTTTGCAGAAAGCACCTCAACAAGTGGTAATGAAGGATGGATCTGGGTGGTGGGAGGTCAGGAAGGAGAAACACATGAGGGGAAAGTGGTAGTATTGCTGTTCGTGCTGTGCTCAGTCTGCTGTACCTGAATGAATCGACATACATTGTGCATAACGCAAACACTACACTGTACACTTATATGTACAGTATATGGAAAGCTTCACACAGAGACCCACTGTCCCCCCACACACACATACAATTGCACATTCACAGAATGAGGGCCTCAGTTCAGACCTCATTGAGAACCAGCAGGAGCCATTGCACTCCTCAGGCAGGAGTGATTAAATTGATGTCCAGTCACGCAATCTGGCATGTTGGAGGAAAAAAGGAAAAACATCAACCAGAAGTATCAGAAGTATTCACATTTATTGATTTTCACATCGCCACCAACCCTAAACCCTGGTCACCTTTTCCAAGCCAACGTTGTGCACCTGACATCTCTGTCTCCTGTGTTTCCAGAATGCTGCCTGCGCCTCTCATGACGTACCAGTACCAGAGGAGCTTCATCAAAGCTGCCAGTGAGTGTCTTGCTCTTATGTGTGTTTCATATATCTTGAAAATGAGATTTTAGATGTCAGAACATGAGATTGCCGTCGGCAGTTTGAGGTTGTCCATCAACTACCCTGTAAACAGCTACAACTTTGGATTTTCACAGAAAGTACAAACTGCAAGTTATGCTGATATGTACAGTTTCTGAATGGATTAAAGATGGATCAATTAATTTCTGTTATACTTGAGACAGAGATTATCTCTCCTCTTTTGTTCTTCTTCCACTAAACGTCTTCTTGAAGAGATCTCTGAAGCATTCCTCTCCAGTATAATTCGGAGAATGAGAACATCATATGACTCAACATGTGAATGAGGTCATGCCTGGCTATTAAACCAGTTGCCAGTTACAAATAGACATTTCACCTGCTGAGATACCATGTTGCCCACTGGGCCACTGGGATACCTCTACCTGCTTGTTTGATGTGGTAGCTGGGGACCCTGACTGAACTGCTTTATGCTGTGTGTGTGCGGGTGTGTGTGTTGTGTGCGTGGCGCACAGTGTGTTGCTGACCTGGTTTGTGTGGTGTTTTTATACAGTATTTACATGAAATACTGAGCTTATCTCAGAGTGACAACCTAGTAAAGGCTTAGTGTTTTGAGGTTTGTTGGGTCAAACAGCAGCTGCAAATTGTTCCATCATTATGATTTTTTTCTTAACAGCACCTGCTGGGTGCGGTATAATGAGTCAGGATAAATAACTTCACTTTCAAAAAAGCACAAAGACAGATTGCCCAGAAAAAATGCAGTTTCAACAGTCCCTGCAATCATTCACTGTGATAGATTCTTCTCATGTGGCTACAAAACACTGCCAGCACCAACTGATTTAGACCATGAAATAAAGACTTTGCATGAAGAATAATTTGTACAGTTCTTTGGGCCTTCTGGACCATTTCAGTCTCACTACTATGTCTGCTTTTTACAGAATTCTTGGCTTATTGGGCTTAGTCTAGCGACCTCAGGTGCAGTTTAGTCTCAGCCGGTCCAGTCTGGTCTGCCGTGTCACAGGATGTGTTAGTGACCTGTTTTCTTTGTTTGTCGGTAGCTAAGCCCTGTAGAAAGCTGAGCTGACAGGGGAAGGAACTCCAGGAAATGACCGTGTGTCTCTGGCAACGCCACCAGGAAATGGCTCCATAGTGAGGCCAACTGGAAAGAGAATGAGAAAAGTGTGTTAAAGTCTGTGTGTGCGTGTGTGTGTGTGAGAGAGAGAAAAAGGGGTAGAGTGTGGCAGTTAAGAATGCCAAGGTAGCTGGTTTGATATCAACTTGGGCCACCCATCTTATAATG
The DNA here is from genome assembly GCA_008933995.1 of Datnioides undecimradiatus. Classification (NCBI taxonomy): domain Eukaryota; kingdom Metazoa; phylum Chordata; class Actinopteri; order Lobotiformes; family Datnioididae; genus Datnioides; species Datnioides undecimradiatus. The sequence continues at coordinate 265,748 of WARS01000049.1, forward strand.
CATGCATTCATGGTTTTCTAATAATCATAAAATATAACATATGCTTGCCAACTATTTATATAAGTTTATGGATTTATATCTTTCATCCTGCCCTGAGTTTTCCCTTCTGTGAAGCTTAATTTTCCAGCCTTTCATCCTTTCTGTTTCGCGCAAGTCTGCGTTTGCATGTCGTGAATTTGTGTGTGAATGCATATGTGCAAGAATGCGTTTCTGCCTGTGTGAGTGCACTTTTGTATTTTTTCCAAGGCAATAATTTTGCAGAAGCAGCAGGGTGTTTTGAGGACAGCGTCCTCAGTTGAACTCCCTCGTTCGGCTCTTCCCTCTCTCCTCCTCTCTTTCACGTATCCCCTCAAACTCCGCCCACCACCCTGCTCACGAACCTCATCTTCCTCCTCCTCCTACTCTAGTTTCATCTCAGTTTACTCTCTCATCCCCTGCTACTCTGGTGTTAAATATCTGGTTTGAATGGAGGGCTTAGTGTTTTGAGTTTTGTTGGGTTGAACAACAGCTGCGAGGTTTTCCATTTATTTATTTATTTATTTTCACCAGCACCTGATGGGTGCGGTGTAACAGGTCAAGATGAATGATTTCATTTTTTTAAAAAAACCCAAAACACTCAGCTGTCTTGAAGACAGATTGCCTAAACTCTCTAACAGTCACTGCAATCATTTCAGTGCATTAGATTCTTCTCATGTGGCTGGCTCCTAGTCCACGTAAGAAAGTTTCATAAGCACAAACTGATTTAGACCATTGAATAGAGACTTTAAAAGAAAGACGAGGGGAAGGGAGGGTTTTGTGCCACCTGGGTTTCAGATACCTGCCTTGGGCATGTACTAGCAAGAAACACATATGCAGTTACCGTGTCTCTAGTCATTAGGTTTTGCATGCTGTGTCTCTTTTTTATGAACTGATCAACTTCCTGCTCATAGATGACCCCTTGATTCCCTCCACTCTGTTACTTTATCTCCTATCTGACATTTTTAACTGTCTGTTTGAATTTCTACACTTTTAAGTGGTCTCCATTTCTCAGTTCTGCAAGGTGAAGGTTTCAAAAGTTTCTTAAAAGCTGGACCAAACATTATTCACTTTTATCATCGCTATAATTCTGCTTTATAACCTAGTGCATAAAAGAAAAGATGAAAGGATGAGAAATGAAACATGGTTGATGACCATGAGTTGAATTTAATAATAATGTACAGTTTGACATTGAAAGTCTAACCTGCACGGCCCAGACTTTAAAAGATATTATCTCTCTTTTCAAGGAGCCAGGCTGCAGGAGTTTAATATGAGAAATCCAGTCACTCCCCTTGTTCAACAAATATTGCTAAGTTTTAATTAATACTTCATCAGTTTAACTTAAAATTTGTTTGACTGTAATTCCTGACCCAGTTACATGTTCACCACCTGCTCTGTGGGCATTCAGCATTTACACTGGGAGGTCAAAATTGTATTTATTACATAGCCCTTTAATACTTTTTTGTCTTTGTCAGAAATCGTCAGGTGGAGGCCGCACAAATATATATTCCCTGCTTTTCGAAGCGGAGATGGATTGGGTGGTTTTGTCTCACAATTTTACCCACCTGTTATCAAAACATATTCATTTTTTCCATCCCTTCATTCATTTTTTTCCTACTTATCTCTGTCAGGGTTGTGGTGGCAGCTGGCTGCAGGCATCAGTATGCTTCAAACAAAGTTCTTCTTGTACTGAAAAACACATTCTGAATCTCTCCCAAACCAACAATTCACTGCGCTGCGCTCCTTATGCAGTCCGACCAGTTCTGTGTTGCTGAGCAAGTATGCACAGTTTTCTTTCTGAAGCACTTGTGTTACAATATCCATACTATTTTTTCGTGCCTCCTCCTAATATTGGCAGTCTTTTCACAGTGGCTTCAAGTGTGGACATTTGGAACAGGTACTTATAAGCACATTTTTCTTCAGCTGTGGTCTGACAACATTACTAACATGCTGATTTCAAGCATACCATGGCCTGTTGCAAAAATAACCCAGATACCATGGTCACTAGTTAGTTACTCCAGCTCCACCTGGCTTTAACAGCCCAGATTATCACTGGTGTCTTCCCAAGGGTCTCAAATCAGTTGGGCATGTCTGGAGTACCTCAACAGGTAGGCGTCTAGGCAGCCTCCTAATCAAAATCCTTAACCACCTCAACTGGCTCATTTTTAAAGCAAAGAAGCATTAGCCCAACAGCTTTCAGGTGAACTCTTCACCCTTTAAGTTTGAGTTCACACACCCAAACTCTTTTGAGTTGCATGTATACATAATCTCTTGTGCATACTCTTCTTTTGCCCCGTCTACAGCTCTTGGCACTATGAAGGGGTTGATATGTAGATATGCTGGTAAAGTGAAAGTGACTGCCATTCAGCTCAAAGCAAAGAACAGATTCCATGAGACAGGAAACTTAAAACTGGAGATTTACTAAGACAAAGACTAACACCTGTTGTTTACTCCAGCTGCAGACAGCCCCTCAGCATTTTAGTTAGACATTTCTGGGACTCAGTAAAAGTTTGATACCTGCTATTACAATGAATAACATGCATCTGTGCATTCAAAGCTTGCTGCCAGTAAACACAACACAAGATCTTCAGTTTATAGTGTTTCCACTGTTGATGGAAACTGTGTCCAGGCCTTAAAATGTTAAGTAGCCCTTTCAAACCTATACTTGCTTGTTCAGGATGAAATTAAATCCACATTTTTTTCCCGAGGATTTTATGAACATTTGTCATCAAGTGACAAGTGTTTGTCGGCCAATAGGTCTGAGAATGTCTATTGCACGTGGCCTTGACGCAGTATTGGTGGATTTAATTGGCCATTTGAAGATTGGCACACTGTAAACACAACATTGTTTTCACCCCCTTATGTGTTGATAGAGGGGAGAGTCTGATGATTATTCTTTGTGGCTTTGTCGCTGCTCTTACATGAAACATTGTTAATGAAAAAAATATTGATGTGTAGTGTAGGGATGAAGATAAAGCATTCATTTGCAGTATAATTGTTTCTGAGGATATCTAAAACTACTCTCTTCTGCTCTCTTTGGTGAAATAGGAGACATTTGACCTTCTGTTCCTTTGATTTTATCAGTTATGCTGCAGATAAATTAAGACCATGTGGTCTGTTATTCAGATTTTGCAGCCAAATAAAAAAATAAAGATTACTCTCTTTAAATTGTATGTCTGTTGTGTTTATACAGTTTGTTCTATCTTGTACCCCCCTCATTGCTATATGAATCCAAGTGGGAGGCTGAGTATGAGTATGCGGATATATACAGCACCGCACATACTGCACAGAGATGTCAAGTATGAATAATAAATGATAAGAAAGCAGAACAGGTGGCGGTGCTGGAGTTTGTTAAGGATCAGCCGATGGTCAGCAGATGTGGCAATCCTCCTGAAGTAATGCACGCTTCATTTACTGTAAGTGGGTGTGTACATGTTTGCTTTCCTGACTTTGATTGTAAAAGTATGTACTCCATGCATAATCAAAAGCCCCTCTTGCATGCACTGATGAAGTTTTGATGAAGTGAGACCCAGACTTGTTTTTCTTAGCTTTTTCAGAGCCAGTAGCTGCAAGGACAGTTGTATCTTTACACAAGATTATGCGTTTACATCTGATTTCAAGTTAAAAAAAAAAGTGTCTATGAAACCAGTGATGTCAGGTGAATCCAGTAACAAAAAAGATGGCTAAAGTCATCAGTCAGGTTCAAGATGGGTCAGATTAGTCATCTGCATGAAGGACACAAAATATATATTTAATCTTCAGATTATCTCTAACAGCACAGGCTAAGGTTTCAAGGGCTAGGTAATATAAATGACCTATCAGCACACCCATGCTTTTTTATCAGACCATTTTGTATACAGTGGCCATGGGAACATACTGTTATCTTTACATAAAACACACGATATCTTCTCTTCAACATTTGTATCAACCCTCAAGCAGCGCAATTCAATAACAAAAAATAGCAAGGTTTAATGCTATCTTAAGTAGCACAGTAAAAAGCTTCTTTGTAATGTTGCAATGGAAGAAATGTGCCTCTTTCTTTTTTAAGTTCTTGCATAGTTCTTGATTTCTTGACTTCATAGTTATATGATTTGGTGGCAGCCAAAACATATCTTATTCTCTAAATGCTGTATGGTCGCCATGTAGTGTTTCAGCTAAATTCATCTGTTTGAATTCTGATGGGATGCTGCATATGTGTGTTTGGCTACATGCGTCTCTGAATGCAGGTGGAAGTACAGTAGCCCCACAGTATGTTAAAAGACAAAGCATGGATCCGGGTGAACATAGTTTATCTATTCGGTTGTGAAATGAGGTGAGAGAGTAAAAGTGACTTAAAAAGGTCATCGTAAATGATGGATGGGGTTGAGGCTGCGATGATAAATGACTTATGCTCAGTGTAATCACTTGTGACTCAGCATCACAGCTACTGACGACAGTGTTACATTGGCACTGAGACTACGGTTGGTGTGTGTTTTGTTTTGGTTTTTTTGACTCGTCACAGCGGCTGGTGTGTGTGTCAGTATGTTCATGTGAATGCAGAAAATATCTTTATTAGAGTAATAATTTAACATTTTAGGAAAGCCTTTTAATCGCTTTCATATACCATTATCAATTCATGTTAAGTATGGAGCTAAATGTAAGAGGTGTTAATCTTAGCGTAGCCTGTTTTTTTATGCTTACACCTTGTTAGGTGCCAGGCTATTTGTGGTTTAAAAAGGCTCAAACTACTTCTTAGTGGTCAACAGTCGGGGCCGTGACTTTCTGGAATAGTGCCGTTGCTAATCATCCAGCAAGGATGTTGCACAAAAGTGTTGACTGACAGATAAACTGTTCATCAAGAAATGGTCAGTCAGTTCAGTATTTTTACCATGTTTTGTGATTATTGTTTCCTTGTTACTGTACTAATACCGTAGCTTTACAATGTTTACTAGTTCTTATTTATGTACTATTACTAATACAAATCACCCAATTTGTTTTCCACTTCTGATTTCACAGTTTTACAATTATTGACGGTCAAAACCTCAAAAGTAATCTGTTGTTTCAACAGTTATTGGAATTGTGTTAAGCTCACTGTGTAGCTATGCATCAACACAAACAGTGAGAGCAAAAGAAATAGTTACTACACATAACGTCTTGTGTCCACTTATTTTCCACTTGTGCACATTTTATGTACAAATTAAACTAATGTGTTTATTAATCACAGATATGGTTTACATCGACTAAGCCTCTGCATATTGATCTTCCATCACATGAAACTGTGAATTAAATTTCAACAATTCAAAAATTCAAATATAACTTTCAGCACATTTGGTAACGAAGCAAGATTACAAGAAGGATAAAAATTAATCCAAATGCAAATTTACCTCATTGTTGAATCATATTCAAGTAACTTGTTTGTCTCTTTTCTGGCTATTGGGTGGTGTTAGTGGGAGTTGATTCCAGAACCTAAGTCAAAGATAAAAAGCATCTGAGTTCTGCTTAAATCTCCTCCTGGATAGAATCGGTACATTTTACACAGTGTTAAATTTTGTTTCCTGAGAGTTTTAAAGAAGAGAGGAGTGTGTGATTCAGCATTAGGTGTCTGAAACTGTTACCACTGATACCACAGAATGCCTAATAGGTAACAGTCAGTGTTTTCATGTGCATGCATCTGTTTGGAGGTATGTGTGAGTGTGCCAAACATGCACATGCATGTTTATGGTATAGGCATTTGAGTTATGTGTGTATGTGTGTGTGTGTGTGTGTGTGTATGAGTGTGACTGGTTGTTTTCGAGCTCTTGTTTTGAGTGTTTGTACTGTGTGTCTGTTAAATTTCCAATTATTATGTCAGCTGCAGCTGTTCTCTCCGTATGTGTGTGTGTTCTTGGTAAATCCAATGAAGTGTTTGCTTTTATTTTTACAGTGTTAGTTGGCTTATGTCTGTTTATCATTTATGTAAATAAATGTCATTATTGTCATTTCATTATTACACTTCAAAGTGTTTAAGCAGCCTTTTCTTGTCATTCAGTTCTTTTTTCAAAGATTTGGGGTGAACTTAATCCTGTCTGTGTTCCCTAAGGCATTAAGTAAAGATTGTAACAGTGTCATTGTGTGTAAGTGTTGTAAATATTTGGTGTATTTTGGTGTGTGTGTGTGTGTGCGTGTGTGTATGCTTCAGCTTGTCACTTCTGTCAGATTGTAGGAAAATGTGTGTCTGTGTTGGAGATGCTCTGCTTGTCGTGAGTGTATTGCCCGGTGCTGACAGCCAGGACCCAGGGGTTGATCTAGTGTGAGTCTGCTGTCATCTCTCTATTGACTGGCTCTGCAGCCGTGACTTATTATAGTCATTCATCAACAACAGGTCTCACTGCTTTCCTGTCTATCTTCCCTGCCTGTCTGCCTGTTAATCATGAGGGCACAGTGCTTTTCCACTTTGCAGCAGAATGACTGAAACTACCTTTTCATTTGTCTTTGACTCTCATCATACTCCCTTTTTTGTTTTGTCTGAACTCTGCATCCTCCTGTGTCTCTCTGTCTTGTGAACTTTGACCCAAGTCTCTGGTGTAATTCTGGTGTTATTCTATTTTTCTCTTTGTCTGCAAATCCAACAAAAGAGCAAAACAAAGGATATGTGGTGGCCATCCCCAAACTCACTGGTTTTTATTGAAGGATATAGACCTTTAAAAAAAGAAATACATCATTTGTGCTGTATATGTGTATTTGTTTTGGACTTTTTACACATTTAGCACTATAGTGGATATTTCGGGAAGCAGGATGTTGTATGGAGGATTGTCTCAAAATAAAGACAGTTCAATCCTAGAGGTCTATGGCGCTTAGAGCAATAAGTGATATCAGGTTTAGCGACAAACAGAATGCTTTATAGGATCAATTCAAACTTGCCTTTGTTCTTTTTTGTGCCTCTTTATTACATGTCAGTAAAGAAGTCATCAAATGTGATACTTTGAACCTAAAGTCTTTATTCCTTTTAACGGTCACTGCCTCTCTCCGTCTTCACCTCTGTCTCCATCCAGAGTTGGACAACCCAGAGGCCAGGGTGACAGAGATCCATGCTCTTGTGCACCGGCTGCCTGAAAAGAACAGACAGATGCTGGAGCTGCTGATGAAACACCTGGGCAAGTAAGTGGAGAACATCACACACAAGGACAGCTGCAGTCATTCATTGTTATGCTGCCTCAGAAAATGTGCACCTAAGAAAAACAGCACAGTATTTTATTTGAGCTTTTGCTCTGTAGCACTAACAGCAACAGCAGACTCTCTCCTGTCCTGTTTCTAGATCCACATTGCTCTAATACTCCTTAGCTTGATTGTTGTTGTTGTCCATCCTCGAGGAGGATTATGGCTCAGTGTAATCTCTTGACCACATGCGTTAAGGCAGCGTGTACTGAAAATAGAAACCCATCCAGCAGCACTGGGCCAAATCTATTTCCTGACTTATCCCTTCAAGGGAAAGAGGCGTTATTGGTCAGGTGAGATCTTTCAGATGTTTGCCAGAAAACTCTACGCCAAAATGAAGTCACTGATACTGTTGAAACAATGTCATATTTAACCCTTTCATGCTTGAATTATGAAAACTTCAGTGTTTTTATTTTTCTTAGGGCAAAATTAACTTCATTTTTTTCAAGTAATTTTCCATGTGTCCGCTCAGGTGGACAGTATATGTTTTGAGTTTGCTGTTACAGTAATGTGAACATATTTTGACATATTGTAACATTGCATATACAAGAAAATGGTTTTTGAATAGCTGCTTACTGTAGTGACCACTATGCGTGAAAGGGTTAATATAAAAGTTTTAAAAATATATCAGTTCTTTAAGCTGTCCATCTCAAGTTTGACCTGCAAATCACCAATTCAGTCATTACCAGAAGGAATAACAGGATGCTACTCATCTTTGAGGCTGATTGGAGCTTGGCGTTTTGGCTCAGGAACATTTCAGGAGGGCAGATGCTGACGAGCACTCCAGATGATTAAGTTCAACAAATCTTTTATAAGACTCCTGCAAAGATCTCCTTTTTTCTTATGAATACCCTCCTCTCATAATTGCCTCCTCTTTTATTTGTTTCTCATGGCTTCAAGTCCCACCTTTGCCTCTACATTTTTAGTGTTTTTAAACCAAATGGACTAGAGCATTTGTAAATCAAACAGGTTGTCAGCCTGTAGATTGCATAACCACAAGCTGCTGCAGTCCGTAAGCAAAAAAGCAGGGCATGACACTGTTGCCTTATGCACAATTATTCCTCTAATGCAGCAGACTAGCATTGTGTTTTCACTCTAAACCTGCATCTAAGCCCTTTGGCTTTATCTGGCTTTTCTTCAGCAGCAGTGGGTTGATATAATGTTTGACAAATGGAAAAGCAGACATGTTTATGCACCATGTAGGCGAGTGCGAATGCAGGTGTTTTAGGGAATGCACATATTGGGCTGGGCTTAGTGGATTACATCTGCCTTAAATTATGTTAAGGTTGAATGGCTGAATCGCAGTAAGAACACCTCAGCTCTCTGTCTCCTTCAGTTTAGAAAAGAACAGAAATGATATTGGCATTAGTGTCCTGTAAAAACAACACTGGCACAGGGACTACAAGGACTTGCTTGAAAATACATTTAGCTGCCACTTTATTATGTAGACTAAACCAAAAGCAGTCCTGCACTAACTCCTACTTTCATTAAGTTCATAATAAATGAGGTGTTTTTGTTATTAACCCTACCTTTATTGATACAAATCCAGTGGGCAAAAACAATAGGAAACCATCTCAGTATAAACCAACATGGTTGAACAGTAAAACCTCAGCAATGACCTCACAGTTGAGAGGAGGGTGAGAGTTATTGCATGCCTTTTGTATTAGACAGCATTAGTTTTAGTTCTGTTTTCCTAATAAGTGGTAAATTAGTATTTAAGCTATAGTAGTAGAGGATGCCTAAGCTATTCAAGGAAAAGTATTCACATTGTGAAATAAACAGATGCATTTTTGGGTTGGAGAAAATGGATAAAAATACATCTGGAGCTGTGCAGTAAGTAATACACCTGAACAACTGATGGGACTTTATTGGATCACATGGAGAGTGAGAGTGGAAGTCAAGGTTTTTCATTGTCCCATGCAGAGAGACAGCCTTTGTCTGTCTCTCGAATGTATTCTACTCTGGTATGATTTTCTTCCCTGTGTGGCTCTTTTAGTTTGAAATCAATTGAACTTTACTCAAATCAAATAATCTTGGAAAAGTATATACACAACATAAACAGGGAAGAATAGTCCCTTTGATCTTTATCCGGCCATCTACTGTCTCCTGGTCAATAAACTTCTTTTCCTCTAAGCCTGTGCTGCTTCACTGATAGTGTTTTTCAAGGTGGTGAAGGGTGTGTGGCTCCATGCTGGCTCTTTGTTACTTGAAAACTCTGGCTGGATGTTCTGACAGCTCGGACATGTATGGTAATTCCTGCTGGGATGATCATTGTGGCAGCCATTTCAGTCGAGGTGAAACTGCTATTTCCAAGCTCAGTATATCCTGTGACCTTCAGTCTCTGTGTCTTGCTTGCTAAATGCCTTTATTGTTCTGCCAGCTGTGCCGCTTGAGTTGATTCAGAAAGAAGAATTCCTTCATCCTGCAAAGGAAGGACACACTAAGCAAATTTTATTTTTATGGATTTCATATATTTTGGTGTGGTTTTGGTTCTGTAAGAGAAATGACGTCTGTCTCTCATTTTTCTGTTACAAATATTAATGAATAATTTTGCTCTCGTTTAATTACTGCTTTTGTGGCAACCTGTTTCAGCCCAGTGTTCACTCTACTACTGAAGCATAATTTAAGCAAAAGAGAAAGATCTGGATGTACATTCAGGAACATTAGCATTGCTTCTAAAGACTTGCAGGAGTCCTGAAGACACTGCAGGCTTCACTGTAAATTTGTCAAATTGAGAATAAGGGTTTCTTTTTTGTTTTGCTGTCAGGTTTATGCCAGTGTAAGGGCTGTATTTTAAGTAAAATATATTAATTTTTTTTTTTTGACTGGATGATCATGAAAAACTTCAAACTTGAAGTTGTGCTTATTTGTCAAGATCAGAAGATAAGGCTTGTTGAAGACTGAGCTGAAAAGTAGCCTGTTATGTTGCAGTTAAGTGAAATGTTTAGCACTGCAAATCAAACTTTGGTAGTTGCATGAGACAAAAAAAAAAAAAAGCTTTGTTTAGTCTCTGTTAACTCACGAGGGAACTATCTGGCCCTGCAGCAGTAAAATACTCTGCTGAACCAAAACTGTAAGGCTATCAGCTATAACCATCAAAACACTGAGCTGAACTCTTCATGGCATTGAAGAGAACTGCAGAGGGGGTTGTTAATTCTCTCTGGGTTCATCTCCACAGGTGACAGCTTCAACATTATACACAAGCATTTCATCCATTGTTGATATGATACTGACTATATACTGAGTAGTGCGGCTTTAAAAATGAACAGTGTACAGGTTTTTAATTTAGAGTTAAAACTGAGCCATTCACCCTCTGTCTCCTTGTAACCCATGTCAACAGTGTGGCCAGTCACCACCAGCAGAACCTGATGACCATCGCCAACCTGGGCGTGGTCTTCGGGCCGACTCTCCTCCGCCCTCAGGAGGAGACGGTGGCGGCTATAATGGACATCAAGTTCCAGAACATTGTAGTAGAGATCCTCATAGAGCACCATGAGAGGGTAAGAGTGTGTGAGGTGTGTGTGTTTGCAGAAGAATATTACAAACAGCAGAGTGTGGTGATGTGGCTGAGGATTCAATAAAGCTCATGGCTTTATCAAGGGGATTAACTTTTGTGTAACCGTGTATTAAAACAACAATTAGCACACCTAACCTCTTATATTTGGATGGGCAACTGCTACATACACTTAGACACACACAAAACACACACATACACACACAAACACACACACAATAACTACATATATTGTACTGTATATATGTTTCAAAGCCATTTTCCCCTTTAGATCCAAGCCGCTTATTGACAGGCCAAGCTGCTTACAGATGTCACCATGGCAACAGACTGTATGAGACTCTACCCTGTGTGTAGAGTTTGCACACACAGAATGTTCAGCCAGTGAAGGCAACAAATGGTCAGACAAAAAGCTCATGTGCCACACCTGTGTGCATGCACAGACACACACATGCGCAGAAGACATGTTAACCCTCTCCATCCTGTGTGTGTGCAAAAACAAAAGAAGAAGAGTATACATACTGTGACAGAGCTGACAGAGCTGCTATGACTCTCCTAAATGAGTCTGCACTTCAGAAATCTGCCTTCTCTTTACAAATGAAAGGATGATTAGGTCCATTTTAGACATTTTTGTCATTTTGTTTGCTGCTTTGTGCTTTTCATTCTCCATTCTTGACAATGCAACTCCATTTTGGTGTTAAATTATTTACTCGCAGCTCGGGTTAGTTTTATTTACATAGTTCAATGTCACAAATTACAGTTTGCCTCAAAAGGGCTTTGTGATATACCAAAACATTTTGGTGTGATCCTGCTGATGACATTTTATTGCACTCCAAAACAACAAATTCAGTGCGTTAAAATGGGTTCTCCAGCACTCAAATCTGTTTTTCCCCCTTCTTTTTCTGCTTAAGTAGAGCTCTGGGTGTGGAGCTGGCAGAAAAGCAGAAAAACGGGGATGACAGATAAATGGATGTGGAGATGATGACGTTTGACTTGGGCTGAAATAATAGAGTAATACAGACAGAGCAGCATTAGTTGTGGAAAAAACGTCAAGTTTGAAAAATATAGAGATGCATAGTTGGCGAGTGGGGAAAAGCTTCAGTCACAGCACATGCATACTTTTATCACGGCATGGGATTTTCTGCATCTTGCCTAATTGTGCTTCAATGAGTAGAAATAAATTTCCTCTGTGCCACAAAATTGTGGAATCAAGCCCTCAACGTCCCCTGTTGTTAAGTTTCTGCACATGTAATTATTCCTGGTTAAAAGAAGGTTTGAACACAGCAGCAGACAGCTTTGTCGCTATGTTTAGCAGAGTCTAAACTGCAAAGGTTGAAACTCAGAAGCATGAATGCAGAAATTATTATTACATATAGTTAATCAACTCTCATATCAGACTATCTCTCTTTAAAAAGAGGTCAAGAAGGCAAAAATTGTTAACTCTGTGAGTCATATGTAGCACTGCTGGTGGTTTAGCAGGCATGTGTATTGTGTCGTGTTGCTTTTTTTAGTTTGTGTCTATATATTGCACATTGTTTCATTGAGGTGCTACATCACTGCCTCTGCCCTAAATGTGATACGATGACCTACATTGCCCTGCTGTTACATAAGTAGCTGGACAGCAGCAAAACCATGCTGAGCAGATGTTGTTTAATGTAACTTTTCATTTTGTAAATTTCTATTTTGTGTCTTTGGTTGTGCTCTCCGCCTTGTTTGTGAAGATATTCAGGGACATGCCGAGTTCTGGTGGTTCGACCAACATGCAGATTAACCTGCCCAGAAGGAGAAGCACGGAGACCAAAGCCCCATCCTGCAGCGAGAGGCCTCTCACACTCTTTCACACACCAACACATTCCCAAAAAGGTGAGCTGAGCCACCTGATTAAAAATAAATATTCTTTGTTTGTTTTTGTTTTTTTTATTCATTAGATTTGACTGTGACACTTAAAAAAAATAAGCCTTAGCCTTTAGTTAGTTACTTTATGATCAGAGAGAGTTGACAGTCAACAGATGTCTGTCCCTTTTAGAACAGGAAAAGGCAAGTCAGTATGAAAGCGGCTAGATACAGAAAAAATAACCACAATTTTCCAGCCGAATGAGCAAATAAGTTGGTGAATATTTCTTTTTTCTTTTAGGTGAAAAGAGGAACAGTGTAGTCAACACCATAGTTGGGGAGCTACAGCAGCCCATTTCCTCCTCTGCCAACTGTAACAGCAGCAGCAGCAGCAACAGCAGCAGCCAAGGTCGAACCCCCAGACACAGCCTGACCAGCAACGACGGAGAGCAGGACACTCGGCAGATCCGGCCCAGCTCACTGTGAGTGAGACACTGAATTAAACCCATGCAGTTCCTCTTAGATACTTTAGGCCCTATTACTAATTTAGAATGGTTTAAAAAAAATATGTCAAATATGTTAAAAACACTTCACTGCAGTTAAAGCATTTGTTCATTTAATTATTTTTTAATGATTAACAGATAACTAGCGTCTCATTTTCACTTTCTTCTCTTCTCTTTTCATTTTCTGAGCTAAGCTGAGGTGATACATGTCTAACTGTGAGAAGGAAGCACAAACACCTTTTAGATGTTCGTGGACAAAAAGTCCATGAGAGAATCTGTTTATCAAGTAAAGTCTTGACAAACAGGATATGTGGGATTTGTCCATTGTGGTTTGTAAACACTGAATTCAACATTGTCCCCTCCTCCCTGGATTATTGCTTCCGAGTTGTTATGTTTTTATAGAGTCACACCCTCAACCTCTATGCACTGTTATTGACTGGGGGCTACCAACAAACTGCCAAAAGGTTGACATCTGGAAGTGTCCTGAACACATCAAAGTAAGAAAATGCATTCAGAGTTTAGAGCTGCTGCAGATAGAGTTGCCTCCACACACTTCAACTCGGTTATGAGTGATGACTCAGAGCAGTTTATACATTGTTTTTTCATGGAAAATGTTACTCATTCTGCTTTTAAATGAACAATAAACAATTGTCCTCACTTAAAGAATGCTTAAAACAGCACTAAGACTGATGCAAGTGTAAAAAATGAAAACGAGAGCACAGAAACAAAGAAAAAATATTCAAAGAAATGTCAAGAAAAGCAAAAAAAAATCTAAAATTTTGACCTGCAAGGTGTCGGTTTCAATCCCAAAAGCATCTGGGAAACATTTGCAAAAAAGCAGTTGAACTCCAACTGCGCCAACAGTGGAAGACTGTGTCTACTTCCCCAGACTGAGGGAAATTCAGAGTAAAAACATGCTCGCATGCATGCGCACATACAGTAAGTGTATCAAGTAACAGTCGCACAATCTACTCAAATAAGTTTTGAATACAATCAAACTAAAAAAAGTTCCTGGCATGTATATTTTGGATAAATGTTAGAGAGAGTTTCTGATTTTTTGGGCTGCCTCAGTGTCTGACTGGCAGTTTACACAACTGAAACCTAAAGACTCAACTTAAACAAAAATATTTGCACAGGTCCGAACAAGGCCTTCGCCCCGTGAGAAGTACCATATATTGTCATGTAAACATTGGACATGCCCTTCCTGAGGATATTAACAGGTGTAAACACACACGCCTGCGTATGGAATTCATAGCGACATGACGCTGGGCTTGCACGCGCACATGGGACAACATGTAGTGCACACACAGTCTCTTCATCTGTCTGTCCATCAACATGGAATCGTCTGTGCCATCATGTTTGTTTCTTCAACTCACTTTGGTGTTGACATCCACCTTGTTAGCCAAAGAGAGGACGTGTGCTCCCAATCATCTTATTACTGACACAGTGGTGACAGACCTTCAAGTACAGTCTGTCACCAAGACGATCGCACGTTGCCGCTGATTATTTTTCTCCTTCTGTCTTCCCACTGCCATTTTCCCTCTACCTCCTTTACCTCACCTACTCTCCTTCATCCTCATCCTTTTCATCCTCACTCATGGATGTTGCTATATCCAGTCTTTGCATATTGTCTCACTTCTGTCTCTGTGCCACTGTTATTTAATGCTTTTCTTTTTAAACCATTTCTCTGTTTGTCTGATTCCCTTCTGCATCCCCGCAAACCTTAATTCAAGAGATTTTTAAATTATGCTCATATACTTATTTTCATATGTGAGCAATGTAGAGTGAATATTGAGCAGTAAATCCGCAGTTAACATTAACACTACAGAAGTTCCTGTTCTGCTGAATGGTATTGTTCAGCGTAATCATATCTCAAAATGAAGGACCACAATTCACAACTGCACACATACATACAGTAATGTTGTTAAACCACATTCAGTAACTGCAGAGAGAAGCAGTGTGATAGGCACGACTCTGCCTGATCTAAGTCACCTGAACAAATACTGCAGCCTAACCAGGTGAAATGAAAAAGCTTCATTTAACTGCTGTTTTCTGTTGTTGCTGATATGGAAATGTTCAAACAAAGACCCCTCAGAAGCAGGTTCACACAGACAAATTTGAAAAGTTGGAGAAAAAGGACACACTTTAAATGTTTTGAAATTGAAATGAATTGAAATTGTGACGCAGGTAATCAATAGAAAGTGGATAAATATTTGTTTTTATTACATTCATTATTTTAGACATGTATATAAAACTTTTGCATTTTCTGAACCATGAGCAGGGTCCACCTCAGGGTTTTGTGCAAATCCAGGGGAGTTATGTCATCCATAGCCACTTGTCGGTGACAAGAAAAGGAAAAATTGACCAAAAAAGCTGAGAGATCAAGGTCTGAAAGAGATACACTCGAGCGTTGAGAGCAAAAGTGAGAGAGAAAAGTGTTTTCAGATAGCCTTCCCATTATGAGTCATGAAAGAGGCATTTAATGACTGAGGTGAACAACCTGTTGGTCATACGGCACCAAATGGTGCATGAAATGATAAGTTCACGAGCTTCCAGCCTTATTCTCTGCCTTGTGTGGTGCAGTCAAGTGTTTTATACATGTGGCCCTTTTATGAACATGTTGTATGTATGTATGCATGTGTGATCAAGGTGAGACACGTTTCCCTTCATTGACTCTGCCCCTGCCAATTTAGTTGCTAGCATCTTGCAGTTTCTAAGATGGAAAGATACACGCTCTGTGGACGTGGGTAATGGCTACATTTTATTTTCATGCTTGAAAAAAGAGCAACATGTGGTCAAACCTCTACCAACTGTGAACAGACAGACAGCAGAAGATTTTATTTTAGATTTAAAGATAGAGCTGTTGGGGAATTTCAGCTACTCAACCACCAGCCTCAAAGAAAACACTACACATTGCAGGGAAGAAATGGTGTATTTCTAAAGCTTTCTGGCTAGAGTAGTGAGTGAAGTGTGAATTTCAAAGGAGCTGCCAAGGCCAAGATAGATACAGTGAGATTCTCGAGATTGAGCCAGGTTGTCCTTTTTAAAGTAACAGTCCCACGTTGTGGGGAATGTGTGCTTGTAGAGGATGCAAATCCGTTGTAAACAGTTGAAACTGTTCTGTACAAATTAAAAGCTATCTTATCTTGGCACAAAGTCTGAAAGGAAGAAACCAAAGAGTAATGAAACCTGTATCAAATTGCACTTGGAATTAAATATAGTATAAATTCCAGTAATTGTTTACATAATAAACCACACTCTCATATAAATAAATCCTTATTTTGCAACTCATTCTTGCTGATTGCTACTGTAGGTAATGATGACACAACATTCAGTGATAGTTTTGTATGTGCATCAGAAGCAGACGATTGGAAAAATTATCATTAAAAAGTGTTTACAAAGAAACTTGATTTTGAGAACTGACACTAACCTTTAGTACATTTATGGGGGTAAAAAATGCATAATCAACATTTTATGAAGAAGGCATTTTGTTGCCATGGATATTCAGTAAAATGTTCGACAAGGACAAAGATCCCAGCTTGAGTTTGTGCACAGTGGCCGTGCTGTCCTTGAAACCTGTATCTACGGGATGAATGCGGGATGAAGGACAGGATCATTTTGCTTTTTATTGAATTAGTTGCCATGAGGCTCTTTGAAATGCTGCACAATAATTTACCCTTTAAATCTAGAAGAAAAATAAGAAGAAGGGGTAAACTGGGGCATCTGGAGCGTCTGTTTGATCTAAATATACTCACAGGTCAGGAGGCGACTCCACTGTAGGCCCAGTGGTCACAGATTATTGCAAACAGATTTAACCTCATATGGGCATGTTTGAAGACCTGCTCTCATACAGACAAACACTCTGCTATGACAGAAAGATTTTGTCAGACAAAAAACATAGTTTTCCTGTAAAGCAGTGAAAATGGAAGGGAAATGACCAAATAGCATCCATAAAAAGAAACAAATCCTTGCCAAGTGCTCAGCACAAGTTTTCTGTTAACATGTTCTGATAAGGACATAGAGTAATGCAAGTTGTATTACCTGCTACACAAGAAAATACATGATTTGTATGATGCAGCTTGAGTTATGATAACCTTGTCTTTTGCTAATTTCCACAATTATAAAACTAAACATCAGTTATTAGTGTTATGAAGTTGAAGAACTGGTGCAATAATAAAATCATAGAGCGAAGATGTTCAGATGTTCACCAAAAACTTATTTGTCTCATTCAAGTTCACCAACACATTATGTGTTGCCCAGATCATGAGTACAATAAAAACTACTACTAAAAAATCATTTTAAAAGCACTAATCCACAGCCAGTGAAAAAGTTACAAATGCACAGTTAGGGATGCATAGTTTGAACAAATAAGCTTATCCGAGATACCGGATGCCCAGCATCAAAGCCCAAAACCCCATTTTTATTTTTTTTAACAATCAGCAAAAATAGTCAGTCTGGGGTAATTGACTGGGATCTTAGCCCAGACCATGTTTTCTCAATCTCCCAGAGCCAGACATCCTGAGTTTCCAAGAAAAGTCAGGCTACACCCTGATCACAGACAAGAGAGAGATACAAAGGTCAGAGGTTAACAACTGGGCCTTCAGAAGCCCCGAATTCCCCTGAGGTGGATGTTATTTTCAGTTTCGGCAACTTAACTACTGGTCCGGGTTTTTTCTTTTTTTTAAAGTTTGTTTTCAAGAGGGAAATGCCGGGAGGTGTCTTCACACGTCTCTCAAAATATCTCTTTGAAGTCCTCTCGCGAGCAAATCACATCCCTGTGACTCTTTCTAGTAACACAGAAAAAGAGGATAAAGAACTAAAAATCCAGTTGGCAAAGAGTCAAGTGCAATAATGTAGGATGAGTGAGTACATGTTTACTGACCCCTGTAGCACACTATTGACGTGCATATATGATAAATATGAGTGTTACCCCTTGTAAAAACACATGCAAAGAGTGAGAAGCTAAAGAAAAATCTCCATTACGACTAAATACCTGTCATAGAAATATTTCCACCCCACAGGATCACACCCATGTACACACACACCTACACACGTTCACATACACACACACAACGGGTCACCGGGTTACATGTGTCTCCTTCTGCTGCTTTATCCCCATTTTTCCCTCTGGCTTGCCTTCAGCACAACACAGACACAATTTCTCTCTGTCTCTCTCCCTAACACTCGTAGATCTTCAGATATTTACACTGAGCACTGGCAGATGCTCATGAGTGATTCAACTTAAGTTTTGAAATGGGTTTTAAAGCTGCAGCCCTGATAACACGGGATGTTTTTTCTTTATTTGATCAGAGGAATTGAGATCAGTCAAGTTCTGTGTGGACTTCCTCTCCATGACACTTTCTGTTCCCTGCCCTCTTCAGCAGCTAGCAGCTGCACAGCTATAAATGTGATCAGATATGGGCCCATATAATGCTGACCAATATTATGATATAAAACGGGTAAATTACCTGAAGCCTACACCATCAGTTCCCTGCTCTGACTTTCAACAGACACACCATAAACAATGTGAAGGCTGCGAGATTTTAATGTGAAAAATGTGTGTGAAGTGTTGAGTTGCATTCAGGGTAGCATGACATCAATCAGACAAAAATGAAGGATGGGTGAGAGTGGTGAGTGTAAAATGACTCTGTTGTTGCATCGACAATGATCAAGACAACAGATAATCATGGAAGACGTGAAGAGTTTGCATTTAGAGGGAGAGTTGGAACAAAAAGCCAACTAAAAGCCCGGCTCTCTCTGCTAAATAATTTTAAAATTTAGGTTAAAAGTGTAGCTCTATGGTGAAAAAGATGACGTAGTGTCAGTGCTTTGTGATGACAGCAAGGCATCGTATATTTGCATAAACAGAAATATACACTGAGGAAAGAAGCAGCCCAGTTTATTGACCAACCAAACTTGTCTAACCTCTCACCTGTTGTCTGTGTTACTGCGATTCACAGCATCATGCTCACGTTGTGAAAGCAAAAGGTAATATTGCTCAATGTTCATTTTTCACTTCTGTGACAGCAGGAGCAACCAAAATTTATGATGCTCATTACTGAAATATTTCTGGGAGCCTTCTTGCACCCTTGTGTTTTTTCTGTAGTCCAAACTTGATATTTGCAGGTCACGCAGGCCATGCAGATTTATTTTTGTGAACAGCTTTTAAGCAGACGACGATACATTCCTCCTTAGGGGATCTTCTTGACTTGTCAAAGCCGGGACATTTGTCTCTGTGAAAATACATGTAATCAAGAAGGGGATGGTCACACATGGAGGACAAGAACTGTAGCAGCAAAGAATCTACAGTTTTAGTTCTGTCATCAGATAAAATAGAGACACACACGCACAGTGGTGCCACCTTAGTTTGAGATTTCTCTTCAGGGCTGTAAAAGCATTTCTAATCATTGCTTACACTCAGTGTCAATAATTTTTAGATACCTGCTGTCAGGATAACCAGCTTTCACATGTGTCTTTGTGAACTGATGGCCTGTCAGTTTGACAAAGGAGAGACAAGACATTCGTTTAATTAAATCAATTGTCAAATATGCTGCAAATGTGATCAGGAGACTGCAATAACCTGAAACAAGATGGTTCACTTTGTAACCTGCAATACTGACATGTGACATCCCATCTAAACTGAGGGAAATGTATCCAATGGAGAGAAAAACACCATTGATTTATATATCCAGTCAAAACATCTTGATTATCAGCTGGAAGTTGTCTGTCCTCATCTCTTCCAGCAGCTCTGCTGCAGGGAGGAAGAATGGGTTAGATGAGGCTAGATAGGATGCAAAGAAATTGAAACAGAGGAAACAGATGAGAGAGGGCACATTGACAAGAAACGAGTGACAAATACAGACAGAGGGTGGATCATTGAAACAATCACCGAAACTGACAGCTGAACAAATAAATGAGGAACACAACTAAAACTTTTCGCTTCTTTTTCTTTAGGTTAGATGTTGAAAAAACAAAATTCTGTTGAAACTGAATTAATCCAGTTCTGTAAAGAAAAAAGCAGAAAAGAGAACTTTAAGTTCTTCGGTAAACATTCCCTCTCATTAGTACTAAACAATATGAATAAGTTATTCAGCTATTTGTAACGCAATATCGTGATATGTTAAGGGCAAAAAAACAAACATAAACAGGTCAGTTTCACAGTGCATCAGTGTGAAACTCATTCCACTTCCTGTTCTGTTTCCAGGTGAATTTGGATAGCTGTCAGAATTCATCTGCTCAGCATGCCCTGATAGATTTGTTGAGAACTTCAAAGCAAGAGATTAATTTTACAAAGTCAATTTATTGATTTGATTGGGTTTTCCAAGATTCACGAAATGATGTCAGCTCAATCGTCCATCATCGGTGTGATACGCTGGAACAGCCACTGGGGTGAAATTGTGCTTTCAAGATCAAGAATGAGCTCTCCAACTCAAATCCATCACTCTTGTCTATATTTGTCACTTGGCAACATGTGATCCCTCTGTGGAGATCAAGTCAATGTTTGGAGTGCATTGTTGGCATCAGCACACTAGACTCCTTACCACAGTGAATGAGCGATGGTATCAACGGTGGTCATTGAAGTGGATCATATGTGTGCTCCGAAAGAGAGAGAGACTGTGATTATCCCGAATCTTGCTTCGGGTATAGCAGTGTCGCTATGGCAACCACATCTCATGTCATCAAAAAAGGGGAAAAAAATCTATGTGAGAAAAAAAATGGTCCCCGCTCTGAATGAGTTGGTTCTGTTCAGACTGGTAGATAAGGGGAAAAAAAGCACTAATGCCTTGACTCGAGTTTGTGCTGTAAAATAACACAGTGAACAGGAAGTGAACTGTTTGACAATGGCAAAGGATTAGTCTTATTCTGCCTTTGCTAATCCTTTGTACTTGCAGTATGTCCTACAGTTGCTCTAATAATTTTTTTTCTGTTAACACTGGATATTTATGATATCTCAAAGCATTGCTCTTTGCAGTTTTGCATCTTTCAGCTTGATGTTTTGACTTTACAGCCTGCAGCTTTACTTTTTGGTACAGCACCAAACTGCAGGTGTACAATTATAGCAAGTAGCTGGTGAACGTAGTGAAGCGTTGTGAGGACAGACATTTTCCTCAGGAGTTGTGGAAATGAAACCCGTGTGTTTGAATTTGCATCCACCTGGTGGCCTGAAACATGACCCCAAATGGATGATGCCCTGGGTCTGCTGGACATAATGTTCCGATGTTTTGATATTTTTTCTAGATTAGGGTATAAAACAATACAATATCATAAGTACAAAAGCTTTCAAATAAACAGATATTTAACAAGATGTTCAACCCAGAGTAATAATGTTAATTCCTACTGACATCCTGTCATTACATTCACAGAGTTCAGTTATTATGCTACATTAGTCTAATAGCAGTAACCTAATTGTCAGTGACCTCTGCACCAGAAATAGACATAACACAGAATTAGAGAAATAAAGAGAAGTGAAAACCCACAATTTTAAATTAAAAGACTCAATTTCACAATTCAAGTCTCTGAACTTTAAGAATTGACATCTCTAAACATTATTACAAATGTGTTCAGATGTGCAGCACTGTGTAGGTTGTTTAAAAAAAGTTCCTACTTCGCCTGCCGCTGACTTTGCTTTTGCCACCATACCAAAAGCAGTCCTGTTTTTTATGCAAGAATTGAACCAAACTTTGATATTGTATTATATTACATCAATGTTAACTTGTTTATAATGTGGTCAAAAAACAACAACAATGCATTAAGTATACAGTCCAAAGGCACAGTGTTTTTCTTGGTTGCGCGATTATATCAAACAGAAATATAAATGTTTTCTCTTTCATAATGGAATCAAAACTCAACCTGACATGTCTGGTGAGTTTAAGAACTGTCTGTCTGATGGTTTGAAACTCCACACTCTTGCAGTGTTTGAAGCAAAATAACTTCTTAATTAGAAAGTACTTTTCAGATACTCACATAGCTGCTTGCATCATTTCAAACAAAGTGTTCAAACAACATTTCATTTTTTCAGTTTTTTGTTTGCTGTGTGTGCTTTATGGTGGAATATCACACACTTGTATCTAGCATAGGGCTGTGGCCTCGTGTCTGTGCTCTGCTCTTGGAGAGCCTTTTCCTTCCATAGCTTCACTTGAATAAACCCTTCCTTGAATTCAAGTGAACGCCAACACTATTAGCTTCAGTCAGACCATTTAACTCAATTCTTGCAACAAAATGCCAATGATTATTGAGGCAGTCTGAGTGCAATTAAGTGTATTTTAAACTCAATAGACTGATTAGTTAGGGACCTGTTGGTTTCACATCCTGTTTAGTTTCCCTTGGGGGTGAATAAATCAGAGGTAACAGGCACAAGAAGCATTTGTGAAGCCTATAGATAATCAAGGCAAATTGTCTTTGCTGTTCAGTGCATGAGTCTGCAGAATTAGCTGTGTAAGTGTCTGACATTAGCGGTTATTAGTATCTGGCCACTGACCACATCTATAGATGTACTGTACATTGAACTTTAAGCTACACTTCACTTGTATAATCCAGGCTTCCACTGCTTTTTCATTATTATTTCAGATTGGGCAACACAGCGAAATAATAAGGAAGCTTCAACAGAAAACCTCTTTGAGCCTGAGACACAAGCCATCAGTCACGATGCACAACAGTGTGGCTGAGTTTTGTCACTGCTGCTGCATGAATGCAAAGTGGTGGGCGTTCTGTCTTCCAGCCTTGCAGATGACAGATTTTCCTGTGATGGCTGCGTAATAATCTACCTGTATGTTTGCTACTAAAAAAAATACTTGTCTAGGAGAATGAATCCAAAGCTTGTTGGAAATCCTGGCCTGGCCTTTAAGTAATTTGATTTACATACAATTAATCTCGTGTTGTTTCCTCCCTGCAATCTTCAGCACTCCTCTCTGTCTGTCTTTCACCATCTAGACCATCATTCAGCCTTAGGGGCAGCTTGTGATGGATAGCGGCTTGCGTGTCATTTCTGAGAGAGAAACTGTGACTTGAATGATCAGCTTGGTCAATGTCTGTGTGTGTGTGTGTATGAGTGTTTGGCTGTTGACAGTGTCAATTCACCAGGATCTTGCAGCATGAGATTAGACATAGCGAGTGACAAATGGGTTGATGAAGGCACACAGCTTGGTCAGATAAACACTTCCTGCAGCATCACGTTGACTGTACATTTTGAAATTAGATTAGATTACTGTTGAAACACACTCGTCCTTGGGAAGTTTTTAAAGAGTCCCACCACGGTTCCATAAAATATAATATACTAATTAATATTAAATATCACTTTCCTCTTTAACTGTGTTGGGTCTGAGGTTATTTTAATGTTACGTGTCACCACCGTCTCAACAGTCAAACACACCAATGAGTTCATATATTGACCAGGTACCAGAAACATGTTGGGACCAAGTGAAGTCAGCAGAAAGCGTTCATTAGTTTTCCCTTTGCTGCTTCAATGGATTGTGCTGTTTTCTTCATCATGGCTATTAGCCTTCATCTAAGGTTGTTATTTTAGTCAGGGCTGGAGCACATTAAGGAATTCACATCACCCACTGAGACCTATTAAGGAGTCAGTTTTTACACCTAAATGATTCAGATTTATTTTTTCCAAGCAAGCTGGAAGGTTGTCTCTGCAGACTTGTCAAGTGTTCCTTGTGTGCTGGAAAGTTAAAGCATGTAGATCTCAATGAGAAGGGAAAAGCCCATAGTAGCATCAGCTTTGTCTTGAGGCACAATTTCTGACGAAATTATCAGGTTAATTAAAATAGCATAAAATAACATTCTTCACAAGTACTGTAGCATTGATTGGGATGTATTCATCTTGATTTTTATTTCATTCTCCAGGTTGAACCCGAAGAGTCGGAGCAGCATACCCACCAGGTACGAATGTCACACTGGTCACAGCGTAAAATGACCAAAACTGAATACAAATGGAAATGACTCCTTATTTTAATCTGTCTAATAACGCAGATGTTATAATTGTCATATACTGCCTTTATGTGTCTATCAGTGCGACATCTCCCAGCCCCACCTCACCACGTTCTCCCTCCTGGCCAATGTTCTCAGCCCCATCAAGTCCTCAACCGACATCTTCCGCATCCAGTGACTCATCTCCTGTCAGGTTGGTTCATATTGTTTAAATTTACAGTTAAATCACAGCTAAGCATGCGTCACTTAGCACAATGAAGTTTTAGAAGACTCTAATTGCAATGGGAAACGCTCTCTCAGCCATAAGTGTGTGATGGTGTGCAGGTGATGCAGTGAAAAAGAAAAGAGGAAAAGAAAAGAATTCTATATTACATGCAAGAAGTTTCACTAAAGTGCCTGGAAATTTGATTCAAGCATGCATCAAGTTGTATTTAGCAAATGATTTATAGCATATGGCATATGTATATAGCATATACACTATGATAATATGCTATTATGTGCTAAGTAGCTCTTCACAATGCATCATTCAAATGATTTATTCATGAAAACCATCAGGGTAATTCAAGAAAGTAACTCTTCAAGGCTTATTGCTGCAGGTGAAAGGATCAACCATATAGTGGCCCATGACCTCTGTCTTTTGAAATCAAGGAGGGAATTAAACTAAAATACCATCTTGAATCAATGATGTATCCTCACCTATTATACGCAGGACAGACAACACTTGTTTAAACAGCAGTAATTTTATATTTAAATTGGAATTAAACATCAAGTGGATGCAGTTACTCTATTCAACCTTGGCAGACATACAGTGTTTGTCACTGGATTACATCAGCGTTCAAGTGTCCTGGCGCTGCTGCAGAAGCTGCCAGCACCTGGTCTTCCCTGCCTCTTTTTTGCATCATCCTTTCCCTCAACCCTTCCCCTCTGCATAGCAGTTCGGAGATTGTGCGGCAGGCTGTGGTTCTAGTGCTAGTAATTTAAATTTAAAATATGTATCTATTTATATATCCATTATCTGTCCAATAAACAAGCAAACACTAGGACCTGAAATCCATAACTGCACAAAAAGACCACTTCTCTAAAGTCTTCACGTCTATTCATGCTAGAAAACATCTTTCATGATTTGTGAATATAGCCACTTGGTGCTTATAAAACAGTTCGTATAAAGTAATGACCTGACTGTGGTTTGTATAATTTAAGGTGTTTGAGGTGACTAAATGAAGCATTGTTTCACATTGAAAGCTGTCAGTTTATCCCTGAGTCAGCCCAGAACTTACTGCCTACTCTCACTCTCTTATTGTCTCCAGTATTGTGGGCAGGAAGGCTCGAGCGCTGTATGCCTGCAAGGCAGAGCATGACTCTGAGCTGTCCTTCATTGCTGGGACCATCTTTGAGAACGGTGAGTCAGGCTCTCAAATAGCCAGCAGAAAGAGGAAAAAAAAGGAGAGAATGTGGGTTGCTGTGTGTGCAGAAACAAACAATTACTGTTAGAGGAAAAAGTCGGCCTTGGGAGTTTTCTGTACTTAATTTAGCCTTAGTGTTAGATTTCATCCTTTGGGAAGGAAATATGTTTAAATTTATCCAAGTAGTTGAGGGATTTTGCCCAAAAAATTATAACTAGAAGGCTTTTAACACCATTTTCCCTTGACTACCATTTTTCTAATGAAATTAAATGGTTCCCTGTCATTTCTCCCCAAAAGCTTTTTCCTTCTGGTGGTCACACTGGAGAAAAGAGGAAAGTGCACTGGAGTCGCACAGAGAAGCTTTTTAGTCTAACTCCTTGAAGCAAATTACTGCCTCAGTCCATAGGGTGAATAATATATTATTCTATTTGTTAAATGTATTTTTATCCAGCACATGGCGTTAAAATAAGCCTGGATGTGCCCTTGCTCTTATTACACATCTCTCCAGAGAATATTAGATGCTGGCAAGCAGACTGGAGTGTAACAGACGCAGCCAAGTGCCGTGCATTACTTTTTCATGCAGCCAAAAACTTCATATCTTTCAGATCTGAAGGCTTATTTGCTTTGTTTTGGGCAAAATAAAAGTAACCCTACACAAGGCACAAAGGATGACACGGGAAAGTATTGAAAACATTATTGCTATTTCTCATTGGATTCCTTTCTTTCTGTTTATTTTCTCCTCTCTGCATGGTAATTTTGATAACGACACTCAGCATCTTCTCCATCTTAATTTCATTGACTCCATCCTCGAGATCCAATAACTGGAAATCACACTCATCTTATCACTTCACTCATTATCAGGCAAAATAGCAGCTGAACTGTGAAGATATTGTGGTATGTTGTAAATGTAGGTAAATGATTAGGATTAACTTTTTTTGGTCATGCCATTTGGGATATGGTCTCTCAGACCCCTTGGACCCTAAATAGAGTGAGCTGTGTTTAGACTATTGCGGGTTACATAAGGCAGAGCAGTGTCATTGGAGCCCTTTGGGTCAAAATGTGACCTTGGGGACATGTAATCCCCATAGTGGTATCTCAACACCCCAGTCTGCTCATGGCTAGCTGAGGACAGGGCATCCCAGCTATCCCAGTAGGGCTCATACCACAGCATCAAAATGCCTTTTTAACAGTGATAAGAATTATGTTACAGTACAGTGTATAGATGTGTTTACCTTAGCTGTCCTATATATAATATTAATGTTTTGATTCACAAACTGAATTTAAAGAGGTGTTTTTTTTCAATCAATGAACATAAAAGACAGACCAAAACCTTGTGCACTGTTCACATTTGGTTTTGTCTTTGATGTAACTCTGTGGCGGCATGGTCTGCAGCATTTTTGAGTTACATTCCACGTGAGGACAAAATGTGGTCAACACACTCTTTATTTCTGCTGTTGTTCATTTTAACTTCCTGTGTTTTAGCAGTGTCTTGCCAGGAATCCTGTTGTTTAGTAGCTCTCCAACTAGAACACAGTCCCAGAACACAGTTCTCGCCACAGCAACCCGCAGTTCATTCAATTACGTAGCTTCCTAAAAATTGCAATATAGTATTTCATACATATCATGCTTTAGCTTCAGCGTAAACTGGCTTATGTTTACAGCTTGCACCTGCAGTGTACTTACATCCTACCTTTTTGCTGCACACTCAGTTCAACAGAAAATGGAAGAATATTGCAGCAGTGTTCCTGTCAATATTTTGAGCGTGAAACAGCACACAGAAATGGAAAATACAGACTTCTTTCACTAAAACATACTGTCAATATGTTAATTGCTAATTTGCATTAATTAATTACTCAAAATCAATATTCAATGCTCATAAATTAGTCAACACAAAATTCACATTTATTGGAAACATTTTAATGTTAAAGCTTCACTAATCAGTATTTGTTCTATATTATCAAAGAAAGGCTTTATAGTGTCTTTCAGTGCATTGTTTAGATTTTGCAAAACACAACTTCATTCAGATTCCGTTCACTCCTATCAACCTTGTTTTCAGCAGCTGCAAGCAGCTGTGATAAATCTACACTGTGCTACACACTCAGCACCAAACAGCCAACAGATAAATTTAGTGACAAGTTGATGAGGATAGCACAGTTATAGCACCTAAAAAGGCTGATATCTCATTTAGATGTTGGAGGAAACCAGAAAAGAGCTAAAACAAGAGTGAATATTGGAGTTCTAAGTGATGTGATGCCAAAAAAATAAAATCTGATCTATATCAATGTGTCTCATACCAAAATCAAAACAAAAGTGAGTTAAAGCAGCTCAGTCAGACTCATAACCTGTTCATGTCAGTTTTCACTGTTTTTTGGCACTGTAGGCAACATCTCATGTAGTACTACAATAACAACACAATCGAAGCTGATTCAATAATTTATAACCAAAGCCAAGTAATTGTTTACTTTGATGCCTTTCACCAAAGTATCTCCTCAGTCCTCACCATTGTCTACAGTCGACAGAGTAGAGAAACAACCCTGTCTAGAGTCAATACCTCTCATATGTCATGCACACATATTAGCAGCTATTGATGTGTGATGTTGCTGCTGGAGATTGTCCGCTCAAAATATTTAGAGATGAAACACATAGATAATGAGGAACATGTGAACATTTTTATCCGCTCTCAGTTATTTGTGTCTGTCTCTTCACCCTCATTCCTCTGCTCTGTCTCTCTCTCTCTCACACTATCTGCACATGTGCGTGTACACACGTGTTTGTCCACATGTTTAGGTGGCGCATATTTATGGCTATTTTTCTCTTCATCTTGAGATGTTTAAACAAAAATCAATGTTTCTTTCTTTCTCTATTTCTCCAGTTCATGCCTCTAGGGAGCCTGGTTGGCTGGAAGGGACTCTGGACGGCCGGACTGGACTAATACCAGAAAACTATGTGGAGTTTTTATAGTCAAGGAAGACTTAAACCAGACAATACTGGACTGGATTTGACCAAAAACTGGACTGTGGAGGACTGAGGTTTGACTGCACAAGACTGAACAGACTGAGTTAGATCATGTACTATATTGGACTGGACCATTATTGATGAGTCCACTCTTGTCTTGACTGGACTAGGAAATGAAACTGGACCAATCAGAACCATATCAAATGGATGTGATGCAGGAACAGAGTGGAGCGGTCTGGGGGAAGACCCATGAATTGCACTGGAAAAAAATGTCCCACTGTGGTTCTGGCTGTTATTAGATTAGTGTGGATAACTTCCCAAGTCCTGGTGAAGATGATGTGGTAATGAACCTGGAATGTGTGTGTGTGTGTGTGTGTGTGAGGGGTGGGGTATAAATGAGTTAATATTTCTGAGCTGTGAGGCTTGTGATTTTTCAGCCCTTGCTTTATGACTTTTAACTGCACTGCCACTGCTTTAGCGTTTCTTCTCTTTATCAGCCAGAAATAGAGAGATCTTCCTGCAGAGACGATGGAGATGATGACAGGTAGTGACAGAAGTTACTTGCTAGTTCACCCTCTCACTGTGCCCCGTTTGAATGATGGCTAAGGGGGGACTGGAGCTTTTAAAGCCGAAATGATTGGGTTTTGTTGTACAGCTGTAAATGTGTTTGTGAGTACTCGCTGTGGCGGTCCGGTAATTCCCCAGGACAAGACTCAACCTGGCTAATGTTTCAGAGCTCCAGTTCAGCAGCAGGAGCCCCAGGGCAGATCAGCACAGGATGAGGTCGCCTTGAAAACAGTTCGCCAGAAGGTCAGTGCTGGGTTTATCCTTATTTATAATGCCTCTCCCTGCAGAGCCCTCACAAAAAATGTGAAAAATTTCAAACAAGCTCTACAAGCAGATCAGCAGTTTACAAAGCAGCATAGGAGTAACAACTGATTCCTGCTGGTTAAAACAAGCCCAGCTGTGAGGCCTTGCTCTGCTTCCCCAGCTTAGATATTTTTTGATTGTTGGGAATAATTGGATCCAGTATCGCATATAGTGCTGAGTCATGCTTGCACTATTTCAATTCATCCTGGGAATTCTCCTCTGCCAGGTTGTGGTATTGTTCCAAACTGCCAATTTTCAATTGATCACACATATTTCTCTCCTAGTTTTAACCATCATGCAGAATCAATCAGCACCTCTACTGTAGATGCTTTAATCTTAAACAACATGCAGTGAGCAAACAGCCAAGGTCTTTTTAAACTCTGACATACAGAATGACACATATGTGTCAAGATATGACACATAGTTGTTGGAGTTGTGGACGTCATGTGCCATCACAAGGTTACTTTTTCTGTATTTATGTGGAATCATAATGACAATGCTAACAATGAAATTACTTTTGGATTCAGAGTTTTACAGCCAAGGCCGTCATTCATAAATAAAACAATGCAAATGTGGTCCTCACAGAAGCTCAGACATTTGACGGAAAGAGAAATCATACGTCTTTCAGAATTGTATGGATATATGTATGAAAGCTGGTCTGCTTTGGGGCTTTAACAAATGTCCACATTTCATGAGTCAAAGCTGAACTTTTTTGCTTCAACTGCTTGGTGAACGTCTGTATTCATTTTTTTTGAAAAGTTTTTACATTGAACTTTTTCTTCCAGGGCAGAATATTAAAAGAACATTTTAGCATTTTAAAATCAAATGGGAGAGTAAAAGAAAAAACAAAACATAAATGTGAAATGAGACTACTTTGTTCATACCTGAACTTCTTATTTATGAGAGTTTCTTAAAGGTGCAGTCCTGAACTGTATTCATTTTGAGGTGTTTTGTCAACATTGTAAATAAATACACAGCATTTGATAAGGTATAATTTTTTTAAGTATGAAATTTTATATTTTGTATTTTTAGCATACTAACTTAATTCCTTAATTCCATCTTTGTTGCCCAGATTTTTGTATCATTTGAGTCTCTCTACAGCCTTAAATATTCTACCAGATGTTTTGGTGAATTGACAAGATTGTACAGAATTAAAGATACATGTTCAACTGCTGCAGCTGGGGTCTTTTAATTTCTCTTTTGGATTTGTTGTATGGTTAAAATATGTATGCTGTGTCAGTAGTCACCCATATTGGAGTGCTTCCATTGTTTTTTTTTTAATGTGACTGCAGTTTTTATAAAGTCAATACCAAATTTTGTCCTGTGGGCTGAGGTGGGAGGTAATTCACTTAGCGGTTTGTAAGCAGTTGAAAGCTGAGCTAACAGCTAAACCTGGCCACTTATCACTGGTTGCCTGGCAACCTGATGATGACAACAAGACGGTGGGAAGTCACTTAGGTCCAGCAACTCCTCACAACACCATAATGTAAATTTGAGTGGTATCAATTAACTAATGCTAGAAGGAAAAAAAAAATACTATAAATCTAAAAAATAAAGCCACAGAAGCTGAGTGTTGAAAAACAGGAAACTTTATTGTGTAAGATGTTTGAACTAAAGAGAAATCAGTTCTTCTAAATTTCCACTTTGAACCAGCGCTGACAAAAACATCATCCAAGTTGTTACCAACACGATGCCAAATCCAAGAACCACACAGATAACTTAATTCAACATTTAATCAAATAGGTGAAAATATCGACACTGACTACAGAGGAGGTGTAATACAAGTAAAACAAACTATTGTTTTTTTTTAAAACAAACATCTTGTATTTTTTGTTTGTTTTTTTTTACATTGGATTACATTTACATAACTGAAATACGAACAAAACAGACTTCAATGAAAGCCATAGCCATATGTACCAGTGAAACATGATCTGCCCTTAATCTTTAAAGATAATATTTGCATGTATTTTATACAAAATAGACTTTATCAACCAGTATGAGGGTAGTGCAATTCCATCAGGCTCTGGTAGATTTACTTTCACACGGAGATTCAACTTTATTCTTTAGTTATATTTTAATGTGACCAGTAAATCCTCACAGCAATATACATGGGATCCAAAGCCTGGACCTTTACAAAAGATACCTTTCAAATAAAATAAGTACTAGAAGTTGGATAATAAGTGCTACTTAAAATGTAACTGCTTGAATACTTCTGTTTGTTAATTCTTTTTTTTTTCCTCCTCTGCTTTGGTCACTCTTATATAAGTCAGTCTCACCTTCAACCCTTCCCTCCCACCCTCCCTTCTCACTCCCACCCTCCCTTCTCACTCCCACCCTCCCTTCTCCCTCGTCTCCTTATAACTTTAAAACACAGTGAGCATTCATGTAGACTTCCCCATTGACTCGTAGAATTTACATGTACTTCACAAGACAAACATGTTTAACACTTCCTAATGTATTCAACACGTCTACCTTTATCAAACACAAACCAACAAACAAAAATATTTACTTTCTCAACTCGTCCAATGTACAAAAAGGATTGGGTAAAATTATTCATATCAAAGAAGATCAAGCTGATGTATTCAAAATCGCAGAAAATATTCTTTTTTTTTTTTTTTTACAATAGATCACTCTTCAAAAGCATTGATATTTTTTAAGGGTTTATCTATTTCCTGATTTGAAATCTTATTTCTATGGCTCTCTGTCTCCCTTTCGCAAGGCCTTTAGTCAAAGATGTAGTTGAAAGGTAAGAGAAAAATGTATAGGAGTATAGAGGTTATGTCCATGTAAAAATATTTTGTAATAATAGACACTGTTTACATTGCACTGGATATGTCGGCGCTGCTATATACACCTATGGCCATTTAGAATTAAGCAGGAATATGGTTACATCTACACGTTAAAGCTGGTTTTCTGAAGCACCACCACCTGGAAACAGCCGTAATACTGTATGTAAAAGTTACCCAGACAAATAAGACAGTTTAGTCAAATCTTCCCCAGAATAATCAACAATGATGTGAGCGGCATTAAGCCCATGTTCTATACAACACAAGGCCACGAGACCGAGTTAGCGAGTGAAGCTGAAAGCCGGCACTGTACATAAAACAACCCTGCTGTTAGTGACCATCCTTCGGCAGAATGGTTGATTAAAAACATGATGGCTCTTATTGAATAGTGGCTCGTACACATCCAGAGCCTGCTGTGCTGTTAGCTGTAAGTAACGCACAAATGACCGGTCTCTATGGCAACCTGCTACCTGGTCTGTTAACTGCCATTCAGAGTTATGCGCTGTGGAGGGACGAGTACCATTCAGAGTAAACAGCTGAAAATCTGTACAGTAGACATTTCAGGCAGTGAGGCCTGGCAGTCATGAGATACACTAAAGAAAACAGAACTGCATCTGCTGTGAGGAGGGGGGAGAATTGTGTTTCCACTCAGCAGAAGCCAATGTACAACTGCACTGTTTACGTATTTTTGCTTTGGCCATCACATAAGCTGGTACGAACAGGTTTTCACATTACAAATGTGCCAAATTGCTGACCACCACCTATTCATGTGACAGCAGTATATATTACTGCTTACTGCAATTTCAAAAATACAATGTTTTGTGCATCTCGAAAAAAAAAAGTATCATACACTTGCTTGGATGATAACAATCAGTACGTTTAAGCTGGTGTAGGTGGGACACTGAACTAAGATTTGCCTCATTAATGGGCGCTCTAAAAGCAAAGTTACAAAAAGCACAAATCCCAGCTGAATAATCACTCTTTCACATCTCCAGGAAAAGACGTATAAAAATGTATTACATTTGGCACTAGTGGAACACATCCAAGTGATGTAGTTACTCATTGCCTGAGCTTTGATTCACAAACTGCATCTTCCAAAAATATTTCAACTTTAGAGATGAAATCCTGTGCTGAGAGGTTCTGTTTATTATGGGTGACTTTCTTTACATTTTTATATATATATTAAAATATATATATATATAATCTTTTTTTCTTTACATCTCATTTACAAACATGTATGTTAACATATTTATTTACTGCTTCAGTCATGTTGAGCTCTAACTCTTAATTCTAACCCCAGTTCCTGTTTGTGCAAACAGTTTGAGATGAAGCTGATTAAAGGGTGTTTTTCTTCTGAAATGGTACTTTGAATCAATACTTTTGTCACAAATAATATGTTGTTTACTCATCATGAGTACTGCACAGTGAAGTTAATTATGACTAGAAAATAAATTCAGATGAAGTTTTGAGGTTTCAGGAATTGTCTAGCACTTACTGCATTCACATTTGCTTACAAATTAGAGCAGTCCTACCCATCTAGTACTCTTGTTGCGGTGACAGCACACTCCAGGAATTCTTTCCACTCCTCTTTGACCTTTCTGTAATTTCTGAGTTGGAAACAGACAGTTTGGGCAGGTAAGTCACTCCTCGTGGAGTGACATGAAACCTTATTTGAAGATAAAGGTTGTTTAAAATTAACTATAACATTAACATTAACCTTGGTGTCAGCGCAGATGGCGATGCAAGGATGGATACAAGCCAGGTTTGCTCGAATCATTATGGCCATTTACTAACAAACAGACACCTTGGCTTCTTTTTTGAACTCAGATGGTTTTTACAAAGGCAATTTAGCACTAAAATTGCCATTTGTTTATAAAAAAGATTTGTAAACTCTTTTAATTCCAATTAACAACTTTGATTCCTCCAACTTCAAAACCCTGATGTTAAGTTAGTCAGCCTGTCTGAAATATGACAAAACACCAAATTTGTTAAAATTACAGTGGTGTCCATTTAGCATGAAGCTGGCACAAAACATCATATTTGTTTATATAATCTGGGTACTGTAATACAGATTTGGAGTTGCAGTATATTTTTATAAGTATACTCTGCAACGGGCAAAAAGAGACAAACACATGAAATGTGTTTTCGGACAACATTTCTTGATACTTGTGTCTTTTCCATGGGATTCTCAAACCTTTTAAGACCTAAATAATTTAAATCTCAACATTTCACTCTTCTCTACACATTTCTAATGTGTACCATAGGCTGTCTTCCTTATGTGCATGTCAGACCAGAGAGTGCTACCCACATTAAACACAGCAAAATGGTGGCTTGGAAAGAACACAGAAATTGCCAGCATGGAAAAACTAAAACAGAAAAAAATACATGGAAGGATGTCAAGGTTAGATGCTTTTGCAAAAGAAACAAAAAAAACAATGAGAGAGAGGATGGCTATGAAGAGCTTTATAAGCTAAAAGGCACTGTTTTTCCCTTCTCAGAATCATGTGTAAACATTTTGTCAAGTGAACGTGTCTGCGTATACTTTTATGTTTCTGTGTGTAAGCGTGTGGTCAGAAATGCACAACTGCATAAAATAAATGAAAAATATTCCTCTAGCTGTTTTTTCTTCTATCACTCAGGTATATAACTCAGAAAAGATAACAATGATTCACAGATGAAAACAGTTCATCCTCAATGTCCTTGGGTCCAGAAAAAAATCCTCTTTTGACAGAGTATGTTCCTAATTTTTCTGTTTTGGTTTATCCCATTCGTTGCCATCAGTCCTCCGGAAACCACAAGTGAACACTCACTACATTCTCTGTGCAGCGGAGCTGGGAAAGGCAAACAGAGACATGCTGGGCAGGTGAGTGAGGAACAGTAGACTTGAACTTGGGGACTCAATAGGCTGTTAATCTGTGTGAACTGTATGTTTGGTGCCAGGTTGAGTGACTAAAAGGTGTTTCTAGGTGTTGGCTTGTCAGTGAAAACAGCAATAATACACTGGAGGCAGGAAAGAAAAAGAGGTGGGCGGACACTAACAGAAAATGCATTAGAAACCTGAGGATGGGGATGTGGACGGAAGAAGGGAGGAGGGTGCTGAAAAAAGAAAAGATTGCCCAAAATGTATCCTGCCCACAAGACATTCAGAGCCACCATATTTCCCCTGGAGGACAAATTCTTCTTGGTTAGCCAGTAGGAAGGACTGTGGGTGGGTGGATGTCCTACCATAGTCTGGACAGACCTGGGACCAGATTAGGAGGCACAATGCCGCAGGTTTTGTGCTCCGAATGGCCGAATGGCTGAGGCCTGGAGGGGAGTGGCAGAATTCCTAGAATTGGCCAGAAGAATGTAAATGAATCGAATCAAGAGTGATGGGGCAGCGACAGGATAAGCAAAGGCTTTGGGCTCGGGGTGAAAGCTCAGGACCCTGGAAAAGGTACACGGGCAGGGCAGAATTTAAGGCATTGCTTCACAGTTTAAGGCAGTCATTTCTGATGAAACAGCAGAGGCTTGACGCTCCCGTCTTTGAATTTTGGTATCTGGTTGGTGATGATCTCCGCCAGCATCTCTGGGAATTCCACACTGAGGG
This sequence comes from Datnioides undecimradiatus, assembly GCA_008933995.1. NCBI lineage: Eukaryota > Metazoa > Chordata > Actinopteri > Lobotiformes > Datnioididae > Datnioides > Datnioides undecimradiatus. The sequence goes on from WARS01000049.1 coordinate 301,321, forward strand.
TTTTATTCACAAAGGTGTAGAAACAGATCTGGAGAAGACCCTCGACCATCTGGTGCAGACACAGACAGATTAGTGGGAATCCATTAGATATTAAAAACCTTTTTTGTGGTTAATTTGCAGGATTATCTTAAAATTAGCCCCAGGTGGAGGTCTTTACTCCTGCAACAAGGAGGCTTTAAAAAGAATGAGAAGTAGATAGAGCCTATAATAGATTTGACTCAAACACATTGTGTATTCATCAGGCTTTTACACTAAACAGCATGGTGCAAGACTCGGCAGTTACTGAACCACAAGTTCTGAAAGAAAAACGCCTTGCTGGTATGAAAAAAAGATGTAAAAAGAAACTATGGTACACTTTTAACATGCCATAGACACATCTGCTTTTCAATATATAATACGTAGTAAATCGGAGGAAAAACAGAAAATATGCAGTGCATATCCGTGTGTGTGTGTGTGTGTGTGTGTGTGTGTGTGTGTGTGTGTGTGTGTGTGTTTCTCTAACCTCCTGCATTGAGTCCAGTAGCTTAGTTAGCTGGTAGAAGCGCTGCCAGTTCTGACTAGCATTTTCCTCTCTCTTGACGATGGCTTTTCCCAGCTCCTTGATGTACGTCATCCTGATCTCATCAAACACCGCCTGGCTCTTCAGGCCATCTTTTGGTACTACACCGACACAGACATCAACACTGTTAATGAGTGGCACAGAAACTTTTATATGTAGATTGGGCCCCTCAAGAACCCCTGGTAACAACTACTGTAGCTTAAAGCCTATGAGGACATTGTTTTATATGAGGCAGGCAGTTAACACAAAGGCACCCAAAGGTTTTCAAGTCAAGAACTTCAAATAAATCTACATTAGAACAAAAGCAGAACTTTGATAATAGTTTACTGTTATCTGTCTACAACAATATGAATTTTGATTATGTTTATAATTTAATCCACCGTGTCTCCACTTGCTAAGGAGATATATTTTTTTATTATTGATAGAATGAAAAAAGGTTAAATGAGTGCTGAAAACTTTACAACTTTACATGTAATCAGACACATTTATATATGTGCTCTGCCATTTGAACAGCTGTTTATGAGAACAGCTGGTTATGCACTTTTAAACATCTGTCTCCAACTGAAAATCCATCCGCAATATTGCTATTTGTCTTAGTGTGTTCTTTGTTCTGTTCTCTGCGTCAACTAACAGCGCAGGGCATTAAAACTTCATTATAACGTGCTGTGTGCGACCCCAACATGATTCCTCAGGAGACACACGTTAAACAAACACAGATGCACATACGCCACTCTCAACCATAATGCTGTAAGCAGTGGAATGCATGCAAAACTAAAAGTAATATCAATAGCTATAGTGCACTGTGTTTCCTGGGTGGGAATTTGGGGAATCTGAATGGAACAGTAAATGTTTGGACATACACCTCATAAAAAAACATAAACCTTGTGTGTAGAGTGTATTTCAAAGAAAACACACCGAGGACTTTGACTGTTGCTGCTAACATGCTAAAAAAACACCAAATTGCTAAAAACATCAATACACAATTGTCATAACGACCATGTCAACACATCACAGACCCCTTGTCAGTCTGGTACCTGGCATGGGGCCCAGGCAAAGCCACAGTAACTGGCCCAGAGATTATGCAAAGCCACAGAGGGCTGGATCCGGGTGAAATACTGTCCGATTTACATAATCAGATAAATGGGAGATACCACAGCGCAAGTGCTCTCTGGCCTCTTCACTATGCATGTTCAGGTTTGGCTGAGAGACAGTTTTTAAGAGTAAAAACAGACTGCCTTTCCAGATCTCTGCTCTGGATTATTTAGTTTAAAAGATCTGACTGTGCTATTTTTATTTACCAGAGCTTTGGGTGGTAGTAAAAAAAAAATGTTACTATGACCCATTTGTGTGTATTTACTTAAATTTTGTGGCGACACAGATTCTCACTCCGCTGAAGGTGAAGTCTGCTTTTTAACCTAACTGGTAACGTTATTCAGTTAATCAAATTGTCCCATAGGCGACTTTAATTTCCACTCGTGTGCAGGAGAAATGATTAAAGCAGCTCGAACCAGTTGTCCTGACCTGATATTATTGCCATCCCTGAGGGGAGCAGATGGAAATAGCTCTCAGGTACGAAAATGCAACCAAGGCTCGGTATGGAAATGTCATTTCCTCTGCATAACTAGCAAATCGCCTCTAAAGTGCATCCTTTCCCCTAACATTTACTGAGAGTGACAGATAGGGAAGAATGTGCTCCTCAGCATAGAGAAATGTACATAACACGGTATAGCAATACCTTTTTCACAATGTGCAGTGTTTTTCTGGAGATTTTAAAGATAAAAATTAAATAGTTTGAGTGCTAGCCCTACCTTTACTTTTTGTTAAACAATATATCTATTATTTTACCTCTTCTTCAGAAACACAAGCTGAATGATGGTGAATGTTTCATTTCCTGCCTATTTGGAGTCCCAGATGTCCTCTAATGACCCTCACTAATTTGTGCATTTGCAGGAAACTCAAGCAAATCTTGGCCAAAAAAATGAAAATGCATCCAGAATAAATTTAGAATGCAAGAATAAATTGAAGCCGATTCCAATTTTTAGTCGGCAAAGTTGAAATGATCAAAATTGGCCGAAAGGTTTTGTTGTAATGAGTTTTTTCATTATGCAGGTAATTTGGTTTGTGAGTGTGGAGATGACAGACCAAGCCAAATGGCAAGCTGTACCTTATCTGCTGTGATAAGAAACAAAGAGTTATACTCTTTTAACTCTACGTTGAAAACTCCGTGCATTTTGTAATTTTCAAAGACAATTCGAAAGCAACTCTGTGGTTATAAGTTGATGCAGCATTGTTCTCTTGAAGATCTTGTCACCTTAGACGGTGACTACAGAAGGTAAAAAGACCATAATCCACAGAAAAGCTTAGAAAACTAGATGGAGTGGTAAGTTACAAATGGCCCCTGCGGGTAAATGTCCCCTTTTGACATTCTTGCAGTTTTACAGATCATCAGTCTGACGTGTTGGGATTAACTTTTTCACTAAATACCTTTTGATGACCATCAGAAAGGAAGGCTTGTTACATTAATTGACAGTAAGATGCAATGTTTTCTTCAATCTGGTTTATGGAGGGGTTTTTGAGTATTTATGTGTCATGTATTTATGCGTGTTATGAAAAGAATCGTCTCTGTGGAATTTTGGTGCGACAACAGTCACAAAGCCTTGAAGGAACTGTGCACCCTGACAGCTTAAACATGGGGATACAAAGACACCATCAAACCAAACAATGGACTAATGACTTGGACATGCAAGACAAGTGTTTGAAACGTTTAAAGGTGCCTCCTTCAGTCCCAATGTAAACACAAGAAAGACCCACCGAGGTTTGTACAATAACTGAGGTTAGCACAAAATGAGAGAAGCAGATCGGTAAATCAGTTTTAAATATTCCAGGATTAATTAAAAAGCCACAGCGAGGTGTTAAATGAGGAGCTGCAGGCCACAGTTATTGTGAGAACAAGCACACCTCCAACATATCATTAACCTATTAATGTCCACTGAAATGTTTCCAGTCAGTAAATGTCTCCACCACACTGTTTTAAGGATCACAGGGACCTGTAGTTCCACTAGAGTGTGAATAAGAGAAACCTCATGATTCTAATCAGTAAAAACACAGTATGATACATTTAAAAATAACTTTAATTAATTAGCATATGAGTGTCAAAATTTCTTATTTTTGTGATTTTTTTGCATCTTAAGAAGTAAATTAATCAAACATTTGGATTTCCTCATGGACAGCAAATTCTGTGTTTCCACCTCCAACAGAAAAATTTTGTAGAGCTTTTCCTTAACATACTAAATATAGCCAGTAGGTGCTGTAAACAGATATACCACTGACAGTATTTCTGGCAGAGTAAGCGCTCACAGCATGTTTATCTTTTGCTGCAGTATTCTGGGACCTGTAGTATAAAAATAGCTTGATAAGTCAGGACTGAAACCGTAATGATTATCATGTAAAATGTTTGAACTATTTCTTGTCTGTTTGTATTGTTTTACTACATTACATGCAAAGCTAAAATGGTCACATAACAACTCAAAAATACGCTTTGTTGTTTACACAACCAAAGTGTAGGAACTTTTCTATGGTAGACTGAGTATTCATTTGACCTATAGTTTGTAATAGAGTGGAACAGCAAAGAAAGAACCTGTCCCATACTGACATTTTTAAGAAAAAAACACATTTTGAAGTCATCTATAAATCTGCTGTCTCCAATTGTTCCCATTCATTCATTCATGTACAGCCCCTGTATCCTATATGTCTGCAGTAATCAGAATATACTAAAATCTCTACAGATGACACATTCAGAAGTGCTGACCTATGATGAGTAATAAGCAACATGTAAGTTGTCCCCGTTCCATTCAGTATACTACCATGATGTGACCAGTTGAACCTACCTCACATTGCAAAGAAACAGCTGTGGCAGTGTAACATAGCTGATTCAACAGAGAAGAGATTTTGAGATTTCTCTTAATCCAAGAATAATTAAAGTTCCCATGGTCTGAAAAACACTAGTGTTTGGATGGCAGAGCAAATATACGCAAGAGAAATGAGTACCATTACCTGTGCTGAGCAGTAACAGGACCTTCATGCACAGGTACTCATCATAGGACACCTGCAATCTGACAAATTCATTACAGATCTTCAGCATCTGCTCGCACTGGTCGGTCATGAAGGGCAACTTCATACGCTCTCTGAAAGGAGGAAGAGGAACAAAGTAGAAATGGGAGAAGGGTAGACCAGGTAGAGACAGCGGGGGAACAAACAGAGGAGAATGGAGGGAAGAGAGACATACAGATTAGAATTAAAGCACTTTCACTCATCCTGTTATTCAATTCTCAATAAACAGCCCCAGCAGGGAAGCGCAGGGGAAAACCAGACTGTGAAATCAGTGCTGATGGATTTTCACACCTCACCTCCACTACCACACAGCACACATTACTTTCTACCTCTAAAATCAATACAGCACATTCTCCAGATACAGGATGTAGCCTTGGGTTTCGAGCTGTGTATTCATTCTGACCAACTGCAGGGCTCGTGGCAATGACATCTTTACCTTTCATATCTATTTTTACCCTTTATGTGCCCACTGGGAGCAACTACTCACAGGTCAGGCTGCTCTGTCTACATATTTCAAATGAAGAGGATTATCTGTTTGCAAGTTGTCAGCGGCAAAACAGCTCAGCTCTGCTGGTTATTAAAAACATTTACAATGAGCAACACAAAAAGCGCAGCACTTCGATATAGTCAGTTGTTAACTAAAAACAAGAGCCATGACCAAAAACCCCACAAACTATTTAGCAATTGTAAGTAAAACAGGTAAAATAAAGTAGGCGTTATAGCACAAAGTACTGAACATTAAGATTACTGAATTTAAATTTACTTTGCTTTATTTAGGCTTTGGTGGAATATCATGTTTATATTTCTGTAAGCAAATATCCAGTGTTTGGAAGTTGGTAGTAAACCTCTGAATACAGAATTACAGTACCTCTGTACCAATATCATGAGGACTGTCATAACACCCATCCCTACCTGTTGAATGCTAACAAAATGTGCATTTTATCTTTAATAGGTGAAAGCTCATTTTTTAAAGTATAAAAATAACCCTCTCTCTCTCTCTCTCTCTCTCTACTCTCTAACATGCTAGCTTTTCCAAAATACAGAAACTAGTGGAACAGAGGACTAATATCAAAGATAATGGATAAAATGGGATGCTGTATTTTTACATCCAAAATCTGACCTTCGAAAGTAAGAAACAATGCAACAGGAACAGACAAACTAACGGCAGATGAGCGTCTACTTTATCCCTTTTCCTCTGGGGACTACAAAGACTGTGGTAAGCACAGAGACATGAGCACAATCAATTTCCACAGCCTGTGATTCTTTAAGTAATGTGGCTTTGTAATTAACATACTGCAGTTGTACCTGTGCAGTCCCTCTGGGGCTTCGGGGGACCACAGAAGTTTATTTACTGTGAGGCTCAGTATGAATGTGCTTTTTCTGATTGTGCTTTCTTGCGTGTCTTAATAAACCAGAAGTTCCCAAAAATATAAAACCTCTACTAATACGCCTATGATTATTATGCCATTTCACTCCCCCAAGACAAATTTGCTGGGGAGCTTCTGAGATTGTGTCACTGTCTACAACTGATACAATTAAAAGTGAGTGACACTTATAATATGAAAGAAAACTAATCGTGGTATACAGGTTTTTGTAGTGTTGTGAATCTTGGCCTGTATTATTGTTTTTTTTGCCTCACTCTTTCTTTAATGTGTCGCTGGCGACACGATTGCGCAAGTTCACTTTGGATTACAGTAATTACGTCACAATTTGTGCTATTGGAAAAATTCGGCTTTCTGAAAGCTGAGACGCTGCACTTTACAGCCAAAATGATGTTATTACGGTAATTTTACTTGCGAAAATCCCAGAAGCAGCCACTTTGTTCCCACTACACACACAGCAGTGGAGGAAATTTCCATTTTATGACCTGTTTTTGCACATTATGAGACACAGACTCTCGAATTTTATTGGAAATAGTTAAACACTTTTCAGATTTCAAGTATGACATGCAAAATCTGCTACTGTATCTGCCACTGCTCATGTATAACTGCAGTGTTTGTTCACTAAAACTCTAAAATAAAATTCTGTTTTTGTGATTTTCAACTGTTATCACACTCTTCTAACATGCAGTAAATTGTAAATTACTGCCAGGTATTGAACTTTTCAGGTATTCTGGAAAAATAGGCAAAAGCACTTATAGGACAGAGCATTTAAACCACATTTTGAAGACAGCTATCTTGTTATTTCTAATATTTAATTCCCCTGTATCACAGTCTTGTCTGTGCTAACTCCAACACCGCTGGCCTGGGGAATGTGCCGACAGCCATGTGCTTCCTCTGATACACATGCTGTCACCAGCTGCTTCTGTTCACCTGATTTAACATCTTACCACACAGAAAGTGCCAAACTATCAATAAACTGAAGAGAGATGTGTGAGTGTGGATGCCAAGTGAGACTGACACCCAGGAATGACTGACAAAATTAAAAAAACATCCTGCACAAATATACGACAGCTGGTCACAGTACTCACTTGTTGATGACGAGGTCAGGGGCGAAGCAGAGCATGCTACCATTGCACTGCTCGTAAGACCGCCATCCAAGACTGAAGGACATGAGGAAGAGCCAGGAGCACTGCAGCAATGTCATCTGATCATCCAGGTGCAGGTTGCGGAAGCCTTGGAAATCAGATAAAGAGGGTTAGAGACACACAAATGGACAGAAAGGCACGAACACACAATCACACAAATTAAATGCCATGACACTACTAATGGGGTTATTACATTTGAGCATGTAGTTTTTGCCTGTTTTGTCTTGGTCAACAAAGAACAAACTAAACTATGTAGACATCGTACTATGACGTCCATGTAGGTCTCAAAACCACTGCTGCTTGGAAAATAATGATTTAATAATTTACCTCTTTTATCTGTGTTATAAAAAGCACCACGCAGAGAAACAGAAACATTGAACGAAAGAACAATTGCTCAGTGCATCATTAAAACACAATTATCACACCAGCTTAGACAAAACAAAATAGGACAGTCTAGTTAAGTCAATGTTCAAATTGCATTTAAATTGCACTTCAGTCATTTCCACTCTGCACAAGAAAAAAGTCCTTTCACATTACTTTTGTTTTAAACCATGGCTTTGTTATGTAAGAGCTTTTCCTCACTATCACCTTGGCTGGCTGCCAGTTTTGGACAATGAACACACAACAAGATTGGAGCCAGATTTGCCCCTCGTCATACTGTCGCACACACAGCTATGACAGCAAAAAAAAAAGGGCTTTCATGTCGTTTTTTTGAGAGGTTTGCTCTGGGTAATCTGATCTTAAATCTTTGGTGTGACCAATAGCAACAATTAGTGTGAGAAGAGAAAATCTCCAAGCAAATTCTTGAAGCGATTATCAAGTCATGTGCCTCCTTTCTCATGATTAGAAAGAAGCATGGGTGGTTAAAATTCCCAAACGCTTTGTGTTTCCCTTTTCGTTTTTGTGGAAATGAAACTGGATAGCCTTCAAACCCAGCAATTATCTTTTTTCATTATGTTTATAACATGAATGGAAGTTATTTCGGACAACATAAAAATCTAAGTATATCCCGTTGTGAATTAAATCCCATAGCAGAGCCACCAGTGGCCTGAAACTGCAGCTCCTCTATTAAGATGTCGCACTGCTCCTCTTTTGACACCCTCTCCTGCGAAGTCACATCTTAAATGCTCAAGCACAGTAGTAATGTGACACTGTTACAGGAAATATTCCACAGACTGAGGCATTAATCCATTTATTCACAAAACTATTACACTCAAATAAGTCAAAATGACACTGACAATAATTGCAGAGATTTAAATTGAAAGGGAAATTTCTGCTGGCTGTAGGAACATTCGCTTTACAGAAATAATGATATTAGTGGGTTGAAGGAACATCGTCTTTATGCACATTCAAAAAGATATTAACCTCAGTCATGACCAGATCAAAATCAAACTACTTCGGGGAGGCTGTCTCTCTAAAGTGAAGTGTTTTTTGTTTTTTTCATAAGCCACCATTACTCTCCTCTGTCTGTAATTACAGATTCAGCCATTACAGAGGTCACACTTTTTATTACATGGCTGCTGAGCATCTGGTATTCTTCGCATTCACTGCCAAGAGGAATCATTAAAAGAAATCTGTCTGTTTGCACAAAGCTGATGACCCCCATCGAGTGCGTCCAGTGAGAAATACAGTCAAAACTGCTTGAAGCCCCTTCCCCCACAATCAAATGGAAACAAACTGACAGATCAATTACATCAAGTGACAAATCTTTCATGTTGAGAAATGGATTCCAAAACCAAAACGAATGAAATGACTCATTTGGAACCTGGAAAAAAAAAAAAAATTCAAATCCTAATCAATATAATGTTAAAAGGAAACATACTTTTATTCTAAACTTTTCAGGAAGCCCTAATGTATTATTTTTAAAATGAATTAAAAAATATATATATATTCATCATCATATGCATATATATGCATCACATATTTTATCTTATTGCACAAATTAACTTGAAGGTACTAATGTTTTTTAGACTTGCGGATAAGCAGACACTTGGTTAACTGGAGGGAAAAAGTGAAAGCTTTGTCATTGTGTACTGAATGTCTAGCAAAACTGATCATTTCTATTTTACCTAAAATTGATGATGTAACATCCTTTATAAGCTTAATGTATTAAAAGCAACAAATGACTTTGTTTCCATCAGTGACGTGGCCCACTTCACTACACATGAGCGTCAATTACAAGCTGGAAATACTGCCAGTGACACACTTTTGCTTGGTATGTGGTATGCACCCAAAGCAAAGGTAGTACACGTTAAGGAGCTTTTTGTTACCTGGCAGTGACTTGGCCCACTTGACTGCAGAGATGACCTGCTGTCCCCCCAGCCTGTTGAGAGTGGTCATGAGCCGTGACGAGGTGTCAGGCAGTGTGCTGTCATAACCCGAGTAGATTATCTCTGGCTCGATGGCTTTGAGCACAGACAGCATGGTGGGCACGAGTTGGGGCATGCACCGGGGGATGACTGGAACAGGCATGTTGGTGATAGGCTCAGATGATCCAGTGGGCCGAGACACTTTCATCTTGATCAGCTTCTTGTTTTTCCTCGCTGAAGGACAGGGGAGGATAGAGCAGAGGAAAGGGAGGGTAGGAGACATGAAAAAGTAAGAATCAGCACTTGTTTATTTACTTTTCAAGAGACTAAAAAGTAACTGTTATAACAGTTTGTTAAAAATTAATAAATACTTAGATAAACTTTGATCATCACCATCACAACAAAGAATTTGATGAAGAGTCATGTTTTTTTGTTTTTTTTTCAGGGGGCATTTGCTGTTCGGCACAAATGCTGACACATCAAGGAGAAACAGCTAAAGAGATGTTAAACCTACCTAGGTTACCAAAGGGTAAGACCAGCCAAATGTAACATCGCTGGGCTTACAACAAAGTCTTTTTTTTCATTCTTACCCTGACATGTCTTTCTCAAACAACTAATTCATCATTTGGTCTACAATATGTCAGAAAGTAGTGTACAGCATTATAAAACAGAGGAAAGCAACAAATCTGTCTTTTGTAAAACGTCTTGATTATTCAGACAACCTCAAAACGACTCTACCTAAAAATAATTCCTAAAAAGCTTAATCGCGTGCCAAATTGAAGTAAAAATTCCACCATCTTTACAAACAACACACATTTATGTCTTTAAATGAAGAATCAGCCAAACATACACAGGTGTGGATGTTAAAGCAGCTAGATGTGTGAAACACATCAGCAAAACTCAGCATCAAGCTATCGACCTCATTTTTTCTAGTGGAATTTGGTGAAAGAGATACAAACAGAAATGTTTTGTAGGGCAGTAAACATAATTGATTTCTTATGATTAATTAATAATCACGCACTGCCATTATTTATGATTTGAACAAGTATTTTAGGTCAGTAACACATTCTCTGCCTAGTGTGTACTTCTTATTGAAACTTCTTATTCATACTATAATCCAATAATATCTTTGAGCAAAATCCATTGCAGAGTCATGAAACTATCTAAGAAGACACTGAGTAAAATTACACTATGATACAGCAAGATGCACTGACAAAATCTTGCAGTGCATCTTGGTTTGGCTAAAGCCTGGCTCAGACTACAGGAGTTTAACCATTCCCAGGTCTGTGGTTGAGAGACAAGAGTGGAGTATCCATGTTACAAGTATACAGAGATATCAATGATTGGACAAACAGGTGTTGTACGTGTGTGTTGGCTACAGCCCTGAGGATAAAGTTAGCTAACAAGCTACTGATGATAGATATTAGAACAGATGATTAAGCTGCCTGCTTTTATTCCACAGCAAAGCATTACAACAGCAGGTTGTTGCACTATGTCACATAGGGTACATTCAATGGCCCCTCGGGTACAGTTATCTTATTAATATCCTGTGGTGTGTGATGAAACACTTTTGAAACCTTGTAGTGTGTGCATGTTTAAGATTAGTGAGAAGAAATCTGTGAAGATTCTCCTGATGTGTGCGATGCAAACAATTTTTTTCAATTTCTGAGCCAGGCCTAAGATTAAAATTATCATGGATCCACTAATAAACTATATTAAAAACAAATTCCCCGATTGAAACGCAGCCACCACACTTTTTTTTAACCTGGATAAAAAAATTAGTGGGGCAAACAAGTGATTGAAACTGTTGAGTTATTTAATAATTAGTGAAACTAATTAATTGAAGATAAACAAGATGAAGGACAACAGTTAAAACAGTAAAATGAACAGACCGTTGTGAATCTGAGGCATTGTGCAATCACTTTGAACCCCACTAATTTTCACAAATCAGAGAAAGGTCAGGACAAGGAAACATGCTGGTTTGTATCCAGTAATGAGCCATAAAGTATCCCCCTAACTGAGAGAAAGATTTTTTTTCAATGTTATAAAATGTTTGCAGTTTCTCTTGAGCAAATGGCTGTCTCTTTGCAATACGTAGAATTTCTGTGCATCATTTTGAAATGTTCTCCCACTTAATGTGCAAAGCATGTCAGGGGTTGAGAGGTTACCATGAAAAAACATGTTTTTTCCTACTCTCTACCTTTTTTAATTTCCTCTCCTGCCGTTTCTATGGCAACTAAGAGCCCTTCTGGTGGGAGTCTGTCTGCTGATGCGCTGACATTCATCCCTCTCTCTGTCTTTCTGTCTCTCCTCCTCTCTGGATGTGAAGCTACTTTCACATTTCTCAAACCAACACCGGACTGTTTACGGGTAATCTCAGTCAACACTCATTTGTAACTGCTGACAGCAAATTTCATGCCTTAAGGGCCTAAGCTTGAGTAACACAATAACCAACTTCCAAGTACCTGCATAGTTGTTGTGCTTCACCTGTTGCCTCCCATGTTGATCTTAACCTCAACACAGCTTAAGTGTTGCACTGTGTCCTCAACATTTATGAAGCAGAATCTGGTGACAGATCACCAGGTGATCCGGGCCTGTGGACTTGACAGTGGATAATGTACTGATCAGTGTGTGAAAGGAGGTAGCTCTCTCTCATTCTGCCCGGCCTGCATTGCTGGTGATTAACACCAGCATATCCACACTGCAGCCTATTTACAACAAAATGAAGAAGGACTTGTACATAAAGTTTGAGACTATTCAGTGTTTCTGTCATTGATTCTTTTAATTATTAAAATCATTCATAGTGGAATACATGTGCTCGCGCTTAGGGGTTTTACCCAAGAGGACAAATTTTCCAGTGATGTCGCACATTGGTGAGTAGTGCCGCTGTACCAGACAAGAGGCCAGTGATTCACTTTCAGCGCCTTTTCAGGTCTTATTTTGACTTTCGAAATCTGCACACCTCCAAGCCATCAAAACCACAGATTCAAAAAGGGCTTTTCAAAATCTGCAGGTGAACTGTTTTCATTTCTGTCACTATCTTGAAAAGCAAAGCATGGTCTTTTAACGAAAAATGAAAGTGACAGTTCTCAGAGTAATAACACCATAACGATACTCCCATGGACATAGGAATTATTACCTAAGAGGTACAAGGTGGGAACAGAGCAGAGTTATAAGCTAAGACAAAAGGCAGAAGGATCAGTATGTTTCAGTGATGTACATAGTGTTAATGTATATGTCATACCGGACTGCTAGGTAGTGGTAGAAGGCTTGTCTGGATTTTATTCTTGTATGCAAATTGGGTTTTTTGTATAATCTATCCTTCAGCTGTTATAATCTGATGCATTTGACTGTTTCTATTATTTTATTTTAAGGTAAAATGGCAATTCTTGTCATGTTCACAACATAAGCCGACATACTACTTAGTCTTATAACAAATAAGAAATTAAAACGTGGGGAAAAAAATCCCAGAAAGAATATTTGATTCAGCATGATTAAACAAATCTCAAAAACATGGGAAACTTGCTTAGATGTCTGGGGAACAAACTAGCTCTGTAAACTGAATACTGGGAAAGTAAAATGAGTGAATAATGACATATCTACATGTGTTACTGTCTGGTTATTGTGTGTTCTGTCCTCTGAATGCCTTGATTAAACCCTGCTATAGATTGATATTTTCCTAAAAGGTTGAAAGCTACAACAACAAATAACTAAAACTTACTTACAGTGATCAGCATTATACTTATGGAGGTATACTTTGTACAACCCAGCATACTTTACAAGTGTTAGGCAACAAGCATTACTTTAAAAATTTAACCACCCAAGAAAATGTGTTTCTTTAAAATTTTAAGCATAAAGGGGGTGACATAATATTTAAAGTAATGTTACTGTCCCAGTTTCCATAAATGTTGATGGCAGTTTAAGTGGAAACTAGTCTTACTGGAAGTCTAAGTGGAAAGAGTGGGTGGCTCTTTCACAGGGTCAATGACAAGATGCTCAGTGGGGGGAAATTAAAATTTAAGCTAGTAGTTAGACTGCTCTGATATGTATCTGATAAATGTATGTTCAAAATTGTAAAATCCTCAATTCTTCTGATGAGTCATACATGAATTAAAATTAAAAGTGATTTGGAGTGGCTCATTAACCCAGGAATGTATCAAAGAGGACTGACTGTGATGTTCAAAAATAGCAGCCCATTCATTCCTAAGAAATATGCTCACTGAGCTCATACTCCTGTCTCCTTCCCCAGCTGAGAGCACGTGTGTTCATTGACAGAATATACTGACTCCCTGTTGCATCCATGTACAAATGAACAGTATAAGTAATTCAGCTCCTATAGACCTCAAACATCAAATGTAACTCGCCCAAAATCAGCATTTTTTTTTGTCTGTGTGCATCACAGCAGAAGTTACAAAACTGTGAGCTGCCACAAGGCAAAAGTTTTCACAGACCAGCTATTGGAAACCTGAGTCAACCCCACCCGTCACACAAAACCACACTTGACTATTTGCTCATGGGTCATATTAGCTAGCAAAGCAATTTGATAGTGGGAGGTGTGAATTTAGATGTGAATTTGTTGAGGTCTATTTTTACATTTCTCCTTAAGCATCCACCGCCTGATCTAACAATGTATGTGTGGGGTAGAGGGTCATATTGACTTTAATTGCCATTTCACTGTGACTTTAGAGTCAAATATAAAGATGGGTCTGACTGTTTACCTTCCAAGTTCATTCCGGCTTGAAGACATTTCCTGAAGCGGCAGGCTGGACAGTTCTTCCTCCGGATCTTATCGATGATGCAGTCATTTCTCCCTGCACACAGGTAGTTGTGCTGGCCTGTAAAGTGGAGAGGAAGAGGAGAGAGAGAGAGGAAGACATATTAGCTAGCTAAGAAGGTTTGAGAAGGATTAAACTGAGCAGTATGCATTATGACCACACTAACAACCTGCTGATGCTATTGTAAGCTTGACAAGCCTGTGCAGTCCCTCTGATGTGGATAGCTTCACTTCCTGCACTTGGAGCGCATGGCACAATCTGTGATTGTATACCAAGCTCTTTCAGACCAACAATTAGACGCGGCCCACATGGTCCACATTCATAATGTAGCCCTTGTACTAGAGTCTAAATGGTCCACACTTGATAGCTTTCTGTCATAATGACTCTTTTGCAAGCTGAGTATGAATGCGTATATGATTAGGGCGCGAGAAAATAAACCAGAGATGAAACTGTGATTAAATTAATTTGATTAGAAAAAGAGACAGCAATGAATATTTGACCACAGGGCCCCATTCAACATTTCTCGAAAAGTGAGATGCAAGCAGCACAATTCATGGAGAAACAGGCTCAATTATGACATTAATAGTTTGAAATGTTAAACGTTAAAACTGGTGATGTTCAGACTGACAACAAAACGACTGTGGCGATTGTCCCAATACTTTCCAACTTTAATGGCCTGCCTGTGATTCTCAGACCCAGGCCCACTTGTTCCTACTGAACACAGTAATGTTTAAACCTGTAGTTCTGAACAAACTCTATCAGGAGTAATGAGTCTATTTGTTGGGAACTATTATTGGTTGTGGATTTTGTGCAGCAAACTAAAAAAAACAAATGTGATCTACCGCATGTGATGTTACATGTTACCACAGTGCAACGTCTTGCAGAATGTACATTACTTGTTTGGCACAACCTGAGGAGTGTCACATGAATCTTATCTTTCCAGCATCTATACATACTTTCGAGTTCAGACGGAGGCAAAATCAATCTAATAGACAGAATTAGTGAGGGAACGTCCCATAACATCGCGCTAAACATGCCATGGTCATTTTTTTCAAGTTTCACTATGACAACCGTTCTTTGAAATCCAACTGTCATGATTAGCTGCAGTAACCTCTGGTGTACAAGATGAGTCACTAACCCAACAAGGAGCCTCACATCTGCTGTTGAGATCACCGTAGGCAGTGATTTAGAAAGACTTGTCACCGATCTCTCACTAATCTATCTAGAAGTTACGATTCTCCTTTAGTTAATGGTTAACAAGAAGTCAGCAGAAATGAAAAATTTAGTAATGGAAGATATCACACATTCTAAGAGCTTTACGTGTAACTAAAACATGACTTTACCTGTACAGCAAACCTAACTAAAGCTGCCTTTTATGTCAAACTGTCCACAGGTCTAAGAGCCATGGCCTGTGTAAGCCTATTATTTCCAACTAATGGATCCTCAAAAAGCTAGCTTAGATTGTGTTTAACAGCACAAAAAAAACACAGTAGATGTGGAAAAAATAAGGAAATCTAAGCTCGAACCATCAACCTTCAGAGTTCAAAAGCATGTCCTATTAAAGAGTCCACACCCTTTCTGGACGAGTGAATGATTAAATTATAGCTGACACCACCATCAATTACTGTAGATTTTGAAAGGTAAGGTGAAAGGCCTGCTCATTAATCACTTGGGTGGAATAGCATCACTCATCATTGAACAGATGAACAGAGCTAAAATATTACAAAAACAGATATAGAAGATACAATACATAACTACATGGAAACACTGTGTCTTTTCACATTCTTGAAAGTTGGCACAATATCCTAAATTGACACAGAGATCATCACGCTGGATGACATAGTAAATATTTCACTGCCTCTGCTACTGTCCAGCAACCCTTTATTTATAGCTGGCATATAATGAGAAGCGTAACATACATCATTGGCTGAAACAAGACCCTATATAAAGTCAAGCGGGCCTACACAAAATGCCCTTTGGGGCCATAAACTTACTGATCTTTGAAATATCATGTGTTTGATGCAGCTTTTTGAACTAAAAGGGCATCCAATAATACTGCTGGCGCCATATAATAAAATGTCAAATACTACTGTACAGTTTGTAATTTGTTTTCCCATTATCACTACATCCTAGAGGCACACAAAGGCAGACAAAATAGCAGCATACTGTGCTATATATTAAAATGATATCCCTAATAAAAATAATAAGTAATAAATAACTTCCTTTGTAACCAGGAAAGCCTTAAGCCTACCAAGAGCGATGCAAAAGCAGTTTTGAACACTGTGTTCAGCTTTGTTTCTACCAGTAAATTCCATAAAACTGTCTTGTGATCCTTAGCAGTTGTATGACCAAGCAGTACCTCAGTGAGAACAGCACAAAACAAGTTGGCAGCTACCAGTGGTTAGCAGGCACTGGTGAAAACTGTGCTGAAAAATATTTGCCAACTATCTTTTCCACAACGAAAATGAATCAAGAATTGCTTAAAAGTAACCTCTGAAAACAAAAACTCTAACTGAATGCATAATGATCTATACAACAAATGGATGTTGTGAAAAATGGGCAAATAGATAAATTAATATTTTTTTTTAGGCATCAGTCTTCCTCTTTGCCTGGCTTGATCTGATGATAATTCAGGTCATACATTTATGGACTTAATTCAGCGTCAGAGTTCAAACCACAGGCTGTGAGTAACCACTGTACAATAATGAGACCAATGGGCAGTGCCATCTTCAGCTGGTGACATCATTGGGAGCCACACAAGCTGTCAGTCATGACATCACACACACCTCCAGACAGAAAATATATATACAGTATATACAGAGATGGCAATGACTTGACTTAACTTTTAGGGAACTGTCATGTTGCCATCTTTATATACCTCTCATGGATCAAACCATGAAAAAAGGTCTGTAAGATGGTGAGCCAAAAAACAAGAATTAGCTAAGGCTGTGGATGTAACTTTAATGCTAGCTTTAGTTAAATGTCCTGTTTTAGGCTTTTGTAGGATTAATGTTTCCTAACAACCAATAAAATGTTTTCATAAAAGGATTATCCTTGCATTAATGTTATTCAAAGATAAAAAGGCCTAAGAGAAGCTAAACTCTGTATTTTAGTGAGAATTTTACTACTTATTTTTACGTATTTTTGTTTTGTTTTTTTCAGCGAAGAAACTACCAATCATCTTGGACAGACTGTTCGTACAAACTGTTGAAGAGCCTTGGCTATCAGATCTCACCTGTGTAGTAACCTTCATAAAAACATCCACTTCATATTCGGTTCTTATTATCTAGTGCTTTACATTATTTTGCCCAACTCCTGTTTGCTCAAAAGCAAATGTTACAGAATGTTATACAAAAACCTAAATGTATGTACTATGAGCACCAGCAAACAGTGGATGTAGGACATCAAGCAAATGATTAGTTCAGCGTAACGATGTTTCAGAACAGCAGCACCCTACATTAAAGCTAAATACATTCTATAATGGAGCAAACTGGTGCTTGTTCTTTGACATATTAACACTTTTACATCACTGTAAAAATACATTAAATTTAAGTTTATAGCATGCACTATTGTGCATACTATAATGTGTAACAAAGCGGTGTTGCTAGTTACTTAATGACCAGTCATACACATATAATAAAAAAGCTTATACTTTCCTTCCTGTTAAATGCAGCGTTTGTATGGACATTTGTCAAAATCACAGAAGAGGATTGACCTCTGAAAATTACGAATAATTGTATTTCACATAGGCTGAAAATTAATCTGCAGTGTTGCCGGTGTGATGACAAGATAGCAGCCCGGGGGCTGCCAGTTGCAGCCATCGCTGGTATCACAGGAAGTCATTGCAAACAATGGCGTAAACAGCCATCTGTGGTGTCAAAAGTGCCAGCTGAATCCCACTGATATCCTCTCTCCCATATACTGCCTCGATCTGCTAACAAGGGCCTGGCACTGATTGGTGCACCCTCTGGCTATGGTTTGTAGCTAACATCAGCATGTGGAGCTGCAGCGAATGAATGTTTGCTCACTAGTTAACACTGTTAACTCACAGTAAGGAGGCCAAGAGTTCAAACTCCTTTCATTTTAGCTATAATTGCAGGATAGTTAATGATGTGACTGTCAAACTATGTATGTGTGAACTTTAATAAGCATAGAAGTAATTATAAACAAAAAAAAATTACACTTGTAGAATAATGTTAGTTGACATGGAGGACAAACATTGCACTGCAGAAGATGATGAAGACTTGGGGGGGGGTTAAAAACAAAAAATCCAATAGGTAAATAAACAAAACAAATGGTAAGAGTTTCTTGTCACTGTGCATTAAAAGAAAAATCAATTGTGCAAATACAGGTAGTTATATCTATGAAAGATATCTGTTTTTAGTGTTTTTAGTCATTTCCAATGAGTAATTAAAGGTGATGCTCCTGAAATAAAACGCACAATAATCTGCCTCAGACACACTATTTATTTTATTCCTGACTTCCAATAATCCCACGTTTTACCATTCCACATTTCCTGAAGTTCATTAGCACCTGAATAAATACACTTACTCTTTTTTTTAATGTGCAATGTATATCTCATTAGTCATTGCACAGACACATTATAAGTTAATTTAACAGTTGCAATCCACGTGAACTGAAATCCTGAAATTTGGTCATTTTCAAATTTTTAGTTGAACTGAAGCTGATATTTTTTTGGTTGATAAAAAATCTTTCAAATCTAAGTAAACCACCTAAAATCTAACTGCACTATCTGTTGAGTTCACAGTAACAAAGCTTTAAAGGCCGAGACAGCATAAAAGTTTTAGACATACATGGTTTTCACAGAACAGTAATTTATTTTTTTTTAACTGCAGACTACAGTTGAAGTCAGGATTACAACAGGTATCTGTTGAAAATCAGTCCAGTGGAGCAGAAACCTGGACATGGCCTGAATATGGTCAGTAGAAACAGTGACACACAAAGTAAATGAAACACAAGAAAGCACAAGGTGTATAAAAAAACTGAGAGGTGACATTTTTGACATCAGATCTCTAGAGGTTAATATGAGTCAAGTGCAAAAGAATATAAAGGCCTAATTAGAGGCAGGATGTGATTGCAATTATTGGATCTGCCACCTGTGATGAGGTGGCGCTTTCTAAGCAGAAACTGAAGAGCACAAAATCACTCACAGGCAATTTACGCTGACTTAAATTACCAAATCAGGACATTTGCATGCATTAACAGATAGCTGGCAGAAGAGGCTATGCATGTGTCTAGGCAGATTGGTCATATTTCAGTGCTGAAGATATACAGGCATATGGGCAAATCAGAAGTGATAGTATTACCATCATAATCATCATCATCATAATTATAATTGTTATCATTGTTATTATTAAAAGTGCATTTATTTACCATCTGTGTTTTGTCGTGCTCTCCATCCTTCACCATAGAGACAATGACCGGAGAATAGAGAAGGGGGGAGAAAAACAAAAATAACAGATATGACTTTCGCAATGCTACTGTAGGCAGCTCTTTTCAAAAATGAAACTCACACTTCAGTTTGAGTGCTTGGCATTTACACCAGCACCACAGAATAAAGAAGCTGATATGCTGGATAACAGTTGAGAATCATGCAACTCAAAAAACCAAGTGTAGCAGATTGTCCGACTCAAATCAAGTGTTCATTATTTTATAGCTAAATTGGTTTCATACGTTTTCTGAAACTAATAGTAAGCTGAAAAAAATGTTTGACTGTATGCAGGCGACTCAAAACATCTTCCAAGTTTATCCATCTTCAACCAGCAGACATGTTGTAGTCCTGCACTGCTGCAGAAAAAACCCCCCCATCTCTGTTCATCTCTGTTCACTGCAAATCACTTAACATTTACAGCAGTGATTTCCCTGCAGCAGTTTTTCTCACTACAACTGTATCATTTCACTTGAAACGTGAGTAACAGATGTGGAGGAAACTGACAGAGAGAGAGAGATAGTGAGCGTAGGAGCAGAATGAAAGAAAAGCTTGGAAACAAGAGTTTAGTGTGGGTCATTTCTGTGCATTCAGTACCAGTGTTGGGTCAACAATAAAAAGACAGTGGTTAATTTATTACTCATTTAGCATTATTGATAAATGTTATAATCAATTAACAGATATACACTCCTAAGAAAGCCTTTTCTCAGACTCATTACACATCTGTAGAGACAGATTTACAGAGATGGGAAATGAAAGAGAAGCACAGAGAAGCTGAGGAAGACAGAATGCATGGCAAAAAGCCTTTTACACAAATTACTTTCTGTTTGTCAGGTGCATTCCTGCCCCTCCCATCTCAAGATTGTGTCAAGGCAATTAGTGCTCAGACTGTTTGCCTGGGAGACAAGAAATGAAAACTGTTTTAGAAGATATCAGCTGTTTGTGAAGCAAAGCAGAAAAATGGCCGTGTTACACGCTCATTGTAATACTAGTCCTCTATGAGGAAATGCAACGTTAATCACAAAGATATCACAGCAGTAATATTCTTGAAGTAGGCTAATTTCACTTTGTTGTCAATCACAGTTATTCTTAAGTAATCATTGCTTTGATACAAACAAGAAAGGCAGGAGGAGAGAAGGCGGTGACATGCAAGGTCAGGACTAAGACTCAAACCCACAGAAATGCAAGTGTCTTACATTTGTGTACAAAAGTTTAACTTGAACCCAACTATTCCCTGATTAAATATTTATGGCGCCTAACAAAAACGAAGCAGCAGAGGTGTCTCACTGCTGTGCAACAGCTTCAAGAGCTTATCTTTTGTAGGTCGAATGAACGAGAATCTTTGTTACAAGATGTACAAAGATAAGCCCAGATCTTATGCATTGCTCTTAGGTGCACGTGTACAAGGTTGTGGCTACATAATACAGATTACACAGACATGAATATGAAAATCTGATTAAAGCCTTGTGCAAAATGGTTCAGATTATCAGTTCAAATGAAAAAAGGTTTAAATGAATTAAACTTTTTACTATATTTGTTCTCAAACTTTTTCCACCAAAAGATTCAAATGAAGGCAAACACTCAAATATAAAATGTATTCATGTTGTTTACAAGTAGTGTGTCACGTCAGAGTGAGTCAAACTGTGATTGAGTGGATGCAGGGCATGTATGTGCGACCAACCTTCGACGGCTCTCTTGAAGAACACTTTGCAGCTGCCGCAGGTTACGACCCCATAGTGGCATCCCGAGGCTTCATCTGAACACACCAAACAGATCTTATGTGTCTGGCCACTGGGCTTGGATTGCCCTGGCACTGCAGAACTGCTGGTGTCTCCTGCTCTGGGTGATGAGCTGAAATGCACAGAGAGAAAGGGAGAGAAGTGAAAAAAATATGCAAAGATGGGTGAGCTGCATGCAAATGTAAAGACATTTTTGATAAATTCCAAGCAGGCTGCTGAAGGCTGGTTTATAGTTACAGTCAGTATATCTGGCTGTTGCTAGGAAACGTTAAAAACAGTTAAAAATGTGAAATGAAAACAGATAAACATATCGATTGCACTGCTGTCTGCGATCGATTGACTCTTTCCCTATGTTAATGGATAGAAATCAGAAGTGGCCTAAATGTTTGGAACACAACGGTGATAGTCCCACAAGATTTAAACAATATTGTTCATCATTGGTTCCAAACATTTTTTTAAAAATAATCTTGCAGGAAAAAGAAGCAAATAATTGAAACGTCACAAGTAGTTTCTGAAATACAGCGCAATAACGCAAGGCATCAACTTAAGTACCAGTGAGGTTGTCCTCTCTGATTAGATATAGCTTATGGTTAGTTAAGTGTGAGCTCAGATTGTTTTTTTCATAATTATTAAATGTGTAAACACATAAGCCAAACCCAATAACGCCTATCACTAGCAACGTCTTCTCTGTGTAGTAACTGAGCTCTAAATCTCACCCCAAGCCTGCAGTTTTGTTACGGTGCAAATTAAAGTCTTCCTCTCCTCCTGAGAAAACCTGCGCACCCACAAGCAGTTGTCATTACCCGTGGACTGCCTATAATTAGGTCTAAAGTAGCAGGGACACCTGAACTGCAGCGTGAAGTTCAAGTAGGCACCAACACCAATTTGTCAGATGTATCGCAGGCAAAGTGCCAGCGTGCACACAGAGAGTGTGTCAGGTTTAAGAGGTGTGTTGCAGCCAAACAGACTCCAGACTAGTGTTAGACTGACACTGCTGTGTAATCCATGACAAGAATTTGACCGCATTAGAAGGGCTTAAATCTTCTCTCCCTTGTTTGTTTTGGCAGCACATAAGTTGGAATGTATATGGGCATTATGTAACAGGGTTGGCTCGCTAAGCTCGATAATGACTTTGCATTCAGGCCTATAGATGTCTTAGACCATTCAACCCTTTTTCTTTGCTCTCAAGCTACAGAGCCCTGTTTGCAGGACAGGAGTGGGCAGACTATATAACTGAAATTTCTTAGTGTCAGTCTCAAAGATCGGGAGCCAAACCCCCACCAACCTGTCTCCCCAAACAAGCATAACTTAAATTCACAGCAGCTCCACTGGCCAATGCTCCATGGTCATTGGAAAGACGACACTGGCTTATGCAAATTGGACATCGACCAAGGGGGAGTAGAGGTGGTGGATCTTGAAAGATGTCCAACTAAGAAGTTTAGCAATAGCTTAATAGTGAACTAGCTAAGATCATTCCCAACACATGTAGACAGGTTCAAATGGTAGGGCGATTCAGACAGCGATGCCAGCCTAACTTTTGGCAGTCATCTGAAGTCAGCGTTATGACATAATCTGCTTCTGGAAAATGTGCACCATCAGAGATGCTAAAAGAAAAGAAGAAACGTCAACCTAAAACTAATAATATCTTCTTTTTTGCAGTCAAGAACCAAAATGAGTCGATCATTTATTCACTTTTCAAAAAGCATAGTTTACTCAAACAAGTTGTACATGTTGCAACCGCGGACCTAGAGGGCATAACTGACAGCTAAAATGACTATGCATGTCTCATTTTGAAACTTATCAAACGTAGAGTTCATAACCGTTTGTTACTCTCTCGTAAAGTAATCAAGCTCAGCAAAAATGTGACCTATATTTAACACCAAAATCCAGTATACAAACCCAAATATGTACTCAACAGTCATTTTCATTTTGCTGTGCAATTGATCCTGTACTTACTGCAAACTGCATGATGCTTTACATTTATTTAAAGCAAAAAAAGTGTGTTCCATTGATTAAGATTCTCGAAATGCAGTATTTCCTACAGTAATTACATTGGATGACCCTGAAACAAACAAATTCAGCTCACCCTTCTCATGACCTGTAGACACTATGGTTAGACTTCATCTGCAACACTAGCACTCTGCAAAATTTGGGCACAGGCTTTTTAATATGTACTGAACTTAACTCTGGATCGTCAGTCTGACAGTAGTAGGGTATTTATAGAAATAGTCCCCTTTGAACCCCCCTCCGTTACGAGGAGTGCGGTGTCCTGCTATGTGCTCTTCTTTCTGGCTCTCATTACTTGTCAACTTAAAGTAGCTCCAGTTGGATTTGAGTGGGGATGCTGTGAACACTAATTATCGGCCAGCGCTTGACCTGTGATGGCTCTCTCGGGGTTGCTCAGCCACCGGAAAAAAAGACAGACTGCTAGTGACGCAGCAGATCACATGACACCAAGTGAAGCAAAGTGTAGGCACTGACAGAGTTAGTTGCCTTTACAATTTCAGATTATTATTAGAAGGTTTTTATTAGTAGGTATTTAATTAATTATATTGTTGTACTTTTTTCTTTAGTTTTAGTATTACACATCACATAAAACGGCTACCAATCATGACACACGTTATGTAATTCCTTTCTATTGGATTCCAATATGACTTAAAATGCTGTAAAATGACCACAGGGTGGTGTTTGAATTAAGCAGTTATAACACCCCCCAACACACACACACGCGCGCTAAATGCTCTTGCCATTGCTGAGCCAACAAGTGTGGCTCTGAGCCATGCAGCCCAGATTCAAGCCTCATTAGGAACGCCTGCATACTGGACCAGAGTGCAATAAACATGTGCACATACTCTCTTTAACTCTCCCTCTCTCTCTCTCTCTCTCGCACACACACGCACACGACAAATGCACACAGCGATTAACATAGTCTGGTACATACATGCAGAAAACAGAAGCGTAGTAATCCAACAAACACACCTGTACCCACACTCGTCAAAAAAAAAGGACACATGAAAGCAGGCTGCAGTTCACTGTCCTTTTCTGCCCACATTGCTCTTAGTGTGTGCATACATGTGTGTGTCACTGCAAAGAATTGCTTGTACCAGTTGAGCACTGTTAAAAGGCGAATCTAACAAAAAGGTTTGCAGGCTGGACAGTGTTTACACTCTGAGTCCAAATGCTGCCAATCACATCCCTCACTATTTTACTTCTACCTCCAAACATGTCTTTTAGAGTGTGAACACATGCTAACAATATGTGTCAATACAGAGAGAGTGTGGAGACACATTGGAGGGCCTTGGCAACACAAGTACAGTACAAAAACAATAAATTCAATGAAGTCCAGGAGCAACAGACAGTATGTGCCTGCAGGATTTGCAGACACACAATTCTCCATATCTCTAAACAAACTGTAAATTCATAGATAATTATTGTGTATACTAGAGAAGTGGAAATCAATTTTGACTTCTCTCTCCAGATAGTCGGCTTGAAATTAAACAGTGCCTCCATTGTGCTTTTTATTCCATTGTTGATAAGTATAATCCAATAACCAGGATGTTGGTTTTCAATTAATCATACAAACATGCCAATGGTTAAATTAATTTATATTAGAATATAACTAAACCAAAGCAGCTATACAAGTTATAAATGTGTTACATATTTTCTTAATGGCATAACATTACTTGACAAGGCGGTGGAAAAGACAGATCAGCACTAATGACAGTCCACAACAAACAAAGTGCCTGTAGCAACTGCAGAGGGAAAACTGAACTGGGCTGACCTGCTCTGCCACTGGGGAGTCATATACCAGTGACTACAGTGGGAACCGATGAGAGGATGTTTTTTTTTTTTCCATCAAGATCAAAGCTTTTTTAGTCTAATGTGTGGGAGCAGAAAGTATGAGAGGAACGGTGGGAGAGATTCAGCAGAGAGATGTAGAATATGAGAACGCTCACAGTGCCGAGGCTTGACGTGAATGTTGAAACCGGTTGACTTGGTAAAACACATTGCAACAGACATTTGGGGGGAGCTAATGAATGCATCAAAGTGGCCTCTAACTTGCTATTATTAATATGTTACATCTCACTGTTGAGTAACAAGTCTTGTTTCCTTCAATAAAATAAACTTGTAACCACCGGGTAATGTTAAAAACTGGGTAACGTTAAAAACACATTGTCTGTCTTTGTTTTGCAAATCTTTTGATGACAAACAGCTGTTGTCCGGGTGGCTGTATTGTTTCTGGTTATAATTTGCAGTTGGCCCTGAAAAAGCCTGAGTGAATAGAAATTAAAAATGTGGATTTGTAATTGTATGTTCCCAGCACATTTATGCTAGTGCAAGATAGTTATGTGTTTATGCTTGTCTCTGCAAAATGTGTATTTCCATCTTTTTTCCTTTTTTTTTTTTACGTCAACCTTGCACATAATGAACATCCTCCATGTTCTGCCTACTCACAGATAGTGAGTGGGTTCTCTGTAAGGTCAGCCATTATTGGAGACCCACAGAGAGGGAGGTGCGATCTGCATCCAAAAGGCAAAACATGATACAGCTTGTGTTCACCTGGTTTGCAAGCCCATCTTGGGGGCGTGCACACACTCTATTTATAGACTGGATGATATTTGTTGGACTGGCTGTTTGTTTGATTCAGTCAGGACACAAAACAGAAACAAGTTACAAATTACCTTTGTTCATGTAGGTGGAAAATTCAGTCACAAACAGGTACCATTTTGTATCTGCTGTATCCTTATTAAATCATTTTCAATATTTTACACAATATCTTATATATATATTTAGAGAGAGAACAAGCAAATATTTGAAATTTCAGCATGTGGGTTAGATACAGATTCAGGTGTAAATCAAATCTGTAATAACGCATAAAGATAGTGTTTTTTATCAAAATGAGACCGTGGTGTCCCCAGTGAGCAGACATTTAGCCCTTATGGTAAAGCACAGTATTTTATTGTGAATTTAAATGTTATCAGTCTTATATATTATTATTAAACCTTGTGTTGTGTAGGAAAATGACTGTAAATGTATAAATATTCTGATTTCATAAAAAATGCAACAATATAATAATCTTGTGCAGCCCCAGTCAACCCACTACATAAGAAGAAAAAAATCCATTCTCTGACTTTTTCATCTTTATTGTGTAATTTCACTGTTTTACTGTACTTTTCTCTTCCTGCCTTTCCCTACTCTCACTTCCTCTCTCTGCATCACAACCGTCTCTCTCACAGACTTCCTCTCTCCCCCTCTCTCTCTCTATCCCGTCCTCTTTCATTGCTCATTCCCCCTCTTGCTCTTCCCCTCTCACCGCCTCATCAGCCAAGGTTATATAATATTCGTATTACTGCTGCTGCTGGGGCAGACGCCTCCTCCCCCACCCCCTCCCCGCGCTCAGCCTCTCAGCCAATCGAGTGTCACTACTGGCAGAAGTATGGAGGAGGTCAGGCGAGTCATGGGATTATCCAACTCACCTACCCGGAGACAAGCATACGTATGTGTGTGTTTTCTGTGTGTGTCACTCATAGGAAGCTTGCATATGCGCGTGTGCATGTGTGTTGTGTGTGTTGATTTGGTCTTTGAATTACTGAGTGGAGCCTTTGGTTGCTAGAGAGGAGCACAGTTATAAAGCTACCCTTGTTTCAGAAATCATCATGTGATTGTGTGATGGCTCCATCTTTTCTTCTCTCCTTTTCTCCCACTCAGCTCCCCTCACCCACCCACCACCCACCCAACCGCCCGCCCGCCCCTCCTCACATCTGAGTGTCTCCATCTCCTACACAGTGCTGTCGCTTCAATCATCATTTCATAGCATCGGCCTTTCTTTCCATCTCCCCCGCGTGACTTCTACAGTTTTGGTTGTCTGTGTGTCTTCACACAACTCATTTTCTAAAGAAAACGTGACTTTCACAGCGTCTGTGATTACTTTAAATTTCACTTTTCTGTTTATCAGTCTAGGACATTGGGACCATCGATTTATGATTTTTGTCTATCTGAGTGGAGCAAAGGTGGAAAAACATTGCAGTACAGCCACCAGTTAGTGAGGAGGTCATGTTGGACGGATGAAATTATGTGACTTTGACGTCTCCAACCAAGAGCAAATGTTAGTATCTTTTAAACATGACCCTGATCTTTCTTCATCCATAACCAAGCAGCTTGCTGTGCCTAAACATATTCAAAATGAAACCACAGTATCGGCACATCAGAACACAACTGAAAAACTGACAACCGATGTTGTCATGCCAACACACTCAAACGTGTCTATTTGAAATGCATTGATAAGCTGCCTACAGTATTGCCATCTTGGTTTGTAGAATGTGTTTTTGAGCCAATAGAAATTCCTCCATTCTATTTTGTTCGACAACAGTCACTCAACATGCCAGATACGTTTAGAAATCAGATGTAAATTGAGTCTTATAATCCAAACTACTCTGACATGACAAGAAGGCCTTTTCATCTCGAGCAAATTGTCCATCTGGTCTTTTTTGAGCAGCTGAGTTTGATAAGCAAAGGCGAGAATGAGTGAAGTGAATAAGAGCGCAGGAGAAGTGAAACCTCCGATAAGGAAAAACAAGTTTATAATTCAGCCAAGCACTTTGACTTCCTCTAATGCAAGTAGTGACAGTTGATGTTTGTGCCATCCTGCTATTGTTTTTTTATCACAATTACCACTGCATCTCTCTCTCTCTCTCCCTGTCTCTGTCTCTCTTTCTCTGCCTTGTTTGTAAAACACACCAGCAGAGATGCTAATAAAGAATCATTAGCAAAGCCGCTACAGTGACGTCTCATTAACAGTAATTTCCACTGTGACTGGCAGTGAGCTCGGGAACTTTTAATTCTGGTTCTCAAATAAATCAGTCGCTGCCTCGCTGACTTCTTCCCATCGTCCTGAATGCAATTTTCCTCTTTTGAATTAAACTAATGTCTAGATGCCTTGTGGATAGCTCACAAAGCTTATAAAAGCCATGCTACAATTGAGGCAACACACACACACACACACACACACACACACACACAAAACACCCCATTACAAATCACTCTGAAAGTGTTTGGCTGAGTAGTGATGCTTTTCAGTGTGATCTCCTGTTAAATCTGCATCTATATTTGCTGTTAAATAGAGTATAAGGGTGACTCAACATATAAATAAATGACACAGAAACATACAAACTGCTCTGGGGATCCAACATGTGCCCCTTTTTGGAAGCAGACTTCAACAAGAGAAAATGACACTTCAAATCTGTGAGTGACCTGGCCTCCGGGCAACGCAATAATTTAATATCTCTGTTTATTTTCTTTCAATGCAGTCTTGTTGTAATAATCAGGAGATATTGTGAACATTGAGGATATTGTAATACATTATTATGTTGTCAAAGCAGATGATAACATGAGTAAAACTGATAAAACATGGTTATAAGACATGATAAGGAATTCACTCACATTGTTATATCTTGCTGTTTAATATGATGCACTTCCATCTGACTGCTTAACAAGTGAGTTTACTTCGTTTCATGACATGAAAACCATTACTGTTTTTCGCACTGCTGTGAGTGAGAGAGATGCCAGGTCAAGATGATATTGTCTATATGTTAACAGTGCAATTAAAAAGCGTTAATAGCAAAAAAAAATTGAAAAATGTATTTTGCACTTTATTTTTATTGGTAGACTACATTTAGCAAAAATAGACGACTCTCCGAATTCCAGCATTAGATTTCAGATATGCAGCATCAACCCGATCAGTCGGCTCTTTGCACAGTTTGAATTATATAAAAAGAAACCACAATGAGAGTGTGTGTAGGCAGAGCAGATGAGCCCAGAAAAGAACAGATCACAGCTAACAGACAATCAACTGGAAAGTGTGTTAATGGGACAGACACTGAGGCCTTTTTTTATAACTTTGCTGTACAAGTCTGCAGCGTCCTGAACAGAAGACAGCAGTTGAGAGCAGCTAAATGAGAGACACAACTTCTACTGTTCCTCACTGAGAAGGGTACGGTTTAGGCTAGATGAGGTCACATGTTAAATCCCCGGAGCGTAGCTATGCTGTATTGGAATGTGGAGCTTTACAGGAAATTGGGCCACATGGTGTGGACCACAGGGAGCCGAATGAAGGGCAATGGCACAGTCTTTCAAGTTTATTCCCATTTAACTCAGTGTGAGCACTGTTCTACAACATAAGGAGCATGCTCGTACTGAAGATGAGCAAAATACAGACTTTCTATGTTTTCTCAAGCTGAGGTGTATACACATGCTGTTAACTGCTTCAAGCTGTTGAGTGTCATTTTTACATTCTTTCTGATGAACACCATAAAATGGTGGTTATGAATATTGCAAGGTGCGCGATGCTATAAAACTAAGAGATGCTGATGTTTCAGCCAGCCAGTAGATTTTCTGACGTTTATGGATAAGACTGTGCTGAATTTAAAAAAAAAGAAGTGACCGATTTTCAAAAAACTCTAGACTACAACTAGTACTGAAACCATTAATCATGTAATTAAATAGCTGATTAACAGAACATTTAAAGGGAATTACAGTATTTTGATAAATTGTTTAAATTGCTGAAATTATTTTCAGTGTAAATATGCCAAAAAAAAATAAATTCTGGTACCAGTTTCTCTAATGTGTATTTTCAATTTACTATTAAGCTGAACAGCTTTAGGACAAATAAAGAAGTAATATTATAATGGCCTTTTTTTTTTGTTGCAGTAGTATTTACAAACAACCAATATTTTGTCATTTTTATTGAATAAATTAAATTAATTGGTTAAGAAAAAATATATAATTATTATTATATCGATAAAGAAAGACCAATATGATAATCTAATACCATTCAGTAATGATGATCCCTTCATCTCACTTCCAGGCTTAATACAAATCTCTGGAGAGCAGCAGCGTGTGGCAAGAACCAGCAGATACTTTGTTTTTATTTTCTTGAATAACTGAATTACTGTCTTCAGTTGAAACTTAAAAACAGAACTTCAGCAAGCTAATCAATTGACTAACCAATCAGCAATCATTTAAAGCTGTGCTTTCCACACACTATAGCAAACATTTTCTAGTTTGAACCAAGGCTGTAAACCTCACCCATCAACTGCATTTTGGTAAAAAACAAGCCTTCAGCATAATGTGCAGCCCATCTTTGACCAACAGCTAATTAAAACATTAAAAACAAGAGGGGGGACTCTACTGACCCACCCAGCCACAGAGCGTAAGTGGGAGGGGACCTTCTCCACCACCTGGGAGGATGATTCTTACACTGTTGTAATAAAGTCTCTGTGTATTGTGTGTGTGTGTGTGTGTGTGGTGTGTGTGTGGTGTGTGTGTGTGTAAAGGGAACCTTCAATTGCTCCCTGCAGATTCGATTTGCTGCTGACACATTGTGCATCTTAAATCAGATAGATGGCCAGGGCCTCAGGGCCCACAGCGCCCATTTCCCCTGGTGCCCTTATGTAATTAGCTTTCATTTAGCACCTGAATGCTTTACCCCCCCTCACTACAAATTACCCACAAGAGAGTCCTCTCTCCCTTTACACCCTCTCTTTCTTCATCTCTTCCTTCTCTCATACACAACAGCAAGTTGACAGAAAAGACCACTAACCACCCTCTGCAGTTCACAATCTAAATATATTTATAAGGGCATTCAAAAGGGCAACAGAGCCAATGTAACTGTTGGCTTGTATTGTCACTTCATTTATTGTTGTTGTCATGAACAAGAAGCAGGGACATGCCGAATACCAGCCAACAGTGATCACATATCAGAGAGCTTACTGCAGCCATATAAATATTTATCAAGGCCATGAACATGTAAATCATGATGACATAAACATCCTACTGTTGGAGGGGAGAAAGATGTCTACCTGCTAAAATTCAAGCAGCACTTGTTGGATAAAACTAAAATGTTTCTTTCCAATAAGTACTAGTAATGTAAAAATGAAAAGCCCCCCAACACATTCTTTTAATGTTTGCATTACTTAGTCATTCAGTCACTGGAGATATTAAAATGCATACTCTGGCATGAAAAGAGGAAATTCGTCAATGAAAAGCAATCTAGAA
The DNA here is from genome assembly GCA_008933995.1 of Datnioides undecimradiatus. Classification (NCBI taxonomy): domain Eukaryota; kingdom Metazoa; phylum Chordata; class Actinopteri; order Lobotiformes; family Datnioididae; genus Datnioides; species Datnioides undecimradiatus. Next base: position 332,842 of record WARS01000049.1, read on the forward strand.
AGTACGTGGATATCTCCCATCGAGGCTGAATGAAGAGAAAGGGAGTGAAAAGGAGTGCTGTGCTGTGGTGGGAAGAAAAAAACATTCCACAACCCATTTCATTGTTTGGCCTACATTTACTGGACTTTGCTGGACATAAAAGGTTTAAACACACAACACAGCAGAGAATGAGGGCTGGAGCTGACAAAGTGTTGAATGTTAGGCCACTATACACAAAATACAGTAGATGCTGAAACTTAATATGCGGACACGTGGACGGGATCACCCTGAGGTCTGGCCTGAAACAGCTTATGAAAATAAGTGTTTGTGTCTCAGGAAATGGAGAAAGACATGACAGCTAGCTAACATTACTGGCTGCAAGCAACGAGCAAATGGACCACCATTGACTCCCATCATTGAATTGACATTATATCACTGCCCGCTAGCAACCAGTACATAGAACTGGCCCTGACCTCACTAAAGCGTGATTAAAATTGATCTTTTTTACCCCTGTACTGTATCTCTGCTGAGATTATGTACGTTAATGCAGTTACACTCCTGGGATTTCCACTGGGGTCAGGGTGTAGACGGCACTATAGCCCACAGCCTCTTAGACATTATCTTTACAATCTTTTTCATTGAAACACTGACTGAGGAACTTTGCAATCGAAGCAAGTCCACTGAGCCTAACCTGCCGATGCAAAACAGGTCATGGTTACAGGCAGGCAGCAGGGCATGCGTGCGGGCAGAGCTGGTAGGCACGAATGCAGAGAAAATGTTCACAGCAGCAGCAGCAACAGCAACATTGGCAGAGGAGAGCAGTGACGGCTTAAGCTGACTAATGGAGAGTTAAATTTACATACGCCCACCTTCTCTGTCTGCAAAAAGATTAATGAAGTTGAAGATGCAAGCTGCATGCTGCTGGGAAAATGCAATGAGTGTGAAGGAGACGGACAGTTATCTGAACTGGGGCAGACTCCAAATTTATGAGTAGACATTTTATCATGGAGCCTGCTTTTCAGTATTGTTTTTCTGTTGCTGGTGATGCATGCGTCAGTGCACTTGTAATACAGCAGAACAGTGGTAGTGCTTTTAAAGTGTGCAATCTGCGCAACCATGAAATGTAATTACTTTGCCAAACCAGTTTTCTGTCAAGGCGAAGTCTGTGTAAGACGACAGTGAAGGATTTACTGCAGCATAGAAGGCACAGAGGCAGTTAATGGAAATGTCATGCCCGAAAAGTTTGCACGGGCTGACTGTTTCTCTTCAGCAGAAGACACTGGATTCAAATCAGATTCTCCAAAATCTACACATTCTCAACACCTGTACTCCTGTGATACAGTAGCTCCCAGCAGCTAATAAAGTCTTGTCCAGTATGAGTATTTTCTACACACTGAGATGTATCCTGTATCCTGAATTAATGACAGTCCAGAAGCACTTGGTAATCAGTTACACTACTGTGATGTCATCAGCAGTGTAGGATATGAGAGAAGCACAAGACATGACCAGGAGTTTCAGGTAAGCATGCAATAATTTAATGTATTTATCTTCTTTCCTAAAGGTGCAGGGAAATATAGTTGATGCATTTACTTGTAACTGTAAATTGGAAAATGATTTTCGTCCAACTGACCCTGATTGCTTAGCAGAGGTTAGCATGGAAATGCAATGCTGTCTGTTCTGTAAGTGCTGATTGACTGTATCAATAAACAGTATATTCACACACAGTATATGCTACATAGTAACTCATGCGAGCAGCTGCCCTGTCACCAAATATAGTTCAGAGCAGACTATTAACTGTACATAGAAGCACTGCTTTAATTAAATTTTGCTTTAAGATAAAAATGAGTGAATGTGTGCAATTAGGATTTAGGTCAACGTGAGAATTTTGTGCATCCAAGTGCACATTTATAAAATAAACAATTACTAAGGGATTTCTTTATCCAATGACATGCAACATAAAACTCCACTGAAGCTCAGGCTTCAGCAAAAAGACTGAATTTAAGAAAGTAGGGAAACATGAACATGAGGTTTCCCTGAACTGAGCAAAGCATTAGCTCTGTTGTTTTCTCTGGACATCACTAATGGTTTATATGATACAGACACTGCAGTTCTCAAGCAAATACAGCAAATATGAATTCGATCTTGTGGACCTTGTGAATGAATGCTACAATCCCAACTATGGCTGCATTTTGTTTTTTCCAAAGTAGCATCTGCACAGCTGCAGTGCATTAACTAGTACTAAATCTGTACTAAAGTACAGCAGGAACACAATGTTTTCACTGAGGTGCCACTACGGAGGCTGTTTGGTTTGTGGTCTGTAACCTGTCTGTAATTTGTTTTGTTAACTTGTTGGACCAGACAGTTGGTGGCAACACCTCCAAACCCAAACAAATCGTGATGTTCATGCAATTGCACTCTTGAAACTGATAAGACATCAGACACAAAAAATAAGGGGGTCACAAATCCACACCTCTATGGGAAGAGAGTTATTCTCTGTAATATTAATACAACATGGTCACTGTTAACCTTAATAATAGGATGACACAGGGACAAAAGGCATGGAACTTTAATTCATTTTTAGCACAAAAACAATTAAATTTGTCATCATGAAAATCCCGAGTCAAACAAAGTCCTTGTCAAATTCACCTTCCTCAAAGCAACTTGGTGTCTTCATGACTAATCATGATTCTTTTTTTAACTGTCCTCTCATCTATAACAGACTTATGTAGGGTCAACAGTAATATAGGCCAGGGCGTCTAAGCAGTCAGGAAACTAGAAACAAAACAAAACAGCACTGCACGGCTCAACCAGCCTGCAGGCCAAGCTGCATGGTAGAAATAAAACCACTAATGAAACAACAGAGAAATGCAGTGGAAAAACAGATAAGGTCAGGCCTAAAAAAGGTTGCTCGTCTCTTAAAATACAACCTGTCCTGGACAAAGAGGAATGCAAATTAAGAATTAAGAAACAACAACTCCTTTATTTGTCCCACAAGGAGAAATTTGCAAATTCATGCGTGCATGTGTATTTGATTTGATTACAACCCTTTCCTAGGTGTACTGCAAACAGCACAGCCTGCTGTATTACAACAAAGCTAAGTTAAATATTTGTCAGTTATTACAAAACCGAAGCAGTGTTTGTTTCTAAGTGCCTGAGGATGAAGTCAGGCCCTAGTGAGGTTTTCTTGGCCTGAATTTAACTCAGTGAAAGGCAATAGGCTGGTAATGTTCTAATACATGTCAGCAGAACTAAAATAACAATGTAAGAAAAAGTTCCCACAAGTTTGATTAGTTCAAAAATTAAAATCACATACATGCAGACACAAATCACACTGTAGAATAATAAAAGATCATTCTAATCTCATAATATTTTTAGCAAAAATCAGTACATTTTTATGGTTTTGAGTATGATCCCAGGTGCCTGCAGCCCCTGCTACAACTTTACTTTCCTGCCATATTTCTGTGTGTGATAAGACTTTCACCCTGAGTCCAGAAGGGCATAGCACGGCTTTTATTTGGCTTTCCTAGTTTAGTGCACACAAGGTTGCCCCCTCTCACTATATGACTCACACAAACACATGCATGCGCGCACACACACACGCACAATGGACACACCCATGCATGCACACTGACACACATACAATGAAAGAGGCTAATGATTAACCCAAAGAAGTACACTAAGTATCTCTTCATGGAGCCTCTTACCCATTCCTAGCTCAAGTGAAATCAGGCCAGTGTGCATTGCAATGACAGGAGAGGAGAAGAAGTGAAGGTAGATATGAGGTCAAAAAGCAGAAGGGAGATGAGAAGAAGGAGTAGAGAGAAAGTGCACTTAGTAAGATAAGATTAGATAAATAAATCAGGGGGAAAAGGACAAGATTGCACACATATTTTCCTTGATTTCACAACTCAAGATTTCATAAAGACTGTCCACCATTACAACCTTGTGCAGCAAGTGAGTGAAGGGAAAGAGGAAAGAGCAGAAAGAGGGAGTGATCACTGAAGGCAAGAACTCGTGGCCACTGCCCTCCGTCTCTAACATTGCAACTCCAATGTTTCCTATGAGAAGGCCAGGGGAATATCAGCCATGGCAATGATCTTTGGCCTTGCCTGAGGGATGCAAGGATCCTCCAGATGTTAGCTTTCACTCAGGTGAACTTATTGACTGAAAAAAAAAGAAAGAAACAAGAGCAGGGGGGATAAAGATAAGAGCTCAGCAGAGGTGATTCAGTTGGCTCTGTTCCTATTATTGTAATCCAAACAAGCACAGATATAGCACCAACTACATGCTTACAGCATGTCGGGGGGAAATTACCTCCGCCTGTCAACAGCACCGAGAATAGTACATTTGCTGGAACAGAATAACAACATTATTAGTTTGATATTGGATTCCCACAGGATGGTTCTTGTTCAAAAAGCTAATGACAAGAGCTAACATAAATAAAGCCAGTGGTTCAAAATATGTCCAGAAACATACAGAATGGACAGGCAGTTTCAAAAATAATGTAAAAAGGAAGCATTAGATACATGTGATCAAGGTTGAAACTCCACAAATTTCCTCCTGCCGGCCCAGCAGCGGTGGAAACGGCATCCGCAGCATTGATTTAATAGTGGTAAACAAAACCATTAGTGGTAAAAGTAAGCATTTTTCACCATGGTTCAACATTAATGGAGCAACCACAATAAAGCATGCAACAGAGGTGAGCTCTAGAGAGGATGTGTGTGCTAATTCAGCCCACAGACATGGAGAGAAACACATGCAGGACACACACACACACACACACACACACACACACACACACACTTTGCTTTCCATGTTGATCTCACCAGGTGCTGCAGCTGACTGAAATCAAAGTAAAGACATGTCAACAGCCAAGCAAAAATCTTTAAACAACAGACCTCCCACTCCTCACTCCACAATCACTATCCTATATGAGGAATGTTAGGAGAACTGACTGGCACTAGGTTATCATTTGAAATGTCTTTTAATTCAGTTTGACTCCACTTTAATGGATGACAGGATGAAAGTGACGATCATTTTCCTTTCATTCAGACTGCACTTCATGTCCTGATATCACAGGACCTCAGTGAGGTGTTTTCTTCAGATTTTACAGCATTCCCTGGGATAACACATTAAAATTAGAGCAAAGAGTACATGTAGGTGATCGAAGAAAGTCACCTTATATTTAGGAATATCTTAAATGTTTTTCTTTCATTTCAAAATGAAACCCTGTAAACAGGCTTATTTACTGACTGTAATATCTCACAGGCACTGTGACTGGCTGATACAGAGTTATCTTTTATGATATGGAGGTGTTATGATCAGGCTACTGATACAATGCTAATTTTGTGATCGTGTTAGCACTCTGTTTCGGGGTATCATTTTTGACATTTCAATATATGCTATGAAACTAAATCAGTCACAGCACTGCAATTATCAGCTCTATGCAGACCCATTTACTGAAATGCATGAATCTCGTCTCCTCGCCTCCTCTTCAAAAACCTTTTTTCCATGCCATTAATCCTTCCATAGAGATCAAAACTGATGAAATTTTGGCACCGGTGCTTTGTTCCACCGTCAAAGAAGCAATGGCACGTGACTAAGTATGATGCCATGTCCTTCAGCTATGTCTTTCACACGCCCAACACTTTCCTGTTTAAGGCAAGTCAGCGCTTCATATACATCTATCATTCCTTCTAATGTGTAATACTGTCCATGCTAGAGTGAAGCTCCGAGTTCTCAACAACATAAATTACATTGCTAAAAGGGAAAATTATTGTATTTTACCTTTTTAGAATTAAAATAGTTAGTGACAGTTTTTAAGGAAATTTGCTGTACAGCTTAAGTTAATTTGGCTGTTTCAGCCCACATCTGCAGTTGATCAGATATTGTTGTCATCAGTGTCAAATTAGTAATGTCTGTTATTTATCTTGGTATGGAGACATTTCTCCAAATGCTGCTGCCGCCTACCTTATGACACATCTGGCCAGCTAAAGATAAGAGAGTTGTCTTCTTTTACATTGCTTGGCAAACTCATCAGCCAAATAATGTTCTTACTAAAAAAGGAAATCAAAAGGTGACAACTACAGAAAGCCAGGATGACTTGTTTAACACAGGGCCCTTATGCACTGTCTCAACAGCAACTGAAAACACCACAACTTGATAGATTTCCAAATTCCTATTTAGTGAAACAGCTTCAAGACGTACAAACAACACACTGCACATCAGATCTATTGATATAACACAGAGTGGATATACTTTCATCTAATAAATTGTGGATCCTGTATAGTTCAACTCTGCTAAACTATTTTTTTGTTGTACACAAGGTAAAGTGTAGCACTGAGATAATTATCATTTAACAACTGTCCTAAAGCATTTCCAGTGATGGACATTAATATGTCTCTTGTGTGCACATGCTCATGAAAGCATAAGCATAAGAATTTATTACTCCCAAGGCATTTCATTACATGTGCTGCTAACACTGAGTGAAGCCAAAGATTACACGTGTAAAATGACAACATAATCAACACAAAGTGCAGTGCTATGTTTTGTTGTGTTAATCTGTTAATCTAAAATGTAATCTGAAGTGATCTGTCCAGCTTCAAAATTCACAATTTAATTTGCTTTTTTGCATCAAAAGCTTAAAAATAAACTTAAAAAAAAACTCAACAACAAAACATTCCCTGTGCTCCAGCAGGCGATGCTCTCAGTATTTTTGAAAATGCATCCGCTGCAAAGCAACAATTCACTGTACATTAAGACTGCCTCCCCTATTTTTAGCCAAAATGTCCCGGATACAAGCGTTGCCATCTTGAACTGGTGACATCATCTGGAGGTTGAGCCTGTGTCTGAATGATCAGGGAGTGGAGTCGCAACGTCAAGGTTGCGCCCGACTCAGAAACGAGTACATACAAGCTGTCAGTCATGACGACACTCCCACTTGTCACAGCAAGTTTTGGCTTCACTTCTGACGAGCTTCCTTGTTTGTCTATCTTTGTATACAGCAAACGGTGACAATAAGTCTGTAGTCCAATTTGCTTGTCTCTAAAGTGACACAGTGGAGGCAAAATGAATAAATGGAACGCCAGTTCTCCAAATGTTTAAAATTATTAATTAGATAGCCTCCCAGGAAGGCTATCTAATTGAGTCAAACGATAAACTTGTTAGTTTTCATGCATTTGAATTTAATAATGGGTATTACAGTATTTAGAGATATTCACTATGCATAAATAATTAAAACTGATGGCTATAGTATAATGCAGTACACTACTGGTACATTATCCAGGAGACTCTGTATTTCTGTGTTGCAAAACATTGAGGATATGAGAAAAAGACAACTTTTCAATGGGGATTTACAGTGGGGGAAATATTTTTATGGCTCCTTCGACAATAACTAAACACCAGCCTACAGCAGTGTGGATATGATCAAGTAACCCAACTGAGTGATATGTAGTGCTAGTCAGTGGACATTCATCATGCAAATGGTTGACCAATTTCAGTCATTAGCCATCACCAGTAGCCCAAGATTCATCCTCAAGAGATAAAAAAAAAAAACCTCACTTCAACTGAAAATGCATCATATTTCAGGATTACTAGTGAAAAAAACTGACCCTGGAGTTCAGCTCCATAGCAACGGCTCTGAGAGAACAGCATGACTAAGTGCAGTGAAGCTGTCGCACTCACAGTGCTATGTTTTACACCACCATCTGCAGTCATCCAGCAGTCTGTAAGCAAAACAATCTTCCCCCAGTAATTTCTAACTTTTGCAGAACAGCATGTAGTTGGTGCTACATCTCTGATCGTGACACCTTAGCATTTGTCCTTGAGTGAGATCCCGCACTCAATCCTTCCAGCTCCACCCTCTTTTCCAAGATCATGTCCATGTCACTCAGATGAGGTTTTGACAGTATATCTCATTTGTCATACTCAATAATGTTTTGGAGAGGGGCTTTGAATGGAGTTTTTGCATGATAAATGTACCTGTAACTTCATAATTAAACCTAGTTCTTATCACATAAAGCAGAAATATCAAAATGATGAAAACCTAAAAATCAGAGCAGCTGACCAATGTCTCGTGTATCCTGACAAACGCCATTTATCTTTTCTGTGCAAGCGGGAGAAAGAGTGATGAAAAAGTGGCAAGAGAGCAGAGAGTGAAGCATATTATGGAAAAAAGGAGAGTGTCAGCTGTTATTAATAAACAAAATAACCAGTGAGGAGGAAAGAACAGAGCAGACATCAGAACGAAGCCTCTGAGTGTCACGGAAAGGGTTAAACCCATTTTATGCGCAAAGGCAGAGGTGAGTACACAGCAGCTGAACAGGCGCAACATTAATCATGTAAGACACAAAAAAGCCAAGTCCAAACTTGTAAAAGTGAAACAGCTGAGGAGTTCTGATTCATGCTCCTGTTTTCAAGGTGCAGTGGCGCACTTTGAGCTGCATCTTACACATGAAAGTGAATGCACAATGCTTATTAGCATATTTTACTATAGCAGTCTCCCCAGACAGCAGAGAGTTAACAGGATGTACTGTACATACATGTTGTGGCATTCAGTCTCCACTGTTTAAGACGTTCAGTGAGGAACTGAGAAAATTGATGTAGAAGTTGCATGAGGTTATATACATAGTAGATATACATAGTGAGTACAGGTTTATGAAAAAATACTTTTCAATTGGTTGATCAATGGAATTAAGCATAATTACGTTTATAAAGAATTAAGTGTGATAATAAAATAATAATTTAACTTTATAAAAATGCAAAAAGGTCCCTGTTGCCAACTCCCTAAAAGTAGTTTGGTGCCTATTTTGTTTCATATCATTGAAAAGTGAATAGCTTTGTGCTATGGACTCTTTTTTTTTCGACCAAACAAGCAATTTTAGAATGCCAACCCCCCAAATTTTCCACTGCTTTATAAATATTTTACACAATAAGCAGCTCTAGATAAGAAAATAACCGTTAAGAAACAGATCCACCAAAAACAAATTCATTTTTGTGTAGGTCTGCAGTAGAAGTTGTCCAAAAAGGCTCTCCGCTTCCCACATTATTCCCACAAGTTCAATATTAAGGTCAACAATCAATACTTTTTGTTCTTCTGCTCCTTCTGGACCACCAGTGCTCTTTCTTGGCTGTTGTCTTAACTTTATTCCCTTTTAACTGCTTGGAATTGATCAGAAAGTGCATCTTTCCTCCGTGTTCGCAAGACCTGAGAAAGCAGTGACCTGACTATGGCAAATAGGAAGCTTGTCAGGAGCCTGTGTGAGAGCAGCCCAAGTCCACAGCTTCAGAACAATAACAAAGTTTGCAGTGGGCTCTCACACAAAATGAAAGCACGGTACATAAACGGAGCAGAGCCTTGCACAGGCGGGTTTTGGACAATTTTCAGCTGCTAAGAGGACAGAGAAAACAAATCCTGATAAAAAGGGTGGAGCTGCTCTGGGGAAAAATGACACAAGCTGCAAATAAAAGTAAAATGACACAGAAGAAGCAGTTAAAATAAGCAAGTGAAGGGGGCAAGAAAGTGAAGGAAGAAAAACTAAAAGATGGGAGAGTGAGAGGAAGCATCAGGGAGCAAGCTGCAGACAGACAGATATAGAGAGACTTTGGCCCAGCTGGATTATGGCCCATTTACAGTAGAGCTTGTCGGGCTCCTCCTCCTCCTCCTCCTCCTCCTTTTCCTCCTCCTCCTTTTCCTCCACTTCCAGACTGATGACGGTCACAGAAGTAACAAGGAAGATTTTGTCTTCGTTGGAGCCAAGACTGTCAGCAATCTGTGACCACTGGCTGGGTCACATACACATATAAACATATACATATACGGTATATATATGTATGATTATACACATGATGGTTATGGTTAGACTATTTTTTGGTCCGTTTCTAACTGCCAAACAAATGGAAAGAAGACTTTTCCAATGGTGCCAGCTGGATTTGATGTAAATCTAAGATGTGAATCGTTTAAACCAGCCCCTCCCCTGTTACACCACTTCAGATCTTGCCCTCCATTTTAATAAAGGCTGAAAAGACAAGTTTGATGGCAGAGCACAGTTCATCACAGTTGCCATCTAGAGTAACTTGTTTCCGGATGCTACTTCCTTCTGTTTCACTTCAATGACTGCTGATCTAAATAAACCTCCCCCGAGCACAATGGGGTTTTCTAAATATAATATCTGGCCTTTCATATAGCACCACATACTCAACACAACACTGTGAAAATGTTTGCGATCAACAGTCTCAAAACTGAGATTTTACTCTCCAAGTCCCATGATCCACTGCTCAGACAAAGCTGAAATCACATGATCTATACAATGGGAAAACGTGCTTTCTTGTATTATTGATTTGTTTTCATTAATTGTGATATAAAGAGGGATACTAATAAGACCAAGCACAGCTAAACTGTTTGTTTCTAATGCAATAATAAGTAGCATGGTGTTATACAATGGAGGCCTTACTGCATTGCTTCAGTATGTATGTCACAAACAGCAAATTAAGCAGCCTAACATTGTTAAAGAGGCCTCAGGGAACTGACCATTACTTACATTGTTTTTCAAGCTACATTACAGAGGAAATTAAAACGACATGCTTTGGATGAGAAATGAATGGCTTAATTAACCGTTTCCTTAACGTTCAGTCAGAAGGTCAATGAAATCATGTTTGAACCGAAAGTGCTAAGATTATCATACATTACAAAGTAATAAGTACACTGTTCCTGTACTGTACTGTCCACGTTTCAGTCAATTGTGTTTGCTGTGTCTGCTGCTGAAAGCTCAGTGTTAGTCAGATAAACAACTGTGGGCTCGGCTCTGGACTCTGCTTTCATTTAAAAATATCCCACATCAATTCATCAGAGTGTGAAAAACAGGAGTAGTGTGATTGGAGCCCACTGCGAGAGACGTTCAGGGTGCACACGGCAGCCCGAGATTCATCAAATTTGTCAATAAGCCTGTCGTAGCTACAATCCCCCTTTTGCTATAAATGGTTACTTCACATTCAGACAAGGGTGAGTCGTCAGGAGCACTCATTACAAGGACAACTAGTAATTGGCATTCACTGACATGCATACAGGACTTACTATTATTGCCATCAGTCCATATCGGTAATCACACAATATATTAAAATCATTATCCCTTTCTGCTCCCTAATTACAGAAAAAGAGAATCATTTCCTCATCAAAATATATCAACAGAATAGAAGTGTTGCAGTGTGATACAGCACACAGAAGGGTCAAACTGCAAGGTTAGTTACTCTTTTTCAACCCAGTTCATTTGTGTTTATTTGTGATCTATGAACCAACTGGGCTAAAGCTAAATCGCGGCCTTGTGTGGTGCATTCAAAGTATTCTTGCCTCCAAAAATTAGCTGATACAGTCTGCTTGAGGACAGCTGTGAGAGTTGTTACATAACACTGCTGGCAGGCTTCCAAGCCTGCGAGAAAGCACATGAAAAACCAGATATGGGGAAGCTGTAAATTGTCTGTGACCAAATTCTTAGCAAACAGATCCAACCAATCAGTAAGTAAGGCAGGATGCAATTTCTCAGTATCTCGAATCAAATGGAGACACAAGCTTTCTGTAAATGTGTTTCAGTCATGACAGATGAATTAAAAACAGATTTCATGTAACATTGTGTCTGAATGTGTACCCATTCCAAACATTTTTGCTCCTGGTTGTCAAGACTAACCATATAAGTTCAGGGCAGCCAGACGCAGAATCACAGTGGTGCAATTGCTTACTTTTGCAGGAAATATTGGCATGCATGGTACAACTGGATTTAGCCCATTCAAATTTGAACAAAACCAAACCATTCTCAACAGAGGATTCAATTCCCAAATCTGTCTAAGCTACCATGAGGAAAAAAAAAAACCTTCTTATTCATCAAACTTCTGCTCAGGTGCAGGATGAAGTAATGCAAGCCAACTGCTGTTCTTCATATAACTTTTACTCTAACTGATTAAGAGAATAGCTGACATTCTAGACGCTGTCCATTGTAACTTGTGGAGAATGAGGTTCTTTGGGGTCACCGGCTAAGGGCTATCCAGGCACCTAGTGCCAGTCTAGCTGCTGGGTGCCTCAATTGTGCCAGAGTTTCACAACATAAGGCAGCACTGGGCTGCAGTCCAAACCAGGATACCCTTCTCAAAAGACAGAAAACAAGAGAGCAAAGAAGAAAAAGGCATAAAACAACAGAGAAAAGGGAAGAGGGAGTGAACTGAGGCACCACCTCTCCGTTGCAATTAAATAATTAGTGTGCTGAGAAACCAAGGCCACTCTTCAAAGTGGAGTCTGAGTTTCGAACTGATGACTGGTCTATTGAGAGGAGTGATGACTGCTATGATGCATGGTTTTTCCTCTTGCAGTGGCCAAGCACCACTTTAAAGCAGCTCAGGATATATTTACTTTCACTCAAAGCATTCACACAACAGTGTTGCATTAAAGTTTGCTTATCAGAGCATAACTGTGTTGTTACATATCGGGAAATATAACAGTTTTTATATTACTTTCAAAATATCTAAAGATTTATCAACAAGGAAATTGGGCTATTTTTGTAGCCCAATTCATTTGACCCAATAATCTCATTTTTAGTTGTGTCCTACTTGAAAGTTCTGTACTGTACAACTTAAAGGTTAAATTGTCCATACTGAACTGTAAATGACATGCGGCTGATTTACTGCTGCCAATCAGTGAACCTGTTCAACATGTTGTACACGAATGTATGAATGTATACGAAGTATGACTATTGAAATGAAACAGTCCGTGGAGCTTAAGATCAAACATTTGTTACATCTGCCAAGGAGCTTATGTTATGGTCATGATTAAGTTTGTTTGTTTTTTCTGTTGTTGTTTTTTTGTTTGTTTATATGTGTGTTTGTGTGCAGGATTACAAAAAAAAACTACTGGCCCAATTTTCATGTAACTCTTTGGGTATTTGTTTGAAAGTAAATATTTGATTTTCAATTTTGGGATTTGACTCTGATGCAGCAGCCTTTCTCTGCCTGAAGTCACCACTCCATAGTATTGGTCAAAGTCCCACCCACAGCGGCTGATTGGTCACATGTCAAAAGTAATAATCTATCAACATGGAAGGCCACTGTGCAACATCTTTGGAGCTGCTCTGTTGAGAGATCTGTGATCTATGATCTTTTCTACAGATGACAGGCATGCCCACTTTTTCAGAAGCACCACTCCTATTCCTGCAGTCACAGCCTACAGGATTTCACTTAATGGAGGCTAAAGCAACAGCTTTTAAATCAGTCCCTCTTCTCAGTCAGGGCATTTCAGAATGAAACAAAGCTTACATGTCTTGTCTATCTTTGCACTCCTCTCGGTGTCACAAATGTATGCAAACATTTCCAGTTCAGTAAATAAGTATATAATGACTGTACAGCTAAGATGATGGGGCAACAGGTAGACACAAGCACATGGGACAAAAAAATGGGACAGTCCTATTTCTCTTGGTGAAAGTCTGTGCTCTTCTATTTTAGTTTTGGCTTTTTATCCACCTCTCAACTGACCACAATATTACTGAGGACAAGTAGATTGATATCGGCAAGGACATGGATACTATTGTCTACTGCTGACTGCGAGCAGTGTCTGGCATAAGCAGGGAGTAGACAGAATGAATGAAGGCAGTGAGGCACAGATATACTTAAAGAGATATTTAGAAAGGAAGACAGTCTAAGCAAGAGAAATCAAAGAACGAAGAGAGAGCCTGAAGTAAAAGGAAGAAGTTAAGGTCTGTGGGTGGGTGTCGGTTAGACAGCCCTACACTTTTGTTAATCACCCGGTGTTTCTAACAGAAGCACAGAAAAATAAAAAAACAAAAAATAAAAAAAGTCCTTTAGTTGAGGGCGGGAGAGCAGAGGATGAGGCAGGTATGTAAGTCTTGCACATGAGGCCCTAAATCCTCCTAAATAATTTGGAGCAACTTGGAAGCAGAATATGGCATTTAGAGTTACAGTCCATTTAACATTAACCATCCTTAATTAATTAAACCACCACCAGTTCCTTTTCAACTCACTGATTAAATGTTTGACTTGTAAAATGTCAAAAATAAAGTGAAACCACACAAAAAGCCATACACTATATGGCCAAACATCAGTGGACACCACTTTACTATTGAGCTCAGGTGTTCCAGCCACACCCATTGCTAACAGGTGTATAAAATCCAGTACAATGCAATTAAAAATCGACAAATTTGTCTCAAACATTGGTGTGACAAATTTGGGTTACATAGAGCTCAGTTACTTCACATGTGGCTCTGTTATAGGATGCCACCACAAGTCAGTTTTGGCTGCACTAGATTTGCTCCTAGAAGTGCTATTATTGTGGAGTGGAAGCACCTGGGAACAGCTCAGCCACTAAGTGGTAGACCACTTGACCCCAGAGTAGCGCCAATCAGTGCTGAATCGCATAGTGCATAAGCAACATTTGGTAGACAACGGTACATTCTGAGCTTGGTGAAATGCGTTTCCGTGGCTGATTAACTATGCCAAAGTGACACATGCACCATGCCAAGGAGTTGCTGGATTGGTGTGATGCATGCCGTACCGAGATATTTTCTAAGGCAGTTATTGTACAGTAAAAAAAATCTCACTGTAGCTTAGTCTCAACCAAAGTGACACACCAACTGTCTGCTACCCCCCTAATAAATAAGCAATATAAATAATCTGGCTGACATGTTGGTTCTCCCACCACACATGTCTATTTTCCAACGATGCTTTGGCAAGACAAAAACTGGCACACTGTAACTCACAGCAACACATTATCATCACAAGCTAAAGGGCCTTTAAAAATAGTAGTTTGGCCTTAGCGCTAGCTCTGCTGAAAATAGCCAAGCTCCAGACACAGAGGGGCTTCTATTTTAAAGAATGACAGCATGATGGCTGTGAGGTGCGTCAATAGTCCCAGACAAATGAATAGGGTCAATTTACTTTCGCTTCACAATTGATGCAGGGCTGAAAAGGAAAATAATTCTGTTGATATTTGAGATTGTCCAGAATAAGAGCTCTACATTTGTGAACTGACTCTTTTTTAAATCGGAAAGGGCTGAAGCTGAGTGTATCCAAAGTAGGAAGAGAAAGAAAATTAGAGAGCAGTCAAGAGATGGAGAATGAAAAATGGATCAAGAGAGACAGATCTACCACCGTATCATCCCTGCAGCTAACCTTCTGTGTCCTTCGCAGACACCATTCAGTGATAAACACAGTCACCAACCAGCCTGTCAGCCAGCTGCTTGCTTAGTCAGGATGATAAACACAGTCTACGCCTGTTCTACCTCAGGCTGTGTTGATACCGCTGCATGGTGGACCAGCATGGCACCATCCATCCTGTCAAAAAAAAAAAAAAAGAGAGTTTTCCATTCACAAACTCTACAGCCACATCTGCGGTCTGTGTTCTCTTGAAGTCTGAAGTCCCTATTCTGTCGCTTGAAACTTCATCAATATTATCTTTAAACAATGAAATATAGCAGCATTAGGGTTTGCTAAAAGTAGGATTAAATCAGCCTAGTTCTGCTTATCATGTATGCCTTATAGTAGGTATTCTTTAATATTACATGTTTTTCTTTTGTTGCCATTTACATGGCTACAGGATCCCTGGGCTGTAGTACAGTCACTGAAGGAGAATGGCAAATGAGAAAGTGCTTTCTCAGCAAACCACAACATCTCAAGCGATTCGAAGTGTTGACTTTGGAAAACCAAAATGTAACCTAGATGTCCGTCACAACCAGTGTTATATTTTGAACAAACTGCTAAATGGGTGTACAGCAATAGCCTAAGCTAAGCCACTTAATATATTTAAATTAGCTTAGATTAAATTTTCCCATAATGCAAAACTAAGCATGTATATTTCTTGTTTGACTAGGATGAAGGCAACTCTTCAACACTTCTTGAATTCTTGAAAAAATTTGTCAGAAAAAAAATTGCAATTTATGAGAAAATTTTTTTTAAAAAAAGTAAAAACTACTGACAGCATGGTTGACAATTTACTCTCTGGTCTGGTACGCTGAAAAGCTGAACAAACAATGCCATCAGCAAATAATCTAATCAATCTCTGCGTGAAGGTCACTTTAAAAGCAAAACTTCGACAAGAAGTGGGCCACCTAGGACTGTAAAGGCCAGATCAGACCTAAATCTCATTAATGGTGTTTTGACCAAGGCAAAATGAGGCCATTATGAGGTTTTCCCTCGAACCAGCTGGCATGGATCATAAGATTACACAAGGTGCAAGTCTGAACGACAGCTCCGGGGGTTGAATGTTTGCCTCCACATGTACAGTAACCTTGCTCAGGTAAATTATTGACCAGTCTACAGCACAAGGTCCTCTGCGTTGTCTAGTGACAACCTATAACATCGCCAGCTGTACACATGCAGCGATCACAGCTACAAATGCATACTGAGGACTTTTCCTGTGTGTGGTGCATATCTACACATACTCAGGAAAAAAAAGAACAAAGGCTTTATCCACTTGATAGGTCTGACGCAAAGAAATGCATTTTTATGTAACATTATACACATCTGAACATATTAGCCAAGTACATTTCCCGAACAGTTTCTATTCAGCCTAACTTGGCAGCATAATAAAGAGTCCACTGGCTGAGTCTTCAAGGGCATGTGTAACTTTGCACCAGATCTTAAAACCATCTTAATAATAAATACTGAATAAATCGAAAATAAATAAAGCTTCTAACAATCATTAAATAACTTGCTGGAGCCTTGTTTTAAGAAATAAGTTCTCAAAAAGCCATGCAAGCCCATTTTGAAAGAGACAAATTACTTTGAGTTTTAATAACGCTCTCTCTTTTCTGTTTCCATAGGTCCAAAGCTGTAGGTCTGTGATATTGTACATGCGCTGTGATGAACTGACCCTCAGCAAAAAGTACAGCAGCTCTGGGACTGAAGGGATTCATCAAGTGGCTCACACTTCAACAGGTTGGATGCTCAGTGTCACAGGGGTCCGAACCTGCAGCCTCCTGCTGACAGTCTCCCTGGTTACTCTGCAACCCTGCTGACACTGATCAGGTGAAGGGGAAACTACTAACTCTTTTTTCTAGAGATGAAACCCAGCAGAGGAACAAAGAAATCACATATTCACTGCCCAGTATCCAATTTAGGTTTCAATGTAGAATAAGGTGAGACTGATACTCATTATCAGAGATTATCAAATAGGGTTTGCAATGTGCAGTGTTTTTTAACTACGCAAAACACAAACAGATAATTTGAGCAGCATTAAAATCACTGATGGATGTCTCCCTGGACTCTCCCTGGACTATTAGTCCACTAGTACATCAGACAAGCATGGCATGTTGACAACGTGAGAATCCAAACTCCCTTAAAATTGTTACTACAGTCATTTATGATAAACAGATGATTTAACAGTGACTTGTGAACCTTGGAAGTAGAAGCCAGGCATGCCTGGACTGCTTTTCCTTCAGTCCAATCAGGAACACTGAGAAGGTGAGACATGAACGTGGACATTAAGACGTGCGCATTCCTTCCACAGATTAAGGGCAGTCCCCTCCTCGCTGACTCAAGAAAGAGGGATTAAAGGCAATCGCATCTGGGTTAGATGAGAGAAGAAGAAGCGATGACGACCCACGACCAGGCAGGCTGGCTGCACGACACAAACACGGCAACAAAAATATCTCACCGATTAGCAAGCGTGCATACACACAGAGAGAGAAACAGAGCGACAGTAAAGAGTGCAGGGAAAAAAGCTGCAAAGGCAGGAAATTCCACCAACTTGATTCATCGATCAGAAAACAAGTCGTGACACGTCAGAGAATTTACAGGGCTTGGAGTGAAACATGACACTTCCAAAGTCGTCTTAAAGTGCTCGTGTTCCTACTGGAGGCTTCTATTTGTTTCCGCAGCAACGTCATCACAACGAAATCCATTAGTGTTTCTGTGCATGTTTCTGAATCTGCTCAAAACAACTTCAACCCAGAAAGGCAGCAGAGGGAAAACGACTGTGGGACCAAGAGAAGACCAAATTTAACTAAAAATGGAATAAACTATTGAGATCCCTGCAGCATATTACAGCTCATATGAGAAAAGATATGAGCAATAGTGCCTTTGAACTTTACGAACTACAACTATTTAAATTGTATGTATTTAATTTTTAATATTTACCACTGCAGACAGCCTTTGTTCATAAAGCTCAATGATGTACAGACAGGGTCACAAGCAGGTGTTAAAATGTGAGTAGATGAGTGGAGAAAGATTACTGTAGTTTCCTCTACAGAGGACAAGGGTTCACTTTCACTGTGGTTTAATTAGTATGAAAATGATGTGAATCATATGCTGAGGCATTTGCAGATCTCAGCTCAAATGTACACCTTTAGACCGACATGCCTTCTCCATCACCATCATCATTATACTCATCATCATAATCATCACAGTCATCACTATCAGCAGCAGTGATTCTTTTAGTTTTTCCTTTAATTTGTCACTAAAATGTATGTTCAGATTGTTGGAGACATTTTGTGTCTGCAACAAGTGACGCCTTTTTTTTCTTGGTTTTCCTTTTTTTGGTGTTTGTGGTAGAGGGCATAGCTTACCACCTCCGCTAATCAATTTCCTGGGGAAAACCCTGAGATGTGCTGTGTTGTTTTCAACACCTGTTGCTTTTTGTTTTGGTTGGTTGGTGTCTGCCTGTTGTTAGTACTGTTGCAGAGGTGCTTCTGTTCTCTTTCTATGGGAATTCTGTACTAAATGTTAATTACTGATTTTATTTGTTTGCTTCTGCCAAAAACCAGAAAGAGCCATTTTATGCACCAACACTGAACTTGAGTAATAAACATTACAACTGTTCACTAGAGCTAATACTTACAACTCACTGACTGCAAAGCAAATGAGAAACATAGCCGCTGTATGGTGCCCTGTATGCTAATGAATGATTACAAGAGCTAGTGAAAAGAAGAAGAAGTAACAAACAGTCACACCGTACCGTTCTAAATACAGGGTATACACACAAATCAGTTACAACATCTGAGAAAAGTATCAATAATATGAACGACAGTATTTGTGACATATATAGATATATTTTTAGGCATGATGGCACTTTGGCCAAAGTTGGCGGCAGCCTGAGTCATAATGGTCCAGGGACTCTGCACTTCCTAACCAAACTGTCAAACATAACAAGCACAATCATCTGTTTATGAAGCACAGAGAGTCAGTTCAGTGGCAGGTATATTTATGCTCACACCTGACATATCTGAGACTGACAGTTTGCTCACAGAATTTTTCATGTGAACGCAGCTGACGAAGCACTGGGGAGAAAGAAACTGGCTGCTGCCACCACAAACAGACCCCATTATCACCTTATTGCTGTCAATTTCTGGCACAATCGTTGCAAGCTGAGCTAGGTTACAGTGCAAAGTAAGCTATCGAATGTATGACTTAAGCAAAGGCATGCACTCACAGAAACTTTAAAGCACAGTGCCAATGGCCATCACATAATTCATTATAAAAGGAATCCTGCTGGAGTTATCTACCAAGGATCTCTTACTCTGTTCTGAGTATTGGTAGTCTTCACCAAGAAATGCCTCCCAGCTAGCCTCACCAACCACACAATCATCACATGATGTGCGATGAGGCGTTTGTGAGTGCATATGTTTGTCTGCTCATAGTGCATAGTCTGTGGGCGTAGTGTGTATATGTTACATACAGCAAATGTGTGTAAGGAAATAATACATAATTTAAATGAGCCAAAGCAGTCCAACAAGCATCTGATCACCACATAAACACTGAATTTTCAAAGAACAAACAATGTTGCAATGTTGCACAATTGAAATCAGCATATTTGATCACTTATGTGATGATAACTGAGCTATCTCTGCTTAGTACAGAAATTTCAAGAAAAGAAGCCAGTAAGTGGAGCTCAGAAAAACACTATAGACTGAACTCAATTCAACGGATCACATTCAGCGGATTAGTAATTAAGGCTGACACCTTCTGGTTGGTTGCTTGGTCAATAAGCTCTTGTCTCATTCGGCAGACAATCACTGGTGTTACTTTCGTAAAGTGAAAAGCACTTCTTAATCCATTGGATTAAGACACACACTCCAGTCTGTGCATGCACTCCTCTTTGTCTGTTTGTGGCAGTGCCGCCTTCAGTGTTGATAGAGTATTACTAGTGACAGATAATCAATCAAATGCTGTGGGCGGGACACCATATGAACATGGAAAGGTGCACACTGGTCAGCTCTGAGTCTGTTAGTAATAATTTCAGTGTTAAATTAAATACTGAAAATAAAATGAATATGCTGCAAACAGCTTTTTGTTATGCTAATTTAAAGACCACCAGGAAGACTTCACTGTGCCTGATGTAGTTAGCTGAGATACATTGTGCAGACCCCCCCCCCTTAAGAAACACATCATAAACATATTTTAAACAGCAGGACAATTTCTTAATGACACTACAAACAACAACTTAAAATGTTATTCATTTATTACGCTCTAAAGCTTTGGAACAATAGTGCTTAGGTATGGTAAGGTAATTGCATGCATTAGTGTCACTTTATTTCCCATGCATTTCCTTTAGAGTTTGCAGTGAATCAAAAGAAAACCTTTGTCCTGCAAAAAGAGGTTAAATCCATCACGTGGCCCATTACATAGGCCTTGGATATGTTCATGACACCCAACACCAGCGTAAACATGCCAGCAGCCACCAAAACAGCCTTAAAAAAGAAACAGCTTGGCTGCTAAGAGGCCTAGACCTCCTTTGGCTCTCTACAGTGACCCCAACCGAGTCCTACATCAAAGGCTCAGTACAGTAGGCTCCAAAGAGAGCTGAGTGACCAAGGGAGAGCGAAGAAGACTTGATATAAGATAAAGTGAATGAAAGAGCATCTTGTTAGGAAATGTGTCTTGGCTGATGATCAGAGCCGACACATCCGCTGTGAGCTCAGGCCGCATGTATAAAGCCTCTCTGAGGAGGAACACCAATATGGGATCAGCTTGACCTTCGACAATGATGACCACATTCGAATAACGGCCTTTGAAAGTCTGACTTTACTCCTGCCCCTGGAGACTATCAAATGATTCAAGACCGGACTGTAAAAATTCTGAAATCTTCAGAGTAAGGTTCCTTCACTCCAAGAAATACTGTAAAGTCAAACCAGTTTACTAATGCAGCAGAGAGAGTAATACAAGGCATCTGAGAACATCTCAACACATTCAATAACATGTAGCCCGGATGTTTACATGCCAGATGAACATGTAGGGCCTGTCTTGCTAATCTGGAGAAATAAATGTTAATGTAGTGTTTGCAACTGATGAAGGATGGGGGAAATAAACAACACAGAGGTAATTAAATACTGCTAAGACAGAGTGAAAGGCAACAAGCAGTGAAATGTAGCCTTGTGTACAGCAAAGGTTAAGCCTATTAAGCAACAAGAACTCAAACAAACAATGTGGATTGAGGTTGGCATAATCTTTGAGATTACAAATCCAGGAAACTGAGTCAACAGACATGAGTCTGACCTAGTTTGGCTTTAGTCTGTTTTATCGCCTTTTGCCTGACTACCTTTTGTGAAATGACTATTGCGGAAACGTACAGTAGTACAGTTGAAATTCCCCAAAGGCAGTCTATGTAATGTATATGCATGGCAAGTTAAAAAATGTGAAACAGAATTGAAAAGGAGGACAGACTTCATGGACGAAGTGACTGTGTTTTGTAAAGAGGCATGTTTCAACAGAGGAAACTGAACCTTTAAAATCAATGAAACAGTATTAATAAAATAGTTTTTATTGCTATACACTGTATCACAGTGCAGAGCATACACGCTAAATCACATGTAAATAATCAAACTGACGTCCAGGGCAATAAATGAAATTAAAGTATATATCAAAGGATAAATTATAAGTTGTTAATCACATCAGAGAAAAGGCCTCATTAAATGCAAAAGAAAATCTTCAGTAACTCATTTTAATGGTTTTAATTAACATTTATCATTAATTTGGAAAACAGAGTGAAATGATAGCAATGATGATATGACCATCATGATGCAATTTCACTGAAACTCAATTAACAATAACGTAGAATTATCACAGCATGACAGCTCGTGGTTTCTAGAAAATCGTGTCAAATGCTGACATAAGTGACAGGTTATGATTCAGTTCTATTCAGTTACCCAGCTGTGCTTGAGGGTGTGTTAACTTATCATTATTGCTATTATTTCTACCAAATTAGTGTCCACAACTAGAAACAAAACCCTGCAATATAGTCGCAACTCTGAGATTACATCTCTGTTATCTGTAGCTTCCACAAGCAACAACATGTAAAAAAATGCAACTGCACTGGACCGAGCAAGGCAGACAACCGGAGAGCTCCACTCAAACAAAGCTTTGAGTGTTACTAAGGGCGAATTATAATAATAATCCTCATCCAATGCATTATCATAATCACCATCATCATTACCTTGCTAATTCTCATTTATGGTACACGCCCCACCAGTGCTCAAATCCATCAAGACAACTTGTGTTTACATTTCTGCTGCATAACTTTCCCCTGCTATTGGCCCCTTGGATCAGTCTTCATAACTATCCAGGAGGAAGGCCAGATGTGTCTTGCACTGTGATCAGCCCGCACAAGCACCCACCCACACTGAATAGTTAGAATTTCACATTAGAATAAAAGGCAGCCGAAACAAATCTTTAAAATATGTTGTTGGTTCTTAACGTGGCTACAGAATAACTTGAGATTTCACAAATCTGATCTTCCATCAGTGATAGGTGAGGCCTATAATAAAAAAGATTTTTAAAAAAGGAAGTTGTCCATTGCACTTAAAGGACATCAAACAACAGATAAGCCTAAAGCAGTGCAACCACTGCCAAGTTGACATATGCCGAAAAGTTATTTGAAGAGAAGCATGAAGTCACCCATTTACAAACAAAGCATGACCCCAGCCCATGTTTAACTATTTTATGATGCATTTGCAAAAATTATTCATTTGGCATTCAGGAATGATTTGATCGCGCCCCACAGACACTGAGCAAAAGCAAATTTATCTTAAAAAATGATGTGTACGTGTGTCTTTGATATCCAGAAGATGCAGCACACTTCTAACATAGGAGCCTGTGTGTATGGTGTGTGTACAGCTTTTACACGTCTCTGTGAAATACAGAGAGCTCAAAGGGGCCCATCAGGGGTGAGTAGGTGAGAATAAAAGTGACTGAGTGACAGTGTAAGTAGAGAGAGAAGCAGCAGCACACAAGAGCAGATCTGTACACGTGGCCTCCCAGTATCCTTGTGTGTACACACATACACAGCCTGTCTTGCCATCCACAGCTCTACTCTGGCACACACTGACGCACGCTGCGCAGCAACAGAGAAGAGTTTACATCAACTTTTTTAACCCTTTTTCCTGTCAGTATGACTCAGAGCATTTTCAAATGTGAATAAATTTGAAAAGATTAACAGACATAAGACAAACACAGATTTGTACTGTTTAGTTAAATGTTGCCTGCTGAATGTAAAATGACCTGATGCCACATGCAAAAAAAAAAATCATAAAGCTCAAGCAAAAAAGTAAATATATCCTTAATGAAAGGAGCAACACGGTCTTTGACTGTTGAAAGACCCTCGTTTCTCTCTGGGCACGAAGCAACAACATTTGTCTATTTGATTATCAGTTATGTAACTGGCGGCTTGAGCCAAGCAACGTGATTGAGCCAAACTGTGTTCCAACTGTGCTGAAAATTCCCATAGAACAGCTAGGTGATGCACAGTGTAGTCCATGGAGTTAGTGGTTGCTATGCTAACTCGTGTGGTAACCAGGGAGCTGATCATTTCCCTGTTTTGATTTCAACTTTGTAGGTATACACAGTATCACGTGTACATGTGATGTAATGCAATTGAATACAACCGCGTTGCAACAAAATACTACCTCTGTCAGCTTAGAATGCACAGTAAATGTATAATAAAGTATCTTCCCTTTTCTTTGTATTTTCTTTGTTTTAATGGCCTATGTGCTTTAGGCACCTTGACAGAACAATACTGTGCCTATAATTACAGTGAACTTCACAGTCTGCATTTGAACATACACACATTTCGTTTTTTTTCCGCCACGCAGAGCTGAAACAATTACACTTTCAATCAACTATTCAATGAAAGGAAAATGAAAAACATTCAAACAAGAATCCAGCATTTCAGCTATGAAGACTTGTTGAATTTTTTTAAGTGAAAGCAAACAATTTATTTGGATGTTTGGGCAGTTGGTCAGACAAAAAGGCAATGTGAAGTTGTCACTATAAATTGTTATGACTATTGTGTAGACCAAATAATTGATGACTTTGGTTGTTTGTACTGTCACGGTTTGTGTATTGAAACGTTCAGACTGTGCAGAGGAACACAGTATATAATAAACCAAAACACAACACACTGGTGCAATGGGCACCAACACACCAGGAATTAGCATGGGTACAACAGCACTGTTGCATAGATTCTTGGCATTACTACACGTTACAGTTTTTAAAAACAGCACTGTTTGTTGTTTGATTAAATTAACAAGTGATGAAACACTTGTTGTCACATTAGCCTGACCAGAAAAGCAAAACAACAACAATAACCAAATGAAAATTTGAAAATGTCTTGAAGTGATTAAAATCGCTGCTTATTAGGCTACAGTCTCTGTATTTCATCAGTGTTTGTGGTCAAGAAATCCAGTTGACCATACTCTGTAATATGTAAAGAAAAGAGCTAAAAACAATTTGCACTAATGAACCATGACAAAGGGACTTTTTCCACAGTTTAAACTGGTTAAGAGCACCACAGGCCAGGAGCATGGCAGCCTGACAGGGGGGAGACAACAGGAGTTGACACCCATGTTCATCTTTGACTTGTTTACAAAGCCGCCTGAGACAAAACACCTCAATGGCCCTTTGAGAAGGACGGCACTGACTCACATTATTACCCCGCATTAATCAAACACCATCTTGTGATCTGCCCATTCAAGCCACGTTTACAAAGAAGCTCATAAAACAGCACATAAATCTCTCACGGCGCAGTCAGTTATCTGAGGATAGTATGGAATAATACTTCCAAGCTGACGTGAGATTTGTTCTCACTCTGTAACTGCACGTGTCTGTCGTCCTCACAGGACTCGTTTCCCACACATTAAACACTGACCATGCTGCATCCTCAGAATTGCACATATCACGTTTTCTCGATGAATCATTTCCTGTGGGATGACACGTTTTACGTAACTCAGTGATATCTTTATAACAAGCGCCGTCTTACGGCGCTATTTTGGAAAAATACCAGAGGGCGCGGCATGGACAAATTATGATGAGTTACTGTGCATGAGAACGATTTCACAAGATGGCCCCAAAAATAATCTGTTTCTAGAGGTTGATCTAGTTTATGGAATCGCCGAAACTGCAATACTGAAAGAACACAGGTTCTTCAGGGTGATTAACACCGTCACAGCTAAATATCTTAATTTCCTTATTCAACAGTATTTCTTTTCCCTCCTGCCTCCTTACAAAATGCAACTTTACAGCTAATTCATCACCTCTTCTCATATCTGCCTCCTCTGGCAATGTTCCTGTAAATAAAAGAGATTTTATTCTCATATTTCATTTGCCATAGCATTCCTAAAATGTGATGTGATGTGGATGAATTGGAGGAATGTGTGCCCTGCTGTGTCTGCCCAATGGAGGTGATAAGTACCAGATGCCCTCCACCCCAGGGGTGCTCACACTTCCCTCAGAAAAAAAAAATGTCACAGACAAAACATACAGCAACACCTGAGCTCTCCTTTTTTTTATTTTTTGGGTGATGTCTCAAAATCACACTGAAAAACTCAGGCTTAAATGCTGTGAAAGGCAACAACTGCTCTCATTTCCCAATTGCACACTCAAGGCGTCTTTCAGGAAACTGAAGTGCCCTGATACATCATGCAGAGCTTGATTTGATCTTTGGATCAACAACAGAGACCAGCACAAATATCCTTTTGTGGTGGTGGGAGGCGCCGTGTTTTGAAATTGACCTTGTGATTTACATTTTTTAAACCAGTCTGTATTTCACTGCCAACAATCAGGATCATTTGCCACCTTTTCAAAAAAGGCTAATTATTTATTTTTACAATTATTGCAGCCACCAACATGTTCCATGTACAAGTCACACACAATGTGTTTGGCCTTTAGGGTCAAACCGCTACCAGCTTCTGCGCAGACAGATTTCATTTTCTCCCAGTGAGTTGATGAAAGGCAGCAAAGAAAAGAAAAACCCAAAACAGCTCACTGAGTCTAGGTCACAGTTTGTACTCTGAGTAACTGAGCACAGCGAAGACTGCAGTACAGTATGAATCATCATCAACTCCTCTTTTCCTAATACTAAATGTTTTCCCTTTTGTAACATTTAAAGGTAGAGCATAATTCAAGCATGCCATAGATAATGACAAATCCTCCATAAGGGGCAACGTTAATCAGAGTATAATAAAGTAATTCCTACCTGGAGAAGCCGACTGGAAATGTTGTCACAGCTGCAGCAGGGGGCAGCCCATCATCACCCCTCTGCATCCCAGATGATTCTCCATACCTGTTCCCCCTAGCCCAGCTCTCTCCAACCATTGGCATGTTTGAGTAGATGCCAAAAGGTTTCTGATCATGTAGGCCCACTGTGGAGGACGGGTTGGCTCTGTAATGGTAGCCAGGGCCTGCGTCGACACCCATAGAAGAGGACATGGGGCCTCCTCCGTGGAGAGAGCTCATGCCGCTCTGGAGACACTGAGATTGGCAGAAACCAGCGCTGTCCTGCTTCTCCTGTTTGACCACACCAGGAGTACGGATGTGGATGAAAGAGTCGCTGGGATCCTTCTCCTCCTTGATCATAACACTGGAGAGAAGAGAGGCAGGCTGCTGCTGCTGATGAAGCTGATGCTGCTGGTGCTGTAGAAGGTGATGGTGCTGCTGCTGGTGAGAATGATGGATGGGGTGTTCCGTGCCATTCACGTTGGTGCAGTTTATTCCATTACCCGTGAGAGGCTTTGTTTCCTTTAGCAAGCCGCTGACAGGCCCAGCACCACCCCTGCCATCATGTAGGATGTTATCCAAGTGTGCCACTTCTGAATCCAACTCAAAATCGCTGATTTCTGGCAGAGAGCTAGGAAGGTCCAGGTCTTGCCAAATTTCAGTATCCTCAATTAGGCGACTGCTGTTGCCATCCAAATCACTCAGGCCAGTGCCTGTGTGCCTGCTGTAAGTTTCCAAGTCTTTATCAAGAGAAAAATTCCCCTCCTGCTTGATGTGCTGGGGGAAAAGGTCGGGCAGAGGAAGGTTGCCAAGGACGGAGGTGTCTGAGGTGCTAATGACAGAGGTGGATGTCCGGTTGAGATCGGAAATACTCTGTTTCAACAACGGCAAAGTGTCCTCCATGTTGAATAGATCAATATCCTGATGTTGCTTCTGCATTCTGATGAGTTTGCCCTCCTTCATGTCAGACAGGACATGATGCTGAGAGGAGTCAAAGAGGCCTCCAAGCTCCCCCTGGTCTTTGGTTCCACCTTGTCCATTCGGGGACACTGTGGGCTGGGGCAGAGACCCGGGGCCGGGCAGGTGCATTGCTGGCTGGAGCAGTGAACCAGCTGTGTCACCTGTATCTCTGCCTACTCCGGCTGCTGCTTCCACAAATGTCAGACTGTCGTCTCGATTACCGTTGCGCTTCAGTCCACCCTGATCCATGTCTTTATCCTGATAGGACAGTGAAGGTGAGTCAAAGAGTTCACAACACACACAGAGTGAGAGAGAAAAGAGATGGTGTTAGGCTATAAAAAAACAGATTTTATGCTGGATAAGATGATATACACGCAGTCACTAGTCCCAAAGAAGATAACCATTAGAAAGCTTATTGAAATGTTGATCTTTCACAGA
This sequence comes from Datnioides undecimradiatus, assembly GCA_008933995.1. Lineage (NCBI taxonomy): Eukaryota > Metazoa > Chordata > Actinopteri > Lobotiformes > Datnioididae > Datnioides > Datnioides undecimradiatus. The sequence goes on from WARS01000049.1 coordinate 360,691, forward strand.
AACATCTGCATTAAAAATGTGTTTAAAAGCAGTTTAAAAAGCACAGTGTGAGGCTCACGTCTGCTACTATGCCTCTGCTTACACTATCCTCAATTTATTTATTTTTTTATTTTTATTTTTCAAGAACTGACAGCAGCCGTATCAAACAGGCCATCTCGTCCTCTCACACCCACACTGGAACAATATCGCAAAGGCACAAATGGCATCTACCAGGCCAAGCGAAAAGACTACAGAGAGAACGAAAAAGAGAAAACAGCCATTACATAACTTAAATGCCTATAATGTTCATGTTATTACTTTGAACTGTCCCCTCCTCTCAACTCAAGTGTCAAGAGGTGCAAGACACACCCAGGCATAACTTGTGTTACAGGCAGTGCCACTGACAGTCCCTCATACAGCCAAGCATGTGTACAACATACATACATCTGTCAAAAGAGATTAACCCACAATGGGCCTCTGGAAATATTCACAGCAGCCAGCCTGTCAACAGTCTGTCTCTATTTGCAAGAGAGAGCAAATTGACCATTTCGACAAAACTCAATTTACAAAATGTAAAATTTTAAGAAAATGTAATGACATTAAATTAAAGCAAGTCAGAGAAAACTAAACAAAATAATCACGTGTCAGCAGCCTCTGAGAAGAAAAACCTTCTGCATGTGAGGGTTCTGCAGCTCACTAATTATCTGTTGATCATTAACAACGATAGCCATATCTGGAGGGGCAGAAATAAACTAGTGCAACCAGACAAGGCTGTCACTTGCGCCAATTCCCTCTGTTTCAAAGTCAGTGCCGCTGAATATACGGATTACGAGTACACACACACGAATAGGCCTTCGCCGCCGCCTCGGCGCGTCGTGTACTTCTGTACTGTCATTGAAAAGCATTAAATGACAAATAAAAGCTGTTACCTTGACACAGCGCATTGCTGAGTTAGTTAATTACGACTGGATCATTTCCTGTCATTTTTGATTAATGCATGACGCCGTTGGGCTGCCTAGTCTGTTTTGTTTTTTTGTTTTTTGTTTTTTCCCCTCAAGCAGTGATCGTGACTTCTCCATATAGCATATATAAGATATACGGTTATGCTATATGGGCAGCGGTTTACAGCACTTCCTTTGCACATCAACCGCTGCACAGTGGTGCTAAAAGTAAGGTAAGGGAACTTTGCGGTCCTGGGGGGGGGGGCTCCAAATGGCTTCTCGACAAAGATGACCATTGATTATTCTCACGTTTATCGCACTATCTGAACGAAGAATTGAAGAAAGACTTTTGTTTTGATCGTGGGTTCCACCACTTTTCCCCGCCCAGTGTACAGTATCTAGGGCTCTGTGGTGTGATCAATACCGCACACAGACTAGGATTCAATCTTCTCCAATTGAGACCGATGGTTTAATGCATTTTGAGAGAAGATAATGTAGGTATTTGGCGTGCTGTTGTTAAAAAAGTTTGGGGTTTCCTGACTTGCTATACTGTACTTTTTCAGCGGAACAGCACAAACATCATTACAGCATTAGTGCAACCTGTTGGCTGCGATGGGAAATTGCACTGATCACACGACTGCAGCTGGAGACGCCGATAAGCAGCCGCAGCAGCAGCATAAGTTTGTGTAACATTTTCTCTTTCTTAAACAGAAATAAGACGCTTCATCCGAGCGATGGCGGTGATATTGTCAGCGTGTCTCACGGCTCAGGGCTGTCAGTGCGCCTTCAACGCAGTACCGCGGACGCTCGTCGTCGGCCTACCTCGGGGGCACGGCCAGTTTTTTTTTTTTTTAAACCTGTCTCAGTGTTTCTCCGTACAAGCGGTTATATCTAAAAGTAGACCGTACCTGTAGTGAAAGAAGGATGCGCTTCACCGCTTAGGTCATCTCCCGACTGTCCAAGTTTGGGGGGAAAATGTGAGAAATAACGCAATGTCCACACAGTCAAGCCCTCAAATAAAACCCGTCCCTTGCAGCAGTGTTGCGTGGTGAAATGTCAGCTGGATTTGTTACCGTCTCTCTCCCCGCGCGGCAGAAAAACATCGCCTGAAATACCAACTATTTTATAAGTAAAGTCAACAACGTCGCTGACATATCTGGAGCTGGCGAGATCCACCGTGTGCGCCCTTTCGTCGATCTGTCGATAACTTTTAACGCACGTCGCCGGCAGAAGGGAAAAAGTGATCGGTTGCTCGCGATCTCACAATAAATCCGCAATGAATCGACAGCTCTGCGGCGCAGTACTCTGCCCTTGCGCCATTAAAACCGCGAGTGTATTAAAGTTATATAAGACAGCCTTGCTGCCCTGGCGCACTCAACTGCAAACTCAGGCAGGGCATGGCGGACAGTTAGTGGAACGGTGTCAAAGTAAATTGAACAAGAAGAGTGTTTCCGCCTCGTCCTTTCAGAATAAAAGTTCAAGCACACATAATTACAGGCTTATTGATATGATGAGCCTGTATCTAGAAGAATGAATGTTGGCAGCTCTTTTAAAGCAACTAAATATATCCTGACGGTCCGTCTTGCCAAAACATATTATGCAATCAAACCGTAAATTCATTTCTGTTTTTTTCAACACTTTTTTTGTTTTTATTTTAAGGCAGAACAGCTCAGCTTCCTGTCATCTCCTGTGTATTTGTGGCAGCTTGGCGCAGCTGTTAGTTTGACACTTGCCGGTGAACGCCCCTTTCCCCACTGAAACTCTGTCTGCTGGGGAATCTGTCAAAACGTGTCTTCGTCGGCCACTGCTAACCTTCAGGCATGGCGGGATTTAGGAGCCGGTTATAGGTAGCAACTTATGTTCTGCTGCTGCCTCCTCAATCACCAAAGCAAGGATGGTTAGTGCAAATCCCTTTACAGCTTTTAAGTCCCATATGGGGGCACTGTAAGGGTCAAATAAGGTACTGAGCCAGGAAGAAGATAATCACCATTAGGCTATAAGTATTCCAGGTTTCATACTCACTACATTATTATCTTAACTCAGGGACAACCTACACTTTATGATACTTTAAAATTATGTTGTTCTGATTATGTGAAATCTTGATCTACTTACTCCAGAGCAAATCCAACTGCTGTCAGTGTGTAGACACACAAGGTGAGGTATTTAATGCAAGTGAGAAATGTGAGACCTGGTTTGTTTTGACACCTTGTGTCATTCATCCAGATTTCTTTCTGGGCCAGATACAAATGACACTTAATTCACTTCCAGTGACTGAGAATCACACTGAAACCGAGAGACAAAACGGGAGCTGTTGAAGAAAAAAGAGGAAGCTTGACTCGACACACAGCCTGTACAGAGTTAAACTATTATACCTTCGTGCAAACTTTAGAGGCAAGGACTTCTAAACAAAACTGCCTCCAGCACTTTCAGATCAAGAACATTAATCATTCCTCAGGCCAGCTCTTTCTCTGCTCTCAACAAAGCAGACTTGTAATTGGGGAGCTCAAACAGGGCGCAATGTTTTTCACTACCGTAGAGCAGATAGTGAGGGGTCAAAGGACAGATTGACAGCCACTAGCACTTCACTAGAAAAGTGAAGCTTAGACCTGATTTAAAGCATTTATACAGTAACCTCCCTCAGCCAAAGATAATACATTTACATTGACATAAAACACACAAGAGCACCACATTTAATAAATGAAAAACCAGAACCTTATTAATGTTTTGTCGTTTTTGTAATAATTAACTGCTTATCAAAATTGTCACAAGGTAATTTTCTGTAATGATAAAATGCAAAGACCAACTAACATCACTAGAAATACATGACGCCATGCAAGGCAAAACACAGATTAGATTTCCTTTATTATTCCCACACCGGGGAAATTTCAGATTTCATATTTCAGAATTTCAGTTCTTCATATACAGATTTTGCTAGTTCAGTTACAATCTTTTCTGATCGCTCAAAATATCCCCTTCCTTTTAATGCATTTAAAAGGCTGACTTGAGCACTACACAAAGTGACGAGTGACCTTTCAGTGACTAGAACACTATTTTGCAGTTCTGTTGGTCACCTTCAGCAGATGAGGTCTTTCGTTGCAAATTCATTTTCCTGATGGCACTTCAGTGGACCACAGCAAGGACTAATTTGTCCAGCAGAGTCAGCTTAGGATAAGGAAGAAGAAGGAGAGGAGAAGAGAGAAAGGGAAGTGAACAGTCCAGGCTGTGCAGACAGACACAGACACCCATGCTCTTCCATCTGCTGTAGAAGAAAACGAGGATGGGCAGATGCAAACCAACAGAACAGAAGACAGAAGGTTTAGGAAAAGGGGTGGAGGGAAAGGGGGAAGTAGGAGGCGGCAGGGCAGGTGTGTCCCTCCATCTAAGTCATTCGATTAGAAGGAGCAGAGTGTGTCCTGTGCATGTGGATGTCTCATTAAGAGCTAGCGTGGCTGGAGAGAGGCAGGAGCTCCCCAGGGCCTGAGAAAACCACACTGTTCTCAAAACATCACAGGGAACACTGTGAGTTTTTAATGCTGGGTGACAATGGGCGATCCTATTTACCAATAGATAATGAAAACACTGGACATGTGGCGCTCCATGTGCATGTATGTGCATCTGGGAATTGATGGAGAAGTATGTTACCGTGCTCGTGTGATAGACCTCGTATGCATAGTAGGCTGGTTTCAGGGGCAGTGCGGCTGCAGAGATGACTATATTTGAATATTCATTGACTGGTGTGCACTTGGGTGCTGGTAAGTTTAGGTGTCAAATGTTCTTGACCTTTGAAAGAAAGAAAAAAACCCCACACAACTCTGGTTTAAAAATTTGTCTCAAGAAACACAGAACCCAAGCAGACACACACACTCACACACAGTTGCTGGCTGCCATTTGCTTTGATAAATATCTGCTTAAATTACAGGTGAAAGGTCATTTTTAATCACAAGCAGTTTCTTATTTAACCCAGTGGTATCTGGTCATGTTGAAAGCTTTTGGTTTCCTCTGGTGAGGCTCTGCTGTCTGTCTTTGAGATTTCTGCTACTGTGCAAACAAACTTAGGGTGAAATGAAGAGATATTTTTCCGTACTCACAGCAATGAAAAATGTTTTCCAGAGAAATTGACCCATTCACTCTAAAGTAAAGCACCCATTTGATACCCTCAGTACCAGAATTCTGCAAATAAAACCAACAATTCTCAACACGGGGAGAATTTGTTGTTATATAATTTAGTGGCCGCTGGTCTTTAATTGGCAATTAATTCTAATTCAGAGTATTTTTTGGGATATTTTGTCCCTTCATTAGTGGGTCGACAGGAAACAAGAGGAGACACATTTCCAAACTCTTTCATTAACTGGTGTTAATATCAATGAAAGCATTAAAAAATAGTACAGGCAAGTGCATCATGTTTCTGGTTGGAAACAGATTTGTTTTTATTCTTTCCTCTGCCAAAATCTCCAACCTAGCAGGCTGCCAAACACTGTCCAATGAGCAAGCCGGTGAGTCCACAGACCCTTTGTTCAAGCCCTGATTTGGAACTGGGCAGCAGGGACGTGCAGAGTGAATGCTGAGGCTCAAGCTATTTCCCACTTTATCATAGATGAAAAAAAAAAATAGATTATCCCCTTCTCTGCATTAACTTAAAACATTCACACTCATACCTATAATCTTGGGCGAGAAGGATTGCCCCTCTGTTGCTCTTCCTGAGGTGTCTTTCATTATTTTCCTTATTAAAATCATGTTTTTAGATCTGATGTTTTACTTCACAACTATAGGGACACAAGGGGACATACTAATTGTAAATTATAATTTGAGATTTTGGGCTACACATATAAAATCTAACTAAACTTGACTTCTGGCACTCAAAAATGGGTCCATAACGGTCACACAGCAGGAGTTTTTACACACAATTGAGTTATGTAAGAAGCAGAGGAGGAAGCACAGTGAGGAAGGAAGAGTTTCTTTTGAGAAGGAAGTACAGAAAGGAAGGAAGGATTTCTTTTTAAAGGTGAACAGGCAGTTCACACCCTTTGGTATTTCTTATTTGAGACTGCAGTGCCTGAGATAGACAATGAGAAGGAAACATCTAGAAAGATGGAAATGACACAGTGAGGAAGGATTTCTAGACAGACTACAGAGTTATTACTCTGTGATGAGTGAGTCCACAAACTGCCCAAACTATCCAGAAGCAGAGCTTTAGTTCAGGAATCATTCAAGGTTTTCTGTCTTGATATAAAATGTCTGGGGCTCATCTAACACAAATCAAGGTAGTGAGAGCTGTCTGCCATATGATTTGATTTCGTCACGAACTGAAATGTGAATAGAGGAATTAACAGAGGCATTGAAATGAACACAATACATACATTAAGGAATTACATTTATGTGTGTAAATCACGGAAAAAATCCAGTTTTTGTTTTGCTTCTGTTTTTAGCAGATATAGTCTTACATCAGAGCCCATACTTCACTGTGGTTCCTGTGTAGTCAAAGGCTGCTACACCACATCCATCAGCCTGGATGATAACTCACCATTCCCGGATGGCATTTGGCATATGTCCCTCTTTCTGTCTTGCCATACAAAAGAATGTGTGCTTATGCTTATGTAAGTGCTTAAGTGCTTTCATACAGGGTTCCATGCCTACAGGAAGTGTCTGTCCATCTTATCTGGATTAAACTAATTGCAAATGTTTTTTGATGTTTTGTTAAGCCAAGATACAGGAGGCATGAGATGGGTGCGCCAAATAGGGAAATAAAGCGAGTGTCTCAAAGTTTGGACAATCACAGGAAACCTATTTCAAGCAAAGCCAAAGTCAAGTTACTCCAAGCTGTTGTGAAATGTAACTACGTATATTTACTCAAGAACTATACCTTTAGTGCAATTTTGAGGTACTTGTGCTGACATGTGTCCATTGTATGCTACTTTTTACTTCACTTTTATAACTGCATTTAATATTCACTTTTCAGAGCAATATTGTTACTGATAAACATTAAACAGCACTTCTTTAAAGCGACACCAACCAGTTTCAGTCTGTGATTTCCATCAGCATAACAAGTTTTTTGACCGAATAGATTTTGTACATGTGAATGAAATCATGGGAAACATCTTTTATGTTTATAATTGCTTTATATTGAACCCTTATTTGCTTAAATACATATTTACATTTATATAAAGCAAGGCTTAAACAATATAATCTCTTTAAACAGATATTTGCATATAAATGCACACTCTGTAGGTATGAGACAAGATATTAGTATCAGAAGCATTCTGGTTACTGTTTGTTTGTAGTTTGTTTGTAGTCTGAGTAGTATTGACCAATATTTGAGTGGGCTTTGGTTGCATGTATGCAAACAGTGCCTGTGGAGAGCAAAACAGGTGGCACACATTGACCAGAATACAGTCTCGGAAGACCATCTTACTGATGACAATTTAGTTTTTTAAAAAATATATCTACTGTCATATGGAAATATCTGTTAATATAGTTTAGCCAAAGTGTCGTCTAGACCTAAAATTACATTGGCTTGACTCATGGCCATGTCTGATATACAGATGTTCCAGTAACATGTAAATGCTTGACTCCCAGCATGAAGAGCTAGGCCTAAATATTTGGATCTTCGGTATCAATGTGTCATGTAGAGTGGACTGTTGTTTTGTTTTTGTTTTTTTTACCATCAACTGCCTGATTTGTCACCTTTTTTGCTTTTTCCTGCTCCAAAACTTGATGAAAATGTACCATCTGCTTTACATGATTCTTCACATGTGGAATTAACTTATTTAATGTTCTGATTTAGCAATTTTGTGCTTACTGTATGAGCGAAGCCAACACTGTGCCAAAACTGTATTGACCTGCAGTGTATTCAGGACACATCGTTCTTTCTGCATCTGGATCAGTGGGAGGTGAGCGAGGCAAAAATACATTTTGCAAATTAGAGAGTTGCAAGGATTCAGCTTGTAAAATCACGAGTGGTAATTTGACTCTTAAGAGTGTGCAAATCAACATGGCATTTAAGAAATGCTATAATCAGATGTGCTGTTAAGTTTGTCAAATTTGTCAGTTGCTGTGGTGAAGAGATCTCCTGATATCGCAGAAAAGAGCCGTAAACTGGCTCTTCAAGTGTTTTATCAGGGCGCTAAGTCTGTGAGTGCACTGCAACCAGAGTATGAGGTTAGCTGAGGTGGAGAGGCTGTTTACATTCCCCATGAGCAAACCATTGAATTCACTGCTAGTGTGACTTCTGATCAGATATACCGTACAGCCAAAAAAGAGAAAGAAACTGATAGTTCAAAAGAGGGACAGTGAGGCAGCTACATGAGAAGAAATAGAAATGGGTTTCACTCTCACTGTGCCTTGCGTGACATATCTGCACATTGCCAGTAACAGTTAGTGAGATGGGACGTCTATTGTTGCTGGCATTCCCAGTAAGAGCTCCAGTAATGAGTGTTTCTTCAACGTAGTGCAGGAGGCCAGCATTTTAAGGCTCCTTTTAAATGCAAGATCAGAACAGATTGTTCCTCTTATTTTGTTCCTAAACCAGAAAATTCAATTTGGATTTTTGGATATTCGATATTACAATGGAAATGGCATGTGCTGCATGTGATTGTGCATGTTGTGTGTTCCTCATGTTCTGAACAGAAAATTCTGGCAGCTTGGAGCCACAACTCTACCTTTATTCTTGCGCTTGGTGCCAATACTTGCTGATTAATGCAAATTGACAATACGATTGTGATACAAGGCTCACCCTCAAACACCCAATGGGGTATGAGACAGAGCAGTAAAGGTGTGGGCAGGTAATCATCCAAAGATAACAGATAACAGTGAGTGTGGAAAGCTCACTGTACTATTATAAACATTTGGAGGGGGGACAGTCAACTGCCATTTATGCTCTACACTCAAAACAGCCGTGGTGAGTCAGGGACTGTCACTGTAGTTTCCCCCAAGGATCTTAGTGTGACGAAGTCAGAGTAAGAGTGCAGTGTAGCACTGGGGCTTTATTAATACTATTAAGATAACACCAACAAACAAGAAAAATATACACATACACAGAATATTAGTAAAGCTGCACAACTATCTGCAGTGATAGATGTCAAAAGGAACTTGATATTTTGACATTAGTGAACTTTTTTTTACTTATTAAATGCGATGAGTGAAGCAAATATAAAAAGATCACACAAACAGCTGTACAGTTATTAAAATAGCAGCTCTGCTAATTTAGCAGTGTGCTCCTATAACACTGACAAAATCAATACAACGACCAGAGATATGAACTTTTTTTATCCCATGCATTTTTCTTTGTCAAAACCTTGGCTTATGTTACCCACAGTCCAACCCCACCACTAAGAGTTTAGCAAGAGACTTATTTACTAGCAGCTAATGTAGCCTTGAGACACTTTGAACAGGTCTGGTATGCTTGCTCATCTCTCCACAGCCCCAGATTTGTGTTGGGTTTTTTTTTTCAAATTCGTAGACAAACCGATGTTGGTTTGATGACATCATGTGAGGCGACTGGTTTGACTTTGCACAGGCCCCTCTGGAACCACATACACCTGTAAACAGACTTTGATGTTTAAATTTGGTGTTCCCCCCTTGACCCTGTAATCCCTCCAGTGGACTAAAAGCGTGCCCATACTTGCTCCAACACAATCAGCAGCCTTTAACAGCCTTTAATAATGTAGTCACATTAATAATCCAGGAGCAATTGTAACATCCCTTCAAAGAAGAAAGAAGACATCCCTACATCTTCTTTCTCTTCTTTTCACTGTGGATTATCAGATAGAGCAAAAAAAAAAAAAAAAACCAACTTTAAAGAGGTGCTTTGAAAGCAGCCATTTGAAATGATGAGGCAGCATGAAGTTCATCCAGAGAAAATGTGAACTGGTTTTGGAATAGGATGAACAAATAGTAAACTCACGTCCATGAATTTTGTAGACATTTAAGTGAATTGCAGCTAAAAGAAATCAAGGTTTTTGATAAAACCACATTTTTGCATGCATTTAAAAGTATATGAGGCCAAAAGTAATTACAGAGTCAATTCAAACTATACAAGATAAACAAATAAAAGGCCTACTCTGCTGTTTCTCTACTAGTGTTTTTGGCATTTTGTTAAGCAGAAGCAGCTACAAATGATGCATTTTAAGCAGAAATTGTGTCTTCAATGTTCACTTTTGACCAATATTTTTGAGGTTTGCCAAGTTTAAAGGGACTTGGTATTGTAGGAATACTGGGGTGTAAATGTTGTTCAGACAAGTTATCTGATCTTCTAGGTTGTAGCTTAAAGCTCCATGTGATCAACAATGAATGAAGCAATGAAACCTGGTGTCACTCTAACCCTCTTTGAATTTCGGCCATATTGTAAAGCTAAGTAACTTAATACTTTTCTATATGTTTCTTGACCTCATTATCAGGACCAGTCTTTTGGTAAGAAACCTGGGAATTTCTGAACTGTTCCATTGCTTGTAATTTTACTTTTTTCATTTTCTGTATTGGCCAGCATTAACTTGCAAAAAATCCCCTGAGTCATCTTGAGAACTGGAAATATAAAGAGAGTCATGCATTACAAATCTCACAGTGGTACTGTACATCAACAAAGCCTACAAAGACAAATAAAACTGTTGGTTTAAAGTTGGTTTGAATGTATTCACTAATTCTATTTAAGGTCAGAGAGCTACATTTTTTTCCTTTTAATGAACAAACTGTATTACCAGTTACAGGCTTTAAAGTGCCTGCATGACTAAAACACATCATAAACACAAAACTAACAGGCTGGAATTTCAGCATTGTGGAAACCATCACACCATTATTACATGATAACAAGGTAGAACATAAATCGTAATTGTAAAAAGTTTTCTTTTTTTAAATATGAAATACATATTGTCATCAAAAAACATATTCTACTGGTGTTACTGGGTAACAAAACAGAATAGGCTTAGCCTGGGAGGAAGTACCACTACAGCTGTAGCTTACAATGGCTGCATTGTAACATACACTACAGGGTGAAATGTACACTACAGGTGTAAGTTACATTGTTTTTGTTTTCAAAATGATTATGAAATACTATGGAACAGTTTTGGGCTACAGTCTCAAATCATGACAATCCAAGAACATAGATATTAATGTATCATACCATCATCAGACACAATTACAGTAGCCAAATTCATATACTTTCACTCACAACTAAACATTATTGAAAACAGCATAGAATATGAAATAAGAGGTGGGCTAAGGTGTAATGTGCATTAAACAAAATTACATTTGTCTTTGTTAACTTGTTTTAAAACGTGTGAGTAATTAAAGGCAAGGTAATTATCCCACATACATTGTTTCAGATCTCAGGAGACTTCTGTAAGTCTGACTTTTGTCATAGTTATTAATTAAAAAGGTGCTCTGGTCTGCTAGTAAACAAACTGGCTTTTTAAGAAAAAAAAGTAGTTTCATAATTTTCAATCACAGAGCACTTTTCATTATTAAATATATCCATTCAACCTGTGTGTGAATATACAGTACAATCAGGATGATCCTGAGTCAGCTGTGCAGCCCTCATTAGGTTATTTGCTAATTTTGTTTTTAGGGTTGAACCAGCTGTTGTTTTCACAGCTGATATGTGGCACACAGATGTTCTATTTAACAGGGTGACTCATTCACCTGGTGATCAGAGACACAGACAGACAGAAAGACAGAGAGAGACTGAGATCCCACTCCCTTGTTCTTTTATGCAAGAGAGAAAGAGTGAAACAGGATCAGGTAACAAATCCTCAGTTTGATGCAAATGGATTATAGAGGTCTCATAGCCACTGCATCTAAAAAAAGCTGATCCTTTACAAACACCTACCTCAAAAAATGATGAGGATGGGACACATTTGTTTGAAAAGCATATGCAGATGTACTGTTTTACATATTTTGTGGCTCAATAAAGAGAGGGAAGGTTGTGTGTGGTTTCAAATAAATTGTTTTGATGAAAACATCTTGTGTGACTTCTGCTAACCGTAAAATCAAATGCATAGCAACCCTTGCCAATAAATGTGTGTCTGTCTAAACACCTTTGCCTTCATTTACAGTTTACCCAATGTTTTGCCCTTGTGGTTGGACGATTTTGTTGGCGTAAGATAAAGTATTTCCTGCGTGAGCTTGTATATTGATACAACACATAAAACAGTGGCAATCTCCTCCAGGGAATATAAAGGATTGACTATGATCCAGATTCAGTGAGAAGAGCAGAGTTTAATGGTGTTGGTAATCAGTGATCTACAGTTCATTCATAGAGAATCACACATTCATGGAGAATCTATACAGTTTTAATCAGTGCACATGGTCAAGATTTATAATGAATCTATACGTTTCACAAGCAGATCCTTTTTTTTTTACCTGTAGTGGGACTATGTATGTTTGGAATAAAGACCGGGACCTTAAAAGTCAAGGAGTTAATTGTAACCATGACAACATAATGCACATCCATTGCAAAGGCAAGCCTGAATAATGACTTTCTATCTTTGTCTCTGTCTTGACAACCGTTCACAGAATTCACCCAGTCTGATGGCCAAACTCGGCCAGTTGCTGTGATCACTTAAGATATCACAAAGAGGAACAGTGAAATTATTTTTGAATAAGAGCATTTTGGGTAACGAATGACATGTCTTTTAATTACCAGTGTCTATAAAAAAACCATGTGGCTATGAAGCGAACATGTCTGCTGGCTCCTTGGCTCTATGCTGCTGAGGATGCATAGATGATCACAGCAGTGTCTTCAGACTAAACCACCGTGCCTTCATCCTTTCTCTCTCCATCTATGTCTCTGTCTTCTCTCTTCACCTTCCTTTCCAACATCCCTGCCTCGTGACACTGGTGTGTGTCTGTGTGTATGTATGTTTGTGTGTTTGTTTGGTAGCACACATAGATTTGTGTGCTGATTTAGTTCATTTTGCAGCTCTGATCCCAGCTCATTTTTCTACTGGTGAAGCTGTCACCATGGATACATGTTGTGTTGTGACCTTTCAGGGTCGACCTATCATGTGCTAAGTGGTTGGTATACACTAAGCGCTGAGGACATGGCTTAGTGTAGAGCTGTGTTCACACAAAGGGACCCCCCCCTCCAACACACACACACACACACACACACACACACACACACACACACACGAATACACTTTTTTGCATACGCAATGTGCACAGACAGGCCAGGCTTTAACTGTCATGCACTCAAATTCAAATTATTAAACCGCAGCTTGTATACTAAAATGTTTCCAGTTAGACAGGTTAGAAGCAAGGATGTAATCTGAAAGGCCAGCAGATGTTGTTTTAGCAGCGCCAACCTTGGGCTTTGCAACAAAATGACACAAAAGATCATAACTGTTTGCAACCAAAGGATATGAGCTGACTGCGTTCTGCCAGAGGCACTTGTTTCCGCTGTCTGAATTGTAAAAACCCTTGCTGCCAACTGCAGCCTACGTGTTTTATAGGAACCACAAAAAAAACCCTGTTTCAGTGAGATAACGAGAGGGAGATGTGTGTGTGTGTGCAAAGAAGATGACTCGCTGTTAGAAAAAGACTCATGCGTGGAAAAGTTCTGAGTGGACTGCTCAGCGTCTGCTGATTTTGGACACTAACATGGATGCACCTAAAGGTAAACAAACCTGCACTCAGTTTGTTCACCATTTTCTACTCTACACAATTATATGTTTAATTTATGGTAAGTAGTATCAGACTAAGTTGTACTAAAATAATGTTGCTAAAATAATTGTATTAGTTTTATATTTTATGTTGCTTCTCATAATACATATATTATAACTACTTGTTGTGTTAGATATTTTTATCAACTTAAGTTCTTGTGAATATTACAAGTTTTGAACTTCTATTTGTTATTTATGGCCTTTATGCCTCATTGATCTGAGCTCATACATCTTGAATTTGAGTTCTAAAAAACATAATTTCTGGATTATTTTAACTATAAGAACTAATCAGATGAAACATAGTATACTGTTTATCACAGACTACTTTGGGTCAAAGTTACCAAGGACATTTGTACTGAACCATTTAAAATTTTTATACAATCACATAAAGTAACACCTGTTGTCTGAATATTTTATTTGTGTACGAAGGAAATTATCCCAAAACTATACTTGCAATGTCTTAATACATTAAAGAACAACTAACAAGAACAATAACATCACATGTATCAGTCTATCAGATGTGTGTTTGCCTGATAACAGAAAAAAACTGAAAACTGAACAAAATCAGGCTTCTAAACTTGGGGGAGTGGGTTAACTCAAAATTCAATGATGTTTTTTTCTCATGCACATGTTGGACAACAGGTGAAATTTCTGGAGTGACATGTTGGCCCGAAAACTTGTCCGACCAGACTCTGCATCCCATAAACTGCTGGTAGATTTGTTTCTGGATCTGTACACACCAGCCAAAATCAAAAGACCCATGTATGCTTTGATGTTTGTCTGGGTTACCTCCTTCCAATTGTCTTGGTTAAGGATGCACCGATACCACATTTTTTAATCCAATTACAAGTACAAGTACTTACATTTGAGTACTTGCCGATACCGAGTACCAATAGGAGTACTTATTAATGCCATTACACTTTGTGCATTTACTTGAAAACTGACTATGTCAGTGATGTGGTGTCAGCTAGAGGATCTCATACCTTGGCTCCAGTATGCTGAGAAGACGTCTAAATCCCATATTATCAACAACCGACCATGGCTGGTCATCAAGAGCAATGTACTGGGTACTGTTATTTTCACTGTGCGCGGGTTGTCTCTTGACATCTTCTCCCTCTTCTCTAGGGTTTACTGCAAAGTTGGTTGTTGCTGTTTGCTGCTATTAGCAAACTCTTTGAACTTGGCTTTGTGTTGGTTTTTTAGATATTTTATCAGATTGCTTGTGTTGAAAGCACTCGCTTTCATCCGTCCTCTTGACAACTTCGCAGGGCATAATTTACTTTTGTCACTATCATCCACTTTGAAATACCTCCACACCGCCAACATTGCTCCTCCTTGCTCTCAATTAGCACCTGACCGCCCAACTGAACGTCATGCTGCCATAAAGTGGTATCGGGACACTTTTATGAATACGAGTACAGGAACAGGGTAGCGGACAGACACCCGATGCTGGTATTGGTGCATCCCTAGTCTTTGTAAATCCTTTTCTCTTCCAAGTTGGTCATGTTTACCACTATGGTTTCGATGGACTCAGTCAGGAACAGTTCAAAGCAGGATTTGATGTCAATCAAATCAATCATCATTAATCCGGGATATGGCATATTTTGTAGGTCCTGGGGTCATCATGATGACATTTTCAGATGAAAGCCTACCTTGATTCTCAGGTGAGGACCAGGATAAGTTCCCATTCTCTGACTTGAATGTGACAGCAGCCTCAGCATGGCCATCCTGTTCATCACTGGATTCCTCCTCATCAGTTATTTCTTGGTCTGGATTATATTCTGTATCGTCTTCATCTTCTGACACTCCTTCCTCTAATCTATCCTCACTGTCAGTTTCCTGGCCTCCTCCTCACTAGTGTGGTGATCAACTATGTAATCAAGAGCCTCACTCACGATATGTCGACCTGCCATGTTGCTGCAATGAACTGTGAGCAAGGCCTCAAAAAAAGCATTATATACCAAAGCTATGAGAAAAGTTCCCATGGGAGAGAGACTGGGAAAGGTTCCCGTGGTGGTGCATGTGTGTGCGTGTGTCCATCTGACAAATGAGGATGTACCTGAGACTACTTTTAAATCGGTCAAATTTGACCGGAACACAACATGAGGGTTAATGATCAATTACACATTTACTGATTATAAATTCAGGCATTTCCTGGTTTATCCTCTCAAAGCTTTTCTCTGTTTTGTATCATTTTAAACTGAATATCTTTGTAGTAATCAATTCATTTTTTAAATCAATCAAGTGACTATGTAATGCCCCTAAACTACTGAACATATTTAGCTTGTTTTGGTTTTATGGCCTACAACTTCACTGCTCTTGGTTCAGCATTTAGCAGCAGAAAAACCAGTTATGATGCTCAGACATTGGTGGAGACCAAAACAAAACCAAAAGAGTGTGAATAAAGGCCTTTAATTCATAAGGTGACCAGAAACATGACTTCAAATGACAGGTAATGTTTTCTGTTTTTCTGTGTCTGTCAGATGTGTAAATAGGCCACAACAACAGTTATTTTTTTGCGCTGTCTGCTATCTATGCTATCTATTCCATTATAAATGTGCAGATCTCATATATTAGTCATCAAAGGGTGCATGAGATTCAGTCCGGAGAGAACGGTTGGTGGTGGTGTTGTGAAATCGACAGACCCACACAGGCACACACCCATAGGGAAAACAGTATTCTGGGATGCTGGTTGATGTGATGAGTCACACAGCAGTCAGCCCACCCCAACTGAAACTTTACACCAAATTTACATCTGTGATAAAACTGTTCTCATACACCACCAGTTCAAATCTCCCCCAATGACATGATGATGATGAGTTTTGAGACTGCATGTCAGCTACTGAGTTCTGCTTGTACTGCTCAAAATGACAAAAAAACAAAACAAAACTGAATCCTACCAAAGTCTGCGCAAATATCATTGTTTGGGACTAGAAAGAGCTATTAGGATGGTTATGGTATACACTGTATTCATACATAGAATGAGTTTTTAGAGGTTACCCAAGAAAGTGTCAAAAGTGTACTAAAAATATATTGTGTATAGTCATGTGAATTTAATTACTTATATACATAATTTACACAAAGATTTACTTATTTTATCCCTTACTTATTTATCACCACTGAAATTGTATTGTTTAGTTCTATTCACTTCAAAAAGCCAATATGCTAATTTCACAGACTTAAGCTGTAAGCCAGTTAGCAATGTAACCTACATAATAACTGTGCATATGGAGTGTGTCTGTATTGATAGCTCAGTCTCTCAAAGTGTTTTCTGTTATTTTCCTCAAGCCACTTTTTTCATTTTGTTCATTCTATTGAATTACATACAATCATACAGCAACCAACATTCAGGCTGTACACACTTTTCCATCAAATGTTTTTATGTTTGTGTGTGTGTGTGTGTGTGTGTGTGTGTGTATATATATATATATAATGCTTCATTAACTTTACTTAAATCAAAGACAATACAGTACATACAAACAAGTAGATAAAAAATAAATAAAAAAATAAAATGTATTGTAGAAGGGTACATTGTAAGACCACAATAGTGAAAAGGGTGAAGAAGCCAAAGGGAGAAAAGCAGAAAAGGATCTTGTCATGAATGTGTTATTGGACCAGAAGACATTTTTCACCAAATCCACTTTAGTTTTGTCTCAAAGCAACTTTCAGCCATGAAAACAGCTTAGCAAAAACTGCTTGTTTAATAAACAACTCTCCAATTTATTCTCATTATGTGTCATTTATAAACAAAGAATGAACACAGGCGAAGGATACTGTAGCTCAGATTTTAGATGTCCTTGGACATTTAACAAAAAAAATGTTGCTTTAAGCCCAATGTTCATGACAAAATAACATTAATTATGAGTGATTAGTGGATTAATCATTTAAACTGACATCAGCAATGTATCAGTCATAACATTCTGCTAACTGCTAACGGACATATCACCAGGAGTCAGGTCACCAAAAAACAAACAAACAAAAACGTTTTCCTGATATCACTGTGGACTTTGATATGTTTGTGTCAGAGGTAGAACTGAGACTCTCTATTGACAGTCCAGGAAATTGAAAATTCTATTTACTTGAAAAGATTTTGAAGATGGTCTTTAGTCTGAGTGAGCACTGGCTTTGCAATTAAGACTTCTAGAGATGACACGTTCCTCGTGTGCCCTTTGTCCAGAGATGTCCCTGTTTCCTAAGTATTTTATCTTGAACCGTCCCTTCCCTTATATCATTTATGACATTGAAGTCATCCAAAAACAAGGGTTTCATTACCTGCCTAATTGTTGCACTAATGAGAAGCTTGTTTTTCTAGGAGGAGTAATTAGATGTGTCAATTAGCATCAATTAGGCCCATGGTGTTTTAATCTGCCATTAAGATGCAGCCAGAGACAATGTTCCCATGCCTACTCCAGGTTGGGCACAGCTATTATGAAGGATGTGTTGCACAATTTACCCCAAGATAGAAGGATGAGTGCTTTTAATCTGAGGAAGATATTATTGTGCTTAGTCCAAATATTAACAGAAAAAAGGTTTTGAAAGTAATGAATACAGAATAGTATGTATCTAGAACTGATATTTGGCATTTGGGCTCTGACCTTGTCACTTGATGAGATGAGATTTAGAAAGGACCTTAATAAACTTGTGTCTTAAAAATATACAGAGGCTAGCTCCAGCTAACAAACTAATACTGTGACCAGTCTCCAACAAAGCATATTCAACAATGGCAAAATACACCTAGTGAAATAATCAATTTAGCTGCTATACAGTAATAGAAACTGAAATTGAAAAGTGTGAAACCTCCTGTGTGTGACCAAGCTTGTGTCCCATGAAGACAAACATGGAAAAGTTACATGGAAAAGTGTATGAATATCATGTTTACATGATGTCAACATATAGCATCAAAATAACCTTTATTTAGCACTTTTAAAAATATGAGTTACAGACAAATACAGAAACTATATAGTTCAGCTGACGCTTTGCTAAATCTTGCCCCCCTTAGTTACTGTTGCCAAGCTTTTGCATGCACATCAAGGTGTTGTTCTCAACAACAACAGTAATTAGCTGTAATAATAGTTGTGAAATATTGTAGAGGAGAAGGTAAAAAGGACTACGACATGCATTTTAGAGCTACATTCACAGTATAATTTATTGGCGGACTAATCTGAATCAAAGGGACATTAGAAAAATCAAAGGAAAAGCGTAGTGGTCCTAGTGCAAGTCCCGAGCATCCCATAATTCACGTGAGGGAAAAACATATACCGGAACAATGTTGTTCTGTTACAGCAGGGTATGTAAATGTATTTTAATATTTAGTTTTATTTTAAGATTACTTAAGCTGGTACATGTTTTAGCCAATTGCTAGCAAGTGAGTTATCCCATTTTTCCATTTGTTTAAAGCTCCTCAGGATATTACTCCCAAGTTGTGTTGGTTTGAGCCATACATTTAGTATTTGTCAGGGTTTTGAGTTGAGTTTCTTGTTTTGAGTTGAATTTTCTTGTTTGTTATTTCCTGTCTTATTTTGAAAGGTTTTTCCCTTGTGTGTTTCTGTCTACTTGTTTCCTGACATTGATTAGTCCATTGATTTCACCTGTGTCTCGTTTTGCTGCCCTCCCCTGTCTATTTAAGTTATGCCATTGCCTTTGTTCTCAGTCGCTGCATTATTAAGTTAGAGTCCATGTTCTTGCCATGTTTGCATCCATGTCCCTGCCATGTTTCCATGTGTTCACATCTTTTCCCCTTGAGATCTTTTTTTGAGTCTGGATTTCTAGTTTTTGCTTTTTTGGTTTTTGGAGTTTTACTTACCACGCCTTGTTCAGACTGACTTCCTGGATTTTTGACCCTGCCTGCCTTGACCATCCGTAAGCCTAAGCCCATGAAATAAACTGTTAAAAGATCTTTTGAGTCCTTGTCCCTGCCTGCATCTGGGTCCTGCTCTCCCCTCGTAGCAAAGTCCTGACAGTATTAATGCATCTATCCAGTTGCAATTTTTGTTTGCTGATAATAGCCATGTCCAACCTCGGAGCAAATAATGGATACTTGTTTTTAATGGATTTAGCTCGTTATAATGTCTCCAAATCTGACACATTACTTCTTGGCTTCAGAAAAGTGAAAAATACAACACCTCCCTCTAAACTTTGAGGATACCTCAAAGGTTCTATATCCACACCAGTTTAGCATTTGTCTTTGCTCTGAAATCTTGACAGACTCTCTGTTCCTAATTAGCTAAACATTAAAGGTCAATTGCAAGATTGAACAAAACAAATTCTAAATAAAAGGACTTTAACATAGATTGTCTATGTGATTCTTAAAGGAATATAACATAACCCTCTAATAGAAACATGAGCAAATAGCTATGGCCACCACCAAAACACAAATCAATCAAATCACGACCAAACCATATCAAGACACCAAGACTATCCAAACTGTTTTATAATACAGCCAGTGTCTATGGCAGCTTATTTCCCATAGCTACTGCCAGGCAAACCAACACAAACACCAACTACAAGAAATCGATTCATAATGTGTATAACAGGACAAACACCAAACACCAACACAGACAGCAGCTTGGTGAAGGAGCACTCCCCAGCCACTGAACAAAGAATAAATCCTTTGTCACTGCAGTCCTAAACTGCCCACAGCAGAACAGGAAATGTTTACTTCATATTGCTTGAAGAGGCCGACAGCTGATCTGACAAACATAGTTATGAAGCACGAGCAAAACTATTTTCTCCACAAAGCCCTCCTGAAGCAAGATCATCAGACTGTTGGAAGATGAGGTTGCTTATGAAATGCAGTAGTATGTAGTAATGCAGAAGTATTCAGTAGCAGCAGCAGCAGCAGCAGCAAGTTTTTGGTAGAGAAATAGAGAAGAATGAGCAGGGCAGCAGGGCAGCACAGCAGAGCAAAAGACTTGAAACTTAGCATCTTAAACAGCCTGCCTAACAGTAATGTATATGTTAAAACAAATAGATTATGGCATGTGTGAGTGTAGCAGTGGACTGAGGTAGTTCTTCTAAACGCTGAACCCCTGATTGTTCCTCCATTCATATTCACTTTGATGTAACAATAAGGCTATTTAAATTATTTTTTATAGTTGTACTGTTGACAGTATATCATCATATGTCCATCACCCTGTAACCATGACACATGCAATATCCTACTTTGCTCTTAGAGAGGCAGTAGTTCTCTGCTTTCGGTGATTAGTGCCATAACAATCACGGCACAATGATCTAATTTGCTATTAAGCCATGCATCATGCATGCGTGACTGAAGACAGAGACAGGCACTGCCTGTACAGTACTGTGAGGTGAGAGAAATGAGAGAGACAGAGGTAATGATGAGGAAGTGAAACAGTCAAATAACTGCCATAATTGCATTTGTGTATTATCTTGACTATCAAGAACAACACTGATTTCATCCTCTTGTTACCTAGATACTTGTGAACCTACAACCTTCACAGAGGGTCAGCGCAGATTCATACTTTGGAAAATCCATAACATCCATAACAAGATAGGCTCATAATAATGTATAAATTAAACATGTATAAATTGCGCGGTATCTATCTGAGTTATTAAGCAGCACATCTTGTGATTAGCAACCTGAATGGCAAATCATTTTCTCGCCATTTTTAACTAGTCAAATAGACCAAGTTCTCTTCAAGGTACATGTATAAAAATATTGAATCTAAATGTTGAACTTCTATTTTAACTCAATTAACAGTGGGTTGCTCGAAGAGACGATAGATTATGTAGCAGAAAAATGCATTAACTACTGCACTGTTTGGTACCAGTAAGTACACTGTTGCCCATAAAGTTGGAATAAAATGTGATGTGACAATGTGATTTATTCTTGATAGATAAAGTGTATATCTCTTTTCAAAACTCATCATTGCACCTGGTCAAAAGTGACTACAGATGTGTATAAATAAGAATAAAAAGAGGAATGTGTCTGAAAACAAAATTATTCTAACTTTATGGGCAACAGTGTACATTTGTTGATTGTGACTTTAAAAATATTTGACAATGTTTTCCTGTTTTCTGTTTCCTGAGGAAATAGGTGCAAAAAATGTCTTTCACTGTTACAATACTATTTGACTGAA
Source organism: Datnioides undecimradiatus (assembly GCA_008933995.1). NCBI lineage: Eukaryota > Metazoa > Chordata > Actinopteri > Lobotiformes > Datnioididae > Datnioides > Datnioides undecimradiatus. The sequence goes on from WARS01000049.1 coordinate 382,360, forward strand.
GAGGTATCCTATTAGTAAATGGTGCTATGGTGGGTATATCACCCCCCCACAACGTATGCATGCTGCACAGAAAAGTATAATTAGTTTGTATTTTAGTACATCATATTACTCACTAAATACCAGGGATTTATGCAGCACTGTCTCTCCCCATTAATTAGTGACCTTGCACAGTCTCTCACAGGTTGAGTGGAATGCAGGGAGAAGAATAACTCATGCACACTGTGCAATCTGCTTAATGACAGAGCCTTTTAATTTCTATCATTGAGCTAAGCACTGAGTGTATGTACAATATATTACATACATACTGTGAGTTAAATATGTTTAATCCATAGTCATAAATGCCTTGTCCAACAGCACTGCAATATACAGAGTACTAAGAAATGTTCAGCTCAATTTATGAGAGAACTCGTTGGATTCAGTGAAGTGAAAGTCCACTAACAAAGTCTTCATCTAAAACAAAATGTCTGACAAATGCCAACTGCCTGGCGCATTTAGGAGTTTCCACTACAGCATGGAAATCTGTTGGGCCAGAGAGGATAAACTTGGTTGGTTGTCATACTTTAATCCAATCACTACACTGTAGACAAATGGCTGACAGTAGTTTGTTAGCTGTTAACATTTTACCATAAGGTAAATAAGGCATTTATGAAACAATCCAGTTTATTATTAGGCTAAATGACAGCATAGACCTGCAGCAGATCAGATTGTACCAACTCCCATAAAGAGACCTGTATCTTCTTCGTGTTGATGTCCTAAGTTATTTTCTAGTGCAAACAAAGGTAAATGCAAATACAGCAGGGATGGGATGTCTAACCCAGCAGAGGGTAAGACATTCCAATAAAGGTTAAATCTATCCAGTATTTCTTTCCATTATTCACATATCAAAAATTATTATTCGCTGCCTTTTTTATGCCACAGGGTGTTGATGATGCAAGGGCTTGATTTTTTTTTTTGTTTGTCAGTCTCATTTATTCTGTCCTTTGCCTTTTTTCTGTCTGGATTGTCTTATTGGATAGTCCAGCAAGTCCAATCCAGCATTATGTTTGTCACTTGTCATTTTATTTTAAATAATTAAAGCCACAGGGTTATACGAGGCCCTGTCAGGATTTTTTCTTCTGCTTGAGCTCTTTCCTTTGAGTTGCAATAAGGTCGATAGATCCCTCTGCAGCTATCTGACATGCTGCCAATTACTTCCAGGTTCCTGGAGGGAAGAGGGAGTGGTTCAAACTGCTGCTGCTGCCATTGCATGTGCTACTTTTAACTTCTGAGCTGATGACTCCTGAAATAATCATGATGTCATCCTTACCCCACTGAGCAGTACAGAATAAATCTGACTGTGTATGATGGAGGGGTTGTGAAAAAAAAAACATAGAAAAATAAATAATTATGGTAAAATCCTTATTTTTAGTTTAAATCACTGCTTGGAGCAAACTTCATTTAATCAGAGGATAAAAGAGCTCTGCACTCTTACTGCAAAACAACATGAATTCGTGCATGCTTACAGGAGTTTCTGAAGGCCATGTTTTATGTGCTATACTACATTAGCCTTTGTAGAGCCCATTGATTATACCTTAAGATGTTGTGGTATGTTCAGGGTCATACCACCATAAGCCAAAGCTGCAGCGTGGGTAGTAAATATGCATTGCATATTCAAAATATATTATATCATGTATAGACAGCTTCTAAAACTTCTCAGAACTACCAGCAGATCCAGTGCACCCATAGCCAGTCAGTATTTATCCTCTGTGTGTACATATATCTGAGATTTTCATTTTTCAGCTGTAATGGTATGGGGCTGTTACATAATTTACAAAGAAACACAACCCTGTCTATAAATAGGGCGCAGTAGCTTTCATTAATAAATAAATAGGCAAGATGATTAAGCAAATTTATATTTTATTACATGGTGTACTGCAAGAAAAAAAACATACACAGGCATAAATAATGTCACCCTTTGTGGCTTATAAACTTAAAATATGAATGAGCAATGCTAGGCTTTTTAATGGAAGTCTATTAGACATAAAATACACAGAGTCAGATGCATTTTTATGTGCAACACTTATTCATGAGGTCATTTATTATATTGAACCATTGTAGACTTAGAAATGTATATTGATTATACACAGGATGTAAGCCATCATTTATCTTGGCATTCTTTTCCCTGAATGATTTTCTTCCATCCAGTTTCTCACTCTGATGCGACCATGTGAGCAAAAGTTAGAGGAAAAACCAAGAGTGGAAAAATAAATGATGAGTCATATTTCAACTAATGAAAGCACAAATATGGAATGATGTCAGCTGAGTTGCTGCTTGCTGTGCGTAAGCTGATGTTCTGGATTATTATGCTGATGTCATGCATATTGAATAAGAACGCCCCCAGCAAGACCAGATGGGCTTCCAGTCTTTGTAGCTGCTCTAATCTGAAACTGCCCAATTTCACTGGCCAAAGTGAACAATAAAATCTTTCATAAGACATTCAGGCAGACTAATGAGAGGTTAAGTAGAGAATACTGACTAAAGGTCTGCAATGACGGAGGAATTATTGTGATTTGTACTGATTTCTTAGCATTATGTATGTCAAAGTTAAATCTTAATGGGTAAACATATTGCATAATAATACAGCCATATTACACAAATTATTATGTAATATTGTGCTTGAATTATTCCTTTATTATCCACTAGACGCTGCTTGGCTCACTCAGCATCAGGTGCTCTTGTTCATCTTACTTTATTCCTCTGCATGGGTTTTATTTCTATCTTAGGAGTAAATAATGATCCATTCAAAATGTGTTTATGATCACTTCAGAATTTTTTTTTACCTGCTTTACCACAGTGAAAGCCTTCTCTGGAGAAGATGAGAGCACTTTTTGCAGTCCCACATACAAACGCAGAAGTAGAGTATGCTACATACACATATTCTGTGAAGAACTGAGAGTTGGCAGCTGAGATGTTGGTTAGAGAATCCTGAAGGAGTGAAGTATCTCCTCTCCTAGACTGGAGCAGATGATCTCAGATGGCACATGGAGTTAAAAGAGGAAGTATTTCTTTCAAGAAATGGAGTGATGTCTCAGGAGTGAATACTCATACACTTTTATTTCTCTCTTAGAAAGCAGAGTGAACATCTGGAAATCTGTCTAGGTGAATTGACCATGGCGATTGATCCATGGCTTCAAACCTGCGTAATGTCCACATGTCCAGTCTTCCACAACTGTGTTTGCCTTGCTTCAGAGAGACAGAACATAACACAACATAAAGAGAAAAAAAGCAAAAACAAACAAACTAAAAAAAAAAAAAAAAAAAAAAAATTCTGTATCTCCATTACTCTTAACAGAAAGTACAAATGTAACTATGTGTAACTTTTTAAATTAAATAAAACTGTTGAAAGTCCTAACATTTCCATAAGCTTCCTACTGTGAACTGCAGAGGATAGGATTTCTAATTTATGATCTGATACCTCTTGACCTTATGGTGGCACAAGGCAGTTTAGGCAATGTGTGCATGTTTTTCATCATGGCTGTTGCAATGTTTCTAACATAAACTGACGAAACTTGGGATCATCATATATAATTATTTATTGACTACTGTAGCAAAACATGGTTGACACGCACATCAGGCATTGTGTCAGTCTTCTTCTGCCAAATCCTTCTGTCTAAACAAGACAATGCAAGTGTATCTTACAGGAGGGAATACTAGTTGCTGTTGCCTTCTGGTGTTCTGGAGAATTAATATCTCCTATCACTGCTGTGATAATGAGTAAAGTGATAGATACAAGTTGACAATTGATGTTGAAGCTTGACTTGTTAAATATTTAACCCAACTAGCAAGAAGCCTTTTAAATGTCCTAATCAACCTGATCAAGGTCATAATACCAGGACCATATGCAGCTATCAATAAAGTTATTAGTCTTCTGTCTAGTGTTCCTCCTATGGCATCTCACACTGACTGCTGTGAAAAGGGCTTTCAGGCAATACCCACTTGAGGTCTGATTTGCTTTGAGCTGTGATCAGTTAATCTGCATAGGAAACAGCTGCACCATTTCTTCACTGTCAGTTCAGAATAATAACCATTCTGCTCTGCACATTTCACATATGGGGGTTTTTGCTGTTCTTAAACATCTATATGTGAAAGTAATGTAGCCTGCAGCTGTAGTTAGAGTAACACAAGCAATCATGGCTACCGTAAGCGACAACTGCACATTAATGATCTGAAATCAATGTGGCTTGACTGTCATTTTTACACTTTTAGATCTATTTGTATGAGGGTCTGCACATTTGTCTTTATATGTGTGTATGCATGTGGAAAAGCATCTAGGGCTATGAGTCATGGATGTGCATTTTTGTGTCTCTGTATGTATCTGCATGTAGTGACATGAAGAGTTTATGCACGTATTTGTTTTTACACACTGCAGTAGGATAAACATAATTTAAATGACCGGTCAAGTTAGACATTTTTATGTTCTGTGTGCTCCCAGAAACACACAAACTTACTCTATGTACACAAAAGCACATGCATAACATTAAACGGTTGTACAGCAGCACACACATTACATACAATGAATACACATGAGCATGCATTTATGTATACACACACAAAACATAGGTTCCCTCAGCTGGACTTTGCTGATCGTCCCTTGCAGTGTTTGCGTTAGTTCATTGAGTTCTGAATCAACTGTTAGAAGAGTCCGCAGTGCAATGAAGGGGGACAATTAGCCTAATGAGGTGCAGGAGCAAATCACACTCAGTGCTGTGCTAACAGTGGCTCAGTGAATATTCATGTGCTGTTGGCTTTGCAGATGCATTAAAAGGCGTCGCAGCGTTGCTGAATACCAATCGTTACATTTCCACCTGTCGCTCGTCTGCTCCCTCAGTGAAGATAACATCCTAATCAGCCTCATTGCTGTGAGGCTTTTTGGAGCGCATCGAGTACACAGGCCACATCTATTATTCCATCCAGCTGCATCTGCGGCTGTGCGCCATTTAAAAACAGAGACACCTTTTACAAAATAATTGAGACCCATCACAGTCATTTTTAAAGGATAGACTGGCGTATGCCTAACTGTGGACCATGTTTGCTTTAGAAGAAAAGGTCTGTCTCAGCATTTTGACATTGTAGAAGTCACAAACCAAAATTTTGGGCTTTATAGGGCCTTAAAGTATGAGTGGATCAGTCCTCAGAAATCATATAGCAAATCTGTTAATTTTGTGTCTTTTAAAAAAATTAAACAAAACAGCACTTTTGTTTTTTCCCCCCCTAAGAATGGGAAGTTGAAATATAGAATCTTTACTATGCTGTATAACGTATATTAAAATGTTCACCCCCTGAACCTATATTTTATAAAACTAGTATGTGACTGACACTATTTACACCCTGAATTTTTCAAATCCAATTATTTTACATGTAGTGAACCAGAAAGAATAGCTGCTACAGAAATAAACTAAACTCAACTATGTAGCAATTATTCACACAAGTCAGTTTTTACAGCTACCTTAATTTATTTTGGCACCCTGGAGGCAGAGGAAAATAGAGAAAGAGAGTAAAGCTCCATAAATATGTGGGACAATGAAGAGTAAGGTGATAATTCTCATTGGTTTGTTAATACTAGTGACATCTTTCACATTAAACATGGTAATTTTCTTAATTGTCTTTTAACCAAATTAGTGCAGCTTTACCCCTTCATCCCTAATGTTGTACTGATCAGTACATTTTTTAGTTAAATTGTGTATAGTGATAGAAAACACTGCTCCTCCATGACATATTTTGAAACTCATAGTGTAAGTACAATTAGTGCCTATAAAAATGTGGTTAATATAATTTTGCTTCAACCAACATTATAATAAGTGAATGATGATGGTAGAGCAAAAGAGGAAGAGGAAGCTGTGCCATGTCATTTAGTGTCATAGTGAATATACATGCATATTGTTGTCTTTAAGATTTATGTTCTATGATAAGTTCATGGCTATATATTGTATGAGCTCACAGTAAAAAGTCATGACATAAAATGTAATGAAAAAGGAATCATAAGCTTCCTGTTCCACATGCATAACAGCAGCACTCTAAGATACTAGTTACATATGCACTTTGTTTTGTGATTTATTTGGGTGATGTGATATGATGTGATGGTGCATTTTTAATATGACATACGTCTCTGTAGCCTGCTCATACCAGAGTCACAGTTCATCACATTTTGTAATGCAGATCCTGTGCAAATCTCAGTTTAAGCGGTTTCATAACTAAGAATTTAGGTTGCATTTATTTCCTTTTTTAGTCCTTTTAGCACAACTCCCACCTGTTTCCCTCCTCTTCTCTACCCCCGCCTCCAGCCCTACAGCTTGTCTCGCTCCATGTATTTCTCTCTAGCAAAGCAGGAGATGGTTTCATCATTAGCTGCTACTCACCAGTTAGCCAGGCCAGCTTGCTGGGCAGAACAGACTGTGGCTCAGGCTGGCCAGATGGAGGTGAGATTATCCTCCATTAGATAACATAATGGTACGGTGGCCCGTATTCCCCGGAGACAACAGGTCAGTCAACTAGTCGACTGTTCCTACAACAGCTTTTAACGTTGTTTTTGGGTTGTTTGTTTTTGCATGATTGGTTGCATTGATAATACAACCAGTGTTAATAAGTAGTGAATGGGGGGCCAGTGGTTGAAGCTCGGTAATTAGATATCTATTTCAGAAATGACTAATGTTGGGTGTAACCTTAAAGTATTTTACACCATTCAGCAATATTTTTCAAACTGCAGTTTCCCATTCATCTCACTTAAATGTTCCACATTTAGTAACAGTAATGGTCTTATAACTTGCAGTAAGTGTTTAAATGGACAAAATTAAGGACTGAAGGGGATTTCACAGGATCCACCCATGGTAAAAGTACAGTATGTGCATTCAGGATACTTGAGGCACTTAATGTGTCTACTTGATGGCCATAATATGTAAGATGAGCAGCATACAAACCAAGCAACTATTAAAAAAAAATATGAAACTAAACAAATGTGTAAACAGATGAACCCACAACACAATCTGAGTGGCGAGCTGAGAGGGTCAGGCTAAACCTTCTTATAGATGCTGTTCTTGCCCAGAGTGAGCCATAAATTTCCTGATAATGACTGTTAAAAAAAAAGAAAAGAAAAAAAAAAGAAGTTGGGATGTAGTCATCGCTCTGGGGGAAATGTCAGAGGACAGCCAGCAAAAACAATATTCAGTGAGCCAAGAGGACAGACTATATGTAACTCAACACTGTCATCTGGAGGCACTTGGTTGTAAATGTTCCAGGAGGTGAAGGAAAAACAGGAAAGTACAGCTCTTCCCTTGTACTTGCACTGGTGCCTGATCTGGTTGTTTGAACAGCCATCTGGCCCCATTCAGGATTTTTATGATTTAAAGTCCACTAAAAACTACGTGTGGAGAACGGAATGATCATCCCAAAAAATCAGCTAGTTTGACATTTCTGGCTGAAAGCTTGTGTGATTCTTTTCCCTTTTTGCTATTTTGAATCTGTGTTGCGAATATGCTGGCAGAACTGCTGACCCATCACCTGCTACAAATTCAAAGTCTGTCAGCTCCAAAAAATAAGGCTAAGTAGAAGACAAATAATCCAAGTCTGAGCGGTAATATTATGAAAACATGGACAAGGAGTCATGCAGCTGCTAATGCCTGGATCACAGCAGCACATTCAGCAAATTCCTTTTTCTCTCTGGCCCCATGATATATTAAAACACCAAAGAGCAATAAGTGTGAAAACAAGTCATAAAAGTTCTCTATTGACAAAGCTGGCACCGCTCAATGTACATCAGATAACAAGTACCATTTACAGGAAAAAACAGAAGTATGTCAGTATGTGAGTCCTTCAAGAAGCAGGTTAGGAGCGTGTAGGACGTAGTGGCATCTAGTGGTGAGTTTGGACATTGCAACCAAATGAATACCCCTACCCTCCACTTCCAAGTACTCTAATGGGAGAATTTACATTGGTACTAAAACTGTGAAAGGCCCTCTCTAAAACCAGAATTTGACTGTCTGTTCTGGGCTACTGCACAATGATGACAGTGCAACATGGTGGACTCCATGGAAACGGGTAACTCAGTAACTAGATATAAAAGGCTCAGTCTAAGGTGACAAACACACTTTTTCAAGTGATGATGGTAGTTTGCATTATGGTGGAAAAGGATCAACATTGTACCCAACTTCTATTTTTACTGTCTCTGAGCACAACCTGCATAATTACATGTATATTACATTACAGCAAATAAATTGTGCCAACAGAATGTAGAGAGTAGAGTGTGAATGCAGAGGGTTTTTTTTTCTAGCCACATATTAAATAAATCTCCCAAATGCAGGCTTTTGCCCATCTATACACAATAAGAATAGTAAAAAGAGGTGGCTAATATATATTTTGTTAACAATTTATTCAAAGGGAATGAGTCATATAAATATTGCATCACTTATCATTTCTGCATCAAGGAAACGTAGCTTCAATGTTTAAGTTACGAGAGTTTTCTTATTTGAGGACCCAATGAAAAACTGAAAAACTAGGGCAATCAGGCGGTGATGAGGTTTGAATGAGGTCTTGTGTAAAGTTAAAAAAAACAAAAACAAAAAACAAAAAACTTGGAATTTTGGAATGAGATGCCCCTGAGTGAATCCAGATGTGAGATACATAAAAACCCAACAGCTAACTGGCTGAAACCTGATACTGCACTAAAAGAATGGTGTGTGAATGTCAACATCCTGCTCACCTCTGTCCTACCCACAATGCTTTCAACTGTCTCTGAGAACCCGTGAGCTGAGAAGATGCAAAACTGCAGAATAATTTGAAGCCCTCCAGACACTAACCACAGTGTGAGTCTATGTGCATGAAATAAATTGAAAAAAGCCATACATGGCATATACAAGCAATGATTTATTTAGGGAGAAACCAAATCAGTGGCCATGAGAGTGACACTAAACACTGTCATACATAATAAAGAATGGAATCAACACTAAAATACAGGTTGACTTCACCTTTTTAAAATCGATATACAAAACAGATTATACATATAGAAGATACATTTACACATGGCCATATGAGACAGCAGACTGCTCCTGTTAGGTTTGCTTGAAATGCAAAGTATCTCCTTGATGTTGAGTTTGTTGGAAAAGAAAAAGCACTCCATTTTCATTTTTGAATTATTCATTCCTCCTAAGTGGGTTATCGTCCATTTAAGGAGCCCCCCCAGTGTGTGTGTGTGTTTTGTGTATGTTTGCACAAAGAAAACCCAGAAGGGAGAAGGAAAAAAAAATATTGCGCTATAACCACAAAACTCAATATTTCTTCTTGTCAGACTTCTGTTTAGATGATGTAGGTTCCTGCACTTTAAAGCTTTACTTAGAATGAGGAAGTCAATCAATATGGATGCACTGCAGGCTGGCCATTCTCCTCAGCACACCACAGGCGGGAGGGAGTTGTGGTTTATACTCTGTCAAAACACAGGTGACCTTAAAGACCTGTGGTTTCACTGATACAAATAACAAAATTAGATGAATGTGCAGCAGCAATTTCTGTGACAATCTAGCTGAGAATTTTGTGTTTTGTTCTAAAGCCCACACTTGCACTATATGATAATTACACCATAAGGGAAGAATCATGCAATTTATTTGTTTCTCTTTATGTCAGTATTTTAATGTTAGCTTGTGCACAGGTAGCACCTGTGTGTACCTGCGTGTAAGGGTGATATTACTCATTTTACTCACAAAGATTCTGTCTGTGATTTTCTAATTTAACTGAAAATGAGGAAATAGTAGAAAAATGGATGACAGAGGCCATGAACTGCTTAAAGAAAGGATCTAATACCAATAAGATAAGGTGATAAGGCGATAACGCTGCTATCCCCTGACCAAGGTTTAGCACTGAAGGTGCAGTTGAGTCTGCAGAGAAATGGCAAATGACAACTGTGTGGATCAAAGCATGCAGCTTGTTTCCAACCAGCTGTGATAAAATCCCCCACAGTTGTTGAAAACTGTCATTATGTACCATACACCCACTTCTTCCGGTGCTCACCAGCATTTTCTCTGCCACCCAGCACCTAACTATAGGTCCACTGGCCAAATATAATCCATGTTAGTTTCCTGCTTTAACAGCGGTTAAACCACTTTTTACTGTCATCTGCTTACAATGCATCTTTTAATATCAAAATGCTGATAACCTTTAATGACAACTTTAATGTGCATGACATGAACAGATGTCACATCAAAGCATACAAAGTGAGTTGACTCTAAAAAGATATAAGAAATGAAAAGATGCAAACTACAGCAACAACCTACTGACATGCCTGTATCTAGAAATATACAGTAGCCCTCAGACTATGAATTCTCAATGTCATCAAATTTTTGTTTTGAAAATTGAGACAATGCTTACATGCGAATTGTATTTTTTGTCGTCTTGAAAGGCAATAAAATTCAAAAGAAGTTTAATAGAATATTGACAGGAAATATAGCACAGCTGCTGTTTTTACATCAAAGATCAGATCACTCCCGAGCTCCCACTAACAAGCAAATGATGAGATTCATGGTTCCTTGGTCCTGGAGAAGAGTAAAGGAGACCTCCTCCCACATTTTCCTCCATGGAATGAGTTACTGTAGTCTTATGCAGCAGGAAAGTGGGCATTTCCTTGGTCTTGCAGCTGTAGTATCAATAGGAGTTTGCCCCAAATAGCTCAGAACAGCATTTGCAAAAATCACAATTCGTGGCGTTTCCACTGGCTCCAGACTGGGCTGCAGGGTTTGTTATTGGTCCTTTGTGGAAATTGAGAACCTTTTCCCGCCTGCGACCAAATTTAATTGTCTCCTCGGGTTTTCATTATGTGAATTAGTTGTTTGTTTTCTTCCCCTTCATGTCCCTAAAATCATAGGACTGAAAAGGGCTCGACATAGTCCCAAGGAGAGTTTATATTTTCCAGGTTTATTTGACAGTCCCTTCCTTTAAGTTGCATGAGGGGAGCAAGGTGAAGCAAAGACATGAGAGAGACAATACACTCCAGCCTGCAGATGGTCAAGTCAGAATGGAGTGAGCGACGGAGGCTTAGAAAAGTAAAACAAAAAAACAACAGAAAAAAAAATGTTGCTGCTTTAGACAGAGCTCCCATTTTTCTGTAATAACAGTGTAATTAGATAATAATTACACTAATTACACGGACACTAATTAGACTGAAATTACAGAAACTGCTGGCGGGGCAGTTATTTTAAACTGCTACTCAATTTTTTTTTTTTTTTTAGAAAACAGAAATGAGTGCAAAGACCCCATATAGGAGAGCACAAGGGTAAGCAACCAACAGCTGCTGCCCATCCATGGCCAACGCCGAGATGAAGATCTTTGAAGCTGACAAACTGCACCAACCAATGATTGCTGCCGTTAGTATAATTCCCATCATGCCCCTAAAGAGGACAAGAAGGAAGCAGGAAGTTAGGCTTTGATAATTTAACAGTTACCTGTATCAAAGTAGCAGTTATACAGTTTTAGTACATATATTTGTCTAATTAAGCAAAAGTTACAGATCTATACATAAACTTAAAACTCAATTAACTTATTTTAATGTCATACCAGGGTGGTGTAACATGTAAGAGATCACCATGGATATCAAGTATGATCAACCTCTTGTTAAGTACTGTAATTTAAAATGTAAAATGAGATAGGTAGGTCTTTTTCATGCAGTATAAATAAATATATACCATATTCATTCACTGAAATTCCAGAAAATAAGCTGCATCATGAATTTTATCATTCTCTGATTTTGAAATGAATATCAGGATATGAGATTTTGCTCATATTGCAGAGGCCTAAGTTGTACTATATTAATACCACAAAACCCTATCAGGGAAGTTTCTAACACTAAAAATAGATAGGTGGTCTGCTTATAGTGAAAAATCATTGTTTGATTTATAGGTTATATTAACATTAATAAAACTGACTGTTGCCTGTGTACTCACTGTAAAGAGAAGAGGACTCCAAAGCTGGAAAGGAGGATCATTGGGAGGAGACAGTATCCGAGCACGCTGGCCACGCAGCCGAACGAGACGCCCGTCATGCTCATTAGGTTGAGTAGGCAGTACATGCCGAGGCAGCCAATTGCACTGATACCATACACATAGCCAAACTGGATTTTACCTGACTGTGAATGAGAGGGAAAAACACATTCACCCAGTCAGATATGGAGATCCACATGTTGCACATGTTCCACACGACAACAGATCAACAGAGCAATTAAAGCCTAAAATCTAAAGATCATTTCTCAACTTTCCCCTGCAGTGTTTCCAAGAGGTATTAGTTGTGGTGCTACAGTGGCAAAGACAACCTTTCCTGAAAGCCTACCTACTAAGCTTGTAGGGTATCAGTCAAAACACAGATGCTGTCCTTGCGCTTTAGCATTTACTTTGTGGGATGAACTTCGAACTCATGATGTGTTCAAGTAAAAAAAAACCCAAACAAGTTTACCAGGAGAAGTGTTGCTCCAAAGGCCAAACAGAAGACCATGGGGCCAGCCAGGTCTGTCTCATTCATGATGCTGCCGTCTGCTACCTTCATTGGATGGAGCACCGTCAAAGTCTTCTGCCAGATGTGGTCAAAGTTGATTCCTAATTCTGAGACAGAAAAAAAAACCAAAACATCGGACGTGTCACTAATGGAAGGAACCATGATCAAACACAGCTGGTGCAAAAACATGACACAAAAGTACGCAAGAGTTGTACTGGAATTTTAGAAATGGATACTGACGGATGGCACAAATAAATGGGTATACAGTATCTGTCACTGGTTTGCATTATGCCTTTGCAGTTACAAATAATTATCTCTTCCAGGAATACTTCGACTTGACATCCAGCTCTAAACATAAGGCTGTGGACAGAAAGGACTCTCCCTGTGATAAATGGATGATTTCCTCTCACAATAGCCTTGAAGGGTAAATTTTAGCTATGGCAAGTAAACATTTCTGATCACCTGACACAGTGACAGATCATTTTTTTGCAGATTGCAGCAGGATTACCTTTTTTAAATAGTATAAAAAGACAAAGCAACTCTTTAAATCCTTGTTCCTCAACATCACTCACTGGTGAAATTCACCTGCTCCACAAACTTCACACATCAAGTGTCAACTGGAGCATCTACTCCATTATACTGAGGTTTCAGGAATAAATCAACTGGCCCATTTTGAGCATAGGGTTTGATTTTAATAAGAGTGCAGAAGTGTACAGACTGCACAAACACATACGTACAAGTGAAAATTCAGATAAAGTTAAACTGCTGCGACTATTTCTTCAGCTATAAATTATTATTCTTCCCTCAGTGCTGGTGTGTGTGTAACAGAAGAGCATGCATGCCAATGAAAAGCTTTCTCATGTGTGTAAGTAGAGAGAAAATACTGCTGGAGTTTGGAAAAGTCAGGTCTGTCAATTTTGCAGTCACTTTGTCAGGTAGCCCGCCTTTCATCCGTCAGTCCTTTCTATTCTGTCAAAACTTTCTTGCAGCCACGAGCTCTGACTCTGCTACTGAACGCAACAAGCGAATGAAACTTTAATTTCATGCCTTCAGAACAGATCTTCAATTCACGTCCAAGAAATGATACTGCAGAGTGATTTCAACAGGAACACCATCATTTTATATTTTCATTCAACTGCTGCTCTTGTAAAAGTAACGTGCAATTATTTCAACAGCTGTTTAACAGTGAAACTAATTATTATTTTCATGAACTGACTGATTATTCCTGTACTTCACTCCACATTACCCAAGCAAACAAATTTATTTAATATGCAGCAATATGAAACAGAGTAAATGAGTAAATCCTCACTTATGAGTAGCTGTGACCAACTATGACTTTTGCAGTGAAACTATAAATAGCAATCAACTGACTAAAATGATACAAAATGGAAACTTACGACCAATTATTACTCAACTATTTAAGCAGTTAACAATAGACACAGTAAAATATAATATTAGTTAATATTTCTGCACTATTAGAAGACAGGTGAGAGGCGCTGTATCTGCTAGAAGTCCTTGCCTGCAGGTTGTCACTTACCTTCTAACAGTGGTGGCTCGTCATCAAAGCTGCTACTATACATGGATTGTGATGGGGATGGAGTGTAGGTCTGTGTGGGCTGGAAGATTTGTCCTGTGTATGGCTGCTGGGGCTGCATCATCCCTGGCGAAGCATACCCCATGGGTTGAGAGTAGTCGTACTGACCGTATGGCCTGGGAGGCACAAAGAAAAATACTGCTTAACAGTATTTTTTCACTGAAGGAACATTTAGTGACTTTACAAAAGTTGCTTACCAAATGTGTTTAAAAAAGCAAAACAAAACAAAAATTCCATTTGACTTTTCCAATTCTTGTTTCAACACACACACAAAAATCAAGATTCTAATTTTTAATACCAAACTGACTGGATCAAACCCACTATAAACAAAACTACATAAAACATCATAAACAGTGTGTTTATATTTTCCTGTGGGTTAGTCGTGACCAGCTGAAATGACACATAGAAGAGGAACGATGGTACTTAGAAAGCATCGTGCGAGGAGGGCTTGACTTACTTGTTGTAGGGGTTGTCAGCATTGTTGTAGCCATAGCCACCCTGGCTTTGGTCATCTACACTGTAGCTGGACTGGTAAAAGTCTGTGTTGAAACTGTCAAACCCAGACATCTCTCACTCTGTTAAAAGGACAGGGGCAAAAACAGGAACACGATTTACAGTGAGGATGTGCAGTGGTGGTAAATGCAAGATTGCAATACTTTAAATGTTGAATCCTTATGTGCTGTCATACTGAAAGAGTGTGCTGCGTGAAAATAGTCCAGTTGCCCGTACACAGGCGATGTGACCTGATACATTGAGAATCGTTCATGGTTACACCTCGTTAAATTACAGGCCATGGCCAAAATGTAAGCTTAACCAACATTTACTCACGTTAAATGATAGAAGCCGCTGTCTTTTAAGAAGAATTAACACACGTTAATATTAACCAACAATATAACGTTAACAATAAGGAGAGCCGAAGTATTAACTGCACAACGTCATTTGGGATAACAGTAACTTGCCTTCGCATGATTTTAACGTAACTGTGAGCTCCAACAGCTAGCTTACTTAGCATCACAACCATAAGCCAAGATATAACCGAATTTCGTTACCTATGATAATTGTGTTATTATTAAGTAACGGTTGAAACTATCAAGTGGGCATGGCAACCACAACCACCTAAGTGATAAGTTAACAAGGCTTGTCAAAAAGCTAACTTAAAAATCTTTGGGTGGCTAACGTAACTTACCGTTAACTCTGCAGCTAGCTGGTTAGCAATGTTAGCTATAACAGTTCCAGCAACCTGGCTTGCATATCTTGAGAATAATGTCATCGGTAGCTTAAATATTCCACTAAACCTTTTTAAATTACATAATTTTCACACTGTAAACGTATCACGAACGTTAACACTTACCTGTGATGATTGACAAATCCTCCCAGAGCCCTGCCAACTTGGTTGCAGCTGCTACGTGTCAGGAGAGAGGTAAATCTTCCGGGATAGCACGTAGCCGACGGGAAGCCGTTAAGGACATAACTGTCCAATTTGCCCTTTGCAGAAAATGTGGCGCATTCTACAGCCGACTGGTGGTATTACATGATAATTATCAACTATGCATACATACAGGTTGAGCTACTGTATAAAGGTATAACAGTAGTAAACATCATGATTTCTGTGCGTCGAATACATTTTCCTTGTTTATATGATAATAAACAATATAAAGTCCCTATTGTCCTAATTGCCTGATTTTGAACTGCTGTGTTTTTATGCAGACAAAGGGAGGACGTTATGGAAACATAAATAATATGATTCTAAAGGTAAAAACAACTTGGAGTTCTTGGACTCTCTAGTGCTTTCTAGTGCTTATCCTGATGAAAAAAATAACATTTGCATTAGCTTATAGTACATTTTACAGGATCATGAAGGCTTTGCAAATATCAAACTGTGATGCATACACAATGGAGTTACAAGCTCAAAGATCCCCTACTACTGTGTTCAGACACAAATATGTTATTACAAATCTGATAACAGACAGATTCATTTATTAGAAAAAAAATATACTTAATTCATCAACAGGTATGGTTAGGCATCTCAAACTGCTGCCTGTTTTTCTCACTGCAGGTGTGAAAACCGACTGGGTTTGACCTATGGCTGAGAGAGAAAACAAGGGTCTAATGGTAACGAATACAGACATAAAATGGAAGATGATTTAATGGGACAAGCGCTGGGCTTCTGGCAAGAACAAAGGTAGCCTCTTTCATCAGGAAGCAGAGGAGCAGATCAATCACTCTGTCTGTGCAGGAGAACTGCACCAAAACCAAATACTGCAGGTGGATCCATCCTCCTTGATGATAACAGATAATGTAGCGTAATAGGCTGATGACCTCTGCCGAAAGGAAAAAGGGACAGTAGAGAATGAGAGGCAGATAATGCGTCACAGATGTGAATTTGACCTGTTATGAATGGTCAAGAACAGATGAAGAACAGCAAGAAAAAAAACATTGTTCATTCTCTATTACTCAAAGTAATGAGAGCACCAGAGAGGCAGCAACAGTAGATATTACTTTACTTGATAAGGATGATAACTATAGGGTGATCAAATTGACTTTTTTATGAAAACTAGGTTCAGTCCAAAATCCCTCCGTCATATTTATAAAAGCAACTGCTTACAGAGGTCTTATACACCTAGATTATTTCTGCCTCAATGCTGAAACAAGAAACACCTCTGGCATCCCTAAGGTAAAATCTTTGAATTTTAGCCATAGATTAACTGGTCTAGTGTGAAAAGGAACTAAATAAGATAGACATGGCTCTGCTACCCAGCCTGGAGTTCTTCACAGACTGAGAAATGAGAAAAATAATATAATGGAAAAAGCCATGAAGGAAAACGTTGTCATTATTCAGAGGAGGCATGTTCAGCCTCCTTGGTCTTTGACAGAAAAACTCTGATTGAGTTATGGGTCTTAGGGCAAAAATACAAAGACAAACCTTTTGGGCTGGTGCTGCACAAAGCAGTTGCCTCAGCAAGGTTGCATGAGTTAGGAGGAAAATTTCTTGCCAGGAAACTTTGTGGCCATCTGTCACAGTTTGTTTCCTGTTGAAGGCAAGTGGTTGCCAGCCTTTATGCTAAAGCACTTGTTCCAAGATAGCTTCAAGACAGTTCTAGTAAAGGTTGTATTTTTATGCTGAAGGAAAGACACATGCAAATCACAATATATGAGAAATTGGGGCAGGTGACAATAGAAAAAAAGAGAAAAACCAGAATAAAAAAGTCATTAACAAACCTTGCAGGTCCGCAGACCCAGCATGGATCATTTCTCTGCCTCATGATGAACAAAATCAATTTGATGTACGCCAACATGAATTCCTACAGCACACACCCATGACTAATCATAAGCAGAAATTAGTCGCCTCCCCTCCATTGCCTCTCAGCTTCCTTTAGACTCTTAATCATTTCTAAACTTGAAGAACATGCCTTTCTTTTTAATCCACTTAATGAAAGAAAATTGAAAAGTGCCAGAGAGGGTAATTGAATTTAGGGCAGTGTATTGCCATATGCTGTCGTAATTGCCTTCTTTTATAAAGTCTCTGCTGTAATCCTGCTGTCACTGCCTGGGTGGATGAGTGGATTAAAAGTACTGAATTTCCTTTACTGCAGCAACCCCCTCGTCTCCAACCACCTACTGTACCTTCAATTAAGATTTCTTTCTCCACCTCTCCAGGCTCAAGAAGAGAAGCAAAAGCAAGGGATCAAACTATCATATTATACTTTCTTCTGTCTACAAAATATGTATATGCGAGATCGCTTTTCTCCTTTGGTATTAAACTCATTGAACATGTGAATGAGCACAAAATACACACATGCAAATATAGCTGTGTGTGTACACAGCTGTGTGTGTACACAGCTATATTTTCAGCAGAAATGAACATGCACAGTTCCTCGGAACATTTACAAGAATAAATTCCTTTGATTCATCTAATTCAATTTCCTGTTACCCCACTGATATGGCTGCGGCGCAGATCATAAATTAGTAGGCATCTGGTACTTGCTGAGTCCTTTATCTGAAGCAGCTCTGTGAGAGAGCTACATGAGTACTAAAATAACAATCAGCAACTGAAGAGTTTGTGAAGTTTGTTTGTTCCAAATGAGATTTCCACCCACTTGATATTTAGAAGCTTCTGACAAAATGGTAGTCAACATGGAGATACAGTGCAGTGATCCTACACTGTGAAATTTTAAGTGGGGTACTTGAAGGGGAAGTAGCAGGTCAACAGTACATGCTACAAAGAAGAGGTATACATCATGTGAAAGCTGGGAGCCTTGGAGATTTCTGGAAGGATTGCATTTTTCTGTAATTGGATTGGGAGTACCTCTGTTCTGGGCACTGCTCAGATCCCCCCTTTATTGCCAATATACCAAGGAAAGCCATATGTTCTCTAATACATGCCCCCCAAGTACAGACATCACCGTCACTGGGACATCACCCCAATATTGTTGGGACAAACATTGTCATATATTATCACTGAACCCCAGGAGTGTCAGTTTTCCAGTCATACCCAATCCATGCAGTGTCCAGACTGTTTAGGGACCCCAGTATGCAGAAATATTCAAATACACTTTTTTGAATAGGAAAAAATAACTCACACTGCATGCAAACCTCCTGATTTTTGCCCAGTTTAGCATTGTATTAACAAAATATGGGCTTGTCTTTTAAGATGGAGACAAATGGGTTCCCATGGATTCCATTATCATTCAGTTATCTTGAGGCCAGGAGTCAAGGGACCCCACTAAAAGTGGTCATGCCAGTTTTCTGTAACCAGAATTTAGCCTAACCATGGTTGCTGGGATGACAATATTGGAACTAACCACTAGATGACTTATGTTATCTCACTTCATACGATACCAGTATAGTTCAGCTTTACAACTATGCATAATAACAGCTTCTGGAGGACAGTCATGTCAGCTAAGATCAGGGACAGTCTTGGGGGTCTTACACAGGAAAAGGTATAATATTAAAGAGCAAATTGCAATTTTAGTAAAACTATTATGGAAATCAGAGAGCAATTGTTCTTCAAAATTAAACAAATTAAAATATATGGAGCAATTCCTGGTAGAACAGGGGCATTAGGTCACTCAACAGAGACACAAAACCAAATGCAAATAAAAACAACAAAATAGAAATTGTAAAAAAATATTGGACTGAGATGTGAGTGTGTCATTCAGCGGGGTATATTTTATCCAAAATGAACAAATGCAGCATGCATTTAAACCTCTGATACCAAAACGGTAGGCATGCCCTGATACAGGACTGATGACGGAGTGCACTGTGGAGTTTTGCCATCCTTGTCTTATCTGCCTCTGGATGGCATAGGGGACAGCTCCAGTCAACCCACGAGTGTTCTACCTGTCAAAACAGATTTAGAGGCTTCTAAAATAAGTCTCATATTATAAACAGTAGCATGGCCTTGGCTCCCCTTATTCTTCCTTCCTACCCCAGCAGTGTCTCAGCCAAGTTTTACTTCCCAGCTCTCTTTACTTCTGTTACAGGGTTTGGCCGTTCTGGTTCTATTCACTGGAAGATATGTCATGCTGGACATTAATTAGTTTTGGCCCAGTGGGTTAATGCTGCAATATTTTGCTATTGCAGATCAAATGGAAACAAGTCAATATTTTTTCCACATGACAGCATCTTGGGTGTTGTTGTTTATAGCATTTCCAAAGTGCATAATCAACATCTTACAATTAAAATCCCATTTCAGTGGAGTTCTTAAGTTGTTGATGCAAGGATCAATTGAAATTGATCTCGGTTTCAGGGTTGATGCTGGGATATATTTGTTTGGATGGAGAACTGCTACTAAGCAATATTTAGTTGGGATATTCAAACTAGCATTTTTTCTTGCACAAGGTTTCAGTCCTCACCATATTTTTTTCATTAATAATGGAAAAGTAATCCTGTAAGTAAATCTACAGTACTGCTTTTTGCTGTTAAAGATAATGGGAACATCAATAACACATTTTAATGCGCAAGTGATTATATAAATTAATATTCAATCCATCTGAATAGACTGATAAAAAGGCCAATATTACCAGTCTATTTGTAAAGCTCCCCATATGAAATATTCCTCTCTTTGTCAAGTGTATTTTTCCACCCAACTGAAACTAATGATTCGACAGAGGTAAGAGTGGGTCCAAGACTAAGAGGCAGAAATTTCTTTTGGGACTCGAGTGGAATTGCCAACTTACATCATCTGATCGTCAGACTGGCCACTCAGTGCCAGAAAATCCTCCCTCAGATGCTCTCACATGGTTTTATATCATCAGTTTATGATGTCTAATGCATTTCAGAAGTTTTGGAAGTTATAATGAAGTGTAACTTCTCTTATGTATTTTGTAGGCCTGTCCACCTAAAAAACTACCCTCAAACTCTATATCATTGCTGCCCTTTATTTCCTACAATGCCTTTTAACAATCTGTTTTGAGTATGATCTTGTTGCTTTCGGCGGTGTTATCTTCTCTTAACTGGACGTCAGTTGGGAGAAAAATGACAGACTTGTATCTCTTTCACTGGATGCACAGTGTCTTGATCCACTGTATTGTTGCATTATTAAAATTACTGTCAATCGAGTAATAAATATTTGACCCTAACTGACACTGAATGTGGACTGCCATTAGATGTGTCTGGACAGAAGCTATTGCTTTGACTCTGTGGGATCAACACAAAATGATGTTTGCGACAGTATTTTTGTTTTGGATAACTGGAAGATTTTCGGCCAATAAGCACCAGCTGCACTGGTAATTCTTCAGTCAAATCAGTGAGAATGAGACAAAACAAGGAAATAAGCCCAAAAATACAGAAAAAAACCCTGAAATCTGCCTACCACAATATTCTTGGTAGTCTGTCCTGTGACTCTGTATATAAAGTCATTTCTGTCAGCATGCAGGTGTATTTCAAACTGCAAATGTAAGTGCAAACATTGCCAACACTTGCATTCCTGTCAGCCCTCGTACTTTGCTTGGGCTGATGCCCCACTGGACGTTCTGCCTTTCTGATGAAATTACTGATGGCAGGACTGAACAGAGACCCACCACATGCTCAATTATACATCTCGCTATCTCTTCGCCTTCACTTTCTCACGCTGACAGAAACTGTTCATTTCCTCTGTGTGTGCAGAGAGCTTCTTACAGTCCTTGACTGCACACTTTATTCATATAACATTATACTGTGCTGTGTCTCAGTTTGACAATGGTGTAGAGGAAAGTGGGATCAAAAGCAGAAGGATCTGGAAAGTTGTGCATAGAAATTGAATGAGTGTGTACATTGGATGAGGAAAGATCTAAAATGTATAAATTAAGTTTTCCTGTAATTCACAACACATTTGCAGCATTAAACATACAGTATACACAACATCCTTTAAAGCATTTACAGCAAATTGCTGATGGTGTTTGCTGAAGAGTAAAATTGGATACTACACCTTTAAAAGTGTTTTTACAGTTCTAAGGACTTTTGGAGATTTGGCCCCATCAAGAGATTTGTCACACATTGAGGACCTGTAGAAACCACCCTCTAATCCCAAGAGCCAGGACAAGAGAGGGGGAGAGAGAGACAGAGAGAGAGAGAGAGAGAGAGAGATGTTGAGTATGCACACACACACACACACACACACACACACACACACACGCACGCACTAACACATCCCTACACCACACTCACAGAGACAGAAACACACCGCAGGAGAGCTGACTATGGCAGTAAACTAGCAGAGCTATCTACCCCTTCACAGTGCTCCCACATGGCCCTTACGCTGGCAGAGGGAGAGCGGGTGCTTAGCAACATCTCATCTGCATGGTTTGCCAAATCAACAGGGTCAAGATCCCTTTAGGCTTGGAGAACTCGACTGTGCCGCACATCGAGTGGCCTCAGAGATGGAGAGAAAGGCACAGATATGGGCCGACTCTCTTCTTGGCAAAAATCCCTTCCTAAGTTGCTTAGTCTCAGTCTTTAGCCTTCAGGATTTATTCTTCTTAAAACAGGAAAAAGGCTGCCAGTGTGAAGTGATCCGTACATCTGTTTGAAGTACAGTTTCTCTTGTTTCAGGAATTTTTGTGACTAAATTTGGATTTTGAAAGCAGATTGCAGCTTGTATCAAGGCAATTTTAATTCAAACTGATATGTTGTTTCAAAAAAGATTTCAAGCAGCTTGAAATGATTTAGAAAGAGCTTGAATTAATTATTTAACTAAAAATTTAGATTTTAAAAAAAATTGCTTTAAGAACGTAAGAAAATATATGAAATAAGATGCTTTTTTTCAGCTGTCTCATTATTCTCAATTATATATAAACCAGTCGTTGCCAACCAAAGTCCCAAATAAAGACTGAATGGAAGACAGTGGAACTGAATCATCATCACCATATTTGCACAACAACACATAATTTGTCATCCTCCCAGCTGATATGGTGGTCTAATGAAAAATGTGCTTCGCTGCAGGAGTGGCATTGTCAATGGGCGATGAGCTAGGCATAAAACAATTACATAACAAAGGTTGTTTAAAATACAATAAATAAAGCAGCATATGTATTATTAGTTTATTAAGTTCAATTTTAATTAATTGATTTAGTTAAGTTTATTGTGAAATTAATCCTAAATTAAAATTAAAGTGTGTACACTGGATTTTGTTATGTGACACGTTACTGAACAATACACTATAGTCATTTAACCTTTTGGCAGGAGTTCAATGTCCAGTGAGTGCATATAATTTGACAAGGATCCAACTGAATGGTTATTCCTTCCATGCTCATCACGGCTCATCTGTGTGTGATGCAATCCAGATAGAAAGATGAGTCAGTGTACACTTACACACACACTGACTCAATGGATGTCTTTTTTGGTTTTTTTCAACAGTGCTGTTTTTTTTCTGGAGCTGTCAGATCATCCGCCCCCTCCCATCCTTTCACTACACCCACAACTTGATCTTGGCCAACTGCTTTCTGAGTCCCACATGGTGTAAATTGAATCAAACGCCAACTACTGTAAGATACACACAAAACCTCCTGGTTTTAACACCACATACAAGTTTGATTGTGTCTGTGATTGCGGATGGGCTATAAGCAGAGTAAAGAGTATTAGTAGAGAAGTCTGGCTCTAATCATCATTTTCTGCAACATTATTGCTTGTCTCCGTGTGGAAATAAAGGTTTGTTTTGCTGGTTAGTCAATTCTATTTTATTTCTAAAACCTATAATGATGTTTTTACTTAAAACACAAGCTACAGAAAACAAGATCTGAGCAACTGATTCATCTATTATGCATATTATAACAATTAGCTGATTGCTGATATTTTAATGTCTTGGAAGCTAAACACCAAGGCCTCAAGGGAGAAATCATTGAGGGAAAATCCATCCTCCTCAGATGTTTTGTTTACCCACTGGTGGATATTTTAACTATGAATGTAAAAGACACATGCTGGTTGTCATGATATGAGGGGTAAAGAAGATTAAGATTTAACTTGTTGCATCCTCATCATTATCAAGTATTATTTGCCCACACACAAATCTAATATCATAGCAATGTGCCCAAAAAATAGGAGCTTGCAACACAGACACCTCTAACTGTATTTTCCCTCTGCTTTATCAGTTGTGCCTGTGATGGAGTAGTGACCTGAAGATACCCCTCTGAGTCCATGCATGCCCAGACAGACTCCAGTTTCCCTGAAACCCTTGACATACTAAAAAGTTTAAAATATGGATCAATGGATGAATTATCTGTTTGTTTGATAGCCTGTAGCTTTCCTACCAGTACACATGTTTACCAGTTATGCTTCGCTATGACATTATGCTCATAAGAACTGAGGGGATACATACACCTGTTCTTACAAGTGAATGGCTTGCAGACAAGAAGGGGTACAGCATTTGGCCCATTCTGACTTCCTCACAATTAAAGCCACATGAGGGGACTTAGATCAATGAAGTCCACAGAGACATAATTAATTGGGAAAGCATCTTTCCTTTATAATGATTGATATTAATTGAGATTAATAATAATAATAATAATGATGGAATAAAAGATTAATAAAAAAAACATCTAGGGTCATCCTTAAATCAAGCACTTTGGCCACAACATAATATCAGTACTTTCCTGAGTAACTATAATACAAGAATACACATGAATTCATCCTGTCCGACATAATAAAAATGTCACAGAATGTTTAACGCCACGCAAATATGTAAATTGATCTGAACCATCAAACAAAACAGAACAAAACATTATAGAAACAGTCTGAGCTTAATTTTGCATCATCACCTTGCATCATCCCTGTTGTCAGCTGCATAAATTAGAGGTAAAATAGAAATAAAAGAGTAACTCCTGGCTGAGATGGTGGTGTCTAAAATAGCTTTGGATCCATATTTCCCTGCTCTGTTTAGACTTGGCTCCAAGGATACGGGATCTTTTTTGATGCTTTCCCCAGTACACAGTACAACACACACACACACACCTGCAAAGTCAGTGTTAGTGAGTGGGATGACAGCTCTGCTGCTGTGTTGTTGGCCAGAAGACAAGCTGAGGTGTTCAACTTCCCAGCTCTCTGTGGTGTCTTGCAGGGTTGTACTTATCCTGGCTCCAGGAGTCGCTCGTCTGTCCCTCACACTCTGCTCTCCTCCGGCTGCCAAAGCCCTTAATGTTTAGTGGGCATCCTGTTAAATAGCCTTGTCTCCAGGGAGAGCAGTGGACCTAGTTAAGCAGGGAATGCTGCCTTGGCCTGTGCTGAGAGTGGATGAGGAGGGGACTGAGGGGTAGAGCAATGTAGCAACACAAAGCAAGAAGGAACTCATTTTTTGACCTGCTGAAATAAGCAGAAACCCAGAACTTTTGCAATTTTATTCCTCAGTAGCCAAGGGAATATTGAACTGTAACATTCACAAGGAATATGCCCTATTTGACAGTCTGCTGGTATTTAATCTGTGTTTTCAGAGCTTTAACTGTGTGTAGATCATAAAATTGATGCCACCATTTGAAATGTGATGACTACTCAATGACATGACAGGATCTACATCCTCAGTTCAACTGACTCCGGCAGCCTATCTGAGTGAAAGTGTTAAGATGCTCTACATTTGCTGGGATCAGCTAAAAATATGTTGTTTTGATATCAAATCTGGGGCTTTTGGACTTGTTGCTGATTCCCACTGGGACTCCATTGAGTTTATGTTTGAAGATCAATATTGCAGAGATATGAAGTTTCTTAATGATTATGAGTTCATTCATTTCTGGGCATCTATAATAAGCAGAAAAACCTGAAGACACATTTGAGACTGATGACTCATTGCATTAGTAGCCGGAGGTGTTGGACTGTACCTGCACAGTAGGACAGTTGGAGTTCAGACAGTCACCAGTCTGCTAAGATGATCTCATGAGATTCTGAACATCAGCAGGCTATTTTTGTGCTCAGGCAAAAACTGAATAAATAAGTAATTGATTAAAAAACACTTTAATTATTCATGAAATATGTGGTAATCATTCATGGACTTTAACATTTAAAAAAGCAGGGAGTTATTGTAAGTTTTATAGTAAGTAGAGAAGCACCATTGGTCTTATTTATTTATTCTTTCTGTTGTTTTAAATATATATTTAACACTATTGTATTTTATACACTTTGCATCTGGAAGACGTCCAGTATAACCCTGTTCTGATGGCTCCACTGGAGTGGGAAGAATTTGCAGATTTATCTTTACACTCTGGAGCTCAAACCAGCAACCTTGTAGTCACTAGCCTGACACAAAAATGATTCAGTATGTACTATACTGTATGCGTGTGTGGGTAGACTGACTGACCAATTGTGAGCAACAGTATTTTTGGTTAATTCTAAGTATGTGCAAAAAAAGCACAGGTAGGTAAGTGACTGAAAATTTACACAACGAGAATTAATGTGTTCATTGCAATAAATAAGGTAGTACTTCACATGCTATAGTCAAAGTGCTACATTGTGTCAAGTCAAGTCAAGTTAAAGTTTAGTAAAACTGAATATTCCAAGTATGCCAGAGACCTGTTCCCTCTCTCTCTCTCTCTCACACAGACACACACACACGTATATACATATACAATGTGCAAAATTAGCATATAAAAATACAACAATAAAAAACATTTAAAAAATGCATTAAAGTGAGTTAAACTAAATTCAAAAGATCACAAACACAACATTTAACACATACAATACATACCATGTACAAAATGTGCAATGGTGTGGCAACAAATGAGAAAACACATATAAAAATGTAACATACAGACAACTCACTCACAAAATGTGTAGACAAATCTGTATATGCATGCATAAAAATTAATGGCTGAAAAGTATTTTGCTCCAAGAGATGGAAATACAGACTAGTCATTCGTTATGACTCAGGTAAGCCTGTCATTTGGCTGTCTTTTCACACGTGACTTTTGTGAAACCTCTGCCGTGACAGAAGCACGTGCAAATGCATTTGAAGACCTGCAAAAATGTGGAGATTTGTGGCTGTCAATGAGACAGAAACTGTGGTATGTTCCTTCTCACTCTGTCATAGACAGAGGAAGACAGACAGGCAGATATGCTAACTAGCTTGGGCAAAGGCAAGCCATTTTAAAAACAGTATAGGCCAGGCTGGTGAAATAGCAGAAAATTACGAATAACGAAGCATACATCATAATTGAAAGCAATGCCGCAGAATAAAGAGAGAGGGCAATCATCTATTCTGCAAATAAATTGTATCTATAGCAAAGCTGTGTAGTGACTATTCACTACTGCTCTAAACTCAACAGAATATCAGCCGTTTTGAATTGAATGTGCATCTTGGGGTCCTGAGAACTTGTTCTGTACAATCTTAGCATCTTTTAGATGAAAAATTGTTTGCAGCATTGCAAATATCTATATTTCACCATGAAAGAGGAAGATGTTATAAATCTATCATGAGCTGTTCACTCTAGGACAACCCTGAAAATGCAAAAATCCAAGCCAAACCAAAAAAAACTGTAATTTCAAAAAAATGTAATTTCTTCATATCAAAATGGCAGACTGCTTGGATGGTTTAGAGGATGCCCCAGGAAACTTTTTTCGAGTCACACGATGGTTCATGTGCTCAGCAAAATTTAAACATCTACAACAAAGGTAAAGTTTCTGTGCTGTGGAGTTTTCTGAAGTTGGATTGATGAGGTTTGTACAGTTTGTTGGACAAGAGTGTTGCTGATTCAGTACTTTTTTCAAGGCACTTTGAGAAGGCAGATTTGTGACCGGTCTGTAGCTGCTGATCAAATCTGGGCCTAGACTATGTCTCTTTTGGAAAGGCCTAATAACTACTGCTTTAAAAGTAAAAAAAATAGGAATAGGAAAATAGGAAAAGGGTCCTGAATACACTTAAAAGGAATAGGATTGAGTACACGGTAATTGGCTTAGGGGAGAGTATCACTTTAGAGTGTATCAAGGGACCCTTACCCTGTCCTAGATGGGAGCTGAAAGAGTACAGGATACTGTTTTCTGCTTTCCTCTTTGTGATTGTTTTAATTTTGATAAATAACAAGACTTTCATTCAAATATGGACACAAGAGCTGTATAAGTGGATAAATATGGATTCATGTCATGCTGATATAACGGCTGCTGATGACGGCTGCATGATGTCATGGTGCTCATTATAGGCTGGTCTCTCTCTGCTCTTCTCTCAAAGCGCTCATGCAAACCAGACACACACACATACACACCCTTTCAGCTTGCCTTGAGACCATCTAATCACACAGTGACTCACTGTACTTGATGACTCCCTATTGGCATCACTGACGTGTTCAAAAGAAATAGGCATAATGCCATCAGCAATCTCTTTTCCGTGTCACCTGTAATCACTTGCCACATATACCACCAACTGACGAACACCTTATCCTCCCTTAGTCCCCTCTCCACTGATTTGTTTTTTGTGCTATATATCGTGATTTCTTTCATTTTCAAATGAATCTTCTCCTGTATGCTTTTTTTCCCTAAAAAACTCAAAAATGCCTGTTGAAACTTTTTTGTGAATTACAAACAGCTGACCAAGTTGAAATAAAAATAATAAATGCCCAAGTTTTAGGGATAGCTGGGGCTTACATAGAAACTTATTTTGGTAAATACTCTCTGAGTCAACTGAATTTATGCATTGAATGTCTGCCTGCTGTATTTGCAGATTTCCCATCTAAGGCCTGGCATCATTCAGTGTGGCTGTAATGAGAGATGGAAGTGGAAGTAGTATGCTGTTTATTTCAACCATCTGTGACTGGCCTGAAAATTCCCTTTAATAGTTTTTTCCGCACTGCACAGGAATAAAATCACTGCTCCGCAAGTTGATTTGTATCAGGGAAGGGAAGTGTTTGGCATTTTGCTTTAAGTATAAGAAGTAGATTTCTTTTGCAAGTGAAAATTAAAAACCTCTCTGATATTGTGTCTCTCTTGGAAAAACAATAAATTATTAATGTTGCTGCTGTGCTTGTGGAGTAAATATTTCATCATATATGTTGTTTGGACTAATATGAAACTGAAATGAGCTCCCAAAGATATAAAACAGTAAAAAAATCAAGAAACTAGAATAGCTGTCACAGCCTGTTTGACTCAAACATATCTGCTGTTTTAGCTTTGAGATAATCTTTCACTGAGTGCATAAACAGTAATTCTGAAAACTTAATTTCCAATCTGTCTTTTCTGGATGATCACGTCTTCAGGTTTATGTTGATATACTCAACACAATGAACGCAGAGAAAAAAAAGGGAGAAAGCGTTGTCTGCATTTGGTGATTGTTCTGCTGTGTGTTTTGCAAGTGTTTATGCTATTAAATCAAGTGCTCCATGGGGACAGAGAAAGCTGAGTTGAAATGAATTGTGTTGCCCGAACAGCTTTAACTCCTTACAGGTGGTCAATCATCTGGTTCTTTAAATAGCAGAGCAGCAAGAAGCCGTGTAGCGGCTGCATGTATTTATGATGAAGCTACCAGCGTGGCCTACTTCTGGGTGACTGCTCAGGTCCCAGTCAGGCGCACCTCCTCGCTCTGTCTCTGTCTTTTATTCACTTTGTTTTGTATCGCTCCCTCTGTTGCCCCATTTCTCTTCTGTTATGTCTACTCTGTCTCAATGAATAATCAGACTTATTGTGAATAGTCAGGAATAGTTCAGAGCTAAAGTGTGTCAGTTTGCCTCAACATTTAGAGCAATAAAATCATACTGGCTGCATCAGAGTTCATCTGAATATGTCTGCACAGTATAAGCTGTGTATTTTTGTTGGTTAAAGCTTAAGAAAATAATGTACTATTCTGTTTTTCCTGTGTGGTTTGGTGGGTGCCATATAGAATAACCACAAATTTTAAAGGTTAAAGAGACAGAAATAATGAATGGAACTCACGCCACAATTTAAGGCCATAAATGCTCTGCCCTTTTCAGTGACCATCACACTGAAACGTTTTTTAATACATCCATATACTGTACATTTAAAAAAACTGCAAGCACAAAGTCAGCAAAGAAGAAAAAGTTGTTTATAACTCAGGCTACAGGCAGGACTGCTTACAAGGCTACACACGGAGTTGAGTTTTAGCTGAGTGATTTACCAGTAGGCATGAGTGACATCCAATATTGTTTAAGTGCCTCTGAGCAAGAACAACAAATTCCTGATTCCCATACCCCTGAGATGCACATGACTACCTGCATGGGTCTGTCTGTGTAACTCTAATTTTAAAATTTAAAGAGAAAAAGCAGTGGCACCATGTCTTCAGAGGTACAACACATATAGTGAAGGAATGCCGAAAAATGCCGTTTTGCTTCAGGCATGTTTGGTTAAAAGTGGACAGATGAAAGCGAAAGGAAAATAAAAGCAGCACACAAGCAGAAGGCTGTAATGAAACCACTGCATAGTATGAACTAGACTTTCTCAGATGCACCCGACTTTGTATATTTCATAGTCTTTTTCCCCCCACAATATTTGTATGTAATACAAAACCTGACTGTCGGCCCTGCAGCTGAAACATGTTCAGAGAGTGCATGTCACACTGGTCATCACAAACTGAATTTGAAGAAAGCTTCCTAATAGGGTGCTGCATCTGAAATAAAAATAAATAAGGTCTTCTGGTCACTTTTTAACTCTGTAATTAATGTTTTTTTTTGGGGGGGGGGGATATTTTGGGCATGTGAAGCATGATGTAATTGTAATGTAATGTTTTTAGTCAGTCTTTTGAAAAATCTAAAAGTCAGTCTGAAATGCAAATGAAAATAACATAATGGCTGAATACAAAAATGTACGTGCATTCATGCCCACTGGCTGAAAAAGAAATGAGGTGAACGGAGCCGAGATGGACACTGCGTATCTCTCACTTTTCTGTGTGTGGATCTGTCCATGGTGCTGAAAATATGAATCTGGGCATTTCGCAGTACAAACAGGGGGAGGCGCTGTTGCTCATCTTAAAAAGGCCAAGCCAAAAACCTCAAATCATGTATCATCTCACTGCCACTTAGAACCGTAAATCTGGGTCTTGAAGATATAATTTTCATTAAGATATTTCAATTGCAACAGCTGTTCCAAAATAAAAACTACAAACATGCAGATGTAGACAAAATACAAAAACGGGAACAACACACACAGCCTGCGAGATGCAAACCACAATACGTCCTGTATTTATATATTCAAACTAAATGTCATGCAAATCGATTCAAGCTGGGGGTCAAATTGCAGCAATGTGAGCATTTAGCTTATTATAATAATGGCACAAAGATGGATGCAGTAATTCCACGACTATGTGCTGAAATTGCTGTGAAAAGTTCATTTTCAAACAGGGGCATGGGGTTATTTAACCTTTGACAGCACCGAATTTCCACATTTGCATGTAGTGTGTGTGTGTGTGTGTGTGTGTGTGTGTGCGCGCGTGCATACAGGGGTTATCATATTATGCAATATTACACATTATATATATATTATATGTAACAATAGCGAACCGATGGCTGATGTGCACGGATATATGTACAGTAGTTCTTGAGACTTTTCCCACCGAGCCACTCTTGCAGCCTGGAATCTCCCCATAAGCCTTCAGTGTCTTGTGTGTGTGTGCGCGCGCTTGTGTGTCCGTCTGCATGTGTGTGTGGAAGCTGGGGGAGCAGCCATGAAGACACCACCCTGCTCTGTAGGGGAGAGGAGGCGGTACGAGAGTGCGGATGGGAGGGTGAGGAGAGATGAGGAGAGGAGGAGGAGGACGGGGGGGTGAGAGATGCTCGTTTCAGCACCGCGGACAGCTCCCGGTAAGCGCAGCCAGCAGCAGCGGGTCGGTCCTCTCCGCTGCTCTGACACAAAAGAGAAGAATCAAAAGATTTTTTTTTTCCTTTTCCACCTCCCGAAGCCTACAAAAATACGTTTCATTTCTAGATAGGTGCTTTAGTTTAATTCAGTACGGAGCAGGCGACACATTTGACAAAACCATTACAGGACTCCCGAGGTTCGCAATCCCTGCGAAGTTTCTCGCCACTGAAAGGCATTTTGCCTCCCCCTCCCGCTGGTCTGCACAGCCCGGATAATCTGCTGCTGTTCAAGTGAAGTTGAGGAGAAAAGTAAAGTGACAACATCGCATTTCCACCTTTTCTTCTGGTTGGACCATATCCTAAAAGAAGTTGTTGGACTTTTTTTTGACGTTTATACAGTCCTGCCTGCTGTGTTGTGTGTTGAGGGATTTCTGTTTGTTGGATAATACCCCAAGTAGCAAAAAGGCAAGCAAGGCAAGTTTGTTTCCTCTTTCGGTGCTATAAGCTTCTTCTTCCAGCCTCGAACCGCCCCCCTCCCGCTGTAATGCTCTCACATTAGCCACCGATGCACGCCTTTGATGCGCCCGGATATATTTCTCCTCTCTCTCGGCACTGATTCTTTCCTCCTCATCCACCCATCTCTATCTTTTATATTTTCACATTCACAGAGGGACTCTCCGGGCTGTCATCTCACACTCCCCCCACCTCAATTTTCGCCAAGACTGGTAGGTGATAATGGCCATGGATCGATGAGAAATGCTTATTCAGATTTGTTCTGAGATGAAGTTGGAGGCCCTGCGTCAACACAGAGTGACCGAGGACACAGCTTAGCAACTTTTAACACTGATTTATCGTTTCTCTTTCTTTCTTTCTTTTTTGCGTCTGAGCTGTCGAAATAGGTGTGAAGCCCGTGTGTAGCTCTCCATGACGGAAACGATGGCGCTGAGTGGAAACTGTAGGACTAACCCCAAAGAGCAAGCATCAGTTCAGAACAGTTTCCCAGATGTGGTTGAATTAAACGTAGGGGGGCAGGTTTATTACACGCGTCACTCAACTTTGGTGAGCACTCCGAGTTCATTGCTCGGTAGGCTATTCTCCTCCAAAAAAGACGCATCTAATGATTTAGCGAGGGATCCCAAGGGTCGGTATTTTATCGACAGAGATGGGTTTTTATTCCGGTATGTGTTGGACTATCTCCGAGACAAGCAAGTCGTCCTCCCAGACCACTTCCCGGAGAAAGGGAGGCTCAGGAAAGAGGCGGAGTACTTCCAGCTACCGGACTTGGTGAAGCTCTTGACCCCCGAAGATCTCAAGCACAGCCCGGACGACTACTTCCACAGTGACTATGAAGACGGGTCCCAGGGCAGCGACCAACGGCAGTGTCCGCCACCTTCCCTCGTCCCCGCGGACAGAAAGAGCGGCTTCATCACGGTGGGGTACCGGGGGTCGTGCACCATGGGCCGTGAGAGCCAAACCGACGCCAAGTTCAGGAGGGTACCTCGGATACTGATATGCGGACGGGTGGCCCTCGCCAAAGAAGTGTTCGGGGAGACCCTGAACGAGAGCCGGGATCCGGACAGGACCCCGGATCGCTACACCTCCCGGTTTTACCTCAAGTTCAAGCACCTGGAGAGAGCCTTTGACATGCTGTCGGAGTGTGGTTTCCAAATGGTGGCCTGCAACTCGTCAGTCACAGCCTCGTTTGTCAACCAGCACACAGAGGACAAGATCTGGTCAAGCTACACAGAATATGTCTTTTACCGTAAGTGGCATCTTTTTCTTTTGTCTCTGTTTTACAGCAGGTCACGTTCATGTGCGCACGCACACAAAGTTAAGTCACCGCTAGAAGGCGCACTTGGTTTGCTCGTCCTGTGTGGGAGAGAGACATCTGGTTATTGGGCTTCTCTGGCAAAGGAGGACCACCCCTCTTCTGAGGGATGAGGGCGTGTTGAACACTTCATTGTGGTGATCAGAGCTGCCACCTGTTTCTATGAGCTATGGCTCCTGGAAAAGTTGTCTTTTACCATGCGGAAAGGCTCCAAAAGACAGCATTTTCTTGCCATTCTTGTGTGACTTCCACCTGTCCAGGACCACAAAGTCAAACTTACACACTCTGAGAGTGTCTGAAGTTTTGATTGAGCTGTGTGGCACAAAACCAATTAAAGATCACTCATGGTAACTGGGGTTAAGCCAAGGTGTTGCGATTGCTTGTTGAAGTGTTTAAACCTTAGCAGTAAAGACATAACTTACAGGCTGGTTCATGTTTTAATCTGCATGCGTGTTCAGACCTATTGCAGCATCTTGCAGCATTAAGTAAGCTCTCACAGGCCTGTTCATATTTTGCAAGATTTAACCAGATTTTTTATGATTTCACTCCCATCTGAGCCACGGCAACGGTCAGGGCAATGATTTGTCAGTGCTTGCCATTTCTCATCTTGATGCAATTTTCTACTCCACCTCCTCTCTGCTTTCATCCATCCCATCCTTTCAACTTCTTGCATTTCCTCCTGGCTTTCCTATTGCTTTCTTTCCATTTCTCCATCCTTGCCTCTCATTGGTTGGTTGGGGTCTGGCAAGGGTGGTGGTGAAGAAAAGATCACTGTGAATACTCGCTTTTGAGATTTTACAAGCAATAAATGAGAGAGTCTAAATGATTCTGTGGATGTCCTTAAATTCTTACCAGTTTACACCACTCAGACGCTTTAAGACAAACCTTTCCTTGGAATAACATCTGAAACCAACAGCAGTGGCCATTTGAAATGAACGGTTCTGAAAAAATAAAATAAAACTCATAATTTTCATGCTCAGAGTAAAGAAAGTGTAGTTGCATTTTGGAAACTTAACTTGACCAAATAGTATGATGAACTGCAATGAAAAGCAAACACTGCACAAAACTGTTTCTTTATGACTTATAAATTATTGGTGCAGATGCAAGTCAATATAAATTTGGCTCTCATAGTTGCATCCCCTGTCTCCATATCTCTAAATATGTCCTTTTGCCCACATAGGCCCTCTGAAATGGTTCTTTGTATTGTTTAATACTATAGGTCTATGAGTATTTGTAAACAACACTGGGCAATGGTTTGGTCATAAATATAGTTCCCTTTGTTACTACAGTGACACCATTTGAACACATATGAGAGTATCTGTGGGTTTTCTATGTTAAAATCCCAGACGACTAAATCGAGTCTTGTTACATAAGTGAGATACAGCGCAACAACTCACAACGTGGTGGCTCTCGTTGCAAATGATAATAACCGGAGAAGCTGCCAACAATACAGAGATCAGCACGTCAAGGCAGCTCTCTTGATATTCCATAATAGCACAGGGTAAAAGTTTCCTCTCTCATATAAGCACAGTGGAAAATTTGACCTTAAAGAGATTACAAGGCAATAAAGAGACTTACCTCTCTAACAGTAACAGGTCAGTTTTTGTCAAGTGTTCAGTGATGAGTGGGAGTCACTTTCATTGATATTTGAACATGTTATGTATGTCACATCCCTTGTGTCCTCCACCCTCTCATCAAATCATCCTCATCTCCATCCTTATTTCCAAGCAATGTGTGATTGCAGAGCAGACAATTTTGCTGCTTTTTGGCGACTGTAATGAAGCATTGCATGCTGCTTGACATTCATAGGAAGCATTTTTCAGTTCAAGAGGAAGGACATCTAACCCAGTTCTCTTTACCACTGGCTTTGCTGTCTTATTTCAGTGCCCAGGCGTCCAGATGTTTGGCAAGAAAAAACAGTTATGGGCTGATGTGCAAACTGGCTAAATTTTGACTTTGTGGTGTGACTCTTAGATGGCTCAAGATGTATTTTATGACATTTTACCATTATCTGTAAAATTCCTTTCACCCAAAAAACAACTTTTATGTATCTTAGTCTAAGGTTTCCTTGTATAATGACTGGGGTGGGTGCCAGGACCGCTGGTTAGAAACCACTGAGCTGTGCATCCACCACCACTTTAGGGGAAACCACTGCTGGGCCCATAAATCACATAAGTCAAATGATCACATGGTTACAGAACAAACAGGAAGGAAAAAACACACACGCACACGCGAGAGCGATTTACTGGGCTGGTTCCAGCCTAAATGAGCTCTGCATTAATGGCCTGCATGAAGCAGCTACAATGACTAGATGGCTCTTGGCTCTCATAACCCCCAGAAGTAGCGCTAACAAGCCAAATCAAGTGGTGGTGGGGGCTGCTGACACACACACTGCACATACACAGGCACACACACCTTGCTTATGCAATATCTGGCAGTCTGTCTGTGGGCTGTCTCTGCAGGCTTCTTCTTGCTTACTGACAAACAACAACTGCTTCCTGGCTTTGTTGACAAATGTTCAGCTTGTTAGAGGGCGCACACTCAAAGGCGAGGGCACAAACGGTGGCAGATGTGTTGGGCCTATTTGTCTGCGCACACAGTCACATAAAAAGACATACATGCAGCCACGCAAATAAATACACACTCGAGCAGAGACAAGAGTGCACACACAAACGCTGGTAACCAGGCATAATCACAGCGGGCAGGTGCGCACACACACACCCGTGCACACTGGTAAGCATGTGTACACACACAGAATCACGCAGGGAGTTTGTTAAATGCTGCAGTCACCCAGTGGATTAAATGTAGTGGCTGACGGTCTCTTGTTTATCTGTCTTTCACATTTTTGGCACGCACATTTTTCCCCTTCTCTCCATCCTCCTCGCCTTCCCCGTCTTTCCTCTCCCTCTTCTCCTTTCATGTCTTCTCATTTTGCTCCAGTCAATCATACCCGGCTTCTCTCCCTTGTCTCGGCTCCCACCCTGCCTTCTCTCCAGCCTCATTTTACTTTGTGTGCCACAGGGGCAAAAAGCTGTGCAGTGGCACCAGTTGCCTTTACATGCCTCAGTGAATCGTCACGCCTCCTGTCTCACTTCTTATTCATGTCTCTGCCTGTCTGCTTGTCCATCTCCATGATTGTTTATTTACCTTCATCCTTAGCTGCCTCTTTGTGTTTGTGCCTCTCCTTATTATATATATGACAGTGAGTCTGTCTTTCTTATTTGTTGGCCCTCTGTTGGGCAAATTGGAGGTCCTGAGGTCTTGGGCAACTGATTGCACCTCTCACATTGTCTTTTTGATCTTGTCGACTTCTTGACAAGTTAAATGCAGTATATTGCCAAAAGTATGTCCACATTTTTTTGCGTACATATTATTAGGGACTGTTTTCATGTTTTGGGAAAGGTTAAGACAATAATGGGTTGTTAACATTCACAGCCAGCAGTTTAAGGAAGGTCTTCTCCTGTTCCAACTTCCAACAACCACTCCATGCATAAGGAAAACATTTTCTTTAGGCTTGATGAGAGATCAGCAGCAACTTAGGCCATATCCACACATCAGTGGGCAACATCACTAATGGGAAAAAAATCCCTGCAGCCAGGTTCCAAAATGTTGTGGAAACCCTTGTAGAAGTGTGGAGGCTATTTTGGCATCATATTAATGCAACCACCAGATATGGGTGTAATGTTCATTGGCCTATATAATTTTGGGCACATGGAGTATCTGCCTTTTTGCCCCTCTTAAAAGTCAGCATTAATGGTCAATGCTGCTGTCATATGCTATTGACTGTAACATGGTTGTTTTGCGAGCTAATTTGACCAAGATGTTTGTTTTTTTTGGTCAACGGAGCAGACTCAAGAGTCCAGGTTTTACAGAGGGAGGGAGGGAGGGAGGTCACTGTGTCACAGAAAGCTAAAATAGGGAACAAACTGACCCGATTAGAGGTTTCTATTTAAAAAGAAGCACTAATAAATCTGCTGACTGACCGCAACAATCCTTTGTGGGTATCTTGTTATTAGCACAGATTAATCCATCTCATCCATTTCCAAAACATAAAGGGGGCAAAGCGGTTTGCTTGGGGGCACTACAGCTAGTAGTTCACTTTAAGTTCCCAATCTGACTTACACAACTTTGCCAACTTCCACTTACAAGCTTCATGTTTTTCTTGCCAGAAGCCTGATTCTCCTTTATCTCTTTCAATCCTCGTTTTGCTTGTTATCTGTCGCCCCGGATTCAACACTTCTCTGATTGTACCCATCAATCTCTTTTCTGTTTGTGGATATTCAAATTCTGGATGGCCTCTGAAACCCCAGAAGGCAGATGTATTTACCAATTTGTTGCATGGCTGGAGTGACTGATAATTAATCATCACCACTGACAGTTGTTTCTGTGGTATTAACCGCAGGGCCTGACGGAGCCGACCACAACAGAACCATCGAACCTCACAACGTCCTCCGTGTGGCAAAAAAGAAAACATTTCTGTTGAGAAGATAGGAAATTCATATTTTTTGGCTCGGGATGTATTTCCCCAGGCTTTATTTTTACCTCAGCTGAACATGCCAGAGTGAAGTGCTTGTCATTGCAAATGGCCATTTTCCTATGACCATGTGTGCTGGTGTGTGACACACTGTGCCATTAGCTTGTTACACACAGATGAGTAACTCCTTGTGTAGCAAATGTGTTTTGGCAGGTGGGAAGAAAAGGGTTATGGTAATGGTTATGGTGTGTGCGTGCGTCTGTGTGTTTGTGTGCGTGTATGTGTGTGCATTAATGCGTGAACCCTGTTGCACTACTTCAGGCATTTGCACACCCGTTGAGCCGCTGGCTAAACACACCTGTTCTCTCCAACTCTGCATACACACACACACACACACACACACACACACACACACAAATACACACGAACACCAGCTTACAGACACCCTCACTCATCACAATATGAAACTACATCACACTCCTCCTGCGAGCCTCTCTCGACCCAATCAGTGACGACATTAGCAGCGGCGATCCCATGCTGCAGGCCTGTAGGAAGTGATTAGCTGAGGAGCAGACAGGCCATGACAGCTCTGAGGAGAGTCTTGATAGGGACAGCTGCTACCCTGGCCTCAGCTCCACAGGGGAGTCCACTACCACACACCTCAACTCTGCATTATTCAGATGTAGACGAGAGAAAGCAGGTGGAGAACAGCATTTGATGTATGAAAAATAGAAAGAGCACTACTATCACTCATCCTAGTTCCTGTTTTCTGATTACTGTTGATGCAACTGCTTCGACTCCTACAGTATTACTAGGACTTTTATTGCTATTGCTTTGCTGCTGAACGCAACTGCAACCAGTAGAGCTTTGTTAATCTAAACACTGCTACATTTAATACTTCTACAATACTTCACTAGATTGCAAGATTGAACCACTTGTATTACTGCTACTTATGTATATTTTTGCTGCAGTTTTCAAAACACTCTTTAGAAGCACTTTGTAAGAGTACAAAAGACAAAGCCACATAAAATCAACTGTAAGTGCAATAAAATCAAGGTGAGAGTATAACAGCAAGGCCAGAACCATAAAAGCGACACCATTAATAATTTATTTTCATGTGTAAACATACAGCGGAAGACTGCACAAAAATTACAATTTGAAAAGATTGCCCTTTCAATTGTATGCTGTCCCTGCAAGCAACCTGATGGTTTGCTATTAGAGGTGCAGAACTCCAGCTTCAGTCACATGGTCTATGGAGTAGTCTTAAAAAAAACTCTGAATACAATATAATGTATTTACAAATATATATATATATATACAGTTTCTAAATTTTTAATTCTTATTTCTGCCTTTCACAGTGGAATGTTTCTGTGGAGAGTTAACATAGAGGTTGCCTTTTTTCCAGTACGAAGTGGAACTATTGCATTTTGTGCAAGCTGCAGGCAAGAAAGAGACAAAAATACAAAAAGTTATAAAGAGACAAAAACACAGATGACCTGTTCCTTCACCAAAATAATAAACAAACCGCTTTCCACTTCACTTACAGTAGGAGAAATAAAATTTTGTTAAATCCTGTTTTTCAAAGAAATGACACCTAATTTAAAGCTGCAATAGAGAGTGGAAAGGAGAGTGTGAAAAAGAGATATGATGAGTGGGTGAAAGCTACAGAAGGAGCAAGAGATTGAAAGTGAAACCCACAATGTAGTTGAGGGTAAACATAAACTGAACTCAATTTTCACTTTTGAAATAGGGTTTACTCACCTTTTCAAGATGAGAGAAAATGGGACAGTACATGTTAAAGCAAGTGAGTTAGATGATGACTTTTTTCAAGTAAACAAATATAGAAAAACTCTATCCTAAAACAATATCTTTGTTTGCATTCATATTGCTGGCTTTTGATTGATTTTGTGTAAGAGCTCGCAGTGGGAGGAGCAGGTGCGGTTGGATGAAAGTAAGGGGAGGACAGTATAGAAGAAATGATGGATAAAGGGCAAGTGGGTCATATGGAAAGAAGATAGACTTTCTTGTTTGTCTAGCCTCCCCTTGACCTTCTCCCCTGGAAGCTTAGTGTAGCTACGTAGCGTAGACTCCCATAATCCCTAGCCTCTGGAGGATATGGGGAACTACAGAGCTGTTGAGAGAGCGAGAGAGCGAGAGAGAGGGAAAGAAAGAGAGTGAACACCGGAGTGTCAAAAACAAGCTCCCCTAAGCCCTCTGCGACTCTCTCCTCTCTTTGCCGTCTATCAGCCCATTTTCTCCTCCTCTGTGACTCTTGACACTCTATTCTCTCTGTGGTGGTGGGCACAGTTGATATAATGCTGATGCTCTTCCCCCTGTTGTGTTGGAATAAGTGCTCTGCGGTGCGACGAGGTGTGGAGCGTTGCCATAATGACAGAAACTGCAGCTGGAGAGCCTCTTCACTCGCTCAGCCCACCGGCTGGCTGCTGCAATGCATCAATGGTTTAATAGCGGCGCTATGTGCGAGTCCAGATTGGCAGCAAACACAATGTAAAGGATGCACAGAATTCAGATCACATCGGTAATTGCATCGCCTAATCATACCAAAGGTTGTTTCCACTGTGGGAGTGCAAGTCAAAATTGGGATGAATGGCAGCCATTTGTTAAAGTTTCTCAAACTAAAGATCTGATGCAAACAGGACTATTACCCTGTTGGACAAATTCAGAGAATGATTGACAAATTGCGGTACTGCAGAAACTTCTGATTGCTATGCTGTGCAGAGGTATTTTGTGCTATGTGGTATTCATTCATTTATTTACATAAAGAAACATTTTATAAAAGCTCATGACAGGCCAACAAAAGACACAAATAGACATCCACATATTTCCTCACCTCACAGATGTGTGTGTGTTTTTTTCTTGTTCCCTCCTCCGTTTCCTCAGCTCCTCGTTTAACTCCACCTGCCCCTTCATTCATCTTCTTCACTCTGAAGACTGAGTGTGACTGATGAAACAGTCGGTCAATATTCAGGCCATTAGTACTTAAACTTTGTGATGAAACTTCACAGTTTGATAGTGTTTTGGATCATTCCTTATTCCTCTGTGCCTCATAAGAATCCCACATCACTCACTCACACAGCAGTGGTCCACAGCTTGATCGAGCATATGGCCATACCGCTGTAATTTCATTCAACAGTGCTTTATAGCTTCCTAGGGCAGAGTGTCAGTGGCTTTTCATTTGTAAGTGGCAATGAAGTCTTTACGTCCATTAAGAAAGCCAGAGGCACTAATGTAGCAATTCCAGAGGAAATTAACTCCAGAGGAAATTACTGAAACCACCAATGGCAACTTGTAATAAAATTGTAATGTGTCTTGATGATTCATAAATATATAACATGCTGGTTCTTTTCTTATTTGTAGTAAAAGGCCAAGTTTGCTTAAAATGTATTTGTTTTCACTTTTGACATGGGAGGGAATTCAAATAAAGGTCATTCAAAGACATCACTTATTGCTGCCTATATTTAAGAGACACACAGGAAAGAGAATGTAAACCATTGAGAAGAATTTGACAAATTATTGACCTGCAGTCAAATTATCATCTTAACCCACTGAGACCTCAGCTTGAGTATTTGTTGCAGTTTTTCCTGCAGAGAACGGAGAGAACCCCGTCACCTTTTAACACATTTTTAGAATCACAAGGCACTGTATGCCGTTTTTAAATAGTATATAATTGTCTATAGCATGATATCAGACAGTACCTCAAGTAATTCCACTGCAGGGGATTATTACAAACTCCAATGCTGTGTCTCATTAGTAATCCCTCTGTGTCATTTCAGGATACTCAGCTGCCTGCTAGAGCATACTGTC
Source organism: Datnioides undecimradiatus (assembly GCA_008933995.1). Taxonomy (NCBI): domain Eukaryota; kingdom Metazoa; phylum Chordata; class Actinopteri; order Lobotiformes; family Datnioididae; genus Datnioides; species Datnioides undecimradiatus. The sequence goes on from WARS01000049.1 coordinate 423,774, forward strand.
ATCACCATTTCATTCCTAAGTGGCTGTGAAGCTCCCTGTCCATTATAACACACACATGTATTGTAGACATGAGCATGCCAGGCAGGCACACACCTGGAGGTGAACTTAAACAAACAGCTAACCGATGAAAAATGACTCTCATTAGAGGGAAGATTATAGATCAGACCGCTCACTTAAATATGCTCACTGTGTCTATAGATATCTGTGGCATCTCCCACTGTTGTGTTGATTCCCTTCTACCTATTAATGCAAAGCTGGAAGAGGAAGGGGAGCGAGCGCTCACAAGTCATTTTACACTGATGCATGAGATGGATTTTGCTGAATTCTTCTGGATTTGTGGCAAACTGAAACACAGCAAGCCTATAAAATATCTGGAACACCTCAAGCCAGTTTAATGTGTTTCCTTTGCTTTCATCTTTAGTTCCCTTTTAAGACTGAGGGGGATTTACTGGGCAAATATATCAGAGTGAGATCACAGTTCTCACCTGAGCCCACAGGTTCAGCCTTCTTCATTCCCTAGAAAGCACAGTCACTGTTATGCTTTATAACGTGGTAAAAAAAGAGACACTTCAACAGCAACTTGGTATTTTTTAAAAATCCAGCCCGATTCAGCATTGCTCTCCTATAGCATTATCAGATTCATGATGAATAGTCAAAAACGACTATTCAGATTTTTCTTCATTCTGTCAGAATCTGGTGCAACATTTTATTACAGAATGCAGCTGGATTCAGGGGTGTTATGCTGGTAGCAACTAATGCTACTCTGATTATAGCCTGATCCAGCAGATGCATGGGGTCAAGTTGGAGTGGGATCAACAATAGAAGCCGAGACAAAAAAATTGGGCTTTAGAATTTTTTTCCATGACAACGTCCACGACATATTCCAAACATTGACCAACAGGAGCACAGAATGCTCTTCCATGCACAACTGTAAACAAGGAACAGACGAGGATCTAAGTTATTCCTACTGCAAGGGGGAACTGTCAAAACTGTCATTGTTGCTTTTTGAGGAAAAGAGCAGTGGTGATTGGTTGTGCAGCAGTGTGTAGTGTGTCATGTCTCTGGTCCAAGTCATAGCAAGTATTTGTGACACTGTAATCATATAATTTGACATGGTAACCATCATAACAGACAGAAGTATTGTGAAGTCTAAATGTAATGTAGCATGGAACCACTGTGCTCAAGCAGTGATGAGACATGAGCTACAAGCTCAGGGTAGTGCTTGACTTCACCTTCACTTAGTAAATGTAGAAGTAAAATGTTTTAATCCACATATTATGGCTCTATGGATTTGCTGTCAAATAACAAAGGTCTCATTTACAGTACATTTTGTGAATTTCCCATGCTGGAGTCCATGGTATGGCCTGTTGATACACACTTGAATAATAACAGATAAGAAGACACTGGATATTTTTCCTTTACATTTGAATTTTCCATCTTGCAAATGTGAAGAACTAAGTACAGATGCTTCGAAATGATATTTATCTTAAGTTGGCACTCACTGATACTGTCTGGACTAAAACTTGAATAGTTTTGAATATTGAACTGTAATCATCACTCATACCTGAGGACACTGCATAAGAGGCTTTCACACCATGACAATATAATATAAAGAAATTTCACAGTTTTCCTTTCTAACAGTTCATCTAGCAATTCGTTTATCATAGGAAAAGCAGCATTACACACATAAGAGGAAAAGAAGAAGGGCAGCTCTTTGGTTATGACATGATTTGGAGGCGCAATGAATAAAGGAAGAAACATTAGCATCAGATTGGTTGGTATCACATGGTTATGTTTCATCAAACATCAAGTGGATTTGAAGAGTTTGCGGTTAATGATTCTGTGCTTCTGTCTCCCAGCAATGATGATTTATAGAAAACCAGAGTGTCCGCGATCTTCCCACTTCCGCACTTCTGTTTACTATTCATGGTACAATGAATTATTGAGTGCAGTTCTGAGATGTGCAGTCTGTGGCAAGCGCACAGAGGGCCTGGCTGTTTGTTTGCAAAAGTAATGGGTTGCTACCTGGGGTCCTATGTACATACGCAACCTGTATAATGGTGTCCTAAACACACAAGTCTGTATTAGCTGTGTGTAGATAATGATTTGCTGGCTGTGAACCCATGTGATTATGGTCTGCAGACAGGAGGGCTGTTGGTAAATTGGTTTTGCAGGACAACAACAAACACATCAGGGTGTAAGCGCTGAACAGTACATATACACAAACACTCACACGAACATGCACATTAATGCAGATACGATCAGACAGCAGTCTAGCTGAGAGACACATTGTTTACCACAAGATTAACCTGGCCAAAGCTTTAGAGGGATTAGTAAACATTGCATGTCTCTCCACGGCAACATCAACCTAGGTACCTACATGAACCAACAGTTTTCCAATCTTTACGCGTCCGTCTGTGGCTGCGTGCACGGCCCAGCCTTAACATACACTGAAAGTCCTTATCAGATCTTTGGAGCGTGGTACGACTCATTTGTACATGAACACATTCCTGTGCTAGGATGAGAAACAAGCAAATGGAGCAAGACAATTATCAACATCCATCACCTTAGAAACTCATTTAGCCAATTAAATCCGTTACAGGCTGACATTTAGGTGCAACGATCCCCTTCAATCATTAAAGTTCTCTCTTTCACACACACACACACACACACACACACACACACACATACTACACTTTAAGCTGTTAAAATGGTGGGATCAGAGCAATAATGTAGTTGTCTCATAATATAATGACATGTCTTCGTTGAAGAGCAAATCTCATTCATCTTGATTAGGGCTTTGTGTGTGTGTTGCATGTGTGTGCCCTCGAGTGTGTTTGAGTGTGTGTGGTGGAATAGAGGACACTGGCCTTTTCAGATTGCAGTCGCCTGTTTTCATGCAACACCCAATAACAAAATGTCACTTTGTCCTCCACCCTCAGACATCACTCACCCTTTGGAGGAGCACTTCTCTTCTCTACTTCACCCGACTTTGCCTCTCTTTCACGCATGTCCCTCCTGCTTAAATTCCCCTCATGAATACATCATTAACAATGCTTTGTTTTTGTGTTTTGCAGAGCGAAAGATTGTTGAGATGTGTCAGATTGTGCAGGCAAACAAACCAAAAATAGGCTCAAAAAGAGACAAAGTCAAAGAAAAAATATGCATATTGAGTTAGTCAACCAATGAGCCAAAGCTGAAGATTCAGAATAAATATTCAGGGGGTGTTTGTCGAAGAGAGTTTGCTTTGGAACTCAAAGTCTTTTCAAAGTTTTGTTGGCTCATCTGGTAATACCTTAACTCCTCAAGGGCATTACAGGGTTTTGCCTTGTTTGTTTTTTTTTTTATTCCCGGCTCGTTTTACTGATCAGGTGGTTTGTGTTCTCGCTGTAACACTTAGAGCATCACAATCCTGTGCTGTTAGATACACCACATGGGCCTTCTGGGTATTCGTTAATAGTGTCCAACATACAGCACGGAATATATTAAATTACACCAAATGGCACATTATGTGCTATGTGAGGGAAAACATTTTAAAGAGCAGGAAAGGGTGGCAAGAGGAAGAAAAGAGGGTGGGAGCTAGAAGAGATTAGAGGAGGAGAAAAGAATGTTTAACACACACACATACACAGACGCACACACAAACATACATGCACACACACATAGAGGATATCTGGTGTGGGGCACAGCTTAATCTCTAGAGATGGTATCAGTGTATCTCTGTGCCTGTTGGCATTGCAAAGTTATCAGTTCTTACCTTTCTAAAGGCTATGGGCAGTGGAGACAGCTGAGTGTGAACAGATCCAACATGGATAACAAACAGGTTTGCAAAAATACAAATAGATGCTTGGATTTGGCTCACTGGCAACAGAAATATGTTTTGGATTGAAATCTACAAGTGGGCGTCAAGTATGTATGCCACGAGCATGTTTTTTGTAGACTTTTTGTTTTTCTTCTTGGGTCTCACCTTCCTGTTCTGCATCTGATGCTGCTTTGAGCAATTGATTCTCTGCCAGCTGTGCAGATGAGATGTTTTTTTGGTTTTCTCTGGAGCATTTAAAGCATCAAGGTGTTGTGCTGAGAGCTCAGCCTTCTGTCTTCCGTAAACAATCTCTGGCTGATGTTTCACTGATTTCAACCATCTCTCCTGGAGTGCACAGAGTGGTATGGCTGCCAGTGTTGAAGCTGCCGGTAGATGTTTTTGATTGCTGCTGCTTTTGCTCTTACTGCTGCGAGCTTCTGTTTCTCTATATAGCCCTTTCTCCTATTAACCCTCCTCCATCCCTGTCCCCCTCTGACAGCTGGAGTGGAGTGTTTGGTCAGTGTGGTTTTCACTGCTCCAGGCCTTTGTCTCTTTCTGTCTGTCCTTCTTTCTGTATGTGCCTCTTCTCTGCTTTTTCTCTTCCTGCAACAGCTTGGCTGTGATTTTGCTTCCTTTTTTACTGTAATGCTTTCAGTGCTTTCAATGCTCTGTCTTTGTCCTCCTGTTTCTCTTTATTTGGTTGGATCTTTTTTCTCTCCTCAAGTGTCTAAGGAGTAAAATCAAGAGCTGCCAACTCAACAATGTTACTGGTCCTTTTTATTCAGTAGCATTTTATTTTCTGCTCCTCTTTCACTCTACACCATTAGCTTCATTTGTTTTTTGATCTTACTCTTCTAGATCATCATAGCTTCTCCATTGGCTACCTCTACCAAGAGGAGAGAGGCAGAGACTCACAGGAAGCAAGAGCAAATAGAGTTACTCTCAGCACAAAAGATGCACTCCTTGGCCATTTGGTGTTTTTATATTAAACCTATGTAACATAAATACTCAGTGTAACTGAGCGTACATTTTAGGTTGTCCACGAGACCGTAAAATAAACCTCTAAAGGTCAGCAGAAGAAGGATGAGTGGGACTGGGAGTCATTTGTAAGTGAGGCTGGGTGTGTGCCTTGTTAGGTGTATTCTGTAGTCAATTAGGAAGCACTGCTGCCCAAGTGTTAAGAGAGAAAAGTTGGGGGAAAAGGTCACATTTGGAACAATTTCTCAGGTCCCTGCGGCGACTGCTGAAGTTTATATCATTGTATTTTAACTTATTTGCACCCTGAGGTATTTTACACTACAAAGAAACTCCATCAGCTTTGGTTTCTGCTACATTAATCTATTGTTTTGGTGGAGGCGAGTCTGCCCTTTTAATCTCATGACCCAATTGTGACCTCTTTGGCTCTATCATTCAATAGATGGTGTACATCCTGCCTACATGGAAGCAATAATTTGAAAAAGCACGAGATTGTGTGCCTCTACCAGCCAACATATTTTCCCTGTGGACCTCCTGCTACAGAAAGCAATTCTTTAACAGCCATCTGACTGTGAAGGAAAGTGATCCCTGCCTGGTGTTGACCTTAAACCTTTGACATGGGGGAGATAATAAGGCATGCTGAGCTGCTGCAGCGTCAGTGTTTTTAATGTGAATGGCCTTCCACATGCAAGCATAAATGTTCATTTATACTCAGTCTCTATTTTATTTTGTTTCTCAGACACACTTTGCAGGACTGATACAGGACAGGAGGATCTAGCAGCTAAAGCAAACTATTCATGTAGTCCAGGTGCCCTTTCCCCCCGCCCACGTCCTCCAATTCTTCCTAAGGGATCATGAGGTGTTTCCAGGCCAGATGGGATATGTTATCCCTCCAGCATGTTCTGGGTCTGCCCCGGGGTCTCCTATCGGTTGGATGTGCCCAGAATATCTCCACAGCGAGGTGTCCTACTGGCATCCCAATCAGGTGCTCAACCACTTTAACCGGCTCCTTCTAATGCAAAGGAGCAGCAGTTCTACTCTGAGCTCTTTTCAGCTATCCAAGTTCCTCGCCCTGTTCTGACAAATAAGCACTGATGCGCTGTGAAGTTGACTGAATTATACTTGTGTGTCACAGTGTTCGGCAGCACCACCATACATGCCTCTGGCGAAGGAATTGATTTATAGTTGAGTGTTTCATCTATGATAACACTGTAACACTCAGAGATTGTGTTGTTCATCATCAAGCTTGATGTTGCTTTTATATACCCCACAAGAACCATGTTTACATTCTTAGAGGGCAAATATGTGGCCTTGCTAGACAACAACATACTTTATGTCTGCCATATGTTGTCATATGAAACATGCAAGAGAAAATGCAAGCATTCCAAGGTGACCAATAACAACTCCTCTCTCATGGTATCTGTGTGGACACTTCGCTCCAATTTGCAGCCACATTTTTGAGGATGCACATGTAAGCTGTGGTATGGACATTGCAGCATATCCTACACATCTAAAGCCACAGTGTGGCTTCTTAAAGGTGAAATGCGCTATGTTTGCCCACCAGTGTCTGCTTATTGATCTTGGAGAAGAGCCCTGCAAATGTAAAAAAAATAAAATAAAATAAATAAATAAAAAAATAGTAGCCTTGTGTGACTTCAGAGAGAGCTACGTAAAGTCTGATAATCTGCCTCAAGTGATGACAACAAGCTTGAAAATGAATTACATCCAACAGGTTTGAAGTTAGAAAGAAGTGACCTCTGTAGGCCGCTACTCATTTCTGCCTGAGGCCAGTGGCTTGAGGCTACATTTGACAAGACTGGACACTGAACCCAAAAGCACGACTCGACTCAAAGGTTTCAAAAGCACAAAAATTTATTAAACAAAAGTCACAACAGAAAATCACTCCGACAAGGAGGTAAAAGTTCAAACTAAAATTCACTCTGATGAGGACGAGGATTAAACAAACAAAAATCTCTCTTTCGAGGAAACAAAATCACTCTCTTGAGGAAACGGTAATTGACAAAGTTTCAACAGAAAATATCTCAAACAGAACCAATGACTTGACAAGATACTTAACAACGGCAGGAATCATGGGCATGGATATGGAGGAAGCTGTCACCTTCACAGACAAGACAAACTGGCACAAGACAGGGGAAACACGGACAATATATACACTGGGATCAGGGGAACAGGTGGACACAATCAGGACGGGGAAGACAATCACACTGGCGGGAAGCACAAGAGGAAAGGCAAGTCACCTGAAAGGAGAGGGAAGTTAATACTTTCAAAATAAAACAGGAAGCACGAGACCAGACAAACACTGGACAGCACAAAACATAACTGACTTGACTAGACCATGACAACATTAGCTGCCACTGGCATAACACATCCAAAATCTCAGCCTGGACTATCAGTGGTTGAGTTGCATTGAGGATCATTAACTCTTTCCTCCTGAAACCTGAGATCATAGATGAGAGTTGGAATATAAATGATTGAAAGATCTTTGTTTCAGATCAGCCTCAGTTCACCCCATTACTAACTGAGAATGCAGACAAAATCTCAACCCCAATAATTGATATCAAATTTAAAGTACTGGATTGCTCACTGGCATGATTTTGTCTTCAAATATGGCGAGCATGTAGATTTTCTTCTGGTTTAATGTGTGTTACTTCTACCATGATTTTTAAACACGTGTTTAGGATTTTGGATTATTTCTCTTTATGTGCCTCTGTGGCAGTGATTTATTCCTGTTTTCCTACAAATACAGATAGAAATGCCTCCAACTGTAACCTTCAATCTCAGGGTGAAATTGTCAGACTGTGTATGAGCGTGCGTCTGTCCATCTGTAGCATACACTAAATAAGTGACCGAAGATTGTGTCAGTCATGTTTCAGGCCTGTCTGTTTCTATTTACTGCATCTCTACTTCATGTTTCTGTTTGCATCTGTGCTTGCATGCATTCATGTGCATGCTCATGTGAATCAGACACCTAATGACCACAGGAAGAGTCATAGTGACATCCAGACATTGAAATCAAAACACTTTAGTCTACCGTCCAAACATCCAGGAAATGAGGCAGGACATTTGGGAACAGATTACTTCTCTGGGACACACAAACACACACACACATGCACAGGCTAATGCTTACGGTAAGACAGGAATCCATTATCAATATGGAGTTGCCCAGAGAGAGTGTGAGTGATGTGGTATGAGTGGGTGGGGTGCTAATGTGAATGGATGCCTCTCATATACTGCATGCAGCTACCAGCCAACTGAAGTGATGACTTTGTGCATTCACGCTGAGCGGAGGACTTCCTGTGATCAACTTGGTTACGGTGTGATGAATGCGAGTCAGTTTGACTTCATTTTGGGTAGCTGAAGTGCTGGAAGCCTCTGCAGCTGGTGATGCCTATGTTTTTGAATTCAGTTGAGAATAACTTTGAAACTGACAGACTTGATTTAACACTGATTTTATTGCACTTGTGTGTATGAATACTCCCTAAGGGACCTCATTAGCACCTTGATTCAGGTAAAAGCTTGGTTTTGAATTGTTGAACTGTAGTCATGTCAATTATTACACTCTTTGTAGTTTTAAGTTAGTTAAGTTCTTTTAACATTCAATTACACACTATTTAGCAAAAGGTTACAATATTCTCCATATCATTTCTCTCCCGAGATCCAGTTAAGGCCTGATTATACCTCAAAAAACCAAATGTGAAATCATTGTCCTGTTAGTGCCCTTGCATTTCTTGAGTGCTGCCAAGTGGCTATCAGAGAGAAGTTGTGCACTGTTATTGCATTAACACCTAATTTAATATTCAGTGCCAAAGCAGCAGCATGATTAAGTCTTAAGAACATAGTGCTCTCTGTGTTGTTTTGAGTGCATTTAACGGAAAAAAAAAAAAGCTGAGAAAAATAACATTTTTTTTCTGGATTGCCTTGTCTTATTAGCTGCTGGGTGTAAACAGTCTTCTTCCATTTGCATCTAAGACACTCCACCGGGGCAGCTATAAGTTATACGCATTTCTCAAAGGAGCAGCAGTGGGAGAAAGAATTAGTCATTCCCTTCCACACCCTTAGTTTGTTTTTTCCAGGTCACACAAACATCTGTGCCTACCAACCTATATAATCTCTGTCACATCTGGAAATTTGCCCCACGCATTGCCAGCATTAAATGAATCATAAATTGCAAGGTCATGTGCTATGAAAGAGAGGATCTGATCTAGTATTATCAAGTGATATTTCCACTCGTTGGACTGGCTTTCGCTGCTGCTTCATGCGCTCATGGATCATCAGATAAGGCAGCTCTCTGACAGGGAAGCTATTGGCTGGCAGTGCCTCTGGAGACTCCACCACTCTACAGCTCTCACTGGCAGCAGAAATGGCACACAAACTGTGCACACGCACACACACACACACACACACACACACAAATACATGTGCAGATACATAAAAAATTCACATGTACAATGCAGACAGATGGACAGAAATACAGATATATGAACACAGACGAACAGACATGTAATGTATGTGTAGTGATCATACTACAGCACTTTTTTCTATTTTTTAAACTGTTCATAATCTTTGAAATGAATAAGTGGGTCAGCTGCTGCAGCTGAGGAGGTACAGAGAGTTGGATGTTAATCACATGGTTTGTGGATCGATCCCCAGTTCCTCCTTCCACATGTCCAAGTGTCCGTGAGCAAGACACTGAACCCCAAATTGATTCTGATGGTTGCACCTTGGATTGTAGCGTGCTGCCTCCACTGTGTGAATGTATGTGTGAAACTGAATGAATAAGGAACGAAAGGGAGAAAAGTGATTTTTCAAAAGTATTTTTCAGGATGTACACATAATTTAGCTTTTCATAAGCTTTTTGTAAGGTTTTAGGTACCGGGTCCTTAACACCTTTACCTTTAAAATGTGACAATTGCGATGTAAAGTTGTGTTTAAATTTAACTCTTTTTCAACACATTTCACAAACAGATGTGAAGACACATCAAGCCAGCAAGACATTGCATGTTACCCAGAGAGCTGTTGGCAAATGGCAACTGTCAGGTACCCAAGGACACACCAGGGTGTAAAAATAGGCAGTACAGAAAGTGCACTGGGTTTGCTCTGGGTTTTGTGAAGAGAGCGGCCTCTTCAACAAAGGATTTTTTTTAATTTTTGAAAAAAATCTTTTAAAATTTACAGTAGTAATCTTCTGCATCAACATTGTGTCCTTAGTGTTGCTGAACAGCTATACTATCTATCGCGTTTTGTGTCGGGGTGGGCATGAGTAGCATTCAGCTGCTGGAGAGAGGTGCAGAGATGGCTTATGAGAGCAGTGTGAGGTCAGTGACAGATACAGCTGGTACTTGTTGACTAATCACGCTCTCTTTTTGAATGCAGTAGTCTGCTGGGCCTGAGAGAGTTTTAATACACCAAGGAGAAACGGCCACTTCAACCATCATACTTTTGTTATATTGTGGCCTTATGATTACGTGTGTTTGAGCAGTGCTCATGAATATCAAAGAAGTTGGTGTGAGAGAACAGACTCTTCTGGCTCTTATTTGCGCTCAAACCTGATTCATTTTCTCTGTGTCTTCTCTACTTTGCCCATACAATGGTATATACAAAAGGTTTTTGACTTTAAAATTCAAACATTGCTAGTAAAATACAAAGTTTTATGAAAAAGTTCTTAGACTGTTGCTGCATAAAGACCTGATAATGAGCCAACATCAGCTGTGAGCAATGATGGTTGAGTCAGTATACCGAGTTCTGTTGTGCAATCACAGTTAGGACAGAAATTAAATGCCAGCACAGTATGTGTCTGAGTTTGCATGAGATTCTGCCTTTCACTAATGTGCACAAGCAACCAATCTTCATTCACCTTACCTGATGGAATTGGTGACAGTCAGAGCCTTATTAATAGTAACTTATATAATTGTGTGTGTGTATCTTTGTCTGTGTGTGCTTTAAACTAGTAACTAGTGTGCACTGGGGCCAGGCATAACTGGAGAGACACAACCTTCGAACTGGTGACATTTCACCTACAATGCCAAGATTCACAGTTAGACAGTGTTACAAATGACAGCTTCCGCAGTGAAATGTTTCTCCACTTCTTATTTTTGGGCAGTACAACACATGATCAAGGATCCAGTAGGACCCTGTGAAAAGAGAAAATGAAAAGAGCAAAAGATGAGCCTTGTTTTTACCAGTGTTCATTTTAAGGCAGTATGAAAGCATCCAAGAGAAACTCTTTGGTAAGGAACCTCTCGGAGAGACATGACCTTGAGGTTTGCCTCAAAATGATTTTCCACAGTCGCTTTCAGGGTGGAGGTCTTTGAAGTCGTGATTGTTCTGGCTGGAACGTACCGGGTGTCTTTTGTACATTATGATACCAGTGCTGATGGCTCCAGGAAATGTCTGGTCCCAAATGGAATTCTCTATTGAATTCAATTTATGTGTGTCTCACCGTGCTCTGGGGACCTTTAGCTCCATAGCATACAGTGAAAGAGATATATAGTACGGATGTTTCATCCTGATTTTGCAGCACCCAGCTTGGGGCTCAGAATCAAAATGAACAGAGAGGAGATCGCCTGGCATGTAAGTGGGCACACTGTTTGAGAGGGTATTTTTTTTCAGATTTTACTGATTTTTAATCCATGGAATGTTAATTGTTACAATTGTCACATGAGTGCTCATGGATGAAGGTATCTTTATATAATTTCATGGCTTTTTTCAATTGCACTAAAAGTACAAAATTGTATACCAAAAGTGCATCATAATATTTACTTTGAGTAGTTTAAAAATTAAAATAGAAAATATTTGGTCATGTCAGAAAAGCACTAAAGCAATAAAGAATGCAGTAACAAAAGGACCAGTCACAAATGCACATGTGATGCTTTCAAAGTTAACAAATTCTCAAGCCCAACATGAACATCTGCTGCAGCAGAATAACAGCAGGGATACATGCTGATAGTTGATAAATCAAGTGTCATGATAGCTGCAGATGTCTTTGAAACACCAAAACTGACAGTAAAGTACCTGCCTTTCAGTCTTTCTGCCCTGTGCTGAAATCTTAGCAGCTAAATTCGAACCTCAAGCGAATTCACTCTGCATCTCTGTGGCAATAATGAACTGTCGATTTAATAAAGAAGTCAAGAGCTATTAAAAGTTTTCATGCCATAATAAAGTTGAGTACTCACATTTTAGGACATCATTTCACAAAATGCAGATTTACTGCAATAGAAGCACACAAGCATCAGCAAACTTTCATTCTATAACTGCCATCCTAATAGCGCCGGGTCCTTCCTTCATTATTCATTTGAAAAGGAAAGCCTGTTCTGCTCTCATTAATTCAGTGAACCGTTTCGACCTGCGGTTTTGTATAATCGATTGCAAGGTGCTCTGTAAGGAAAGAGAGGTTCAGGGAAAGGGACAGATATTGGATTGAGAGTGGATATTTGATTGGATAGTCTCTCGAAATCGTGCAATACTTCATCCTGAAACATACAGCTGTAATCAGTAAATTGTTAAGGTGAAATGAAAAGTTATTATGCACTCTGACTGCTCTCATATATTTCCATTTTTCGACATATCTCTTCACATGGAATTTGCAGCTGATTAAGTAGGCCATTAAATTCACTGCTTGTCTCATGAATTAAAGAGCTGGTACCACAGTGAACCTAATGCGCTGTATGCTGCTGTTAGCCCATTGCCTCTGTCATTCTATGTCATCAAGAAAAATGCAAGCTGTAATTACCGCATGTGTCCTCACCTCTGTCTTTGGTGATTGTCTGCTCAACTCAGAGTTTGGTTCAACTTGTGAATTTCATGTGAACTTGATTTGCATAAAAGCACACAATTACACAAGCCACAGGCACCAAAGGACAAACTCATTTGCATGTAAGTACATGACTGGATAAGCACTGACTGTCTGCTTGACATCTATGAGTGGCTGGATGACCACATTTGATGAATGTTAGCACACAATGTTAGTCTATATACTGCCAAGAAAAGACATGATTGAGTCATTCTGTACAATTACCTGGCCATGTTGTACCGAGTGCTCTCAGGGAGACTACCTTTTAGCAACACTTGATGAAGGGTAGTTAGACAGAGCATGAGGCTGTCTCTTAAAGGGCAGTCTAACCATGCTGTCACTCTGTCACTGTGATTTAAGGAAACAAGCGAAAATGTCTCACAGCAACTCTGTCAAAGGTGCACTTTGTTGGGCTGTACGTGAACTGTCCTCTGCATTTTGCTTTGACTTTGTTGCAAAATGGTAATTGCAGATTAATGTCAATACCCAACTAAGAAAAACTCCTTTCCCTTCCTTTCTGTAGAATTTACCAAATGATGGAGACTTTTATCAAATTGCACTGTCAGATTGAAAGTTGACAGTGATCCCATAAAGGGCTTATTCAGGGTTGAGCACTTGAAAGTAATATGACTACTACCTTCTCGTGGAACCTTTAATAGGTATTTAGGGCCTAATTTTGTCAGGGCACAAGCTAATATCTCCTTCAGTGAAGGAGCTACAGTGCTCTGCTTTGTGGGCAGGGGCTGTATTAACAAAAATAGGCAGGTAAAACACAGAAAAAGATGCACTTAAAGACATGCATAATGCTACAAACCCGAAACAAAAACTACAAAAACTCAGACAATTGCAATTAATATCATATGTTATACCACACTATGAGATATTTATGCATGTATATATTGTGTGTTGTATAAGTGTAATAGGCTACCATATAATCTATAATCTTTACGATCACAAAGTGTGGATGTGTGAATAAAAGAGCAGATGAAACAGTCACCATGACATTGTAGGGCTGAGATTTCAAAATGTTTTTACAGATTTTCAAGAAAAAAGACTTTTAATACAATGTTTAGTATTTAATTTTCACATCAACAATGTCAAATTACTTATCATTTTAAGTTGTAATTATTTGACTTTGCAGTTCCCCTAAGCTATAAAAAGCTTTTAGGTGTCTTTCAGCTTATTGATTTTGTTTAATGGCCCGCAACTTTAGTGGTTTGATTCACCGCCGTGGCTCTCATCACCACTTTCTGTCAGCAGCCGTCAGCTATTTGCAGCCAAAAAGCTCTGATAAACTCATTGTAACCTACCTGCTCAGCATCAAACAGCAGAAAAACAAAGTTAGCCGCTAACTGGTGAATATAGTGGAACATTTAGCAGCTAACGAGCTGGATATTTCCTTCTGCAGACTAAAACAGAGCTTCAAGGAGGATAAATATTGGACATCCATCAGGTGGACAACATCACCACATGACATCAATGATGTTGTGTTGCTTTGTGGCAGTGACCCTACAGGGCCAAAAATCAATTATTGGGGGCTTTAATTGTACCTGCACAGCACAAACTCACATGTGCATATACACGTGCACACACAAACAAATGCTTAGCATAACGGACGAACTGAACGTTTTTTAGATGAGTTAGAATACACAAAAGAAAGGAGCTAATGTAATAACTATGTAGCTAATTCTCAATCATTTCTCTGACAAGACCACAGAAAATATAATTGCTACAGAGACTTGGTAGTACACACAATAGAGAACTCTGGGTGGAAGCAATTTTACAGTCGCATGCTATTAATTAATTAGAGACTGTTCTCAAAAAGAAGAAGAGAGAGAGAGACGCACACAAAGACAGTGAGAAATGTATTTTAAGCATAATGCCACTGATAGCCTTTGTGACTAGAGGGTGAATCCTCTCTCAATAGCAGTGAAGACTGAGCGAAACTGTCGTCCCTGTATAATCAGCAACCTTCATTTATCCAGGAAATTAATCTTAATTTTTCTCCCCCAGCCCGCTCTTTACAACAGCACACTTTATATTCACATCATCACCTCAGGGATTTTTCAAGAAACAACAATTCGCAGCATCGCCAGAGTGAATGTGAGGCTATGTGCCTTGCTCAAGGGTACGTAAAGTGTAACTACCTTTAGGCTACACTTCCAGGTAAATCAAACAATACATAAACAGATCTGAATAAGTGATCAAGGAAAAGAGTACACTTTAAAAAAAGACATTCAAAATCTGGATCAGCTTACACTGTTCGATGATATGTTAACTCCAAGACCAGTCACCTTCGCTTTCACTCACACAGCTTTTTTTGTTTCAGTACTTATTTGTAAAGCTCAGAATTGTGAAACTTCAAAGACTTTGACTTGAAAGACAGTTTGAGGCTTTGAGGCTTAATTTGATATATTGCACGTCTTGGAATTTGTTTGCCTCTCTCTTAATGCGCAGAGGGAATGTTGGAAAATCACTGTTTGACATATTGGAGTGTAGATGAGTAAAGTTGTATAGACCTTTCATGTTCTATGCAGGAATTAAATACATGACTGTTGTCCTAAAAATTGCATCTATAAAACAATCAGATGGTTGAACTGATGTCCTGTATGTCTTCGTGTATTGACCAACATTTAACAGTTTTAATCAGCAGCAGAGGAAGTAATGTAAATCTTTTGTGAAAGCAGCACTAGCGTGGTGGTCCTTAGAAGCACTAATGACATAAGCAAGTAACATCAAAATGAAAATGTTACGTTTTGAGTATAGAGATTGCCAATAAAGTGGATTCAAGCATTCCTTGTAAAGATGAGTATATTTGGTTACAAAGTCTGCTTTATCCCATGTACAATGCACCTGCAAATAGCCAGAAGCTAAGGCTGTCAAAAATGTAGAGAAAAAATAATGAAATTAGAATATAAACCTCTGAAATATTGTAAACATAAACTGCTATCACCTAAAAATTTTAATCTAGAGCTTGTACTTTATCAGATGAAAGTAATTGGTTTCTCTGGAATTTCACTGCTGCAGTTAAAAAAATGATTACTCTGAGATGTTTTCTTCACATGAACCATAAGTTGTTTATGTGCTTCGTGCTATAAAATCAGCAAATGGAATACAGGAGTAGTGACAGATGCAAACACAAAGAGAAAACCCCACAAAGAGAAAACTCCTCAGAACTTTCTGTTGTACTCTTAATGTTTATGAATTTTAGGTCATTGTCATTCCAACAGATTTCAAACTTTATTTAGGCCACAGTTAGTTTCTAGGGTAAGTTGGCACAATGAATTGCCAAGGTGAGTTAGCAGGGTGGGTTGCGAGGACCCAGAGTCTCATTTGATGGACAGGTATGCAGATTATGCAGAGCAGTCTTCAGTGACAGTTCAGTGCTCCCTGGGATGCTGCCTCCAAGCAGCTATCCAGTACGGCAAAAGGGACACGATGATGACATGCAACACTACACTGACCCAAACAGGACGAGAGTGCACTCACTCCCCAGAGGGACAAGCACCTTAACTTGTTCCCTGTGCAGAATGAAGGCATAATGAACGTTGACATATGCAACCTGGCAAAACACGAAACTTAAAGTTACTACTGGCTCATGTGTACTTCAGAGGGACAGACTGAGTTAATTCACTGCAAAGACAAGATTTAACAACCAGCCAAATGGAGACAATGCATCTAGACAGAATGATCCTTACTATCTTCCTTGTTTATTTGTTTCTGAGTCACCATGGAATACAATGAGGCGCCAGCTCGCATAAAGACGACAGCGCTTCATAGCTTCATGAGATGAATGACTAACATACAGATGGCCATTGTTAATAATAACACACTTCTGGGAGTGCAGACGTTTTCTAATGCTGTTCTTTAATCGATGACATTTCCTGAAAGATTATGTTGTTGTTTAAATAGTGACACATTTATTGTCGCATTGGTTTTGTGCTCCAGACCATTTGGTTTACAATGATGAAATGACTATGAAATAAAGTGCTGTTAGTGTGTCAGATAGAGGCCTTTAAAAAAACTGTCACAGTTCACATACTAATGGACTACACTGGAGGTAAGGAGGGGAGCACAAGTAAAAATAAACAGATCTCCGCTGCTTTTTAAAAGATTCTTAATGACAATTCAGTTTTAACATTTAAATTCACAGTTATAGCATCACATTAATGCGTTGGGGACTTCTGAGATATGATGACTTTTGGTAGTGACTGAGTTGGTAGTGAAAAAATACAGTTAACTCAGCCAACTTTGGAAATAATGCCAAAAATTCCCTTCTTTTGTGTTCCAGGGTAAATGCACAGCAGTTGCGCGTACACAAAAAATTTTAATGACTTTGTAGTTTGGAATTGGGGCACAGCTCCTTTATCTGTCTGTCTCTCTCCTCAGTGCTGAAATATTCAAACAGTCTCTCTCCGTGGTGCTGAAACATTCACACCCTGTCTCTGTATGTAGTGTCTAAACATTCAAACCTGGTCTTTCTTTCTGTGTCTTGGCATGTCAAAGTGTGTGCGTGTGTGTGTTGGGGGGTTAGGAGCACACAGACATTTATTATGAGGAATTAACTTACATTTAAATTTTCTCAAGCACAATATTAGATAAAAAATATGCTTCAGATGAGCAACACAATCATGCCATGGCTTTCACTGCATTTATATTAAAGAATAAAAATAATTTGGCTTTCATAGCCAGGATCTGTGCTTCCCACTCACCCACACACCATTAGGCAAGTTTGCGTTCTGTCTTCAAACGTTTCTTCCTCTGTTTGGGGCCTTTGGAAGGAGCTGAAGGTTTTTTTTTCCCCTCCGAGTCTCACGCACATCAAAGTAGTCAGGTTACACACAGACAGATGAAGAGAGAAAGGGAGAAAGAGAGAGCACAGAGAAAGAAAGGACAAGAGAGAATGTGCTGCAGATCTTATGAGTTGGAGGTATTTCTGTTTTCACATTCACTCACATGCTGAGCAACGGCACACCGCCTCTTCACCATCCACTCCTCCACTGTTAAATACATGAGCACACACACACACACATACACACACACACACACACACACACACACACACACACACTTACATAAACACACAACATATACACAAATGTAGCTGCATAGTAGCATAATATGACGTCACTACATCATTAGTAGCGTGGAAAGAAAGTAAGAAAGCTACAGCTGTGTGTAGCAAGTATAGCTGAGAAAAGACATGTCCAACTGTTGTCAGAGCTGCAAACTCACTTGTGGTTATATGTCATCTGTTTCCCTGCTTGTGTTAACTTTTCTCTTTCAGCGTCCCATCTATCCATCTCCTTGTCCTCCTCTCCACTGCCACGCCCATCTGTCCTTCCTTTTCCTCCCCGTCTGTTTGTTTTCTGTCCGTATCTACTGTACCCCCGGTGCTGCCACCCCTTCCCCGGCTCTGTATTGCCCCATCATCCTCTGTCTATCTTTCTTTGCCCGCGTTTCCCACTGCGTCTGTCTCCTCATTATCCTTTCTCCTTCTCCATCACCCATGATGCTCAAGTTCAGCCCACTGCACCAATTTGCCCTGACAGTGAATTGTGTCGAAAATAATTCCCGTTGCTGAGCGGTCCGTCCTGGGCAGGGGTTCAGACAGATAGGACATGATGGGAAGAGTCGTCAGCCTAGAAATTGTGCTGCCAGGGAAAACGTAGAGTGCAGGACAAAGAAAAATAATTGCACCACTGGCTACTTGTACAGTATTTAAAAAAAATACAGTTTACTCAGCCGACTTTGTCAGCTGTGTGTAGCAAGCTTTGAGGCAACACATTCAGTTATTAAAATAACTACAAAATGCAAAATGCATTGATGTCTTTTTTGCATTCATTGCTGTTAGTCACATCCAGTCTTTTACATAAATACTGTACAGGACCCCCGTTTGTTATAATTAATAACACTGAGCAATGAATAAATTGAATTCCATCTACTGTAGCTTTTTTCTGCACATTTAAGAACAATGTGCTCCACAGCTAGCATCTTATCTCTGTTTCAACACAAGCATTACAAATACGCTAAACTAATTTATATAATCCGCTAATCTCGCCAGCAGCATTCTCATCTGACAACACACACACAAACACAAAACACAGAGGCCCACGGGCATGCACGAAAATGTCATGGATTCACCTGACAATCCCGTATTCCTTCCACCAAATTCACGTACTTGCATGCATACACACACATATACACACACAACTGGTTTCCGGGGGGGTTCTTAGCCACCTTGTTGTCTGGCTGACACAGATCCAACTGTACTTGGGTGCTGGATGCTGAGTGTGTCTGGTCGTACTGTAGCCAAGACAGCTTCGGGGCCAAAGTCTAATTCCTGCACATTCAATAGCAATCTGATTAGAGCTCTAAATGGCTTTTCCGCTCAACCTCTTAGCGCTTTCACAGTTTCTCCCCCAACACCCTATCTCAGTCCCTTTCACCGTCTCTCTTTTTCCCCCAGCCGCCTTCTATCTTTATAATTACTGTTCGCCTTTCTATCTCTCTCCCTTTCTTTCCTTATCCTTCTCACTCTCTTACTACTACTGCTATACTGTCTCTAATACTGTTGTGCATCTCACTTCCTCTTCCTCTCTGATTCTTTCCCTTTCTTGCCCTTGTCACTTCCTCTCACTCACATTGTCTCCCTCTCTCACTCCATTTTATTTCTTCCTCTGGTTTCCTTCCCTTTAGTTTTATTTTTTTTTCTCACCACCACCACCACCACCACCTCTGGCTTTTTCCTTATCCACACCAGTCAAAGTGGAGGCTCCAGCTCTCCATTCTTTTTCACACTCACCCCATTAGCCCATTAGAAGCTGCAGCAAGATGTACATTATACTGGTGTCAGGGGACAGCCTATCACTTTCACTATAGCCAGAGAACCATAGAGAATGGCGTGTACTCAAGGCGAGGGGCCCGGCACGCCTTGTTAGGTGTGTCTCAAGCTTGAACGATTAGCAATTACACTGTCTGGCTAAACTTCTTGGGACCTGATGGAGTCAGCACTCTCGTCCAATCAGATATCAGAATTAAGTTGTTTTTCCCTCAGAGTGACTAAGCATTTGGAGGTGGGCGTGAAAGTGCAGGCTGAAATCAAAGATTGGATAATGCAGGTTGTTTTCAGAAGAAAATGCCTCGCTGTTTGTCTGAAGAATTGTAGAACTTGACCTCACCACCCATAGTCTGGATCTCATATGTGTTGGTGTGAAAAGGCTACATGTAAAGGTGAGATGAGAGACATAAACAATGTTTTTATCTGCCTGTCTCACAATGCCGAATATCCCGTCTGTATTATCTTCCTTCATATGCCACCGCACACACAAATCATGATTATGAGTCAAAAAGTATTTGTGCTTCATCTTGCAATATGCAGAGTGCAACAGGAGAGGTGGTGGAATGGTCAAAGAGATGTAAATTGAATAAGTCATATTCCTTTAATGATGATAATGCGATACCTTGATGCTCACTCTTGGGAAGTTCTCTTTTCGCAGGTCGCCCTCCAGCAAGGTCAGAGCTCATGGTAATCTACAGAACACAAGCTGTAGAGATGCCGCTTGTACTGCAGTTTGTTGTGGGTCCACATGTCTAAAATCTCCTTGTTTACAAATCATAGCTGCCAGGAATTTAGTGTGCTGCTCAAGAGCATCTAAAAAGTCCTGTTCTGCGCATAACCACTGGAAGAATCACTTTGCACTGGCTTGAGCTGCTTTTTTATGGCAGCTGTGATGTTGCCAAATGTCCTGGCAGCGTGTTTAATAGTATGTTGTAAACCACTCAGACTTTACTTCATTGGCTGGACAATGCATCTTAAAAACGGGTTGTTTTTGAAAGTGTGTGCCATACTGTTTGATCTCTGACAGACATAAATGTGTCTGACAACGTGTGTTTGAACAGTGTTACAGAGCATTTTTGGTAATGTTTCTTCTTCTCATCCCATATTGTTGATCACAGAGAAGTCTATGGTCACTGAACACAGACAGAGGAAGTAGGGTTGGCTGTGATAATCTCTATCCCTCTTCATCCCTGACTTTAAACATCCCCAGCCTGATGCCTTCTTTGGCCAGCTCAGCCTTGCTTAGCATCATCCCATCACCACACAAAGGCACATGCACACACACCCACATAGAACTTACTTTCATCCCTGTCCATCCCTCCTTCTGCCTCTGTAACCTAAAGCTCTTCTGCACCTCTGTAGCCCTTCAGCTCTCTGGCCTGTTACCCGAGCAGCAAAGTGATGGATTTGTTTTCATCAGACCTTCTGACCTCCCCTCTGGCCATTCACTGGCTACACTGCCCAGACTGTGAATGACATTTAGCCCTCCGCCCCCCACCCCCACCCTGACTCTGGAAGGACTGGAGCTGACCTTTAAACTCTCAATCACCGCCGGCATATTTACTCTGCTGATACAACACATATACGGGGCAGAGAGGGAGGGAGGGCAGAAATGAAGAAGGGAGAGGGTGGTAACTTTAGAGGCGAAGGTTTTTAAGTCAGGGCAAGTTCACGCTGTACCCACTGATCACTGTCAGCAGGCTGCTGAGATGATAGAAACAGACAACTAAACGTCACCCGAAATAAAAAACACGCAAAGGGATGTGAGCATAAATTCTGCATTCATGGGGTTTTAATAATTGGTTTTATATGAAGTTGACAACTGATGTATTATAAGAGCTCTATTGTATCTTCATGAGTCTCATTCTTTCATTCAATTACACATTTATTCAATTTGGAGTGCAAGCTGAAACCTCGGACTCTGGTCATGCATACAATGCAAGCCACTCAGTCCTGGTGTGCTCTCGGCATGTGGGTCCAGTTTTGATTCATAATCATAGGAAGGCAAACAAGTTGTTGTTTGTCTACTAACTCGTTGGTAGAGTGACACAGACAACTCTTTGAAACAAGGGGCAATGGCTGAAGGGGTGGCAACAGTTTCTTTGGTAGACAACTTTCTGTGCTCTGTCTATAGTCTCACTGATTTTACACAGGTTATTATGCCTGTAGGAACATTTGTGTAATGTTTTTGTGGCTCTGGAGGGACAGTCAGAGTGAATATAACCTGGGTTTTTGTGCTCAGGCTTGTCTGTGTTCTACCATCTTTAACAAAACATCCTTTCAAATTTGTGTTTTTGGGGCTTGACCCAAACCAAAGACTCACGATATCTCAGCTTCAATTTGTATCTGAGAGCTCTCTTAATTTCATGGAAGTGCAATACTGCTTACTGCTGCAATGCTATGCAATATATACTTCAAATAATATTCCATCAAGTTGAAAGTAATGTTGATATTATTGCAGGCATCTCAATTCAAATTACAGCAGATAAAATAAGCAACACAGATGTGGTCTCTGAGCAATCAAAGGCCAAAGAACGTCTGGAGATACTCTGATACTCTGATACTCTGAAACTGCAGTGCTGTGGATACTGAAAGACAGGAGCACTGGCTCTTACATAAAATCTTTGTGTTCCACTGTTGGGCATGTTGTAGTAACAAAAGTACTTAACTTTTTTTTCCACCCTAAACCATGTAGTGTCTACCAATAGCAGCCATGCAAATTTTACAGCTCTGCTTTTGCCCCCTGCAGCGACACAAGATGTGCGCCTCAACATGACAAGCCCTTAGACCCTTGCCATTGTTCTGCCATCACTTGGGCTGTCTCTTTGTCTCATTCCGTCTCTCACTCTCTCTCACTCTCTCTCCTTTCTGTCTCGCTCTGTTTCTCTGTCTTGCTTACTTGCGCTTTGTTTCCGAGCCACTCTATGACAAGTCCTCAACCCCAATCCCCCCCCACATGTTTTATTGGTCCAGGCAAGTCACTACGAAGATGCCCCAAACAAATGTTAAAGAGAGATGTGTGGGTGGGATGAGGAAAGGAGGCTTTTTCTATTCCATTCCCTCTAGGTCTCCTCATATAGCAAAATACCAGTGCTAGAAATGTCAGACACACTCACTGCTCTCTCTCTCTCTCTGTCGAGCTCTCTCTGCAGAGGCACATTCCCCACTCCCTTTTTTTCTCTAACTCCCGGTCTCCTGCTGTCCACAGTTTTGACATGCACCAAGCTTGTTTAGGCCATTGATAAGGAGGCTTGTCATTGATGTGTGGTCAAAGTGTTTCTCTGTGGAAGTTAGAGGTGGCTGTTTTGACAGCAGATAAGGTGGAAGGTGGGTGTCTGAATGCTAATGCATGCCAACAGAGTCAGCAGCTCCTTTCATCTATGGAGAGCAGGGATGAAGCACAGGAGGTGAGCTGAGGCGTCTGGTACAACACAGGGCAGGAACTTCAGGTGGTGTTGTTTATTTATACACATATTTCAAATGCTCTTTGACCCATTTATGTCTGCTGAGCCACTGTAAGTAATATCTAAGCCTTTCAAACACTTATAATTATTTGTTTGCATGCTATGAGCACCCAAATAAAAGCCTGCTGTGTTTGTTTTTGTGTGCACATAAACATACATGGAGGGAAATCTGAATGCGTCTCTTTGTGTATCACTGTGCATTACACACAAAGATAATTACTATGAACAGTCCTATTACTTTCTCTTTGTATTTTAGTCAGTTTTCGCATTTCCCTGTAATATTTTGAGAAAGGCAAGCCAATTACAAAGGAGCACTGTTCCAATTACATAAACACTGATATCTAGCTTTGCGGTGGCAGCTGGTTGGATTGTGCTCTTGTTCTTAGCTGTTGTTTCATTCCTCTTCTCACTAATTGCATCCCAGGAAAACAGGAAATTAAGAAGGTCAAGTAGCTCCTAAAATAACCCCTCGCTCAATGGGAAAGAGTAATAAGTGTCATGGACAGGAGAAAAGGAGGGATCAAAGAGATAATAAAAGCATCAAATGACAGAATGTGAGGGAAGGGAAGAAAGAAGATACAAGGAAAAAAAACAGACAGTGAATGAAAAGTAGGAGAAAAGACACAGGGAGATACAAATGAAAAGAAAAGACCTGCATGGCTCACCGAGTCACCCCCAGCAAACCTGCGGGTGTGCCGCCTGAACACTTACGATTATCACTGCAACCTGGCTTCCCCAGGTCCACTGATAGCTTCTTGAGGGCAGCATATTGGGGTCAAGGAGGATGTTGTACCAGCAGTGGAGGCTGTGTCTTTGGCGGTACCCCAGGTGTGCAGAGCTGGAGATGAGCTCAGGGCCTGTCTCACGGCAGGGCTGTGGCGAGGTGAGCAAGTGGATGACTCAGGGGAGACAGGATCACAGTGGCAGGTTTACTCAGTCTTCTGCAGCCAGTCAATGGCTTCGCTCACACTGATCCATTCATTCAGACACACGCGCACGTACACAAGAGCACCCTCACGTGCACACACAAACACACGCACATGCAGTACTTCTTCTACTGCAGTGAAAACATCATTATAACCAGCGGTAGTAGCCTTGCAGGAATCAATTTTCACATTGAAGCCCGGTGAAGGAATAGCTCATTCCATTTCCTAAATGTTCTCATCATTGATCTGGGGTCCCGACTACACTCTGACAAATGGCCTAAGCTTGTAAGGTGCACACACATACACACGCACAGATACACACACAGAGGTCCTGTTTGCCATGTATTTAACATGACATGACATTGAAAGTAAATCTATTCTAATAAAGAAACAACAACACAACACCAAGTTTTTCATTAAACCTACAGCAAAGGTGTTTTTGCTCAAAGGTTTCAGTTTTACTATCAAAAGAAAACATGCTTGAAGATGCTTTTTACATTACCTTCTCTCTCTTCGTGAAAAACTCAAAATGACCAGTGCACTAAAAAAACATGGTATTCCTGTTAATAAATCCAGTGGAACTGTGAAAATGCAGTGTAGAGGCTGATAAAGACTGGCAATGTTTTTGTAATTACTCACATACCTGAATATTGCAAACAGCCTACTGGTAGTGAGCGAAAAGAACTGCATTTCAGTCACTAAAATACTGTTCTGCAAAGTCCTGTTTTGCTGTAATGACATAAAAAGATATGAAGTAGTTTAAATATCATTAAACTAGATTGGTTAGTGAAACAGAAAACTCACTGTGCACATTACTGGGTGAGTTGGCTAGATAGTAATTGAGAGGTAAAGAGCAGTGTGATGAGAAAATTAGAATGGTAATTCCCTTCCTGCTTGAACTTGCATTAAAAGCTTCATTCTCACAATTAGTGCTGGTACATCCAATTTTAAGAATTTAAGGAGGAGATATGCCCTCACCTGTGGAGGAAAATAACATGAAAAGCCACAAAATTCAGATGTCTGGTGGGGCAGCAGACGTACAGCAGTGTTGAGGTAAATGTCATGTATACTTAGCCAAGCATCTGTTTGAAGAATAGCGTACACTGTGCTTTATTATCAGCAGCTGACATGCTACTCCATCAAATGCAGCTTTGTGATTAAACTGAACTTGATGCACACGAAACAAAGTTCCACTTCCTTGTTTTTCTTTTGGCACCTTCAACTCTCATAGATAAATACAGAACATTGCCATTTTCTTCAGAAAACATCCTGCTCATAATGATGAAACCATTTGCCAATATTTTATCTGTTTGTGAAAGGCCACCTGCAGTTAGAATCTTCATTCCCACAGGTTGACCTTTAAGTTTCTTTTTTTAAACACTGCAAAATACGTTTTACAGATTCACCCCTAATTTCCCTCTACACGTCTCAAAAAGTTCTCGCAGTAAACTTTTGAGCAGTGTCTAGTTGTAGTATGAAATCATTGGAACTATCAGAAAATCAAGGTTGTCAATCTCTTGGAGCCCAGCCCTTCTGACTGTAAAACCCTGGACACTCTAGCTCACTGCAACCCTAAAGTGGATAAGTTGGTATAGAAAATGGATAGAAGGATGTGAATTAACATCACATGTAATTCTATAAGAGACTGAGGCCCTTTGAAAATGATGGCATATTTGACAGTCTTCTTAGAATTCACAAGTGTATATGCATTAAATGAAAAGGATACATTGGAAATGAGTTTCTGCAAAAAAGCCTTTAATTATACAGTGTGCATAAATGCAAACACACTTAAGGTTAAAACAGATTACTGTAAAAACAGCTCTGACAATTATGCAATTCAAAAATGGGATGATGAATAACATCGGTTTTTCTGTGGGTGAATGTTTGGATGTCAGTATCTGAGGAGTGAATTATCGTTTGCAGCAATGCTAATAAACACTATAATCATCATATATGTGTGTACGCGAATGGCGGCATATGAGAGTGGGTGCATGAATCTCTGAGCTTCACCAGCTTGTGTAGTGAAAATACTGCACCGCAGTGAACAGTGGCTCCAATCACAGAAGTGACAACTGGGCGAAGCACATGAATACACAGCACATCTAAATGGAAAAAAAAAAGAAAAAAAAAACCTTGAGCAATTTAAACTAGTGCCACTGCAGCTCCACAAAGTAATATCTGTGCTTTGCCTCCAAGCCACTTCCTCTGTAAATGAACAATTTCAATGGCGTGTTAAAGTCTGTGCGGGGAGCGCTGCCCCACTCTGTCTTTTTTCCCCATTTCCCCCTTTTCATTTTTCCCCCTCTCATTGGCTGGATCCTTTTTTCCCACCTCTGTTTCTCCATTTTCTCATGTCCAGTCCCTCCTCTCCTTCTCTCTCTCTCTCTCTCTCTGAATGAATATGAAAAGCTCTCTTCCTCTCCCTCCCACTTGCTTTCAGGCCTCGGCGTAGCTGCTGAAGTGAACCTAACATTATTTGCATTCTTAATGAGTGCTCTTTGAAAGGCACTCTGCTGTAAAAGCGCAGGCTGATGCAATAAAAAGAAAAACACAATATAAACAAAAACATACAGTACATAGCCTGCTTTTCTTTTTCAGAAAAGTCCTCTGTAATGAGTCACTGGGGGGAGGAGCAGTGCCAAGTTGCTCTTTTCCAATTAATAATTTCAATCATTTCTTTAAAAAGCACATGGAGTCTAATCTTGGTCCTTCATGTTGCCCAACTTGCCAGAATTACAGCCTCCAAACCCCTCATTTACATCAAAATACTCAGCGACAAACAGAGCTGCAGAGGCCCGAAGAATGATTCGACTAGCTCACAAGATGCACGATGCAAAATGTTCACATTGTCCCGGGGGAAACTCAGTTTTCAAGCCTAGCAAATAAAACAGTGTGAGTCATACGCAACAGTAGACGACATACACCACGCTGAGTGGTAAACAACATTCTAAGATTTCAGTTTAGTAATGCCAGCTCCCCACTAAGCTTATTTTACAGGATTATTCCAGACATGGTGAATGTTAAGTCCTGTCTCCTTCATGAAATTCCTGTATATTTTCTGGTAAACACTAGCTAAAATGATTTTATAGATGGTCTACATTTTATTGAAATAATTTTCACAAAATGGGGGCGTAGTGGGTAAGGTAAGGTAGGGTAAGGGCAGAATTAAATACATCTGATATTTTTAATCTACTGTACATGACAAAGCATGAAAACTGTTTTCTTGGCACTACACTCCAAACATTTTATTGGATCTTAACAATGACAAGGTAATATATTATTGATTAGTCTGACTTTAAAAGGCACGCGTTTAAGGCCTTGAGGCATGATTATAAGGGTGATAAACACAAGGTAATTAATTAATGTAACCTTGTTATCCTGGCTGAAATGACTAGAGAATACAATTTTAAATTGTTCTTTATTTGAAAAAAAATCTAACTTCTTGAACAAGTTATGTGGTGTATGTTTTGACAACCAAACCAACCTGAGGATTAGTTCAAAACAAAGCCTTTTGCTAAAATTTAGAAAAAATTAAGCTGCTTTCATCAATATTCTAAAAGACACTGGTTCAAATGACTTTGTTCGGATGGAAGGTGGCTCTCATAGTGACCAACACACTAATTTATATTGCGATTCATCATATAATACAATAATTATAAACTCAGTTCCATGCAGCTGCACGGATCTTAATCCATCTTGGGTTTATTGTTTTGTTTTATGGGGCACAGTTTATTAATTAGATTGACTCTCAAGGCTCTCATCAGCATTGCTTCCAGATGTAGCAGGCAGCTGCTGCATCTAAACACCCGCCACCAAACAACAAAGCTAGTGATTAACTGTTGAAACCAGAGCTAAAAGGACTAAAACTAGCCAGAGGCAAAACTTTATATAATTGCTAATGTTGCTCTGTAACTGTTGCATATACACTGTTGCCCATAAAGTTGGAATAAAATATTTTTTTACACTTCTCATGAAATGATTGTGGCAATGTGATTTGTTCTTGATAGATAAAGTGTATATCTCTTCTCAAAACTCATCATTGCACCTGGTCAAAAGTGATTGCTGATGTGTATAAATAGGAATAAAAGGAGAAATGTGTCTGAAAACAAAATTATTCCAACTTTATGGGCAACAGTGTATAAATAAACAACTCACTCACAAGTTCCTACATAAACTAAAGGTGATAATCAGTGTTGTTTTCAAGTAGCCAACAAATCTGGTAATCCAAGTTTAAGTCATTATAGGAAATGTCTTTTTGTAAACCAATGGCACATTTCTTTTTTTTATTTACCCTGTGCTGAGTTCTGATCATCTGTGACACTGGTGAGTCTGTTTTGTCACAAAGACCGAACCATCAAACACATAAATAAATTTGGCCAGATGTGACACATGAAATAGTCCTACATCGTATCATTTGGACAAATCATGCACAAATTCATTTTTCACTCCATTTCCCAGAACCCATCCAACCAGGAAGGAAGCCTTGACCTCCTCTACCTGTAATAAATCAAGAGTAGGTACTGTGGAGTGTATCCACTCAAACATTTTATACATTCAAATGAGGCTCTTATAATGGAACAAAATGTGGAATAAATACATTGTTTAATTGCCTTTGTGTTTAGATGAAATGTTGCTCCTGAGGAAAAGATTCCTCCTTGTCATTGTTCTTAAACTTTGTAAAGCAACAATATGATGGTGAGAAAGAAGGGAATTGTCCTGCTCCAATTTGTCTATTTCTATCACCATGCATAATTTAAAACACATGGCTATTTTAGGGGCATTGTGCAGGCTGGCAAGAGTGCGGGCACAGTGTGAGCCAAGTGAATCTGAGAACAAGACTAATGATGGTAATGGCTGCAATTATATATATGGCCGTGTTCTCATTTGGCTCACAAAGTCACTCCTTCTTCCATCTCTGTCCCCTGCCTACCTACTTTTAACTCACTTTGAAAGACAGCCACCAGATCGGCCTCGACCCTCTTTTTCCATTTCTCACTTTCCCTACATCTCTCTTTCTCCCTCCTTGTCAGGTTTACCACCTGTGTCTGTGCAGACAGGTGAGGAGAGAAGTCGTTTCCATTCTGATAACCTATCTATAGCCCTGGTGACACTGCTGTGACGATGACAAAAATCCCAGAGTGCGTGACACCAATCAGATGGAGCCGCACTGTCATCAAGCGTCACCTGGCTCACTCTTTGACATCTTTAGTGTGCTTGTTCCAAAGTTTAAAAAAAGCCCTCTCTGGGGACATCAGGAAAAGCTTAAAAATGTTTTATAGGAGCTGGCCTTTAAAACTACACTTGACAAGATTTGTGTGGAATTCTCATCATCTGTACATGTATTATATATTAAGCTACTGTGCAAGCAGTGGTTTGAGGTTTAACCCTCCCTCACATTAGCTTTGGTCATAGCTAACAAGGTGTCAGCTAATTTAAGTTGTCCTACAGAGTGGTTATCTTAATGTTGCTAATGTCCACTACCTTCAATAAATTCATTTTGACATTTTTAATGCATAAAATGACTGTACATTTCGCATTTCATGTGTGCAGAATGTCTTTGTTCTACATTCAGTGACTTTAATGTCTTTTAATAAACCAGCTGAAATAACAATACATTAACATACTAATAATAATAATAATAAAAAAGGTGAGACTCATGCTTTTGAAACACATCAATAAACTAAAATTGTTAATAAAAGTAAAAAGAGCTTTTGCCATTAGCTTAAGTTGGAGATGCTTTATGTTTGAGGAGAAAAGGCGGTCTTACTGCGTTGGACCTCAGGGTGACAGATAAAGTGATCTGGCTTATATGTAGCCCCTAATCATTTACTGTCTCATAAAGCTGGTACTTAGTCATCAACACCAGTGATCTACCCAGACTGAAATGACATACATTTACCTTAACGGGAAGACATTTGTTGGTTTGTGTGTTTTTCTTTTCCCTTCTTCTTTAACTAATTTTTTTCAGCTTCTTATGCACTATAGTAAATATAACACAAATATTTCAAGCCATTATATGCATTTCAATACATCTCTGCGCTTAGTTTATCGTAATAATGAAGCCAGCCTAGTTACGTGAGTATGCAGGACTAGATATGAAACTTTCATGTATGGCCTTCTTACGCTTGTCAGCAGTCAGGTTTTTCTCTAGAGGAAGATGTTAGTTTAATGCTCAAACTAACAGCCCTGGTGTCACAGTGTTCTAGAGGGAGCAAATTCACTGCACACACACACACACACACACACACACACACACACACACACACACACATTCATATTTCTTTCTCTCTCTCCTTGCGTAAGCATCACATGCTGGTCAGGTTGACATGATTTATAGAGTTCTCTCTGAATAAATAATCCATTGCAGTTCGGGGGAATCAGTAATAGGTGATGCATAGGCTTACCTGAGCGATGGTGAAAAGTGGGAATAGGTAGGAGATGGGATGGAGAGATAGTGTTGGAGAGATGAAGGTTAAGATAAGGAGAGAAGAGGGAAGCTCAGTGAGGTTGTTTGTTCACTTTGTCAGCCTCTTACTTATGCATTAAATTCTTGTGAATCAACAGTACAATCTTACATGTAATTGGACGGCTTCACGTAACGTTTGGATTAGTCTTCAGTCACAACCCATAAAACATTCATTTTAAACCAACAATCGAATTAAAATAGTGTTTGTAGATGTTTAGCTTTCAGTGTTGCTATACAAGATTTAGTTCAATCGTAAGCTGCTGAGAATGTTGTTTGTTTGGGTTGACAATCTTAAATCACCACAGATAAGGATTAAATTATAGGAAAAAGAAAATAAGATGTACAATATGTTTGTAAAGATTTAAAAAGAATGGAGATGGGTGGATGTAGCCACACAACCGATAGTCCTTGTCTTCACTGCAGTAATTTCATCAAGTATAGAATACTCTATAACTTTGTGTGAGGAACGCTGAGCCTCTGCAAAGTTATATATGCATAATCTGTAACAGCTTTTTGCTTGTGTTTCAGATTGTAGCCTGAGCAGGTGAAATGTGAAGGCAACAGGAAAAAAAAACGAACTTGCTGCACAAATGGGCAAAGTTATGTTTGTAATTATGAAAATGAAAATGTCGACAGCACAGGTTTTCACGAGGAATCCTCCTTGGTATATAGGTGTATGACAGTAAACATTGTATGAAAAAATATAAAAATCTAAATAAATATGGATATTCAAAACAATGTGTACCTTATGACCTTGGTTTAAATGAAAGCGCTGTACAGTTTTGTGTAGAAATGTGCAGAATATCATCCAGGGAATGTGCAAAAGCTCACAGTATTGAGTTTACAGAACAGTTGCAAATGGTGAGATAGTCCAAGCGTCCAAGAGATGTGTGTTAATGTAACGTATGTACAGTTAACAATGCACAGAGAGTGGAAAGCAATATGAAAGAGAGATGTGTGATAAATACAGTGATATTTGGTGCCAACTTGAGAGATATTATACTATTCACATGTCTGCATCAAAATCTGTTGTATTCTGCAAAACAAGTGTTACTTTATGAAGCTGAAAGCTACACGCAAATAATAGCATGAAATGAGTGAAAGAAGTACGCAACACAAAATATGTCTGTCATGAAGCACTCAACCCAAACACGTACACAAGATATTTTTAGTCCCACATTAATATGGTGCAGGTATTTCTGTTGTTTACATGTACTTCGCTTCCATTCACTTCCACTGGTAAGCTGCACCTGTTTGAGCTTTGTGCATCAATTATGCATGTTATGAAAGCGTTTGAAAAGCATTTATGCTAATGAGACTCCTGTGAGCATCTGGCTAGTTCAAAGGTAGCCAAGGTGAAGGTGACAGTAGTAGCAGTGAGTTGAGGATGATACGAATGAGAGCAATGAAGGCCACTTGCTTTTGTTGACGCTAAGTATCAAATGAAAAGGTGTTGATTATGATAGAAAAAATTGATTGAAAGCTGCCGTATGTCATTTTACCCTGAAGTGAGCACTTTGGACAAGTCTTTGATGTCAAATTGAGCCCTTGAACTCCAGAGTAATTTGCGTTGCAAATAAACCCAATGTAATGCTAGATAGGGCACATGTATGCAGTAGAAAAGTATGCAGAGTTTGCTGTACAGGTTCGTGGATATCACTGTGATGGAGAAATTTTACTATCATGTTTCTTTCAGTTGAGTGGAAATAGAGAAATGATTCATGTCTCTTTCTGACAATAAATTTCAAACTGATATTTTGGAGTTGTTACTCAAGAAAATACAGATAACAAATCCATTGTTCAGGTAAAAGTGAATCTATTCCCTCATTATTTCGTCCTATTTTGATAACTCAAAATGCTCGACTGTACATTTGTGTGTGTAAACGATCAAGGAAACCAGATAGCTCTGATACACAATGTTCCTGTAATTGCTCGGTTAGAGAAAGGAGAGGATGCAAAAGTGTTTTGTTTTTTTGTTTTTTTTCATCTCGGCCAGCTGGATGTGTGTGGGAAGGCAAGTAATTATGCAAAATGAAATTTCATGCAGAAAGTTCATGGTGAACTTTAGAGAGGGCAATAAAACACAATGTTTTGTTTGATAGGTAAAAGTTAATTTATCAAAATAGTGTCAGTGACTGATTTAATATATGATTGAGCCGAGCTTTGCCAGGGGGCACTGCTCCCAGTGCAGAACATAGCCTCCCATAAAGCTGCTAAATTTACTCTTTGGTATTGTATTAAACAAATAACATAAAAGATCTAATTTAGCGAGCTTTAGAGATGTTAGTGTGCAAATTTTGCAATTCTTGGGTAGAGCAAGACTTGCTGTTTCCCCACTGGTACTCAGCTGTTTGTTGTAGGTTCATGTTTAGAGCACAGACACTAAAGTGATGTCAACGTTCTTATCTAAGTCTACACTCCAGAATGTGTAAAACATATTTCCCACAGTGTCGAACTACCCCTGTAAAGTGACCCAAGTTGTCTCTATGAAGACCTTACCCCAAATATGATGGCATGACGTTAAAGAGAGCAGAACAGCAGAAACTCTTCTGGGTCAGGTCATCAAGTTGTAGGCAGGATATTTATGGCATCATATAGAACGGTGCTTACCAAAATACCAAGAGGGGTTCTGAGTTATTTAAATCATCTTCAGCTTGTTTTATCCATCACTCACTTGTCAGGCTGCATAAACACGAAGATATTTACATTTCTATCCAGCTTGCAGAGGAAAGTTTGTCAAATGACAGATCTTGGGATTTCACAATCGTTACATTGCAGCTCGATTTGCCTAATTATTAGCAATCTGGCACATCTATGTCTATGTACGTCACCTCGGGATAACATTTGTGGTTAGAGGCTGAGTATGCATCCCTGTGGATCCAGCTGTTTGATGTGAGAAGCCTATTCCCTGCCTCATCAGCAACTATGTGCACCTTTTTGATGGAGTGTGCAGAAATTATGTAAGGGCTCGTCATTTAATGTGGTCGACCCTCCATTTTCCATCTCTGCAGGGACCTTAAAGTCTCTGTTATAGTCAGAACGAGAAATTGTCCAACATTTGCAGCCAGTTCTTCAGGGAGCCCAATCAGAGTGTTTTGGGTGTCTTATAGTCTCTCATTACAGTGATGGAAGACCGGATCAATCTCTCTGTCCCCGAGATCATTATCCAGTCATTCTGATTCTGGTGCTGCTTCCAGACAGACTATTGCTAACAGACGTGTGTAACTCATCTCACCTCTGAAACTTGGGTTGCATCATTACACAGCTTCACAAAGTCATTTGGTTCAGATCAGTGCAGTTCAAAACGAGTCTGGTCATGGAAATGTCTATGGGTAGCCTTTGAAGAAAGTGTTGCGTAATAGCCAAATTAATATGCAGCCCCGTTGACTGGACTTTTTGGCAACAGTTTGCTGCAGAGATGTGAGAGGCGGATATGACTTGTGAAATTTTTATTCAGAAAACATTCTGAAGTGTACATCAGTCATTCATTTATTCATGCTTTCTTCTAAAACACACACACAAATGGGCACACAGTACACCACAGCAGCTCACAACCATTGCTCACCAACACTGGATATGATTTCAGTTCCCGAATGGTTTACCTGACCTGTGTTCCACATTCGAGCTGTTATTGGAGTGGGGCAGTAATGCATCACTAGGAACCAATGATATGTCGACAGAGAGCACCGGAGCGTGTTAACGTCAAACCGAAACCACCCACACTGACCGACCCTCTGCAAAGTGGAACAGAAAGTCAGGCAAACAAACGGTGGTCCAGCAGGGATATTATGTGTTCTTGTTGTTCTTTTTTATCTCTTCTTCAGAAGAATCCGGTGTTCTCTTTGATATTCGTCCCACATGTTCTTCAGATGAGCACAAGAGTGGAGGCGAGTGTGTTCGAGAGCCCTCTGTGATTGTCTGTTCTGCTTTGTCTGACCCACAATCCCCCATGAGTGCACGTGGACACACACACACACACACACACACACACACACACACTCCAGTTTCTCTCTCTCTATATATCTCACTCGATTGATTGCTGTAATCAAACAGCGAGCTGTAGCCAGGTCGCATGAGAGTGCCATGCTATTTTCCACTTCTCCGACCCATGCTGGGTGGAATACTCCCATTTTACGAATGAGGTCACAGGTAAAAGGGGAAACAAAAGGCAAACACAAAAGCATCACTATGACAATAAATAAATAAATAAATAAATAAATGAGTAAAAAAATAAACATTAGCTGTAGTAAAGCAGGAGAGATTTATAAATTGCAGAGAAAATGACACACAGAGGGGGAAAGTAAACTGTGAAAATCATTATGTTTCTATGTTTTATTGCTCATAACGCAGTGTTTTTTGCGGACAAAATATTCCTCCCTGGCATGAGGAGAGACAAGTGACAGTGAGTGCACGCAGGTTAATCGGCTGGCAGAGCGACAAGCTGGCAGACAGGCAACAGATAGGAAGTCAGAGCGTGCAAGGTCCTTCACAGCACAGACAAACAGAGGCTGCATTCAGCCTGCAGACCTTCAGTTTCAGGTGTGGTTCAAGCTCATGGCTGATGCTTTTTGGAAGACTGTCCGATTCATTGATGCGTCCCATATCTAATATGAAGACGTAAACAAGACATGAGTGAAAATAACATTTCCCACGTCATTTGTTGTACTCGTCTCACTTTTGTGGCGTGTGTGAGTTTCCTATCCATGTGTTTATATGCACTTTGTCCATAAAACTCACATAAAACCTAATGGAAATTCTAGGAGAAACACATCTAGATAATAATATTTTTTATTAATTCAGCTGGTTTGGGAACATTGGTGCATCAATAACAGGAAGACTTAAAGAAAAGAATAACAGCAGATGGTGACCCCATGTTACACACAGACTGAGAAAACAAACTGCAGTAATTAATAAAAAAGTAACAGATGGGAAGCACAAGTGACATGCCATGATCTCCTGCATATAGAGTTACAAAAGAGACACATGTACAGGCATTTCCTGTATAATAATCCCATGGTTACTGTGTCATCTACTCAATGCTGAAGCATCTGTGTTTATTTTTCTGATAGCGAAAGGATTTTGTTTTGTGGTTGGAACACAACATGAACCTAAAATCATTTTCTTTTGACAACAGCATTTCCAATGCGGCAGCAAACAAGCTGAAACACAGCATGTGACCTTATGATAAGATGTAAAGGCAAACAGTGATAGCAAACAGTTTCCTGCCGACACGTCCATCAGACACAGTGTAGCATTAACATTTATTTAGAGTCATGTTTCTGGCCACCTTACTTCAGCTCTTTTTGGTTTCCACCTTCTCCTGAGAGAAATATTTAGCCAACGATATGACTAGAACTGTGTGTCAGTCCTCTGGTGCTGGGCAGGCAGTGCACAGTGACTTTATCTGAGCTTATTTTTCCTGAAAGCACCAGCAGGAACAAAGGTTAATGAGGTTAAAAACTCAGTGTGTGGACTGTACATAAGTACAAAGTAAAGGCAGTTGTACTTTACTTATATTAAATATATATTTATATTATATTTAATGCTGTTTGATTCTTCTACTTCACCACACCTCAGAGGCAAACATTTAACCTTTTACTCCACAGTTTTGGAAGACCACATCTCTCCGTGCAGCAAAAAAGCCTGTATCTCCAGACAGCTTGATTTTAAATGTTTGTGATAAACTGGTAAATAAAGTGTTCCTTTATGGGTTAAGAGCACTATCCTACTTCTTCTGCTAAGTAAACATTTTAACACTCCTCTGATGAGCTCATGCAGTTCTCACAGGACAGCAGCTCCTCAAGCATATGATAGTCTTGTAGAATATGATGCATTGGTATAGATTAAACTACACAATAGTGTATAAAGTAGTTAAGATTAGCTCAGCCTTAAAAGGCTACATGCGCATAAATGCAGCAGTAACATCAGTAAAACACTTTTTCTGCATAATGACTACTTTTAGTTTTGACATTTTAATATTCTATAGAAGATTGACTCTTGCACTGACTGGTTATGAATGAACCTTTACTGTACTGTTTTCTGATCTGGATACCCTGGACTATCACCTGAGATAAGTGGCAATTCTCTGTAGATTTGTGACCACAAGCAACACTTTACACATCACTTGTGGTCATTTTATCCAACTGGTAAATTAATACCAAATTACCAGGAATAAAATGTTGGTTAGAGAGCTGAAATATACTGCAGATTTGTGAAATTCATACTTGAGTGTTTGATTACAAATTCTATAAATGTCTCATACAGCATCTCTGTGTAGACCTAAGTGTGTATGTGTGTGTTTTTTGAGAGAATATTTTTCGATCCTTAGTTTTGCTTGCTAACGCCTCTCCCCAGTGTCCTTCACACAAAGTGGCGGCTGTTTGATCTTGTGAAATGATTATAGGAATCTGCGTGTTTGTGAGCATGTTGGTGTGTGCAAACAAGGACAGAGAGCAGCGGCAGAGTTGAAGGGAGAAGCAGAGCAAGAGAGTGCCATCGAGGCGCAGAGCAGTCAGAAAACAAAGAAATGAGACAACATAAGACCCTATAAGGACGTGACGAGAGATGAGCAAGCGAGAGATAATAAAGGAAGAGAGAAATGAGAGAGAGCAGAGACGAAAAGTATGAGTCAGAGCAGAACTGAGAAAACAAGAAAGAAAGAGAGAAATGGAGGAGTGAGAGGGACACAGAGAAATGTGTGTGTGTCTGTGTGTGTGTGAGTGTGTGAGACTGAGTGGAGGCAAGATTAGGGAGGCAATATCAGACTGTCCATCAATGTCACAGCGCTTGTGTCCTCTGTAAGCCATTTCATCCATCAGCCTGGAAGGCCTGGCTGTGTGCAGACGGCAGTCCCCGCCTGTTTACCTATTCTACATCGTGACACTCAAATCCCTTTCTCTAATACCTGGTCAGATTAGGGGCTTTCTGGAATCACGCTACTAATGCTATTACTGATAAAAAGTTGAAAAAAACTAAATCCAAAATTAGAATATTTTGGAATATGGAAAACTAAATGTGTTGTGTGATATTTTGTAGAAACACAACAGCTTGGAGCTATTTCTTTCACAAAGGTTTATACATCCTTCCTCTGCAGTTTCTCTGTGAAGCATCTCATATAGTCCTGGTGAGCTCAGTTTTTGGGTTTTGGTCTCTGTACAGGACAAATGATACCAAACTCGGCAACCTCAATTTAATGACAGGAATTTCAGGAAGGTGTGCAGGGTGCAGAGTCACTGATCATCACTGTCGTCTGCCAAGAAATAACAACAACACATTACTCCCCCTGAAGCCAAAAATTTTTGCTTTCTCTAAAAATGAAAGAAGAGGGATACAGCACCTTTAATTAGAAGGTGTAAGAGTTTGAAGTTGTGTCTTTGTTAAAATTTGGACAGTGTAAGACAAGTTGTTTTGTCTCAATTCCAGTCTTTATGCTAAGCTAGGTCCCAGCTCCACTTAATGCACAAATACAGGATTGACATCAATCTAAATCCCACAAAACAACATATGTTTAGCAAAATATGATATTTTCCCTTAAAGTGACATGCAGAATGTTTACAGGTAAAAAGTTACCCTATCTATTCCTCTATTGCATGACATGCACTTTCACACTGACCACCACTTGATTAGGCCTGTTTATACAATCTAATGGGATCCAGTGCAACATGAATTCTGCCTCTAGTAATAAATAAAGGAAGAATTAAAAAAAAGTTTTGATTCACACTGTCAGATAAGTGTAAAATCGACAGAGAGGATATTATTTAAAATAAAAAAAAATCAAATCTTTAGTGGATAATTGTCAAAGAGTGTTTAGAGCACTTTACAGTGTACATGGCAACCCACCGCCCAGCTCAACATTTTAGCATCCACTGTTAAAGTTTTGACAAGGTGATTAGAGCTCAATTAACACGTGCTTTAATGACTGAACCTCACATTCTGTCAGCATGTTCTTAACACTGAGGCTCATAAAAAATGCCCCTGCTGCAAAAATCCCCTGTGTACTGCTGTCTAAAAGTGACATTGCTTTGAAAATTGAGTAAGGGCTTTTGTAGGTTACAAGTGTTACAGAGTGAGTCTGGGATCATCCAGCTTGCTGTGATTAACCCCCCCATCCCTCCTTAATACAGAAGTGCTGGCTCAGT
Source organism: Datnioides undecimradiatus (assembly GCA_008933995.1). Lineage (NCBI taxonomy): Eukaryota > Metazoa > Chordata > Actinopteri > Lobotiformes > Datnioididae > Datnioides > Datnioides undecimradiatus. Next base: position 462,196 of record WARS01000049.1, read on the forward strand.
ATCACTATAATGATATCTGTTTCTGAGCTCAATATGTAAATATCCTCTGCTCTGCCAGACAAGTTTTGACAGAGAGCCTGTCGAGCACAAGGCGAGACTACCTAAGGGGCCCTTTGAGGACGTTTTGTACGCTGTATTTTAATTGGTGTGGAGAACAGTAAGAGCTTTTCAGGAATATTCGCAGATTACCAGGCTGAAATTCAGAAAATGTCCTAATTAAAAGACAACATGCAAGCAGGAGTTTCAGCAGCCTGCTCCAAATAAAGGAGCTACTATTCTTAGCTTGCAGAGATAATACACACGGTTCAAATGTAATTTGGGTAGTAGGAAAACGCGCAATACCTACCACGCTGGATAAATGTGCTGCTTTTACTGTTAACGTTGTATTCCACCAAGACGTCTCTGTCTGTTTATCGTGCTGCCTTGAAAATAGGGAATCATGTACATTTTTTCACCTCTGGCTGTTTGTTTTCTCAGCATATGGAGTACAAGCTGTAATGAAGGGCTGGTGCTGTTTCATGCCAGGAGACTGACTGACAAAATCTCATGTTAAGTATATAACGAGTGCAAAAAAAAAATCATTTTGTTTCTTATTCTTGGTGTGTAGCAGCTTCAGTTTTTCCACCATTGTTTATTTTCATGTGACTTGTGACATTTAAAAACATGTAATGAGGATTTGATTTAAACAAGTATAGGCCAAAGCATGTATAACAGTTACAGTTAACAGTTACAGACCAAAAAATGTTTTTTTTTGTTTACTGGTATTTGGCCGACCATGACAGAGCTTTATGAAGTTCTGCCCTATGCTAGAAATCACTGATTGTCACCATTTTCTGGCTCCGCTTAGGAGAATAATCTGGTGGGACCGCTCACTGCAGGCTTCAAATAAGATTTTCAACCCTACATAATTCTCCCCGGGGAATTTATTCATTTTCTGCTCTGTATGCATGCACGTATTCGAGAAACTCAGACGTGACAATGGTCCAAGAAGTGCAGTCTATTCACACGGCTCAGAATGAAGGTGCCTTTATTCAAATGGTGTGTGTAAAGTGCCGCTTCGCAAAGAAAGACAGACAAATGTTTACTCACAGTGAGGTGCTACTCGGAGAGCATTTTTATTTTCCTCTAACTGAATGCCGCTAAACTGTCTGATGATGATGTTCATGTGATGATGACGATGATGATGATACTCATTTGCTTATTATGCGCTGAAATGAAGGATGAGCAGAAAGTGGAAATCATGTGCAACTCTGATGGATTTTCTCTCTCTCCATCTTGGGTGGCTAAAGAATGAATTGAACTGTCTGTATTTTGCTAAATAGGCATGTCTTATCAAACCCCTCCATCTCTCTTTTCCTTCTCTCTATGCCCCCAGGATGATGCTCCTACCATTTACATCTGTCATCAAAGTTCATTAAAGGACTCTTCATCAAACAGGCCACACTATGTCATGCGGTGACACACAGTGAATAATGCATAATTTGATACTGGTGGGGGCTGGTGGGGGTAAATTAGTGGCATTGATTGAGAACCTGGTTTCCATTGATTACCTCTAAGCTGATGGAAAGACAAATTTTCCAACCTCTGCTTGCTACGTAATACAGAGTGTATGAAATATGGAAAGGAGATGAAGAATAGAACAACAGGGCAGTAATAAAGACAAATTAAAGGAGTGCTCATTTCACAGTCGTGTTGAGATTGAATGGCTGTTGCCTTGGATACCGTGAATTTAAACAGAGCGGGTGATAGAGAGAGCAAAATGGGCAGACACTGGGAAATAGGCAGAGAGAAATAGAGAAAGAGAGAGAAACAGCGGGACACATCGTTTAGCATTGTGTCTCTTATCGATTCCCCCTGTCATTGCTCAGGTAATGGCCGAGACTACCTACCAATTAGAAGATTAGGGATGTGGTATATCTCACACAGACAGCTGGATGGCTTGAGAGTGGAGAGATAGAGAGGGAGAGTTGGAATCGAGGCCAGTAAGTAGTCCTCAAAATCCAATCCAACACGAGGAGCAACATATGGTCAACAGAGCATAACAGTTAAAGAGAAAGACGGGAGCGATTCAGAGAGATTTTCGTCGCCTGTGTTGTCCCGCTGAGTCACAAGTATTGCTAAAGGGAGCTGACATCTGGCGCACGAAATCCTTCAAGCACACATGCAAACACAGCCACCGACACCTGCCTCCTGCAATCAACATTCACACTGCAATTTATTTTGATGAGCCTCGGCCGCTTCTTGCTTAGATACATAGAAAACGTATATATTCCTATATAAATGACTGTCGAGATAGCTTTTCATCAATAATCCCACAGAAAATAGTCAAAATGATTAAAGATGAAAAGACTTAGTCCAGAATGCCTTTATACTGTTGTTATAACTCGCACAGAATGAACACATTTTGAATGACACTGATATCTGAGCACTGTACTGTCAGTTTTTGTGTGAATCCAAAGAAATTACTAAAGATATGCTTACAATGCATGGTTATGATGGAGCAGCCATATATGTGAAGGTTGATGGGGCATTGCTTATAATGGTGAGAAAATGTTAGCAATAAAAGGCTTTCTCAGACAACTGGTATTTTGCATTGTCACAGCAGGTGTGTCACAGTTGACTGAGATAATAAAGTCAATAATGGCGCTGTTTAAGTGCCTCAGCAAGGCTTGACAGGAGCAGTCAGGAAAAATTTTAACTTTAATAACATTACAGTCATTGCTCCAGGTCCACAAAGATCTGATGTTTTCATCTACTACAAAATTTCCGTTGCTTAAGTGGACATATAACTGACACACTTCATGATATGATTTATTCATTTAGTGTGTTGTCACAACTGATTCTATCGACTGAACTTTGTTTCCGTCTCAGCGAAGTGCAAAAACTTGTTTATTTTGCAATATTATACAGGATTTTTCGTGCTAATTGCAAAAAACTCATGAAAACAGGTGTATGGAAGCACAATAAAAAGCTCTTTTACTTGTCTGACTCAGCATAGCTAGTAGTATGATAAACTGTAAATGTTTTTACTCCTGACGGGGAGGAGAAGAGTACAGACCCCCCTACTGTGCCATCTGGGCTCATTACAGGACAGTATCAGTATAGTATTGAACAGTAGGGATTTACCTGGGGGAAACAGAAACCAACTGTGTGGCTTATATCTGGCTGTATGTGTGCATGTGGTGTGTGTGGTGTGTGTGTGTGTATATATGTATATACGGTGTATGTGTGGATGCCACAGTAGAAGCTATGAGGCAGACAGGAACCTCTCTGCTATTCAGTCGCAGATGGTTAGAAGATGTTTAACATATTCATCACAGACTATGTTAAAATGGGTAAATTAATAGCTTGAAGATAAACACTCATGGTGTTTCACGTGATCTTTGAACAACTCTTCTTATTCATGTACAGTGTATCACACTTCTGTCTGATATGCCATATACTCAAAGCAAGAAATCAGTAATAGAACTGCATACCCCTAAAATAAGTTAAATGCAATTATAAAAAAGAGTCTACTGAATGAAATTACATGTGACATTTCTACATTGTCTGTCTTCTAGCTTGTATATCTGAAAGTGAAGAGTTACAGGGATTATATGAGAGGGAGAGCAGATGATTATGTGGGTTGGATTTAATCTTTGACACTGTGAGCAAATGGTACTGTACACTCATGCTTCAGCTTGAAAAGCCAAAAGAACTTCATGTCATATACCGTATTAGAAATATGAGAACCTTTTTCACAGTCTTGGATCTGTGTACATGTGGTCGTTGTCTCTCTTTTAAATCACAAATGCTAACACCTTCCTCAGAAAATTGTTACTTTTTACTACATCCTGCCTGTGTATGTATGTATGGATGCCTGCCTATTAAAAAAGCATAAATCACACATTGTGATGGGTGTATGAGGTAGAAACTGAGAGACACCATATGGAGCTCCATCAGTGAGCTGTAGAAAAGCTAAATGTAGGGTGTCGGAACACAGCCTGCTCCCAGTATGCACACACACACACACAGACAGACACACACACACACATACTTTGAGACATACACACTCATGCTCACCAGCTGCGTGAAAAGACGAGTGGCTTAATGACACTTCGTGTGAAATCAACTCTGGAGACGCTCTAAAAGTCACAATGAGCCAAAGCTGTTGTAGCTAATGACCCAGCACACACACACATACACACACACACACACACACACACACACGTATACACATGCACACCCATGAACACACACAAAAACACATGCAATTAATTAACTAAACTGACAAAATAACAACACTGCAACAACTAAACACTGGGATTTCAATTAGCTCCTTTGGCTTTTGCGGATAAGAAATTTGAAGTGACACTATCATTTTTTTTTCTTTTCATCTGTCTAAACTTGTTTCTGCCATTTACATGGCACATGGTGTACACAGCAGTCCCGACACATCACTTTACTGCCAATTACTTTTGCACTCTGTCATGCTCTGAGGCTCTCTCTCGCCCCTGCTATCGTCTGCATGTATAAATATGTGGGCAATAAGGAAGAAATAGCGTGTGTGTGTGTGTGTGTGTGTGTATATGTGTAAGATCACATGCATATGTGTGCGAGAACAAGTGTGATTTTGTGTCTCTGTGTTTGGTAGCTGTGCCCTACTTCCCCCATCTACCCATCATGGATAGTCCCTAATGAGGCCCCTGGGAAGCTGTCCAGAGCTTGTGGTTCTCCAAAACTGCCCGTGTTCCAACTATATTTCAAAGCTGTTGTCTTTAGGGCTGTGCAGGCTTTGAACTGCCATGGTTGGTAACCAGCAGTCCAGCTTTATCACTGTCCTCACTGACATTAACACCATCAGATTTGGCCTATGCTCCCTGATCATGTTTTAAATTGAAATAATATTGTACGCCCGTTTGTTCACAATTTGCACAAATTGAGAAACAGCCCAGGCAGGCAAGCTAACACTCCCACACGAACCGCTTACAGCCACTTGCACAATGTGGATTTTGTTTGCTCGAGACGCTTCTTTTTCATTTTCCCCTCATTTCTCTCCCGTTTGTCTGTCATCATGAGTAGAATCGGTGGTGGCTTAAAACGGAGGGACCACACAGGGAGAAAAATAATGTCTCTGGTTTTAACAAAATGCCTGCAAATGGGCAACACAATGGATGACTGGCAGGGAGGCAGAGAGGGAAAAAAGCTGAAAAATAAATGTGGAAAAGAAGGAGAAAGAGGCTGAAAAATGCACTGGCTGTAGAGACACAGGGAATAAGGGAGCATCAACATACAGAGATTTACAGTAGGTTATGTTAAAGAATGTCACACTCCCTCAGGAAATAGCCTTTTCCTTTCGGTTCACCAACCATGCTTTTTTCTTGCACATCCTGCCCTGCGCTGTTGTCTTTAAATCCTCCCTGCTGGGAATACTCCAGGTAAAATGGGACAACTGCGATGAGCCATTTACAGATGATGCTCCAGACTGAGGCACTTAACATAGAGTAGATGCTTGGAGTGGAGTGTAAAGAGGGAAAAGCAGTTCTCAAGTTCACGTAGTGTTTTGTTTTCCCAGAGTTCATGGGGATGAGATGTTAAACTCTCATAAGCATGCACTCTCACAGACACCTGCACAGAGAGGAAGCATAAAAGAGAGAGATTCACATTACCAAAACACGGTGTAGTGGTAAAACCCTGCCTAAACGCCTAAATTGAAAATTATCCTTGCTGGCCTCAGACCAAATCTCTCCAGAGCTCGTCGCATCTGTTTCCCCCGTCAGCTTTTCCTCTCAATAAAGAAAAACAATCGTGGACCATGTGGCCGCCTGCTAAAAAAGAATAAAACAGATCGAGTAAAAAAGGGACTGTGATGGAATCAGAGATAAGGAGGCCCAGTACAGAGAGTCCTGCCAGGACACGAGAGGATTTAACACCATGATAAGGTTGTATTGATCAGACGCCTTTCAGTCTGTATACCTTTCAAAGCCAACAACAGCCTTTCTTAATCTTTTGATTCCTCTACTTTTCAGTCAATCCTTTCATCACTCCAGCCATCCATCCTCGACATCCGCATTGATTCTGTCTGAATCCAGAATTGCTCGCGTTTGCTTTAAACTCTTAACTATGGCCTTTGAATTTTGCGATTCACAGTTGCGGTGCAAGTGTCGTTGGAGTTTGTGCTCTGAACTGATCATTTTCTGTGTCTGTAATATTTCAGATGTCAGCCTAGATTGCTCCTGACAGTCCACCACTCCTCAGTGAGGCACGCGCAGGCATCCAGGCCACAAAATGGACAACACATTCACTTCCCAAGCATTTGAGATGTCTGGCTGCAGATACCTCATGGGAAATCAGTGCGAGTCCCATGAATTGTTCAGTTCAAACGGTCACATGGTGCTTTGGTTGAGTGTTCATGAACTCCTGTTTAGCTGTATCCACGGAAAGGCAGCATAGCAATAGTACATTTGTCACATTCCCACACAGCATGCCTTCCCCTGACATGTACAAATGTGACAAAGAAGCTGAGGACAGCACAGAAAAAATACATTTTGACTAGTCTGATTGCTTGAATGAAATCACAAACAAAACCCATTATATCACCAAGGATGCAAGTGCTACACACTTTTCAGTTTTGTTTGTAAGGCCTTAGTCCATGACTTTGTGGTCAGAAACAGTGCATGCAGTATTCAGAGTTTCAGTTACATTACAAGAGACAAGTTGTGTGACTTAATTAACTGAACATGGTATTAGCGTTACCACTCAGAAACAGCCAGCCTCCTGGGATTTCCCTGCACAACAGTGTCTTTAGCCTCCTGAGAATGACAATAAACAAAAACATCATCAGTCAGCAGCAGTCTTGTGGATAAAAACATCTGCAAAATGAGAAATGTGCAGCGTGGAAGTCATGACACTTCCTACAATCCGTGCCTAAAAAAAAAATTATGAATTATGAATTGCTTGCGGGCAAAAGACGATCCTATCAGCTACTAAGTAGGTGTAACTGATACACGGGCCACAGAGCACAGGAGGAGGCATGAATGTTTTATAAGATGAAGTGGGTTAGTACTGTGTTGCTGCATTCACATGCTCCGCAGATGGTCCCATTTCCCGAGTTGGGAAGTTGCTCTTCCGACTTGGTGTGTTGGTGAGCTTTTAAGTTTTAATGTGGAAACAATGCGGATGCTACAAGGAAGATGTTGACATCAGCGTTCCAGTGAAGATTCATGTTACTATCCAAGAATGCTGAAACAGTTTGACTGATTGTCAGTTAATGCTTGGGGACATCAACAATCAAACCTAAAACACACTACAATTATATGTCAGCAAAAAGTTGACATGCTGTCATCATAACCATCATCAACCAAGCATTACTTTGTTCTGCCATGTGCCAAACTTTTCATATTTTTCTGACGTAAATATTCCCAGTCGAGAGCTCATTTTTCCAATAGCTGAAATCTTTCATCACATGCAGCACAGTCTATTAGATACTCAGAGGTCTGAGGGGCAGGCCAAGGCTGACACTCATTATCATGGACACCCCAAAAGGCCGTCACACCCCTATCTTCTTAAGTGCCATCATCAGTACCCATTGAGGGTGAAGCAGGAAAGGATAGTTAGAGCTGTTAAGGGGAGAGAACTAGAGACTGGGGAGGAGGGAAAGCGAGGAAAAGAACTAAAAAGTGAGACTAAGACTAAAAAAAAAAGAGATAGAGAGACAAGTCTGTAAAGGCACTCCATTATGTTGGCAGAGAGGGATAAGAGGGGTCAGATGACAGATTGGGGAGACAAAGAGTGGAGTGATTGAGAACGGATGAAACAAGCGGATGGAAGCTGTGCAAAAATGGGACTGATTGTGGCCAGAGGGAAGAGGGAAAGAAGAGAAAATGAGAGACAGTAAGGCTCAGCGTTGCTAATGATGGAAAAAAATAATGAACTCATCTTTTAAAAGATGAAAAATGGATGATCATTCTTGCAAATGACAATAATGGCGGAATTAAAATGGAACGAAGCGCCATTTAACCTCAGATTCAAGAGTCATCCAGATATAACTGTAACTGACACAGAGTCAGCATAGAGTCCCGATTACTACAGTCATGAGGAGGCATTCAGTAATCTGTAAGCAATTACATTTTGAAAGTAACCCTCCCAATCTTGTGCATGTGTGTATGTCTGTATGTGTGTGTAACAAATGCATAATGAGTGTGACAGAGGGACAGAGATAGTGGCTGGTGAGCGCTCTGCTGGGCAGCGATAATGCTCATGCAATTGTTTGCAGATTACCGCCTGTTTGTTGGTGCTGACATCATAGATAATTCAACAGTGGACACTGTGCCAGAGAGTCTCTGTTTGTCAGGAGCAATATGCTCTGTGCACTTTTGTTACCACAAACTTAATGTAAATGTACTGTATAAATAACCATTGTGTGTAGGCTTGTCTTCACACATGTACAAATGCTCACAGTGTGTAAGCTCTGACTTGTATATTTAACAAGTGTATACCCCATAATCATTTTTAGGGAGCTTTCGTCTGATTTCTAGTTTAAATCAAGACAACACGAATGAATTTGGCTATTCAGGCTTTTCAGAAGTTGAGACTTTTTCCCTTTGTCACTGACCTCCTTGCAGCCCTCTAACTGTAGAGTTTAGTTGTTTTATTTATTGTTAACGCAGCACTCTCCTGTATGTGTGGTCTGTGGTCCCTCCTGCTGCTGGCTGCATGGTGCCAACATTTTCTGCTGCTTCAGGCGGCTCGCTTGGTTGCTCTCAGATTAAAAACCATTCTATTTTTCTCACTGTAAAGAATCACCTGGTCATAGACTCCCATTAATCACCCAGTGGGGACATACTCACGTCTACACGTGAATATTTGAAATCAGTACAAAGGAACAGGCCCAACCAAATTAAATAGATGAAATCTCTATACGCAGGTAAATGGTTGCAATTGTTATTATTTATTTCCTTTTACCTGCATTTTGTGGTTTGTTTGGTGTCCTTATAAAATACCTATACAGTACAAATGCACTGTATGCATAGAAGGAAAGAGATGATCAATCATTCATGTGTCAAATTGATACATTAATGATAAATCAATGGATGGGTCAGAGGTAAAATAGTAATGGAGAAATACTGGATTAGACTAGACTGATCAGATCTGTGGATTGATGGATGACTGTGAGTAGACAAGAAGATAATATAACAAAAAAATAATGCGAGTAAAACTACTGACATGCAATACATAATTTACATCTGGCCGGTTCATGCAAAGTCTTACTGACTGTAACATCTCTTCGTGTGACCTTTCATGTACAGTATTCTGAAAAAACAAAAAGGAGAATGCATTAAGCTACTGATTCAACATTTAGATGAAATGCTACGGTTTATACTTTGACTTTTTCCTCTCTAACGTTTATAAGGCTAATTAAAAGAAAATCCTAAATATAAACAGTAACAGTGTGAGCACTGACGGCCCAGAGTTCAGTGTGAGCTGTGAGCGAGAGAGAGAGAGACAGACCAGAGGGTGATTTCTCAGAGAAGGATCATTAATTTGCATCAGGATGAATGTTTAAGAGAGCAGTCTGGATATGGTGGTTTGAAAAGGGATCATTTACACAAGTATAATGAATGAATGCGAAAAGAGGCTGCTGCCTGTCAAAATGCTCTAAAAAGAACATTTTCTGAACATTCAAAGTGGAGGCTTGATTAGTAAGGAGGACTGGTCTTTCAAGAGGAAAGTTTCACTGTGCCTGTGTCAGCACAACAACTCTGAAGTGGCTGTAGTGAACTGAGCAAGTTTCCATTGTTACACAGGGCACTACACTACTGCTCTATGTCTGACATTAACTGGTAATTTTCCTTCATGTTTAAGCCATCTCTCTCTCTCTCTCTCTATATATATATATATATATATATATATATATATATGTTAAATATGTTATATATTATATACACACACACACACACACACACACACACACACACATATACATATATATATATATATATATATACATATAGTTCTCCAATAATAGTTTTCTCTTCACATTCAACTTAAAATAAGAACAAAAGCGAGTGCCAGTGGTATCACATTTGTTCTCGATTGCGGTGCCAATTTGCCAAAGTACGTCTTTTATTCTCAGAGGAAAAAGATCACCAGTGTGCTTCTGTAACATATGGTGAATTATACATACTCTGGCATGTGTTATATACATTTATAAAAATGCTGTTTCAGATTTCTGTGGCTTTGTATTAGAAACAAGATGACATACAGACTCTAGGTGAGGGAGACTTGAGGCAATCAATAGACAGAAAGAAAGAGGAATGGAAGGAGGGTAAGAGGGAATGAAATATGCTGCTAGAAATGGAAACTGCTGTCACCACGTAGTGTCACTCTCTGAAGCGAAATGTAACACCTGCTTGTAGGCAAGAGCGGCATTTTCACTCGGCAAACACACAAAACAAAACAAGCGTGAGTGCAGAGACACACTCACAGAGGCATACGGTCCATAAATACAGGGGTGAGAAAATGCTGGCATAAAAGAAGTGGCTGGTTTAAGAAGCTGAACAGTCAAACACATCATTTCACGCTGCGGTGCGAGGGACTAATTATGCTGCATCAAGAGAAAGACAGGGAGAAGAAGAGAGAGAAGAAGAGGGGAGGGATGTGGAATGCTTCATTTTCATTATCTATTATGCGAACCTTGCAAATATAACTCGAACCAAAACAATCTGCTTAGGAGTGCACGCCTCTTGCATTCTGAATATGCTGAATTTTCATTTGACAGCTGACATCTTTGTCCAGAGCTCATTCTCTGGGCCAGGGACAGTTTAATCAATATCTGACCAACTGAGCTTCTTCCCACAGCTAAAAACCAGACAGATGAGATGTAAAGCAGGCTCCTGCAGTTTGGGACTCCTGACTTGACCAACATCTGTCATGCTGAAGTGTCCTTTGGCAAGATGCCGAATCATTGCCAACTTCAGTTGCTGTTCTTTTGACCTCTAAATGGAGGAAGGCATTAGAGAAAATAAGAATCTCCTCACAGGGATAAACACATTATCACATGTTTATTATATTTGACCTGTGATGACATGAGGTTGTGCCATCAGCCCTGGGAGCTGCTCTGCTAACAATGCAAAGAAGACTGACTTCATGGGCCCAAAGAGCGTCTGCCTGAGCTTTTGAGCTAGAATAAAATCCATTTTATTGCAGTTATATCAGCCCTGAACCAGAAAATAGACTCATATGCCCAGAAAATCACACAGGGTACAGCCAGCGTCTCATTTTCCCTCTTTTCTGATTGATTCTCTATGGTGCTACACATCGGTCTGATGCCCAAGAGAGGAACAAACTCTTTCTTTGTGTCGCTCACTTTGTTTTTGTTGGGGTCGACTGAGCACTCAGTCATATAATCTCAGCTTTCCTCGGGATTGAAGTGATAGCACAGCATCCATTACTAAGTCAGTTTTAAGCTGGAGTATGGTAATCGATCAAAGCCACTTGTCTTTTGGTTGTGGAATACAGTGGAAACTGTACGATTTAAGGCTTATTGAGTATCAATGCAGAGGCCTGTTCAGAAAGGCTTATATTTTATCCTTCTGGCATTTTGTTGTTATGGTACCATTTTACAAAGACTTTATTTACTTTAGCCTGATCCATTCAAACCATTAATGCCCCCCAACATCTCTGAAAACAGAAAAAAATGAAAATGCTGCACAGCACTGATGAAGCATCCAAACAGTTGAGTGTTGAAATCATTTACTTACTGAATCAGTTGTGGACTGATAAAATGGCTCTGGACAGGTGACTGGATACCAACTGCATGGATACCAATTTTCTGTACAAATACAACATTTAGGCTGGCTGAAAGTTTTGCACAGACAATAAACCTATGGTGCAAATGTATAAACAGTCTGTTACATTCCAGCCCTTGCCAAGTAAGTTCACAAAAAGTTGATTATGCCCATTACAATAGTATGCCAAGTATTTAAATCTAGTGTCTGGTATGACATTCTTGCTTTAGCGCTGTGATACATTGTAGATCAATCAGCACTAATTAGTTAATGTTAGGATTAGTGGACACATATATCAGAAGCCCATCTGGCAGTGTTGGTGTAATTACTCTCACTGCCAAAAGGCACACACCTCAGATTTAAGAATATTGTTATAATATATAACCTAGAGATACGTTAATATTGAAGTCTTTGATTCATTTTAATTTTGCTAATACATGCTACACGCACTAGAAACCTTCCAAAACAGACAACAAAAGAAACATGCCAACAAAAAGCACTTTAATTAAGGTAGTTGTTTTAATTTTTTTTATTTTACCAGTAAGTGTTGACATGATGATCATAGGACGATGACATGGCTGCATCTGCAAGCCTTAACTGCGGCCTGATTACCTTCGTGTTACTCTCTAGTTTAGCTGTTTGGAGTGATATACTTTTCTGCAACTAGATAATGAGTTGCAGAGAATTTTTCCAGGTACCATGGGTTTCAATTGTGGATAAATTAGTTAGCGAGTTTACAGTTAGCTCCAGTGTGATCAGTTTGTCATTCCTTGATGCCTCTTCCATTTTTCACCAGTGTTCAGCTGTCATGCAGGGAGACATCATCAAAAATGAGGGATGGATGCAGCCAGAAGACATATTGAGTGTGACTCACTTTTTCTCATGTGTTCAACGTACTTTTTATGCAAAGTTCAAACACAGTCTCTGGATGATTTTGAAGGTTTTATGTAAAATGTTTGAATTAAATAACTGAACAGGGGAGGTGAGAAGAAGCAGGTTGAGTAAAGGGGGGATACTAGTGTCTGTGTACGTATAGTTCTGTCAGTATTTTGTTTAAATTTGCTGATTGTCACTGTCAAACAAAAGTGATGAAATGCTTTAATTGAAATTATTTCCTATCAGTGAGCTTATAATCACATATAATCACATTTTGCTTTCATTTACAGATGTTTTCTATTTCTTTTTTCCATGCTGTTAGATCTCCAAGCTAATTTACATTTTTTCCAGAAACTATTCATGATTTGATTTGTTGTCTGTTCAGTATTAATTCACTCTATTGATGTCTTGCAGGGGAGCAACTCAAGAATCTGACACACAGAACCCTCTATTCAGGGCTGTTGACTTGCCAAAATGAAGCAAATAAGACCAGAAAGTAACACAGGGAGAATAAATTGGAAAAAAAAAACCCAAAACACCATAGAAATATGGAAAGTAACTAGTGGAGAGACAGAAAGCCCAAAACCAAGAAACTGAGGAAGAGACAAGACGGTGGGAAGAGAGGGGATGGGGACCCAGGGCTGCAGATGCCAGAGTTGAGGTGAGACTCTGGAGAAAGAAAAACTGACAGAGAGAGAGTGATAGATAGAAAAGGTTTATTTGCTTTTGTTGAGCCAACATCATTTATCTCCAGTGAACAGCCTCCCACTGCTGAGAGGCTGTATGACAGAAATCAATCAGAGGGCAATCGTCCATACTCTTCCACTGATGTGCCAGCTCATCGATACAGGCATTAGGGAAGGAACAGTATGGGAGAAACGCAAGGGGGAGGGAAGAGATAAATGTGAACAGCGCAGACAGAAGAATAGAGAAAGCATGAGCATATAAAGTAAAAAAAAAGAAGAGCAGAAGAATGAGGAAGAGGAGAAGGGAACTCTTTATCTCAAAATGAATGTCGTGCTTGTGTTTATCCACTCATTCCAGTGGCAGTCCAAACGTCTTCTCGTGTTTCTGTGACTACAAAGTACTCTCTACTCTGTATGCCCTCCCTCGTTTTGAAACTCATCTCAAGAAGGAAACACAATTATTCCCTTTTTTCCCAGAATAACCCAACATAATGAGGTAAATATCCAAGTCTGCTTGGACTCACCATGCAATAATTTAGGAACAAAAGAATTTAATCATGCCGCACGAGTTGTTCAAAGACAAGAGATTTGATGTGCTTTTTGGATCTCTATTCTCTTTGATTTTGTAAACCTTGCTGGTGTTTCATCTTGAATGGGGATGAGGGGAGATGATAGAAGCATTCAGACATTGATTTTCTAATGTTCTCAGTCGATGCTTACCATCAGAGTGTGCTCTGATGTTGAGAAGCTCTAAGTCAAATGGCTTAGGTTAGGTTTAGGTTAATAGTTAGCTTGTTTAGTTAGGTGAGTGCCAATTTCTGAGAGAAACTCCCAAGGCAAGAGAGAGCATCTGTACTTGCCCTGTGAGGTTGAAATCAGGATGATAAAGCTCAACTTATCAAATTTACACATATACTGAGTGAGATGTCAGCCAACATGGTAGCAGTTGATAAAAAACATGGAACATATTGATTTTATTTTTCATTTTCATTTATAGATGTTTTGTTTCTGGATTACATAAGTCTGTATTATAGTCAAAAGTCACTGAAAAGATATGACTATATTAGAGTTATGCAAATATTTGGTCAAAAAATGTAGCAACTTTTATATTGTAGCTAATGATATGATGATATATATGAGTAGAAAATTGAGTTTTTACCTAATATGCCTTTTGTTTAGTGAGCAATTGAGTGTGTTTTTGCTTGTGTGTGTTTCATTGTGGGTGCACTGTGAGTCAGCTAGGTCTTTTTACTGGTCAGAGCTAACACAAGTTGTGGAGGTACCTGCTGAGATCAATACATCAGAGCCCCGAGCACCTGTCAGGAAGCATTATGTGTGTGTGCGTGTGTGTCCGCATATGTATGTGTGTGTGAGTGCGCGTAATAGCATGTGACAGTCATTAGACTTCAGTCAGACCTCCTGCCTTTCTCCCTGGAAGAGAAACAACATGAGATCACATGAATCAACTGCTCCACATACAGTATAACGCTACGCACACTCAGAGACACACAGACAAAGTGAGGGTGTGTGTGCTGACTGATGCTGGCCAGAGGCACGGCCGACAGTCTGACACCTCTGATGACATGAATGGGAACCCCACCTGACATCAGCCTCCCTTTCTCTGCCCAACGGCATACAGATAATAGTTCCAAGGCCAATGTCACTTATACACTGAGGGATGACCACAGGCGTACACACACACATACGATGCTGGTGTGTCCCTCATACTCACACAATCACACACACCACAATACAACATGTATGATGTATACTGTGGAAAAGAGGCTGCAGTGAGGCACACAGTGACCTACATCAGGCACTTGGTGCATCATCTCACACATGTTACATGCATGTTCATTTTCACATAAGCATGTGCACTTATACACACACACACACACACACACACACACACACACACACAAATACGCACTCAGCCCTGAAGGAAAGCATGACCTTACTCTCACATGAGAGCACGTAATGCCACATATAGCATGCTAGGCATGCACATACATGAAATTTAAAATTATACACGCTTGCTGATGTGCTGAAACACACGTGAACTTAGAAAGAAGAAAAAAAACAGAAACATACAAATTAAAACTTTTCCTTTTGTGTATAAATTGATTTTCTTTTAGTTTCTTTTCTTTACTACTTTTGTTACTTAATTTGCACTGTGGCAAGAAAGGCCATAAGTCACAAGCAGATTACAAAAGTAGTCAGAGTACATAGATTAACAATCACGGAGTATGTGTTAAAAAAAGAAAATATTTTATGACTAACTCCCTTATACAGATTGCTCATCTCAGGTTGGTTTTTGCCAGGCAAAAACTTCATTTTTTTAATACAATACAATCTTACCCAGGAGCAGCGCAGTACAGCCACATTCTCAGCTGCTAGTCTGTGGAGCATTCTTGGAATTAAGTGCCTTGCTCAAAACTCAAGGCAAGGGCTCCTGATTCATTTTCTTGCCAATTTTTTTTTTCCTAAGGGTCCGAGTCTGAACTGGCTGCCTTCCAGCCACTAGTCATTATTTTTTAATGTAACAATGCAAGAAATATATTGGACTCCAAAACTGGATCCAAACTATAATATGTTGCTATCTACAGTCAAGTTTACTAGATCACTAGTAGTTACTAGATTGTAAAGTTTGCTTTGTTTTATTTGCCCTTAACATATTGAATTGCCTCTCTCATATTTTATATGTTTAGAGTAATTGTGTATTTGTGCATTCTCTGTGTTCATGGAAATGAAAATGAAAAATGAAAAAATGTTTCCTCACCTCAAAATACAGGTACCCACAGATAGGTCACGCCTAGTTTTCTAATGACTACATCACTGCATAACTCATAAATGTTCAGAGAAGCTTAATATTTGGCTATTTGTGATGCTGTGCCACATAACGGTTCAAAAACATTGAAACATTTCCTTTCAAAGTAATTTGGTTTCAGATGTGTACATGTGTTGTTACAATGCAGAGCTCTTTTGCAGGTTGTCACATACAGGCGTTAAGGCAGCTCTGCCAAGGAGTGTGCATTCAGTCACACAACATACTTCTTGCCTGCTTTTGAAGTCAGTGCTCTTTTATACAGTGGTGAACATTTTGGCTATGCTGGCTGCCTTCTCCATACAACATGGAAAAACTCTCTGCTTTATCAATTTCATTTTAAAAATTCTAAATTTTATATTTTTAAAAAATCATGAATCCAAATATTTACCATACCCCCCCCCCCATATTTACACAGACCTGGAAATTACTATAATCAAATTCCATACTTGTATATACTGCGTAGGAACTCTGGTTAAAATGCAGAAACATTCTTGCTGCAGCAACTGCACCTCCTCCTCGCCTCCGGTGATTTATTCTACATCTTTCCAAAAATGCTGACATGCACGTGGGCGTGATTGACAGGAAGTGGGGACGCCCTCTCCCCAAGACATCTCCTGACTGGTATGAACAATGAACCTCAGGTTATTTTTTGAATGAGTGGATCATTCAGGACAGTTGCCTACCTGTCACAGAGTGAAACTGTCAGAATGCTGACATTTAGACGGCTAAAATACCTCGTCTATGACAATGACTAGACCAGATCAAAAAAAAAAAAAAAGTTAATCCATTTTTCGACTTTGTTTGAGTTTCATGTTCACTGGTGTCAAACCACTTACAATTCAACAATATGTTAAAGATATTGGTCCATGATGAAGAGAAATTTATCACTTTTCGTGCAGTTTAATTTGCCTCAGGTGGAAAAGAATAAGCATTCATTCAATTAAAAATGTCTACCTAGAGCGAAAGATACAGGCGTCCTTCAGGCCACATACTAACAAGATGTATCATTCCCCCCCAGTATAATTAGAATCAAAGAGTTTGTGTGGCAGCCATAGCCTTTAGACTCAGAAACCTTGACCTTTAATTATGGCGCCTCCATCAGCATGAATTTGGAAGCTCTGCAGCGCTCTGCCAAAATGCATCACTTATCTACTGTTTGCAAAAATTAAACCTGACATCAAGTTTGAGGCGATTAGTTTAACCCTTAGTTGTTGATCAGACCAACTGCAGAAAGTAGTTGATTTCCCATCACAGGATCAAATGAATGGTGGTTTTACAGTATTACCTAAGATCTTTTAAAGCTATATATGGACACAGCTTGAATTTCAGGGCCAATGCTTTTGACTGGGATCTGATTATTGAACAATTTCCTTCATGGCTTCTTATAATGGAATTGAATGTGATGCAGAAAAATGGAGCAACAAGAGCAATAAAGAAAGGTAGAAATTAGTTCAAGCAAAGACCCTGAATAAACATAACATAAACACTGGTTTAATTTTCACCTCAATTAGCAAGACATTATAACCATACAGTGTAAATATAAATGAGAAAATGCAGGTCTACACATTTAGCACATTTTTTTTTCACTTCAATTAGCAGAGGAAATTGGTTTTACTATTAACACGCCTCAGTGTGCTACAGAGCATCAGTGCTGCACTGCATCCTTTTGGGAAGGTAATTACAGTACCACTGTGTAGATGACGGCTGGGACAATGCTCAATTACTTATTTTACAAATCTCAGTTGTCAGTGCTTGGATTTTAAAGTCCCTATAAGTGGTGTCCTCAATTGAATTATATGCTAAACAATTTGTCATGAAGCTAAAGGTTTGACAGGAAATCTAACTGGTCAAAATGATGAATCAGATCCCGCTGTGGGAGTCTAGTGTTAGCGAGGCGAATAGTCATTTACAATACCTGTAAATTAAAGCAGCATGTCACTGTCAAGACTTAAGAGTATAAAGAGCTATAGATGTGGATATAATTACTAAATGCCAAAGTTTAATCAGAATGTCATATATCAAATGTACAGATGTGAGGCTGTATACACAGGAACACACACACACACACACAACAACCCTCCTTAAAACATTTGTTACAGGAGCTTTACCTGTCTCACTGTGTTAATTTTATTTCAACAGGCAGATTGGCTACTGGCTCAACAACTCACTGCAGTCTAGGGCCATTTTTCAAAGCACCAATTATGAGTCCACATCTCATCGATCAGAGGGCTACCTATTCACTCAGTGACATAAATTAACTCACGTGTCCTTAAACAAAGGTTGGGTAGATGTAATTGTGCCTAGCATGGGGTGATGTTCTCAATCCTGCAAATGCATAATGAATACATCTTTTTATCTGAGACTGGTACATTTCTAATTGTGTTCATACGTGCAAATGACACCATTACAGTAGTGTATTCTCTTTTGTTGTCTGAAGCAGAGAGGTATGTTTGTGCAGGGAAAAACCTGTAAATGCCAATAGTAATTATAGAGATCCAGAGCTGCTATGGGTGGCAATGTATGTTGCGTTCCATTTCTGTCACTGCCTTTGATGGGTGATGTTTTTTTTCCCATACAGTAGGCAACTGTGTGTGTGCGCATGTGTTTTTGTACATTTAGTCCCGTACTGAATGGTCCACTTTGCAGTTTAGATTAACACTGTGAGTCAGTGTCAAAGTAATATTTCTTCTATTTATTCTCACATAAATGCAGTTACGATATGTAGCTTTTTATGAGGGCTTCTGGAAGGAACAAATCTTGGTTGGATGAATTGATTTTTGTTCTGCTGTCTCTTTATAAACAAGCCAAACATACTGCAGAGGACAAAGAAAAGTGAAAGCAAGGGGGCATTTATTTTAAGCAGTGTTATTTATAGTCTTGTACTACCTCATTTGAAGCAAAATGTTCAGTAGCACATGAAAGGAAACGATGGTACTATTGAAATTGATGCTGAAGCCTGGGCTTGTGTGTGTGTGTGTGTGTGTGTGTGTGGTAGTCGAGGGTGAAGCATGGGGCTCAAAATCAGAAGGAGGAGGGTGAGGTTGCATGTGTGTGTTTGCCTCAAGGGTTTTGATCTCTCTCCTCACTAAACAGAGAGGAGTCCATCAGCAACAGATACCCCTTTAATTATTCAGGTGGTTAGCATGAAAAATAAATGGCTGCTTCCTGCAGTGAGAGGTGTGGTGCTCCTCTGGTTCCTCTGAGTCTTTCAGCACACCGTATGCTCACACAGAGGTTAGGCTGGGCAATTGATTCCTTTCAGTGATGATTGCGGATCAGTGCTTTTGTCTCGTTATTGGTTGGGACCACAACTCCTGAGCAAGTGCCTCAGCCTCATCATCTCTGAGATACTACTTCTTGAGATGAATTCCTGTTGGAGCTTTAGGCCAGGGGATAACCACTGTGGCACTCATGTCCACAGATTGTGTGTTTAAGGGAAAAGCATTTTCAAGAGAAACTCTCCTTTGATCTCCATCACTGATAAGATATTACATAAAACTAGGACCTGCAGTACATTGAAACAGAATTGGACTGCACATGACTTAATCAGTTACTGGGCAGTAATTTCAATGAAATGTATTGGTCTAAAACAATCCTCGAAATAATTTTGATTTGAAAGTGCTTTTTTGGCATTTGATCTGACAATAGAAATCTGCTGTTCCCAGGCTTTATTGCCTTCACTAACAACAGCAGTTAGAGATTAATAAGTTGGCTGGTGAAAAGGATAGCAGGCTTCAGATAAATCAAGCTGCAAATAAAATATTTGTAATGTTTGACTGCTATATTGTTTTTCTGTCCTGATATCAGTTCAGTTTCCCCTTCTGCAGTTAAAGTTATTTACACAGTTAAACATTTGTTCGTTTGTATTGAAGCAGCTCCTTGAAAAAAAAAACAAAAACAAAAAACCTCCTGTGTGGAAGTGTTGTCTCCCCCCTCTGGCAGTAAGAGTAATTACACAGTATTTTCAAACAGATGGATGACCTGAAAGTAACCACTTGCTTGTTTGTGACTTATGCTTTCACCATTTTTTGCAGCCATGGATGCTCCCTCCAGATTTGGCAAACAAATCTTTGATGTTGTTTTAAAATGCATAATTAACGCTGGGCCAACTTTGGAGTGTCAATACAAATGCCATATTTAAAAACTTTGATGTTATGAAATACAGAGTGTTTGACTTGGCAGGTTTAATCAGCATTGCGTGAGCTGGTTTGGCAAGGGGCTGGAACATAACAGATGTTCATTTATATTTTCTTATAAGTCCTGCACTCCACCTTTGAGTTCAAATAATATCACCTTAAGCGTTTTAAATATATTTCTGTCATCTAAATCTGGACCTTCATTGTTTGCTTGCAAACGTCTTCCACTAGTTTCATGTGACAGTATGGATCTTTGAGGGTAGTTCTCTGAACAATACAGGCTTGTCACACAGTCAGCCAGCTCACTTCTAGGATTAGGCTGGAAGCAGGCCAGTTGTCCCTCATGCCATGCTACTTTGTTCTAGGTGATAGCTATTTGGCACTAGCTGACTTTTTCTCTTTGTCCTTCTTCAGTTCTTCTTACTTAGCCTTTCTTCTCCTGTCTGACTAATTTGTGACTCTCTTTGTGTCATTGTCTCGTTTTTCTCTTCATGATTATCACTTCTCAAAGAAAGCAAAGGTGGTAAAAATAGCTCTGCAAAGACTCTAATGTTAACGCCCTGGTTCTTTCTCTGTCCAGGTGGTCCATCACGTTGGTCCTCTCCCCCATGTGACTGCTGCTGCAAGAACCACAAGGGCGATGGCGAGGGTGAGAGTGGCACCTCCTTCAATGAGCTCTCCACCTCCAGCTCAGAGAGCCAGTCAGAAGCCAGCTCACCCCAGGGGACAGTCATCTGTGGCCCAGTCAGTCGCCAATCACACCCCCATGCCAATGTCCAAACCCTGGACAGGCCACTAAAAAAGGGTCCCATCGGCATGCTCCAGCAGTCTGAACAGCGGCGTAAGAGTGACTTGCTGCGCACACTAACAGCAAGTGCCCGCGACACCAGCACCGGCAAGAAGAGACCAGTAAAAGAGAAGCTGACAGTCGAAGAGGAACTGGAAAAGTGCATTCAAGACTTCCGCAAGATCAAGATCCCGGAAAGATTCCCCGAGAGGAAGTACATGTGGCAGGCCGACTTGCTGAGAAAATACCGCCTCTGAGCCAGGAAACAGGACAGAGGGAGCAGACACATGAGGCCAAGGATCAGTTTACATGTTTTTTGACCATGACTTTTGCAACAAAAGGGAGATAACTCTAAACTCATTTAAATCTGGTGTCTGGGGAAAACCTCACCTTTATGCCAGTCGGTTGAGAGTCTACATAGAAGCTAGTAAGAAGCATTAAAACCCAGACTGTTCTCTTATTGTGGTATGTATGTGTGTATGTAGTTTAGGCCTTCTGTATGTACTGTAAGTATGTGCTGTACCTTGCTGAATGCTTCAAAGCTTTGAATAATTCATCCCTGAGGACCAATCCAGGTGGACAAAAGACATCTTCTATGAACCCATCAACCGACCGAAGGCTGGCTAATGGCTACACTGGGGGTTACTGAGGGTTACTGGACTGCGCGCACTGTCATCTGTCATCATTTCATGGAAAAACCAGAAAGACAAACACTGATTTAGTATGTGAATGTGTGTAAAATGTGTGTGTGTGTGTGTGTGTGTGTGTTCGCACCCAGGTGGCCTAGAGGTCACAGATAAATCTGCATCAGGACCCATTAATAATTCATTCTGTCCCGACAGTGCTCTCACTATAAATACACCCGGAGCTCTCTGCTGCCAGGGTGGTGTAAACAGCTAGGTCGATTATTTAACTTTTAGGCAACATTTGGGGACTTCTGAGGCAGGAGGAGGTACAATTTCATATCAAGGCCACAATTAATTTTCTTTTTGTAATATCAGTTATATTGCAAATGTACCCCAAGTGAATCTAACTGCCCTGCATTGCATTGATTTTTTTGCAGTGTTGGCTAGATGTTGATGCAATACCCAGGTTACTGTGCAAAGGATAAGTGAAAGAGTGAAGGATTTGATTTGATGCTTGAACCATGGGGAAATACAGAGGTTCAATAAAGAAAAGTCCAGATTTAACAGACAAACATACACACAGCCTCATAATAGGCAAGCTTGCCAATTACTTTACCGAATGAACAGAACACTCATTCATTCCCACTTCCAAACACAGAGGGAGATCAATCAGGCGGTCATTTAAATCATGCTCAGTATGACACCTACAGCAAATACAGGCAGGATTGCTACACAGGCTAACCCCGTCAACCGATAGATGGATGCTTTTCACCCTGACCGTTGACACGATAATCAATAATTATTGATGATAGGCTCTGGTGATAGAGCTGATAAATGCGGTTGTTGTTTACAGTTATTAATGAAGCCCCTGGTTTACCGACAAAAAAAAAAAAGATGTTTGTGTATTTAGTGAAAATGAGCCATTATTTATGTATTTGTTTATGTCCTGCTTGCTCCGCCAGAGTCGGATGCATTGTGATGTGGTTAAAGAAACAAAGATGGCAGAGAGCTGTTTTAAAAGAGTGCAATTCAAGAACCATTTAATTTCCCCAGTAGGCTGATTGTCATTTATTTAAAGCTCTGGCTAGATGAAATGTTACTGACAGAATGATTTATTATTTCAGGGGGCAAAGTACATTTATTGACCACAGTAAATGAAAAAAAGTTCACAGACATTCACTGATGTTGATGTTCTTTTTCAAGTTATAGGGGTAAACTCTTGAAGGAGATTCAGCACAGTCAGATTAGTTTACTGTCTACTTAAATAGGTAGAATAATGATACTAAAATCTCTGTTTTAGGAGAGACATACAGTATATTAAAAAAATAAATGATGATTTAAATAAACTGAGCACATCGTACAGTGAGATCATATAACAGTCAAAACAACAAAGGAAACAAATACATGATGCAGAGAAAATCAAGAGTTCAAGATGTTAAAATCTTTTATTGGTACAAGAAATCTAAATATAGCAGGGTTTTTTGTTTGTTTTCTTGGTTGGTTGTTTTTTGTCATTTAGACCATCTGTGAGGGGCAAACAAAAGGCATGCTCTCCAAAGCAAAGGAAAAATTTGAACAAGTCCATTTGACGTTTCCAGAAGAGAAGGAAAATGATAAACAACTGCTTGCAGAAAAAAAAATGTCTCTTGTTCACAGTTGCAGGTATAAAAAAAAACCCTAGGTATTCATGGATAGACAGCTGTGATGAAAATGTAGTTTGGGTGAGCAAAGTACAAATATAGGTGAACTGACTTGTATAGAGGAAAGCTCAGAAAGAAGTAGGACAATAAAAACAGAAGAAAAAGCATTTTCATACAGGAACTTGATTAAAACTTATTATTTTTTGTTATTGCAGCTTATGAACATGCAGAGGAGTGGTCTTCATATACAATCATAGCTTTTACAAAGCACAAAGTATAAAAATTAAATTAAAAGCACACAAATTAAGAATATGCACATTATAAAGTTATTGAAAGGTCAGTTTATTTAAAAATATCTCTCATATGTTAATAGAAAAAAGACTTTAAAAATATGTTCTATTATACTTATTTTTCTATATAAAAGCCTTTAAATGAATAGATTATCAAATACAATTATGTTGCCCATAAAATGTATTCCTTGTGAGAGAAAAGGCTCATGGGTAGTAAGAAATACCTAGTAATATTCAGTGGTGACCATATGTCTGCTGTGGTTTATCATGTATAATTTTAGTGATATGGTTGCAATAGGTGCTAGATACAAACAAACCATTTTCCTCATGTCAATACAATGCATATGACTTATTTTTCTACATTGCTGGAAAATTACATTTTCATTTTGAAACCATTTATCTTATCAGTTGGAGTTGTTATATGTTAACCCAGGCGACATATCATATGTAAATAAACATCATAAATCATACCTAACCAGAATAATGTATTATACTCTTTGTATATAACATTCAAATCCATGAGGTGTGGCTTCTCCGCTGTTCTTAGTTATACAGTAGACTGACGCTAATGTAATACAGCCATTCTTGTTTTATCATTTACAGTGTGGGGCCATCAGGGATGAGGGAGAATATAATACACGCCTATAACATATATATTTACCACTATAACAAATGATAAGCTGCTTGCTTTATGAGACAGCAGTGTCAGAAACAGACTCACACTGCATTTGTCTGACAGTGCCACAGAGGCAGTCACTGGTGACATTTCAGAAATGCTTGTAATAAATAAATCAGAAACTTTATGCTTAAAAAAAATTAACCAAAAGGAAAAAAAAAAAGTTTTTTAAAAACTCAAAAAAAAGGTCCAAACTGTAACCATGAAGCTTTTTCTAATCGAACAGCGCAGTCAGAAAGAGCTTAGACAGTGAGATGTTTTTTCGTTGTTTTGGCTCTGTACTGAAACAGTGACTGAAAGTGCTGACTTTCAGCTTCTGACAGTGTTTGAGTGTGTTTACGTCCATCGTGGGTGAATAGTGTGAGATTCTCCCCAATTGTAGGACACAGTGCAGCAGGGCAAAGATTCTACACATACAAGCAAGGCAACAAAGTCACTTCACCTCAGTCAAACCAATCATGTGTTTTACTGCTAAATGCCAGACTGAATGCAAAAAGTGCCTAAAGCCAGCAAGAAGTGACAGCTGCAGTGTCAGCCTGGCAAAGTGGGCAGCAATGACTGGATTTGCAACCAAATATTGAATAAGACAACTTCATTTGGAGGACTCTTTTCTGCATTTCCTTCATCTCATGTGGATTTAAACACCCTCATGTTAAAGCTGAGAATCAGGACGCTAACACCGTCCTGTGTGCCCGTGTAAAGAGCCGGCACGCAACAAAACTGACTGCGCTTAATATAACCGTTTGTGCAGCTGTTCCCTGTTAGTTTACAGCACAGCAGGTTCACACTGACCAGTTACAAGCAACAAGGGCTTGTGAGAAAAAAGTCAGTTGTACTGGTGTGTTAGTCTTCTACAGCGTATTAATACAGGAGGAAATAGCTGGATTTGAGCATTAGGCTGGACAGTAGTGTGCCTCTGGTGGATTTTTTGCTTTAAGCTTTCTGAGAAGAGCATGCAGACTTAAAATACTGAATCAAAATGTCTCTACTTATATACATACAAACATGTATTTTCAGTTGCTGGAGTGATTATTATCTGGCCAAATGATACAGATATAGTTGAACACTTAATATAAACGTTTGCATACACGATTATTGTGAAAGATGGAAGTCCCTGGTTGTCAAAATAGAATTGTTGCATAGCTTTTTGCACACTGTTTTTGTAAAGTTACTTTAGACATCTGCAGTGGTTAGTGTTTGTGCTGTTCATGGTCAGCCCAGTATAAGCGAGAAAGCAAGTTGATATAAAGGGATTGTATTTGCTTGACTCTGCCTGCGATTTTAAAAATGTGTTGATTTTGTTTACTTTGAGATAATTTATTGACAGGGTCAGTCAGTCACAGAGATCTGTCTGAGAGCTTTTTTAAACACAGATTTGTCATGAGATGTGATTAGAAATGCTGTCGTACAGACTGCAGAGTGAAAATGAGTACCAAGACACCTGGTGGCCTTCTAGAGTAGACTGCAGCTGCTTTTGCACAATGTATAAAGAGAAACACAAACAAGAAAGTATTCAAAAAAAAAAAGGGATGAATATGTTTAGAATCACCGTACGTACACAACACAGTCACAAATGAAGTATCTGTCATGAGAGAGGAAGATTGTAGCTTATGCTGTCCAGTTTTCACCCTTAGAGCACAGGATATTCAGTTATTTTGGCCTGAAAGAACAACAGATGATGTAAATCTTAATGATAAATGACTGAAATTTTGTTTCAAGTCAAACGTGATGTGTGAAAAGGAAGAACGACTGTGAACTGATGTTGAGTTTGTCAGTTTATGTTGTTTCGGAGTGCCCGACTACAGTCTGTGATTTTCTTTCCTAAAGTTATGGTCATGCTCGTGAAGCCTGTACACATGACTACAGGCCCTCTTATTTTCCTCCTGCCTTTGATGAGCCTGCGAACCATAAAGAAAATCACACTATCCCAATACCACCACGGTAGATCTGGCACATCCTGTTCAAAAACAAAAAAGGGCGCCTGTTTTGATTATTGTTGTTCTGACACTAAAAAGAAAAAGAAAAAATGGTTCAGAAACATTGTGAGCATGTTGGTATACAAAACTTATAACAGATTTAACTTAGTCTGTTCTTGTGAAAAAGATTATGTCAAAAACTGATATTTAACAGAAAAAAGAAAACTTGCAAAAAAAAAAGATAAGCACAAATGTGTTGATAGTGTCTGCTGTTCCTCCACAGGTGTATAACATTATCAAATAAAAGAAAAAAACTGCAGTGTGACTGAGCTCCTGCAAGACAGAGTGACTCTCACCAGGGCCATACGAACATGGAAATACTTGTTTCACCATGAATCATTAAAAATATATTAAATACTATTTTGATAACTATGGAATTACATTAAAAACTGCCGATCAGTCTTTCTGATTTTAAAATTCTTAGATTTACTTCCACAGATTTACTTCTTAGATTTACTTCCACAAAAGAAACTGAATGTTATATGTCAGCAGCCAAACATCCATGGTGAGAGTTGCTCTGTATTCCAGGTGTTGCTACGTCTGCTTTTAGAGACAATACAAATCATCTGAGAGTCTTTAGATACGAAACATATAGTAATTTTGAAGATGTATGACGACAACCAATAAACAAGACATTCTGTACAGCGACTAAGACTTGTATTTATTCCCAGTTCTCATTAGCCTTTGTTGTGGTGGTCACCAATTCATATTAACATGAAATACTATAAAATTGTATTCAGTTTAGATAAATACTTAATAGATGAATGGATAACATCTCCACCCCAGTTGCAACATTTTTGTGCAAACTATTGTTTCACACTGTATTCATACACTGTACATTGTGGCAAGGTGTTGCTGTGCTTATTTAATTGACAATGTGGCTGTAAAACAACAGCCTTTGTGGCTAAATCTTAAAACCATCCATTTCTGCTTCTTTCAGAGGTTCACTTGTAAAAGACATCCACACATTTCATCAAACCAGGCCAAAAACTTGTTTCAGCCCAAATCATATTAATGAATTCATTGTGTTCTTTCGTAATGAAATCAAGACAGCATTAATATCGACATTTTGGGCTGAAGTCCTAAACTATCTACTTACTGTTATATACAAACTGTCTAGCACTATATTACTTTGTTAATATGTCACTATGTAACTATATTTGCTATCTATCCATTTTATTTGAATTATTAAATCCTGACTGTGAAATACCGGTATGTGTCCCCCCCCCCCAAAAAAAGTGGAAAAAAAAAACAGAGTTTATTGTACATGGACTACTTCACGCTCACTGTCCCACATTGCAGCGCTTCCTATTTTAAACATAACTCAACACATATCAGTGACGGTACAAAATGGCAACAATTCAGTGTGTCTAACATGACAATTTGCTGTTCACTGTAGTCTAAAATACTAAGTGTTATATAATGAGCAGTGAAGGAGTGTACAGAGACAGTTACTCAAGAGGCCAGATTTAATAGATTGCTCAGTATTTTATATTTCATGTGTACATTTTTGCTTGAGCTGGACGTTCTTCGTTTTGTCGCTGGTTACAGAATTTGGAACCACAAGACTAGATGATATAGGATACCTTTCACAAAAAGGTCAGGCACCAACAGTAAGAAGGACCAAACAAACAAGAAGCTGGAAGGCATAACATTAAAGACAGACAGTAAGAAGAGAACACATAATCAGGCAGAAAGCAAGAGCTAAAGCAAATTGGACAAACTGACAAACACTGCCCACTATATGTACTGAGAGCTTAATGAGGAAATCAGAGGCAGCTGTGCAGGCAAGTGACTGAATCAGATGATCTGCATGAAGGGAAAAGCCTGACAATGCTGGAAAAGACAGGTGAGTAAAACACCCAAATATATAAGCTGTGCCTTATCATCCACACTAAAGATTCACTACATGTATTTTGTACTAAGAGGAAATGAAGCCAGACATCAGCCAAAGACTGTCAATCAAATCAATGTTAAGAAAGTTCTCAATGTATACACTGGGAACATATTTTAAGACAAATAAACGGTATACATTTAACACTGCTGTCCACAGTAAGGTTTATCCGTTTGCAGCTGAGTGGCTCTTGCATGGCAGTGGTGTCTACTAACATCAAACTTAAATTTCAAGCAAATTCAGAATGCACACTGATATCTGTGAATCTTTCTACTGTTAATGATGTTATTTTCTATGTGACATGTGCTCTAAACTAAAAACAAGTAAAACTGGTCCTGTAAGTAAATTGAAATAGGGGATACAGGGGTCCAATCCTTCTGCATGAGAGGCTTTAAAAGCTCAGGGTTTTCCCACTCTGAAATCAACAGTCCTTTGTGCCTTTCTGACTCCCTTCTGTTGTGTAAGTCTTCAGTGCTGCAGATATTCACAGCCCTGTAATGTTAATGGGTGAAGCCAGAGATCATAAGAAATACATGATGAAGGAGCTGGCACGACCAAGTTACAGCAGAAGGTAAAAAGCACGCAGCAGAAAGTACTGTGTGTGTTCCTTTATAAAATAAATGTCTGATTATGTTGGCTAATAACATAAAGGGAATTATTTTATTTATAAACAGACCAAATGCTGTGAAATGTGACTCATGTACTTTCCTGGGCAGAGAAATGCCCCCGCCTGAGATAATTATTGCAAACTCTGCTGTGCCAAACTTCATAAAGCAACCTTTTCCACTTTAGGCACTTTCACTGATCATGCAGATGATGTCTGTTAACATCTATGAGGGTTCAACTCTCAGGATATTCACTGGGACTGAGCCAGAGACTAATCAGACAACGGAGATGGCAAAGGAGCAGAATCCATGATTTCTTCACGGTGGTTTATGCATACAAACACTGTTGAAATAAAATCCTCATTAAGTTTAAAATACTTGTCGCTCACCTACTCTGAGTGCTCTGACAAAACTTCAGGACAATTAAATCATATATTTAGCAATGGCATATGGAGAGGAATCTGCTATTTCTGTCATAGTGGCTCATCCCTTGACAATACAGTTAATTATACTGATTTCAAAGTCGCAATCAGGAAGAGAAAGTCTGGTTGTGAGGGAAGAATGCATGTTTCATGTCCCTCTTTGTGGCTGCCAGCTCTCCATCTAAGGGAAGAGGAGGCAGAGTATGCATGAAAAGCTTAAAATAGCATCAGTGGAATCAGCTATCTTCTAAAGATCAAGCGATTGGGGCTACATGTGGCTCTTGGTGCTGGCCTGAGCAAGTGAAGAAGAGACTGACAAAAGAAGAGAATATGTGGATGACAGCTGTGGATGGAAGTGTAAAGGAGATTTGATGATTGTTGAAAGAGGTGAAGGTATTTAATTAGGATGAAAAGTGAGAAAATGTTGGAAAATGAGGCAGAGGCAATGGTTGGAGGGGGAGAGAGGACAGGAGGTGTGAAAGATAGATGGGATGGTAGGAGTGATGATAAGGAAGTAAAGGTAAAGGGAAGAAATAAAAAATCATGGATAAGAAAAGGTACTTTGTCTGCATAGCAGGGGCATAAAGAGGTGTAGACACAGGTGGAGTAAGGGTGGAAAATAAGGAGCAAAAGAACAATGGCAATGTGGGAGAGGGGCAGAGCGAAAATAAAAGATTAAGAGCTAGGAGAAAAAAATAGGAGGAAGTACAGGCAGCCTGTGTTGGCTGTCAGCATCCATCTGCAAGATAAGAGCTCCAGCTACATGATCTGTTTTCCAGCATTACAGATGAAAGCGTGCGCTCCTTCGCTGCAATCAGATCAGCCATGTGTATCGCCATTGTTGCTACTAGCTGGGATGATTTTCTCAGCAACACCGCTGAATGATGCACACTGCCAGCCATTGTGAAGCAAACAATGGTACAAGCCTTTGTGCACAATAGGCTGATCCAGCTTCAGCTGTGTCCTAGAGCCACTATCGCATTGACAAGATTAGTAAAAGGACATTTAATGCTTTATCTTTTTTTCTCTGTGAACTGAACCAAACCAAACATTACTCGAGGTCCCGCTGTGCAATGAAAGTCACACAATGGATACAGCAAGCTTGTTAATATATAGTACCACAGACATGTCAGTAAAGGGCTAACAATGGCAATGACAATACAGGAAGACATCTGAGAGCAATGTTGGACATCAGAAACAATTGAACCCAACATTTTCCTGACCTCCTCAGTCACTCTGTAGCTTTTAAGTGTCACTTCACAAGGTTAAACTCCATTAAGCTGTTCTCTGACTGCTTCCAGAACAAGCAAAAACCATCTCCAATTAAAATTTGGCTTCCATCCTCTTGGAAATAAGCACTTTTGGCAGCAATACACTGCTCCCGGCCCATTAAGTCACCTCGTAAAGCACCGTCCACCATGTGCGCTGAATGTCATCTAAACTTTCTCCATTGTGTCAGACTGATTACCCTTCAGCTTCAGTTGCATTTTGGAGATGGGGTAAACTATTCAAGTGATTAGGATGGGACAAAAAAAAAACCCTGTACATTTTCAACATGTGCCCATTTTGTGCCATGATGGAGAACCAAAGCAAAGTCATTCACAGTTAAAATCATTTGTGCTGAATTTCTGTCCTCAGATGTCTCAGAGCAATACAGTAGAGTTTAACTTTGACAGTTTGACCCTGAGGTACGAATATAAGGTGCCCAACCCAGCGAATGCCAAAGAAAACAACAAGCATGCCCTTCTGGTCTGACACCCCAACTTCCCGCTTTCCACTGCATAGACTGCTGTATGGTCTCCTGGCTCTAAGCCTGTAATCAAGAAGAGAACAGAACAGTTCAGATATTCATGACAGAGACCAATTTTTTTTTTTCATTTAAATTGTAACTAAACATTTGAGTTTTGACAGAGATGCCTCGACTCTCAAAATTCAAGATATGCCTCAGAAAGTTGAAAACAGCTATACGTGAGCAGGGCTGGGAGAAGGGTTGGATGTGCCAAGCTACTTCATTGTGCAGACTCTCTCACATACAACAGAGACATAAAAACATCATTAAATGACATATGCATATATATATAAATGATAAGCTACAAAATTCAGAGAGATTAATCTGGTTGGGGTGGGCTTAATCAGCATTGTGTGAACCAATTTGGCAAGGGCTAGATAGTAATAGACATTCATTCACATGTATGTCCCGGACTCCAGCTTCCAGCTTAAATAATAATAATGGACAAAATTAATTTAAAACTTCCTCTGACATTATATTTAACTGTAAAATGATGATGATGATTTTTATCTCTTGCACAAGTAGCTAGTCTATATATTCATGCTGCATAGATGTAATTGCATATTCCATTGATATTCAGTGGTTTCACACTATTACTACTTGATGGCTGTACCAGTGAAATGCAGGGAAGAACAATGTGAATGTAAACGAAACAGGTTTCCAAATATTTAACAGTTCAGCATTGCAAATGTTTAATGAGGAGGGAAATCTATTCAGTATCTTTGATCACCCTGACTCAAACAATGCATTGTGGTTAGACACTGAATGTAAATACTACAGTGTTTGACACAAAAAAGCTCCACAGGGAACCTTTAATACGCCTTTTATGTCTCCTGCTGGATTTAGGTTAATTATTGTTTGTTTCATTATCTCTGGTTTTCCATAATGCCCTTACATTAGTGACATGACATGAGTGAAATTGATTTGAGACATATGATAAGCAAAAACAATTGGCAATTTACTTTGTAAATATTTCTCAGTGATATTTATGGTTGTGATTACCTACATAAAATATATTCTTATGTAAGTTTATAACTGGAAACATCATAATATTTTCATGAAGAATTTTTAAGTTTGGTTTGTGTTTTATCTCTTCTCCTTTCTCAGTACCACTCGTGTTCTATGAGGACATATCTCAGAAGAACACATGGAAACACAAAAAGGATACTGGAGCGAACAGAATAGACAGATAAGAGGAACACGTGACTTGTCTGCCCAACAGAGCTCGAGTTACTGGAGATTTCATATTATGACACATTGCTTACACACTTTAAATTACATGGTGTTGTCAGTACATTAGAAGATGAAATGGAAACTGTAAATGTTAAAGCAAGAAAATAAATTGTAAGACTGAATATAATATAATTATGATAGGGCAGGTGTATGTATGGAATATTTCACACATTAATGCAATTCAAAGTGCTATACACAATACATTAAAACAAAAAAGAAAGAGAACTAAACAAGCACTAACTGAGCACTAAAGTATAAATCAAAAGCAAAAACCCTTTCCACAGGAATTAATTTAAGAGAAAACAGATATAATGGGGTAGGAATTAATATTAAATAATTGCAAAGAAAAAGTAGATTTAAAAGCCTTTTAAACGTTTTGTCATTTTATTTTAGTTACTTAGTTTAGTAAAAATAACTCATGCTTTGTTTTTTTTCTTGCATTTTTAATCCATCAATTAAATGCAAATTTAATTAACCAGTGTATTAATATATTATAATTAAACTCTGACAAAGTCTATAATTAATTCAGTGGGACACTTCAGTACACTTCAGGGACAGTATAATGTATCAGTCAGTCAAACAATAATGACAACCTGAAAAAAACATATATCTAGTGATGTGTATATATAACCTAAACGCCATAATTTAAAGCATTGAAGCATTTAGTTTTATCAATTTCTGATGTGGCTGGTCATTTGCATTGATTTAAAAGATTTACATGAGAATTGCCACTACTTCTAATGTTTCTCATAAGTGATTTCCAAGCCATCAGGATCATTTATCACTTTAGTGCCTGTTTGTACAATGTGTGGTTGTAAACGAAGGGAACCCCATTTCCAGTCAAGGGAGTCACAACCCCAGTCCATTAGCCCACTGTTGTTGAGAGTGATATGCAGATTATAGGGTGAGATGTGTTAAACGTATCTGAAGTGTTGCTGCTGTGTAAATGAAGGATTCTTTTTGTCTTTAGTGTGTTCAGTTTAGGAAAAAAGAGGTGGAGGTTTTCCACAGTTTTCTAGTGTATTTCTCTTTGCTTCCTTTTTCATCTTCATCTCTCCTTACAATCTCTGTATTGATATAGAACTCAGTTTGACAAGATCAATAGATAGTCAAACATACAACTTAATTTGACTAAAATTAAATTTGATTTGAAAGTCAAAAAAGAGGAGATACTCTGATGAATACCCTGGAGAGTGCACATTGTTTGATGATCAGAAGACAAACACTTTTGCTTTATGCTGCTGTAAAATTATTTAACAATAATAAATTTATGGTAAACTGGTTGCATACTGTACCTCATAAAACAAGACTCCCTCGCTGAGTGAATGAAGAAATTCATTGGGCTTTGTCAGCTGTATAATAGTGATATTCAGGTTTTATTTTATGGTTTGGCGGCTGTCTCGGAAGTTGAGACTATGCAGGACAAGAAGTTACACCAAGAAGTTTACGGTTTTAAATTGGGGGTCTGATGAGTTTTAAACTAAAAGGAAGGGTAAAGACATTAAACAAGCCACTTTGAAAGAAAGCAGTCATTTCCCCATTTCTATTTTTATCTCATTGTTGACCTAGTATATTTTTAGATATGTTGACTCATATTATTTGGCTTTGTCTGCAGTTGACAGCTTGTGCATCTTTGCTGCTGATGCTGTACCAACAAAGCCAATCAGCTCATGACTGCTCATTTAGGAAAACGTGTCATTAGCTCTGTTTGAGGGCCTTGAACATTGGACTGTAGCATCTATCCTTCTATCCCAAGACAGAATGCCAAATTTCACATGTGCCAAAGCTAAATTTAAAAAGAAAAATCAGGCGCCATTTCTGCAGCGCTTTCCACAGTTGGCTGTAACTGCAGTCGACATGTTTCCAACACCTCATTAGTTTGAACAATAAAAGAAATCCTCAAAAGCAGTTGACATACAAATGCACTAGTGCAAACATTTTCTGAGTACCTGCATATAAACACCCAAATGCACAAATACAGATACACACATTTAGCATACATGCATAAACTATGGGTGGGGGTGGATTAGCACTACGTGGGAGACATTAATATTGCACCATGTTGTAATATTTAATGTGTTAATTAAAGCGCCCCGTGGGAATAGAATCTAACATGCTTCATCGACTTGGTGCAAAATCACCTTTAAATCTCTTAAGTCAGCAAGGTCTGTGCAAACTTGTGTTTATCAGTGTGTGTGTGTGTGTGTGTCTGTGTTCCCATCACTGTGTATGTGTATTATTGTATGATAAATTTAGTGTTAGTTTTACACATTGTGATCAGGCCCTGTTAGCTACGCTACAAGGCTGTGACTATTTATGTAACACTCTGTCAGATTAATAGAAGATGCTCATTAATACAAGCACTGTAATTAATTGTGCCATGCATGGCATGGCTGGAAACAAATACAGTATCACGCAGATAAGTTTAGTCTTGTCTTCACTAATAAATCATGCTAGGTCTCTGCTGTTGAAGCGCCAAATTTTTTGGAATTTTACCTTCAGTCTGTGCTGTGTATGTCCTTCAAAATACCTTAACCTTAACTTCACTCTCATTCACCAAAATGTTGCATGTATATTATTTTATTATTAGATGCTACAGTCCAATAATTATTCAGTTATATAGTCTATGTTATCTGGTAAAGTCCAAAGTCTGTTGATCACCTCATCTCAATCTGGTCCAGGTCAGTTTTGTTGTATAGGAGCAGTAAACGAAGCCTGGCTGTTCCACAGTAAAATGAGTAAGAAAAAGAATATTCTCCAACTGTGAGAACCTTCTTGTTTACAGAACAGTTTGCTCTACACTGGATACCAGCTGTCAGTTTTTAGATGACTTAATTCGTCATCACCTTCAAATATAAAGAAGCAGCTTATTTGAAAGAGGAGAAAGATTACACAACATGATTTACATTTTTGTTGATTTAGGGAAAGCTGTAAACCATAAAGCAACTCTTTCCACGTCTTCTGCTAAAGCTTGCTGACACAACTCTGACCAATAAATAACTGTATCATCTGCATACATATAAATCATGCACTTAGTCAGCCAGTTTCTTTGAAAGGCTGAACAGCCTTAGGTTAGGAAAGCTTAGGAAAGCAATATCACTCACATCACTCTGCCTTTCTCATAAGATTTAATTCACTTTATCTTTACAAAGTAAAATTATATAAATCATCCTAAATTACATAATTTCCTAACTGCAGGTAGATTATCATTACTTTGCATATTTGTGACAAACATTTCTGATGTTAATTACTTTGTTTCTGAAGAGACACAAATAATTACGTTCATGGAGAGAGAGAGAGACAAACACGGAAAAGAGACTGTGACTTGGATCCATGAATATACTCTTTCAAGGTCCTGCACAGGCCAGGTTACTGATGACTAAAACATTACATTTCAAAGGAAAATATACAGAAATCAGAGGCAGATTTGGGGAAAAAAGAAAGAAAAAGAAAAGAAAAAATAAAAATAAGGGCAAAAGCAGCTGTTAGAGGCCCATCACTTGCCAAAAATGATATCACTGCATTAAGGAAAAAGATGACATCTCTTTTATTTTCAGAAACACAACTATATCATGGAAACCTGATGTTGTTCAGTATATATTATATCAAACTACACATTAAATCTGCATATTTCTTGCAACAGTTGGCTGACCAGATAGCAGAGATAAAATGGAGGTCAGAAGATCACCAAGTAATTACAAAAATTTTGTAACAGGCATGAGATTAATGTTTGGGGTCCAAATCCAATGACACACAGATCATCGCTGTGAAGTGGACTGTTCTGCATCAGAGAGGAAAGACTAGCAGGGTGACTAAATGACATTGCTTACTCTTACTCTTACTCTTGGTAGGTGATGTTATTAGCGAGGCAAAAATTAATCCGTAATCTAAAAATGGCAATATTTTATTAAAAATTGATTTCACTGTTTAACAATACATAAACAAATTACTGTTTGCAGTTGCCTCATTATTTACATTGCCTGATCCAGTTGTGTGCTTGTACAGCTCCCAGTTGTGCAAAATGCACAAACAACATGTTCCCCCTCCTGGGCAGAGTGACAGCAACATCAAATTTAAGTCTGGCCAATGATTACAAAGTGTGAAGCCTGAAAGCCAACATGTTATAGCAACAAAGCAGCAGCAGAGAGAGTCTGACGAGAGATCTGGAAACAGCCTGTCCTTTATATGGATACCTGTTAACCATTGCCAGAGAAGCCACTGGTGATTTTAATGGTGGAGAACACTGGTGCCCAAAATGGCAATCCGGTTATTATCGTGTATGGAGCCTGAAATCTGAGTGTGGCTCTGCACAGAGCACAAGGGGCCTTTGTTAGGTTGGCAAGGTGAGTGCTGTTGAGATTAAGAGACGCTCAACTCCCTGAGCATCAAACCAGGGTCAGCGGCTCAGGGCAGACAGGTGCAAGCAGACAAATGAGTTACTTCTTCATGCATAGAGCTCATTAGTCAAGTTGGTTCCCTAACCTGTAATACAGTGGTATGAAATCCAAAATTAATGTCACCTCAAATTCTTTAATCTGTATTCAGAGCACGAGTGCCCGTTCTTTTTTACATTATGATTTAAATCCAAGAATTCAGATTTTTAGGGACCATAAACAACCATATTACTTATATTGCGAATTCATGGAAAATATCTTTTTTTTAATGATCAAGGATTGTACTTTTACACCTTTGTACAAGTCGACAGACATCAAAGTACAAGACAATCTTTACATCTTTTCAAAACCAGCTTGTTGCACTTATCCGTTTAGCTGACAGCTCTTTGTTGCACTTGTCAGTCATTCATGTTCTACAGCATTTCCACTAGCCAACTAACCACTACTGTACACTCTACAATGAGGTACAAAAAAAAAAATCAGTAATTAGCAGTAAAATACATTAACAAACCATGATTAGTTGTAAAGTGTTAGCTGTTTTATATAGATGTTAACCCCCTGAATACAAATATTGCCTTTCTTACTTATAGGAATATACTGAAATCAATTTTAATACATGAATGAATAAATTAATTTACCAAAAAAGAAACATCTGTCTATACATCTGTCTGTCTATGCTATATATACTTGTTAACTGCAATTCATGCCAAAAGGTGATAATATAATAAAATGTATAACTTACAGTCCAAACACCACTGAATACTGACAATATGTCTGCAAGCTGTCAGTTGATCTTTCGCAATACAGAACAGAAATGGGCATTGCTTTTGATTCAGTGCTGATTTTTATTTCATTGAAAGTCAATATTAACCCAGTGAACAGACAAGTCTCGCAGCACTCACAGCCTTCATAATAAGATAAGCTCAGCCTTTATTGATCCCAAAACGGGAAATTCAGGTGCTGTAGCAGCTCAAGGACAGAAATGAGCACAGAAAAATAAAGAAGGTAAAATAATTAGAGGTATAGAAAATAAAACAGAAATAAAAATAACAAGCTTGTATGACCTCACTATAGCTGGAAGGAGTGTGCTATGCATTATTCCACATTCCTATTTAAAAGAAACACATCGGAGAAATATTTGCAAATGTTAACCCTGCTGTGTTTTCTGGTGTGGACAGGAGATCAAGGACAGAGTGCAGCACCAGGATTACTTGGAGATGGCAGTCAAATCTTCCAGGAGTAAGATGGTATTACCAGTCAACAAAGAAATAGCAAAACAGCAAAAAGGCATTTTCAGTGCCTTAATCTGACTGTAAAATGCCCCATAAAAAGGCAGGGCCATCCTGACTGAGACTGAGAACACCTGGAACTGAAAATGGAGAAAAGTTTGATCTGGAACTTCATACTTGCTGTTTGAAAAATGAAATTGATTGAGTTTTGCACAGTTTGACAGAAATTAGGTACAGTAAACTGCTTGACTGTTTTCTGTTTTTTTGTTCATTTCCATCTGGGCCTCATCTTTCAACATTAAATATGCCGTTGTGTTGTGACTTGAAAATAGATAATGACTGGGCAGCCACAGTTCAGCCCTCAGATTCACCAATTTCATTCATTCCCTCTGGTTATTACACTGAGGAAGCTGGGAGGAAAAAAAAAAAACCCCAAAACAAAACGGAAGCTTTTTATTTTAGCAAAGCAGCCCCAGGCGGCTCCAACGTGTGATGCTTCCGTGCTGCCACTGGGTGACAAATCAGACATAATAACTCTAACTATTAGGGTACTGTGGCAGAGCTCTTGCTTTCATCCATCCAATTAAATTGGTTCAGTCATTACAGGAATGGGATGTAGTAGAGGTTAGATGCATCTGCACAAAATCCAGCCAATCACATTTAATGTATTCACTGATTAGGTCTGCACCCTAAAGAGATGTGAACGAATGGGAAAGGCATTTCTGTTGACAGGGCTTCATTTTTACAGAAGAAATATTCTAACAAGGCCCAACCTTATGATCTCCATCTGAATGCCTGGGTTGCTACCGTGACATCATTGTCACAGCTCTGACTCCGTTTCAAGCCATCATAGAGGAAGTTCCAATCTTTCTGCTCCAGCAGATCTACTCCTTTCAACTATTGTTAGAGACTAATGCACCATGCCACACAGAGAATAACCCTCTCTTACACAGCTCTCTATAAATAGCCTTCCACTTAATCTATCCAAGATTTCACAGATTTATTTCAGATAGAGCTTCCAACCAGCTAAATTGCGGCTAAAGCCGCAAAAGGCAGTGCACACACACACTCAAACCATAGTTCCTTACGGTGTGGCTTGCAGGCCAATGGCAATCCTCAGACACTTTTTGTGCAACTCCCAGTTTATATTTTATCATCTGTGGTCCTTTTGAATACTTTCAATTACAGAAGAATAGATTTAACACAGGACTCTGCCATTGTGTCAGACAGCACCCTGATAGTAAGCATCTGCCAGGTCAAGAATAACAACTCTTAGAAAGCTAGTGGTTGCATAGGACCTATTGGCTCACCATGAGTGCCACAAGAATGACATGCTTCCATCAGTGCTGGTGCTGTTAGCTAAAGTCAGCAATGTCAGTTGACAAGTGAGCTGGAGATGAAACTTCCTCATGACACTGCTTTGAAGTGATTTTGGATGTTCTTATTTGTTCATACAGTAATTATTTGTTAATATAGTAATGTAGTAATTAGTAATTATAGTAATTGTTTAGTAATTGTTGTCAGTTTGGACAAGTTTACATTGGTAGGACCATGCAAGGTGCTAGAAATGGGACATTTTAACCACTTATCCATTACTTTTAGCTTTAGGCTTTTCCCATAATCTTTCAAATGTTTGCCATTGTTTCCACTGTGTTCTGCTGTATGTCTGTCACAGTAAATGAGTAAGTGGATGCATACATACACCAAGTACCCCATGGAAACTGCAAAGGTACATGCAAGGGTACAAGTTCTCCGTGTTGAGAATCATTATGCTAAGACATATACAGTATGGAGAATACGAACACGTGTGCATTTCTTACTATTACCTTTGGGCCATTTCTCAACACAGTATCCAGTTATTTTGATCCAACCATGGTTTACAACACAGAGTTTAGGTCCCAATTTTCTGTCTTTCATTGTTTTCTCTTCCACATAACCTGGGGCTTGAATTAAAATTTCACTCTCTGACTGCATGTGTTTCTCACACAGTTCCTCACACTTCACTAATTAAGTTAACAGCATTATTACAGTATTACCATTGGGAATGACAGCCAAAACTATGCAAATATATGAAACTGTTATAAACACAAAGTATCCTTATCCTTAAAATTAGATTCTTGCTGGTGAAATAAAAAACATAAACAGCTCAGGTGTGCTTGGGTACTTGTGCGGTGCAAGGAACACTGTCTTATTGAAACTTTAAGGTGCATCTTGCCTCTGATGTCAGCATTATTGCAGACCACTTGAAACGCATAGCCTGAACATTCATGAATGAAAACACTGAACCAGCTGTTTCTGTACTATTGGCTTGCAGTTTTACCAAAGATTTCTGATTTCAGATCCCCATATATCCCAGTACCTGCCATGGGAAAGTAGGACATATTTTTGCTTCGTTGTACAGAAAATGGAACACAAAAAGATGAACGGTGGACTGTATGGCATTTGGCAGTGGGTGACAAATACATTATTGCTTTGCACACAGCAGCAAACAATCCAAGTGGTGCTTTGGAGAGTGAGCTGTCACAGTCCCCGCACCCAGACAGCATCACACCATAAATATCAATAAAAGAGAGAAAGTGAGATGTCCTCAGGGAGACTGCAGCGAGGTACATGAATTAGAAATGTCACCAATAAGTTTGGGAAAAGGGGAGCAGGTCTACAGCATGGTTCTCACTTCATTCCTGCACAAAACAAATTTTACCCTGAGGGAGATAACATCAAATGATAGCAGGCTGTGGACTCCTGTCAGGGGTAATAAGAACAGCTTGATAACCATCTATCAAGAGCTGATACAAAAATTATTTCATTTACAATAAATATAGGAACAAAAAATAAACTCCTTGTAGGGTGTAAGAAACTGGCGTAACATTTCTCTTAATTTAGAACTGCATTTAATTACTATTTAAATGATTTGTTGATAATTTTGAGAATAGTAATTTGGCCAGTTAAATGTAAAATAAAATAAAAACAAACGACAGACTAAAGCTATCACAATTTCTTAGAAGAGGATTGGTTGTTTTGTCCAACCAGGCCAAATACAAAAATTAAAATACAACAAATATTCACATTTGAAAAGATTAATAATGTTTGCCAACATGACTTGATGAGTTACTCAAGAGATGTGATAGATCACTTATCAGTTGATCAGTTTTCAAAATGATTGCCCGATTCATTCACTGACTAATCTTTTCCGGCACTACCATAAAGTAAATACACTGAATAATGTGGATGACAGTTGAAAACTCTGCAAAGCGTGACAGTGGAATTTGATTTGGGAGTGTTTTATCAAATAAGACTGTATAATCATATAAGTATATACAGTACATTTAAAATATAAGGGGATGAGGGCAATGTGGACTGGAATTTAGAGCAAAGTAGCAATTTCACAAGAGCATAGTTTCATTGTTGGTTTTCATGTTACTTAATCTGCCATAATAAAAGTAGTGCTTGAATAACATTACGAAAAGTGTTGCATTGTCTGCAGTGACTTACAAATGTATGTAGCACCCTGGTGTAAAAGGGTGAAAGGTGACAAGGCACTGGTATCATTAAAATGTATTATCATATTTGATATTATGTAACAAATATTGAGAAATATTGCTGTGAAAAGTTCATACCAGTTTCCAATTTAGATGCTATACAAAATTATAATCATCAGTTTGTGTCTTTTGAAGATTTTGAATCAAATTACAGCTACACAGCCTTTGGTCAGGCATCTGCAGTCATATTACGCCCTTACATTCATTGACTCAGGCTTTAATTAATTGCATGTTCACAGTGTTTTTCCACATATGAAATGAGTAAAAACACATCTGTACTAATAGATGAAAGCCTACTGAGACGTAAGAAGCGTTTTAACTCAAAGACCTTATTAAAGAGCTGTGTTATTTCCTCTGAGGCAAGAATTAAGAGGCATTATGAGCCACA
Source organism: Datnioides undecimradiatus (assembly GCA_008933995.1). Lineage (NCBI taxonomy): Eukaryota > Metazoa > Chordata > Actinopteri > Lobotiformes > Datnioididae > Datnioides > Datnioides undecimradiatus. Next base: position 503,977 of record WARS01000049.1, read on the forward strand.
TCTGGCAAGACAGATGTCTCGACAAGGGCTATCTTGAAGCCTTTTGTCTCTTTCTGGTGATTTCACCTTTGAGATGCACTCAAAACTGCAACAGAGCAGCAGATCAGAAACAAAACCCTAACCTGTTGTGCTGCTGAGCTTAAGACTGATGTGTTCTCTTTTCTGGCTGGTGTAGCATTCCCTGCGCTATTCTTATAAAGAATTGGTAATAAAGAAAGATAGTCTATCAAGCTGGCAGGTTGTTTGCTTGAAAACTTATTTTCTGTGTGTTGGAAAGCACTTGGCTCAGTTTTGATGAATCTTCTTGAATTTTGAGTGATTTTATAGTAGCTTTTTTTCATTTGCCTACACTTGTGTTCAACATATAGTGCATTAGATTCTCTGACAAAATAGAAGACTACAGCAGGCCTATGTAATTATTCTGTCCACTGAGCCATTTCTCCTTATTTTCTCAATAGCTGCTTATTTATTAGCTATTCACTGTGGGAAAGTTAGCCACAGACCTTCTGACCTTTGCACACCAGTGTGCTGGACTCCCGGGCTTTTTCCTTTTCATAAGATTCCTCCTCTGGTTAACAACCATTTATTAAGCTCTGTATTGTCACCCACAGGGAGAGAACACCACACACCTTCTGACCTGCAGCTCATTTTATTTTAACGGGCTCTGCACAAAAAAGCCTGGGATGCATATAATCTTGAAAAAAAATGGCTGCATGGCTAGACGGCCATTTATTAGGCTCTATTGTTTCCCCACCCTTCTGACCTGCAGCCTGGTTTGGTTTTGCACTGCCTATGCATAAACCGTGCTACAGTCGAAAACACTGAAGTGCAAGTGAACAATGTTTAATATGAAAAATAGCTTAAGCTCTTTGTTGTAGGGAGAAAAAACAGGTGAGGCCACTGTTTTCCTTTAATAGACATGTTTTTCATTTGAAGATTACTCCTGCAGTGGTGTAATGTGCTGTCTGACAGCTCAATCCTTTTTTCTTCAGCCTAAGGCAATGCATTGTAAATGTTTTCCCCTATGTTTCTATTGAAGGTATTGTAGGTAGGTTTGCATATTGAGGAAATAACATGAGAGAGTTTGTGTGTTTGCTTGTGGAAAGACTGTGGATTTTAACCTTGAAATATTAATCAACTCAAATTCTGGCATAGATTTTTGCTTATTGTAATCTTGCACACATTGTGTATCTCAGGTGGTGAACATTTTAAATACTTGAATGTATTTAATGTATTTTTGTAAACTCTGAACTGATGTCCTTTGATATTTGCAATACAAATTCCTATGAAGAATATTAATTAACACAGTTTCTTATTATAAACACAGTTTTAGTCATGGGTAATAAGCAACACACAAAAAATGTTCACTTGAAAACACATTGCTAATTGTTGCTTACCACATTCAGCTGGATATCTGATTTAGATTTATACCTATGCGAGGCAGTCACACTCACCCACTTCAACTGATGTGTAGCAGCCAGTTTCTGGCACCAAGGTGTGCAATTATCTATTTTAGCTGCCCCGGATAGACGATTCAAGACAGCACCAGCACCAGCCATCTGGCTGTGTGAGAACTCCTGGCTGAAACACAAATGTGTTTGCACCCTCCCTGTTCAGACACCCACCATAAAAACCTCCGCTGTTCTTGTTTTACAGATTGCGTATTTGTCACGGTCACTTGGACGCTGTCTCCATGTTTTCGCGTGCTCCTTTATTCCAGCTGCCAATCAAATAGCCAGCCTGGCTTATTTTACCTCTGCTGGTCTGACAAGAATTTATAGAGCATCACTGTAATTTTCAGATAAATTTCAAATCTTTGTAAACCTCAAAGTGGAGGCTCTTTGTTAAACATGAGGACTGGAGAGTTTAAATGCGGCAACAATGTGGTACATTGTGTAAAAGTCCTCTGTCTACAGTTATATAGTCATACATGCATATGGCTGGTTACTCAATGTCTCTTCAACTGGTCTTAGATAAGGAGAATAGAGAATTTAGAGGTTCTATGTTGAAAATAACAAAAGCATTCAACCATTCATTCTTGAAACTGCTTTAATGCATTAAACTGGATTCCTCTGAGCATAGCTATAGGGGCAAACCAATTACCCTAAGAACCACAATGACCTTAAGCGACCTTGTAACAAAGCCCACTGCACAACATTTGCACATGTAAGTAATACATCACCAAATAAAGCAATTTTGTTGAGTGTAATGCAAAAGGGGGCATATGCATAGGTCATAGCTATCTTTAGTTGAGACCGAAGGCCTATTGCAGTTGTTATCTGTGTGAAACAGGGCCAGATGGGGCCTAACCTTGGCTCACTCCCCACAGGGCATTCATCTTAGCTCTAATTAGCTGCTTTTAGAAGCTTGCTAGGCTAGTTATATCACTCTGGACACAGACACCTCTGCCTCTCACACCTTGGCTCACAGTGGAGCCCAGGTGGTGCTCAGAATGAGAAATAGCAATTTTGGAACTGATGACATTTGCTGATCAAAGAGAATAGTAATGGATGTGATTGGCATTCATTACTCAATTTAAATGGAATGTAAATGCATGATTTATTATTTAAGTCACTGAAACCCAAGAGTCTGGTCTGTACAGTGGTCTGACAGGATGATTTTTTCAAGTTGAGCAAAAACTCTGACTGACTTCAAATACATATCAATAACAGTATCAGTAGACACGAACATTCACAAAAGTCACTCTTTATACAATTATGGCATGTTACAGCATATAAACTGTAGTTTAAGTTAGGAATGTGATATGGTTTATAAAAGCAAACTGGTCTTTCATTGGACACCATCTCTGACATGATGTGCCCTTACTATATGAAGGGCATGTGCATGTGCTCAATAGGCACTAAAATGTTGGCACTGAACATAAATCATGATGTGTGGATTCATCCAATATTAACATTGTTCTGTAGGAGTGCTGGGCTGCAACAGCTCTGCAATAACTCCTAAAAAGCTTATATTGTTCAGTTTTTGCTGACAGTGTGATGTTGATTCTACTTTCTGGTTATTTTCGTAACTTTGTCAGTGGACAGCTGCCTTAGGGACTGATGTACTGATTCAGTAATGGCTCATATACAAGACCAGTGTGCGATAATCCTCTCTGACACACCCGCTTTAGGAACAGCAGATTTGAAAGCCCTACTCCTATGGAAATTTGGACCTTAACAACCACACAGGTAAGTATAATACAATCCAGTATAATGCCAAAACTATGTGCAGCCTCAAAAATGCTATTGATCTCCTGTCCTTGAAATTATGTTTGTGTATTACTTCATTTGATTTTGTAATTTGATTATGGTGAACATGTTATGTTTTTTTTTGCGACATTGCTGCAAAGATTGTGACACCAGAATCCAGAGTTCACATCTTGATCCCTGTCTGTGGTTAGGTTTAGGCAACAAAAGCGCCTTGGTTAAGGTCAGGGAAAGTGTGTGAACTGGGATGAATGGGAAAAACTACTTTAAAAAGAAACCGTGATCTTTCCAGAACCTTAACCAGATGCTGCTGGTAGACACTGAATAATTCAGCGGCCCCAACGAGTGGATAGTCTAATGCCTATTTTGGCAGAAAACAAATGAAACATTTTGTCAGTGAACATTTACTGACTTGTTCAGTATTCAAATTTTGGTGACTTGCCAGGTACATTAATTAACAACACTTCCTCATTATGTTAATAGAAAACATAATTTGGTCACCATTATGTTTCCTTCAAAGCTTTTGCAAATTTGTTGTAGATAAATGGACTGTCCTAGGGGCAAGGACCTCATTCTAACACACATGCAGTTCCTAAAATGGCACGAAACAAGTAACGAAAAATATGAACAGAGGAAAATCCTACTATGGCTTCACATGATATGAAAAGAGTCACACAGGAGCACTGTTTTGCTTTATTTACAGGGAAACATCACTCTCCTTTTGACTGAGTTGATACGGTGACTCACTCCACAATGTCGAACACTGGGAAAGCAGCTTTGCGTTTTCATGTCATCTACTCAGCGAAAACCTTTGTGGGTGCAAATTTTCAACCATGGAGCACAAAAAACAGACTCATTCATATTTTTTAGCATCATGTTATAGACTCAGTATGGACTTTTCAGTCACTCAGAATTACTGGGTTTACCCTACAATGTACATACTGATTTAATTAGGCCACAGACACCAGCTGCAGCAGTATTGATCGCCATTTTTGCAGCTGATGATGGATTATAGATCTGATAGATTTTAGCCTTTAGACAGGCAAGACATGACAAGGTATTCTGTTAACACACAGAAATCCATACTAACACTTTCTCTCTCTATTTCACTCCCTTCATCTATCATCCCTCCTTCTGTCACTTGGTCCTAGTCTCCATTCCTCCCTCTCTGTTTCCTTCATGCTCTTCTCTGCAGTCCTCCATTCATTCTCTCCACCATGTAATTCTTTTTTCTTCTACTTTCCTATCCATCTTTTTTTCCCCCACAGCTTCCCTTTTCCTTTTACACGAAATGCCTGCCACCTCAAAAATGTAAAATCTTGTGTGACGTTAATGGACTTGACCTCTGACCTAATGTCTTTTTGTGGGAAACAGAATTTCAGTTGAGGCATTTACAGTGCTGCTCTTCAGATCAAAATCAGAACACAAGTCTATGTGTGATCGTGGGCAAGTAAAGAAATGATCATGTTCATGTGTTCTCTCAGATGTGTGGTATACAATACATAGATGTATGTAGAGATAATGACACTTTCCATCGCCTGGAGAGGGAGAGAATAAGTGGGAAATATCCTGGTGATAGACATATGGAGAACAACGTGTGTGCAAGAAGGAAAGAGACCAGTTGTAATTTCATCTCTCCAGCATTCAGATGAGAACAACACAATGCCCGGCTCATGGCTGTGCTGCAAGGTGGAGAAAACAGTAATCTTCTGTCATTTTGAACAGGCTGGCGTCATCATTGATCCACAGCCTACAATAAAGGGTAAAATATGTGTACACGACTAAGATTTTATCTGGGTCAATGCTACACTGCTGTGCATTTGCTGTACAAATTAAGGAGGGGGATGTGTGTGTGTGTGTGTGTGTGTGTTTGTTTAGTGGACGAAGGGCTTGCTTCAGGATTAGATGTCTACACTTAAAAACTGAAAATGACACAATCTATAATTTCTGAGATCCATATGTCCATATGACTTTTCATTTCATTCATTTTTTTTTTACATTTTTTACATTTGTTTCTTCACCTGATGCCTTCATGTGAATTCTTATTATGCATCTTTGAATGATGTTATATGGGCACTGTTATTTGATGTATATATAACCAGAGGTTGCACTGTTTCCAGTGTACATTTACATTGTGTTATGGTATGCCGTCTTTACAGTAAAATAAAACTGGTACTCCTGCAGTGTCAAAAAGACAAATGTTCCCCATATTTCATATGTCATACTAATCTAATTTAATCTCAATGAGAACTACAAAAGGATATATAACTGCTACTTTAAATACACATAAATACTTGTCAAAACAATTGTCTGCACGTTGTCTCCTGTCTGGGGAAGCGAGATGTAAAACGAATTTCAGCCAATATTGAGCAAATTCCAACATATGTTAAATATAGATCACACCTATTCCATGACATTTAGAGAGTGACTTCCCCTCAGGGGAGCCTTTCAGCGTTATTACAGGTTGGTCCAAAGGTGAAAGAATCCAAAACCACTGCAATGTTTGCATTCTGCTTTTTAATGAGTCTGGCTTAAACCAGAGTTGCTGTGCTCAAGTCCACTTTTTCTCACCAGGCCATGACCCGTTGATGCTGACCCAAAGTGAGCTTTGTCATTTCTTTTTTATGAAAACTGAAGATAGAAAACTGGGATGGGATTTTGTGATATCCTCACAGGAATCTTATCGAGATTATCCTCAGTTGCTCTTTATGGTGCAGGATGATGGAGACTCCTATGAAATGGCAATGCAGACAGAGAGTGAAAGTCCAAATGTCAGTTAGCTGAAGCAACAAGCCTATATTCAGACATGGGAAACAGATGGGAGGAGGTTTCAGCAGTCCTATCAGTTTCAGTGGGAGAGCCAGACCAGAGATGACAAGGTTGCTGACAACACTTTCACAGCCTTTTACTGTAAACGGCACTGCAGAACCCGTCATGAAATTTTACACATTTCTGGCTGAAAGTTAAGGGAGACATCGAGCAAGCATGGAAGAGAGATAAAGATAATATCTACATATAATGAAGTCTCGTATGTTTTTACAGCTACACATACATACTGTCATTTTAATAAATCACTCATGGATGAGAAGCCTCTCCAGGTAATTTCCATTGAGCATCTACTGTCTAGGTGAACGATGTAGGGATGTAACCCAATAATTTATTATTCACATGTGAACAAATGATGCACTCTGAAAAGATACTAACAGTGTCACTCCTAAAACTTCAGGATCAAAAGTAATCCGGGAAAAGAACCGCTATTAGCCAAACTCAATAACAGTCTGTAAACAAACAAGATATATTGACAGGCACGCACTCTGCAAGTTTTGCTCTCTGTAGCTTTTCACCAGATTTGTTGTGTGGTGCAAATCAAGATAAATCCTGACTGATGTTTCGTAGGTGTTATTTTCACCTTGCGATCCAATATTGAGGCTTGACAACTTTGGCGCGCCAAAAGAAAGAGAAAAATGCTTTTTTTTTTTAATTCATTTATGAACCATCACAAAAGTATGAAAGTTTTTGTCATAGACATTTCAAATAAATGTTGTTTTCATCTGATCCACCTCTTTTCCAGTTTTTGGAAAAAAGGCAGTATGACCGAATCTGATGGCAAAACTGTAGTTTATACTGTAGAAACTTGTACTTTTATTGAATGTACTTCCCCTATTCTGCTCATTTTAGAGTTACACAGCCTTATTGATTACTTGAAGGCAGCATGCACTATAAATGAGTGTCAGTTGTATAAACAGTAAAAAAGCAGAGTACAGTCACAGTAATGAGTCATATCCTTTATTACTTTGACAAATGTTTACATTTCTTGACACTAATGCATCACTTATAGAAACACAAAGGAGTTTATGATTTTCACATTAAGTCACACATACGTGCATTGACATGCATACTCAAAAAGTCGACATTGACAGTACCTTGAACTGCACAAGTCCCCATGATCTCTTCCTCCAGCCTCTTGACCAGCTTGAACTCCCAATCCACAAAATCCCTGGTGATTTACATAATTACAGGAACTCAACTGACCTGCTGAAAATGGTGTGTCATCACACTGTCAGGAAATGATTTCCATCTGAAAGACCAATAACAGGGGAAGGGAAGAGGAATAATAGCAAATTATACAAACCCTTTGTGACTAATTGGATAGAAGTCATGTTAAAACAACTGTCTGAACTCGTTCTTTGAAGATGAAATAAAGGTTTGTGAAATGAATGGCTGGAAAAATGTCATGATGACTACTTACCATAAAGGATGTCACAGAGTGTGAGTTATACAACAACATTTTTTCTCCAGGGCATAAAGGGAACACAGTGCAAGGCAGGCCAAGGTTTCTGTGAACTGTCTTGCAGTCCGTGATGTTTAAGTTAATGTTGTAGCTAAAGTAAAGTGAGAAACCTGCTAACATTATTATTTTTCCTTAGACACTTGAAACAATCTAATGCAGAAACTCTGGTTGAAACTAGTTGAATAGCTAGCTCTACACTGGAATAGCACACAAGAGTTTATTAAGGATGGAAGATTACCTTCACGCAGGCAAACAAGATGTTCACTTTGTGATGTCCACAACACGAAAAACATGGTAGGGTCTACTTTTTTGCCATTTACCACAAGTCTGAATCAGGGGGTCAGAACTCTCTAACATTAAACAAACCCAAAATGTTTGCTTCTTTTAGCCATGAAGGCTATCATGCTATTAGTCAAGACTAAACCAAGTCTTCCTCAAAGTCTAAGTGTCACATTGGCCTTTTTGGGACGCATGGACAAATGACAGTGACAAATTTAGCATATATGCAAGTTTAAATGTTTTCCTTAGTTAAGGCCATGTGGTGGCAGTAACAATATTTACCCTAGAGGGAGCCTAGAAGAAAGTAGTGTGTTGTTGAGGACCATTTTAGAAAAAAGTTGATGTGACTTTCTGAAATTTTTGCCTAGTCTTGCAGTGCGTCATGAGATTTGTCATGAAAACACTATGTACCCTGATGTTGGACATTTGATCAAAATAGTGATCAGATATCATCTTTTGTAATACAAACCATTGACCAACTTTTTTTATGTGCCGTTTCAACTGGCCATGGTGACCAAGGCAGTTTTACTATTTTGTCAGTGTGGATGGATAAGTCAGGGTTTTCCAATGAAAGAGCATCAGTCTTGTGAGGCTTCATCTTAGCTAGACGTCCATCTGGAGACATTGGCGAGCCACAGTGGGGCTCTGCACCAAAACTAGAGAGTAAAACTTCACACAAGTGTCAGACTTGTGTGCATTCTGGTTAAATCTAGCTGTTATCCCTGTGATTAGGCAGGGCACTGTTTGCAATGGCACTGAGCCCCTGAGGTTGCTGCTGCTAATGACTGGTTCAAAAGGAGCAACACTTTCATGTCTCTTTTGATTAAGCAGGTTTGCTGTGACTCAGAGCTAGAAAACACTTTGGAAACAGAGTGAAAGCGTAAGTGGCATTGTGACCTGGCATGTAATGTCCTCTTGGTTTGGCCTAAAAAAAAAAAAGTAATGTAAAAAAATGTAAAAAAAAAAAAAAAAGCAAAGATTTTTCAAAGTCACACTGGATTGCTGAAGAGATATGTGGCCATCCTTTGCATGAATAAGCATTTTGTCTCTTGTGTAGATACTGATCACATCTATTTTCTCATTCTTTATTCCTGCATTATTTTTGAATCTTCAAACCCCAAGGATCACATTTTGATCAGTCTGAATCTTAATAAGCTTCCAACATGAATTATTAGATAATTTTATTTTTGTGGCCAGCCTCCTCCCACCCCCATCCTCATTTTCCCTCTCTGCACTCACTCTCTCTTGCACCTTCCAGTACTCTGCAATATCAATTACAATATTGCACTCTGTTGATGGGGAAAAAAAGTTTGTATTCCCTGTTTATTTGTATCTCTTCAAATAAATCCATAATTCTCTTCCAGAGAAAGTGATTTGCCAAAGTCAATGTTCACACCCTTGGGAGAGAGGCACAGATGAACAGAATACTAAAAATGTCCAGGTTTGTTTCGCCTTGTGTAAAACAAAGCCAGCACTCATGGTGCCATCACAGTGCACAGTAGGTGTTGTTTGAATCGATGTTGTGTGACTAGTTTTGCAGTTTAGCTGGATGCATTTCTATTTATTAAAGTTAAAGTAAGGAAAAAAATCCTAAAATTTGTGCTGGTCGGGAGTTACAGTAACCAAGACACATAGATCAGGCTGGAAATGTGAGTTTTAAAGTGTAAAAACTCTGGTTAAATCTGAATCGGCAACATGAGACGCAACCGGAGAGATGGGGGCTTGGTTAGGGTAATAAAAACCTTACTGATTTCCCTCAGTAGTGCCCTGCTCAAGGGCGTCATGACGGATGTACTTGAGGGAAAAAAATTGCATTATTCATTCTGTTTTTGATTCAGACCTCTGTTGCCTCAGGTGGAGGTCTGTGTCCGTGTCTGTATTCCCATCTGGGTCAAAGGTCCATACTATATGTGAGCTGCACTGTAAAGTATGGATGTGCAGAGAACCCTGTATTTGTATTTGTATCTATATTTGTTGAGATGTCAGTTTTATTTCAGTTAAAAATGTGTTAAATGTTAAAATAAATCACTGAGATATAAACAAGTGTAGATAATACTTATAACTATTTAAATGTAATATTGTCTTATGGTTTTTAGAAATCCAGCAGTATAACTATAAATGCCACTGAAAGGAAGATCATCAGTCAATCATTAGTCTACAATCACACGACTAAATTAAACCCTAAACTAGTAAATACATATGTGGACACTGAAAACCCTGCGACCATCTATTCTTATTAGAGGGTGCTGAACAGACAGAATGTAAACAAACAAATCAATATTACAAATAAAAACTGTTCTATCTGAAGTATCATGTGCAAAGAACTAAATCTTAATTAATCTCTGACTGAAAAATCTGGGAGAACAAGTTTTATCCTATAAAATGGTGTTGTAAACGGAAAGATACAGCCTTGTTATTGCACTGTTACTTTATATAATTACCTTATGTAATTTCACCTGCCCTGTCAAAATACAGCCTCAACAAAACAAAAGTTTATTTTTTTCCCATTTTCATTTTCTGTTGTTGTTTTTTTCTTTTTTCAAAAATTCATGCAGCATTATCTTTTTTAACCAAATCTTTTTCCCCAAATATAAGAGCTATAATATCTAAAAACAAAACAAGAAAAGAAGTTGACCAGGAAGAATATATTTTCAGCTAACGCCCCCTTATTTAAATTTCACCAAGTTGTACTTTGCGAAGACAACCTTCTCCACAGGTAATGTGGAGCAGTCTGGAGTGATGGGGAGACACAACATCTCTTGCTGAGACTTAAAGGAGACCATGTTTAGGCGCTGGTGAGCTATGTCATCTTTTTTGTTTTGTTGAAAGTTACTGCAGGGTCTGAGATCAGTGATTCTGTGCTGGCTTCAGGTAAGTAGCTCTCATCTATGTTGATGGAGGTCACGGCTTTTTTGCTTACTGGTCTCATCTGAGAATGAATTGCCTCAGGCAGTTTCAGGTACTGGCAGAGTTTATCCTGCAATGTGGTCTCCAGTTTGAGAGCCCGATCTGGCAGTTCTCGTATTCCTCTGTCCCTCTTAATGTTTGTCATTGCAGCCTTGAAATCATACATACAAGGGATAACAGAGAGCGGAAAAGCTACATTCTAGCATACATTATGTTGTATAACAAATTAACAAATAAACAATCATGGAGCTAAATCATGGAGGGAAATTCTTAGAAAAACAGAAAAACCCCCTTTTTAGATTAAAACATTCCATTTATAAGACAAAAAAACATAAGACTATACACTCTAACATTGTAAAGTCACAATTTTAAAGAAAAAACTTTACAAAGATTACAAAACATTACTGAATTAAGGCATCATGGTTTTTTATATATATATTACTCTCCTCCTCTTGCAGCTCTGTTATGTATTTTACCTAAAATGGCCCAGTTAAATGCTGCTTCTTTAAATGTTTGCAGTATTTTAACCAGTGGCTGCAATAGCTCCCTGTGATGGGATTACAATACACCTCCCACATCCAGCAGTGGTCAAGGTCAGTAACTGTCTCGACTGCAACAGCTGCTGGAGCGTGTAGAGTGATAAATACCTGGATATGCCCTAAATGTAATTGACGCCATGCACTTTAGACCATGAGCTATAGATTGTTAAAATAGGCCCATATGACCACAGCAAGACTTGTGGCTTTGTGACATAGTACAGTGTTGCTGTCACTATCACTATCTTAGTCTATCTTGGTGTCTTAGTAAATGTACATTACAGGAGCCTGATTGTTGTTGATACAGCTCACAGAACTATACCTGTTTTCTGTTAAACCTCCTCTGTATGCAGAAGTAACTGCTCATTTGCCATTCTAAGTTGTTTTAGGAGTGGTGGGTTCATGAATTATTGTCACCCAAGATTACTCCATTTTTAGAATTAGTGCCACCTTGATAAGGACACAGTAGGTACTATAATAACTCAAGGCCTTACTAGTCTTTAATTTTCTGTCATGGACGTGACAGTGTGTTCATTCAATACTTCTGAAGAATGGAATTTCATGGATGGAATAAATGGAGATTGAATTATTCGTTATTACATTTTATCCTGAGATTACATGAACTAGCAGAACAAATACAATATTTAATAGTGTCCGATTCATTCTCCCCTGGGTGCTGACATTGTACTGATAGTAGAGTCTATATAATGTGATAGATTCAGGCCACAGCACCGTAATTGGTTCCTTTTGCAATGAAAAAACCAAAGAAGGAAAAAGGCAACATCTTAAAGAAATATGGATAAGTTTGCTTTCAGCAATAATGTGACGCACTTGTGCCACTGTTGCCACCTAATTGCCATTTGGAGATGTATGATGCCCAAGTGCTGTTTATTTGACCTCTTGGCTGAAGGTGTGGTTGTCTTGCAGCTCTTTTTGGCTATTAACTTGACCACTGGAGTGCAGGTTGTGACCTTATCACTTTGTTTTATATCCCCTGTGCTGATCTCTTTCCTCAGCCAGATTTTTCTCTGTAGTGCTTCATTGTTTGTCTCCTTTCAGTGTGTAATTTCATCTTGGGTCTTCTTTAAGGTTTTGTGCACATGTCAAGAGTCCAAATGCCAGAGTTAATCACAGAGAGGACCGTCTTGTTTCATTGTCTCTCTCTCTGTCTCATTTTCTCTTATCTTATTTTTGTAAGTGTGCAGTCATTTACAGTTATTGAGTGTGTCTTCTATACAAATGTAACACCTGAGTCTTGACTTGTGTCAGGATTGAGATAAGGTACTCGCACACACAGTTCCCTCTCCTGAAAACACTGTATGTGTGATATCCCCACTGTATACATTTTGAGAAATATAAACACGGAAATGTCTCACATTTAAATGCAGGCTGCCTGAGAAGGTATTCTCGACACATCAATAATTCAGTTCCTTCAAAAACGGACAGGCAAAAGTCTGTTTGAAGATAACCAGCAAGGTTGTAAAAAAGCATCTGTTCTGTCTAGAAATTAAAAAAGAGCAAGCTGTTTGCACAAACAGATTCAGACACTGGCAGATGGTTCTTTTCTTCTTTCCTGTCAGTTACGTCTTATTGAATTGATCACTAAAGTGTTTTTTTAATTTTTGAGGGTCATGGTCTGCATCTTATTATCTCACAAACATTTGCAGTCTGATAAGGAATGAAATCATTTTTTTCAGGATTTTTCACACGCCACATTATAGAAAAATAAAAACTACTGATGTAAAAGTTGCAGATTACAGATGTAATGACCAAATTAAATTGTCAGCCGTAGATTTCACCCACTGATAACTCCGCCATAACACTGAGCAGATGTATCATGTGTGATCAGGCCATTTTATGCCTTAATTATATTCACTGGAGGAACTGTGTATGCAGACTTTCATTCAGTGTATGATATAAGAGATGGTGGGAATGTTTGTCTTGTTTTATTACTGAGAATAAGGTTGCTCCATGTGGTCACTGTGAAAACAGAGTCTGAGACATGATGGCGATCAGACAGCTCAGTTTTCACAGACAGTTAATTGTGCTCCATTTCCTTTGGAGAGCTTGAGATTATATTTATAGATTTTTCACCACTGTGGTACAAAACTTGGAGGAGATAGCCGGCAGCTTTCCTATTAACTCAGAAGCCAATATGAGTGTCTCTTTAGAGCAGGAACAGGCAGCACTTTACAGTAAGATGCAGCAAAACAGATTTTGAATTATGCTAAATAATTATGGTGTCTTTTAGAAGAGCCCACGACAGCCCACAGACTAATATGTTTGTCACTGTTTAAGCACTGACAGTGTCAACAAATCCTTCGAAGTTAATGACTGCAGATAACGAAATCTGACTAAACTGAAGCACAAGGTAAAGATCCAAAACTTTCTCTGTGTTGATAAAATGCAGAATTTATTTTAGCTGCTTCAGTTTCAGGGTCACATCATGTCATCAGCAACAGCGGTACATTTCCAACTTAGTCAAGACCTTGAAAAATGCTTATTCACTATCCGTAGGATGCCTTCAGGTCAGTCAATTCTATATATGATGTAGAACAAAGGCATTAACTTTAAATTGTTCAGCAGTTTGCCAGACATACTCTATAATTGTTTTTTATCAGAGAGCATTTTTCATTAGTTTCAATACAAAATCAACTGAAATAATATACAACAACGCATATAATATACAACAAAGTAAACATGATTTGCAGAAAAGGAAAACAAACAAATGAAAAAAGTCTAGTAATTTAACACTTTCTCTTGGGGGTGGAGTGATAACCAATGGAGACCATCCATTCTCATTCACTTGTTTTATCTAATGTCTTAAAAGCCCTAAGGATCCACGGTCGTTGCAAACTATTAATTATGTAATTCTGGTTTGTTTCAAATTTCTCCTTGCGTTTTTGCCTTTTCTACGCTTTTTCCCCTTTGCACAGGGGGTGCACAACAGTCAAGGAAAACGTCCAGCAATTGTAGCCTTGGTCACAACATGGTATATAAAATCAAAGTGTGTTTCGACAAAGTTGAGTCTGAAAAAAAGTTTCTGCAACAAGATAAACAGAGAGTGTCTGTGTGTGTGTGTGTGTGTGTGTGTGTGTGTGTGTGTGTGTGTGTGTGTGTGTGAGCAAACAACAAGAAAGTTTGGTTTGTGCTGTAATATTTCAAAGACAGGCCTTTAATTGGTTGAAAACAGCTGCATAGAATCCAAAGAAAATCTACAAAGTGAAGCACTCTTCTACTAAAGGTGGATCTTTTTTGTAACATTATACAATTTTCATGTGTTTCTGGAACTTATCACTCTGGAAACTCACATTTTCATTCTTCCCCTGTCCCTATACCCCCTATATCTCTCTGTAGCTCCACTTCCCTTACCCTCTCCTCCCTTTATCTTTACTAAACCCCATCAAAACCCTTCATAAGCTTTGATCAAAGCCTTTAGCCCATGTATTTGACAGCTTGCATACATAGTGAATTACCATCAGCTGGCAAAAGCAGTCATTTCCCTAACTTATTACCAAGCTATACTCCCCAGGAGGCAATTGAATGGAGATTGATGTCTTAGTAATGGTCATTCAGATATCAGTCTGCATTAAGGACTGCTAAGGGGGAGATATTCACCCTGCAGATCCAATCTGATAAGGGTCACACTGGTGGAGGGTTTTAAATTGATCCGGTCTTAGAGGAACACCTGCTGGCTTGAGGACATAGTCAGATGGCAGATTATGTTGTGGTTATTTTAGAGTTTAGCCCCCTAATTATCACATCCACTAACTTTGGTCTACTTCCATCATCACTCCAGTTTTGAATATCTCCATATGGCAGGTTATAAAACAACTAAAATCAAAAAGTATTATATAATAATAGATGCCAAGATATACCCCATTACACAATTAAATCATAGTTAAATATCCTAAAATAAAACTAAGCATCTAACTGGAACACTTATCCCAGCAGTCTATTTCAAAGCCATGTTTGGCCAAACAGCCGGTCTGAGCTGTGGCGTGAAGGAAACCATCAGGTTTGCCAGAGCAGAAAGGTACCAGTAGAACGAAAAGACTCCAGCTTTTGTTGTGGCAGATGCAAAAAGTTTTGTGTGTGTAGTGATTTTGGAGAGGACATGGAGAAAGATTTACAAGACCATGAGATGACAGAGGAAGAGGAGGCGGTCTGCAAGCATAAAGGGTTACTCCTGACTGCCATGCTATAGAGGGAGCTGCAACTCATAGTTGTCATGGTTCTGAGTTGAGTTTGTTGTTTCCTGTTTTATTTTGAAAAGTTGTTTCCCTGGTGTGTTTTTGTCTACTTGTTTCCTGATCTTGATTAGTCCATTGATTTCACCTGTGTCTCGTTTTGCTGCCCTCCCCTGTCTATTTAAGTAATGCCATTGCCTTTGTTCTCGGTCGCTGCATTATTAAGTTAGACCTCATGTTTTTGCCATGCTTGTATCCATGATTCCACGAGCCTGCTCATAGAGATCTTGGTTTTCTAGTTCTTGCTTTTTTTGGTTTTTGGAGTTATACTTCCACGCCTTGTTTCGGACTGACTTCCTGGATTTTTGACCCTGGTCTCTATATAGCCAGTAAAAGTTGTGTCCACATTCTTTGTTACGTGGTAGTCATTTTTGTGTATAAAATCACTAACATATAGTCAAGGGTCTGGAAAATGTCCATTGTGTTAACCTTTGTAGTTTGTCTCCACTTGGCTGGTGCCGCAGTACAGTTTGGATGTATACAAATAGTTTGTGTTCATACAAACTGTGGTAAAGTAGTTGAGTTGAGGATCAGCAATTCGTATTTTCAAGGCTACATTCAAAACAAAGAAATATCCTGTATTTGTTGGGAAAATATTTCGAGTGTAAGTGAAATCTGAAGCGTCTCCTGGTCTTGTTCTTGCTTTGTATGGAGTGTGAGCAGGCAGCTTCCGTACATAACTGTGGTGGTAAAGTGGGAGTTGAGCCTAAAGGTAAGACACAACATATAACAACCCTCATCCACAGTCCTTTGTACTATGGGAAGTGAAAGGAATTGGAAATAGAAGCAGTTGGAATGTTTCCTTGGCAGAGCGTCTGGGCAGTGCAGGGTGAGGAACTTAAAGCCTGTAAAGCTGCTGGTTCAGCTTCCTGAACTCCTCCCTGTGAAGGCTCTTTAGGCACATATAGCTGGAAGGATATCTGGGGAAGACTTGCTGGAGGAAGTTAGTACTTAACCATGTAGACTGCCAAATGCACTAGCTGGATGCATGTAAAAGATGTGTCTGAGCTACTTTCCATCGTTTTCTGCCACCAGTTCGGACTCAGATAAGCCAGTAAAATGGATATATGGATTAAAGGGTGGAGGAAGGAAAAATGAAAAGAAAACAAAACATGATCAAATGTTGAAGATTGTAAATAGATAATCATTTACAAAATACTAACTT
This sequence comes from Datnioides undecimradiatus, assembly GCA_008933995.1. NCBI lineage: Eukaryota > Metazoa > Chordata > Actinopteri > Lobotiformes > Datnioididae > Datnioides > Datnioides undecimradiatus. The sequence continues at coordinate 520,614 of WARS01000049.1, forward strand.
TGATCTCAGTCTCTAACAAATTTAGCCTTTATGTTCCATCTTAAAAATGACCAGCATATTAACACCTGAGAAGATGAAGATCAGAGCTTCATTGAGACTCAGACACATTCTTCTGAAGACAATGAACTGATAAAACCTGATGGACCTAAATGGAAAGATTACTGCAGGTTGTTTACACTTTGTAAAGATTCTGTATTTAAAAAAAAAAAAATAATAATAATTCACGGTCTCGTCCATAACAATGCACCAATCTCCACATTGTGGATGGAGTATAAACATTTTCATTTAGGGACAGACAAAGGCTTGTACTGTAACCTTTTGTTTTTTCATCATAGCACTTTTTCTAGTAACTATCCGGGGTGCGGTAAGAAAGTTCAAAGACAGTTCCTGTTGTGCAGCAAAGTAATGCACATGCAGCAGGTGCAAGCAGTAATTTTGTGTATGGGTGAGGCAATCAATATCTCAGGGTGCACATTTGCAGTTTCACCTTAACCCTAAAACTTGAACAGAGAACAAACTCTGAAGTCTGTGTCAAACCCAAGCATAATGTTGGGGATCATCAGTAATGATGAAAGTTTAATCAGTGGCCAAAACCCTGAGACCACATAGGAGTGGAACAGCCTGCTGTCCCTGAGACTAAAGATGGCACATCATGTCCAAAGTTCATTGTTTCTTTAACATTTGGCTTGGAACATATTTCAAACTATCACTGAGTTCAGATTTATGACAGCTGAAGTGGATTCCCCATCAGTGTCCTAGTTTTCTGAGCTTGAGCAGGTGAAAAATACTGGTGCATATCTGCATATGAAGAAACCACAGCTGACTGAATACACATTGACACGTTCTGATACATCAGCCCATCACTTCTCGAGACTGATTTAAAAGGGATTAATTGGTGTGACCTGACAATGTCATCTGGCTCTAAAGCGTGCGACTGGTTCATCAGCAATTGAAAGCGGCACAGCAGTTCAGTCATTGCTGTGGTCACAAAACACTTTGGACAGAGCTTAGAGCTTAAAAGACTGATTATCTGCAAGAGAACACTTGACTGGTTCTGCCAAGTTATTCTCTTGGGCAGAAAAGTGTGAGCTGTGCCAAGATTTGCACAAAAGCTGTTCTCCATCTTAAGATGCCACATGGCATACCTCAAATTATCTTCAAATTGAATATTCCATTTTCTAATTGACTTTAACAATTAATACAACCCAGAAATCATCAAGAATAGTTCAGAAGGAGGAATAGTTATTGCAGAGGTTTATGAGAAAATGTTTCATTGAAAATATCATGAATCTGTTCATGACAAATTTACAGAAATTTATTAAACAAGCCAAGCCACCATGGCAACAGGACTACAAATTTTCTTGTGAAAGAACTGAATACACACATTCACTAAGACAAACTGACACATACACACCAGTGCGTAGGATGTAGTGTGAGGTTGTGGGATTAAGGCAGACTGACAAGGGTTTGCTTTGATAAAGGGTTAACTTAGAGAGGAAGAGGACTATGCGAGGACAGGAAAAAAAGGAAGAGGAAAGAACAAGATGGTGACAGGCGAGAAGTAAAGCAAAGAAAAGGTGGCAAATAAAATGGTATAGTTTAGTGTCAATGTCTGTCTGTTATTTACTGCAGGAGCTGTTTGAATGTGAGCATGATTTTTGGTCGACTAAGGGACACATGTTGGTAAATGGAGACTGAAGCGGTCCAGCCAGCCACTGAGGTGCACCCACACCTTATTAATCTCTGCCTTTACGAGTGTGATTTGAGAGCCTCTGTGGGAGGGACCTTGTCGATCTTCGTGCCAGAGAAGTGGGATGCGTGTCAGTGTAGAAAGGCTCTCTCTGTAGACTCTGAAACAAACTGTTGCACACACATTCAGCACTGCACTTCTCAGAGGGAACTATTGATTTCTGTCGGATGTATTCCCAAAAGGGAAGCCACGAGTGCAGATGCTTTATTTATATTGTGTGCATGACAATAAACAGATTGATCCTTCTGTTTCTTGTCAGAGGCTGAATGTTGTTACAAAGTCTCAAGGGTCTTTACGAATTTTACTGTTGGGTCAGGTGAGTTTATCATTTTTTTTTCTTTATAAAGCGCAGATTGCAGTGATTATTCAGAGTGTGAATTTCACTTTCAAAGCTCTGATGTATCTAATTTGGCAGATACTGTCTGAGATGTCTGAACAGAATACAAATATAGTTGCCTCATGTATAAGTAACATCTAAATCTTCAATTTGACATCCATTAGAGAAGAGTTGAACTGCCGGTATGCGGTTTGTACTTGGGACTTTTCAGGGCAGCCGTCAAATCTATTTAGGTAAAGCATAATTTAACTGTAATTAAATTTTGCGTATTTTTCACAACAAAGTCTGCCGTTCACACAACAGGCACTCAGTGTTAAATAGCATTACCTGCGCAGGTCACAATTAATTTATTATTGTATCATTATTCATATAAAGTATTAATTAATAGTATTTTTAATAATCCAAGTTATAAGCATGGAGATCTTTCCAATTATTACCTTCAATCCCAAATGCAAGTGTTTACATTAGTCTTTCTCATCAAACACTCAGCTTCTATCCTTGCATTCTCAATTCTGCTTTTAGGCAATTGTTTATCACTTACAAAACAAAACAAAACCTGACAATGATAGAGCACAAATAGGGATCTCATGTCTACTAGGATCAGATGGACAAAAAGAAGTCCCCAAGAGTCAATAGTGAAAAGAGCAACATCAGCAAAGAAAGCTGTAATACATTAGTCCCCTCTCCCCCCAAAATAACAGGTGGAAGAAACACCTGTGTGGCTTAATTAATGGCACGATCTTGAGCACATAGCTCATCTCAAACTGTGGCAATGCTTTGTCATGCTGCTGTTCCCTATCCCCATAGATGACAGAGGAGAAACGCTCTCTCTCTCTCTCTCTCTCTGTTGATTTGGCACTCTCGGACTCCATAATTACCGCAGGTTAAATTCCAACCAAATGTTACACCAGATGAATTCACTAATTACTTTTCTTTGAGGAGGCTTCTTGGTTGGTGAATGGTTGTATGGTTAACATGAGGGACTTAAGAAGGAAACACTTCAAAGCAATACAAACTGATTGGGCTCCAGTGTTTGGAATTGGGGAGTCAAGTCACAGTGACATAACATGCAGGAAGGGTTTGATGGCACAGTGAGTGCAGTATCTGTGTTAAGCCTAAAGCATTTTAGCTTCAGTCCTTGGTCTGAGTCAATTTTCAGTGTTGACTGCCATTGAAACTCCTAGAGAGGAGCTCCCAGCAGAAAGGGAACCCATTGGTGTGTCAGTGTAGTATGAGACCCATAACTGTCATCAGTCATGTCATGTTCTGGTTCAAACTTTCAGCAGCATGTCCCACATTTTCCAGACAGACAGAAGTATGGGTCATGGGATAGAGAACAACAGATGGCCAAAATACTTCTAAGCAGTGAAGATGAATCAGGTGCTAGAGTTAGTGGAAGGCATAATAAGGCTGTTCTACCACCAGAGAGACACTGTGGCTCTGAAAGTGAACAGTAGCCTTCAGGGCCACACAGCAACTCAGAGGTAAGTGCTCAGAAAAAAAGATTCTGAGTGTAAACCTTGAACACATTGTCTGCTTGATGAGGTGCATGCTTTTTTATTCATAGTTTGTTAACACATGTGGCCAACACAAGTATGGTATTCATGAATATGAGTAGTTACTAGGAGGAAGAAAAAAACTACTTGATAATTAATGAAAATAAGTAAGCAAGTTTTGATTAGGTATTGATATTTAGCTTTTAATTAACTCTTAGTGTAAATTTCAACTTTTAGTGTAAATTTTGTCCAATTAGCTCGCTCCAAAGTTAACCAAGTTGAGCCTCATAGCCAACACACGTTTGGTTGATAATGATATAGCCTAACTGCCTTTAAACTAGCCTTGCTGTCGTAGTGAGGCACCCTTGTTTAATGCTATATTGATAGAAAACTGTACAAAATTCTATGTGTTTATCAGACACAGCAAATTAACATCATTAGATGTGCAAAAAGAGAATTTCTGCTGCCTTTTGGCTTCATAACAAGAACAAAAACATCTACAGAAAGCCTGCAAATGTGGGTAGAAAATATTCAAACATTTGCATTTTCCTAAGCCTTAAACCGTTTTCTACAGAGGAGGTGTGACACTGGCTGTTAAATGTGCTCATGCTTGATGCACAGCAGGTGTTAGCAAGGCAGCCTTTTACCGTCTGTGTAACACATTAGAAATTATGGTGTTCTGCATTAGCTGGACAGCTCCAGTCATGATATCCCATTGGTGTTGGCCCTAACCATGTTCAAGTTGTTCTCAGTTAATTGCTTAAGCATTTAAGATGCGGGAGCAGAGAAGATTTAGATGTTTTATTTCTCACTTTCTCCACAGTAATTGGAATTGGTATTTCTGCATATCTGTCCTGGATTAGCACTACACTACACGAAGAGAAAAGAACTGTTACAAAATCAAAGGAATCTCTTCCACTATCTTAGCTTTTCATTATTTATTGCATTAAATTTAACACTTTTCAGAACAATGTATTGACATGTTAATTGCTGTGTTGCTGTGTATATGTGTATGTGTCTGCATGCTTGATTACATGTGCCATTCACTACTGATATTCAGTTCCACAGAGAGTTGCAATGCAAGGGGAACAACAACGAGTGATTGTTTATTTTCTATGTTGATTAATATAATTAATGCAAAATAAAGTTTGGAAGAGGGAAGATAAGCCATGAGAAGAAATTAGAAAATATCTAATACATAAAATATAAATACATAATTTAATATTGATGTATGTACAGTATGTGTTTATGAGTATTCACAGTATTTGTGGAAAGGGCTTTTGTGTTTGGACCGAATGCACCAGTGAGGAGAGGCTAAAAGAAAGAGCAAGAGCGGAAGATGTGGTGCAGCATTAAGTTAGTAACTTCAGTCTTCAAAGATTTGATTCCCTTAGGAGAACATGTAGGGAACTAATAGCTGTGAGCTTCTTTGAAAATTAGGATACTGCCAGTGTTTTAATGACATACACAACAGCCCAGTGTGAGAGAAGACAGGAAGTGGAAATTTACACAACTGGTGAAAGTGCTATTTGCACAAATATGTTATGGCATAAAAATTATAGGATTTGTGCAGCTTTTATGCATGTACTCTACAGTATATCCACACATGTGCTGTGCATGTGCATCTATGACTTTTGTGTGATCACATATCTAAATATTCACTTGCACTTAGAATATTGCATGATATGTGTTTCATCTAAGAGTAAATTAAAATCAATATTTTTAAAATTTTACTGAAACCAATTGGATTTTGAATGACCAGAAGACCTGGTATTAGAGCTTACTGACAGAAAAGCGCAACATAGTAAAAAAATGTGGGTCAATCACATTTCCTTTTTGTTTGAGTTTGATTGAAAAGAAAGCACAGCAAACATTCCTTCTTCATTAATTAAGCCTCTGAACAGTCTCGGTCTATTATTATAATAACAAAATCCTCCTACTTACTCTGTACGCCTCCACTAAGTGAGAGATATGTCAAGACGCAGTAGCATACAATATTGGTGGGGAGAGTGTATTTTCTGCCAAGTAAATGAGACTAATTTCCAAGCATATTCAATCAATTAGAGATGCAAATCTTTCTCATGATGATGTTTATCAACAGTGAAACTACATGGAAGGCTGAAAGTGAACTGGGTAACCATTATTCTTGTGCTCTCATTTTGCCATGTAAATAATAAATTGATTTTCATGAACACAGTAAATTTTGAAATGAATCTTTATATCATCGTTAATTGATGGTGTCAAACAATCGAATTTGACCTCTTGGGAAAAAGCTTAATGCGTGTTTTGATACAAGCTTCTCTGTTTATAGCAGAAAAGGCTGCGTTCAACGATTTAATTGATTTACAACTTATATCAATTTGCTTGAGGTATTGTACTGGTCTATAACACCATATTTCCAATATTATCTGTATCTCAGCACAAGAAGAGATTGGGTTTTTTAGCTTCTTTCTGCCTGAGGGCAGCTTCACTATTGCAGTTGACAACTGTATTTTTGAGAGCCAATAGATCACTGTGGGTTTTATGACATATTGTCAGAGTCAAAGTGTGGGATACTTGTATGAACAACTGTCCATCACTGAAGAACCTCCACACAGAGAGGGAGACAGAGCCACTGAGCAGCACCAGGTGGAGCAGACTGGTGGTATTTGAGCTTCAGTAACTACATATGAGCCAGCATGTTTCACAGTCCATTGCCAATTGGAAACTGAAAACACGGGTTTCAAACCAAAATATTTGTAACCAATGAAATACTAATACTAATTTTGTAACAGCTAATGTTGTATGCAGTATATATGTTCCTTCAAATCACACACAAGTAGCTTTACTGTAAGCCTGTTGATTTTACTTTTAGTAGGTGGGTAACACAAGAAGCAATGGCATATATATATATATATATATAGCAAACCCACTGGTAGACTAGTGTGGGACAAGCTTTTTGTCAGATTGAAGAAAGAGCTCCATTTTGTCAAAATGGGGATCAAAATTCTCCCTGAACTCCTTTGTTTAATAAAAGAATACAGAGGTGCGGTAATAAACATGGCAAAGTTGATGACATTGCTGACAATGCTGCACTCACATCATCATTTCAGAAAACTTGGACTGAAACCTGACCAAAAAGCCCAAATGATTAGTCCATTATGATGCAGCTCAGGAGGACCCCAAAGTAAAAATGATGTTTCATGTGAACTTTACTTCACTCTGCCTTCTGTGTGTCCACTGAACTATTTACGTTCAGTCCGTAGGCTGATCAAAGGCCTCAAACTTTAGATAGTTTTAATGAGAGCTTCCGGCAGCCAATTATTCAGAATGACCTAATTGCATGGGATACTTCTGCCACACACACATACACACACACACTGTAATTCCTTTTCCCTATGTTGCACTCAGTTCACTCAATGTTTCGCGGTCTGTTTCTTCTCTCCTTTGTGGTTGGTCAGACTTCCTGCCTGCTCTCTCTTTGCTACATTGTGTAAGTATATGTGTGTGCAGGACAGAGAGAAAAAAATTGACTGATCTCATCAAAAAAGCGCAGATGCATGTCAAAGAATAACTGCAGCATAAAACGTTCATACCAACTGGGAAGCATGGAGGTGCGAATATCAGACTGAAGCTTGTTTGGTTCACTACAGCCTGACCAGCTTACCCTCATTGAACCTACAATAAATTCTTTATTTAATCAGGCAGTGCTTCAGGAAAATTTGAGACTGTCTTTTCAGAAACTCTATTCGCAGTGGATTAGCACCATGCAACATTCTAATGCACAAAAACAAGTAAATCAGCCAAAGAATGGCTCAAAGAAAAAAATGAAGAGTTTTGGAAAGGCCGGGTCTTTAATCCTACAGAGCAGCTGTAGAGTCATTCCAAACAAGCAGCTGAAACAATTCTACAAGGAAGAGTGAGCATACTTTATTTTTTGTTCAATGAATAACTGTGTGTGATAATTTTAAATTTTTTCATTCATTTTTTGCACAATTACATCGTCTTTAATTGTAAATCAAATATCAGTTACTAAAAAAAAAAAATCAACTTTAAAAAACCTAATCAGCGGCACTCTGGCACTACAGAGACAAGACATTTATGATTAATAAGACCTTTGAATAACTTTTTCAAAGCCAATACAGATAATAAAACCACAGGAAGCAGAGTCAGCTTTCCTTTTCATATGAAACTTTCCCAGACATTGCCCACAACTTATCTAAGTTTTAGTGCAGTTGATGAAGCGACCATTGAGCTCTCAGTGTTTTTGCCTGTAAAGTCACACGTCATTGTCTTTTACCACAGATAATTACTCCCATTGCTGCCCTTTATTCTGGCCTCGGAGTGATGGATGCCTCTCTCCTCCAGATAACAGCTCTGTTTGGTTTCTTATTCTGAAGCATCACCACCATAATTCTTAAATCATGTGTGGGGTAGCACTAAAATAAAGAAAGATGCATCTATAATCGTGGCTTGGGAAATGGGCATGCGAGCAGCAGGATGAATAACAGGAAATGCATGAAAAACAGTGTGTTTCTCTCTCTCTCTCTCTCTCCGTTTCACTGTATAAATATACGTTAGATATGTAAATGATCTCTATATGTATGCAAAGCTCAGTCCAACCATTTGTTTTCACTGCTTGTGCTGTCATGATAGCAGCAAAAAGACGAGTGCTTTTTTCCCCCACTTACCATCTACATCTGTGCTGGCTAATGCTGCAGTGTCAGTGCCTTTTTGAAAGTGTGTGTGTGTGTGTGTGTATGTGTGTGGGTAGGTGTGTTTGTATGTGCATATGTGAAAGTGTCTGGTAGCTGTGTATGTATAGGATCAGGGTTTTGTGTGGAATGGTGTGATATGCTATGAATGCGACTGATCCGTCTTTTTCAGATGTTACATAGACCACCTGCCCCATATCCTTTTTTCCCTATCAAGAAAGCTTTGCAGAACATCTGATTATCGCAGTGTGTATGGGTGTCTCCATGTAAATGAAGACACATTTTATTAAATCATCACTTTTCTGGAATTATATCTCGCCAATATTTAGGTTTCAGCAATAGCAACAAGTGCAAAATACAGCATGCAACGTAAACTCTAAAGCAGGTTGTGCATTACCCACTCAATAAAATTGAACATTAGTATTGGTTTTTTGTTTATAAGCAGATTTGAATGTTCATCATTCTGCTGCTTCAGCATCTGTTTTGGCTTTGTCATATGCCAGCCAACCCTGCCTAAGGCGAGACAGCGCTCCAACATAGACAGCTCATCTGGATGATGTACAGTGTGTGTTGAGAGAGCCATCTGAGTTGGAGGAACACTTCTTTGCTTGAGTTTAAAAGTTGCACAGTGAGAACGAAACTAATGAAATGTCCATGTGGAGGACTTTCATCTAGTATGATATAATCTCAATTGTGCTGTGGCTGGACCTTCTGCATCGCATAATAATTTTTCAATATACCCTGAATTGCCTCAGCCTCAGCTGCTTCTCCCTGATTACTCTCCAGATGATTTTCATACTCCAAAGTGTTTAAGGCATCCTCTCCAGCCAGTCTTCGTTGCGTTGCTCTGATGGCCTAACCATGTGTTTTTGCAAAGTAGGTCTTCTTGCAAGGTGTTCTGACTTCCGGCGTGTGTGATCTGTTACCACATGTACGTTTCCTTAACTCTACCTGCATCCTAAGTCAGGTTCTCAGTTTCCAACCTACAATCTTCAGTCACCTACCATCCTTCTCCTGTACCCTGCCTCTTGTTTACTGTTCTCCAGCCAGCACCTATAGCCTTCTGCAGAAGCCTTCCTACTGTTGCAAGTCTGCAGTCTTACCCTAACAACCTGTGATCTTCTGCTATGTGCAAGCCCCCCTGTTTTTCTGACGCTTCAGCCCAGAAAAAGACGGTGTCCGAAGACTTGGTCATTGTTTCTGCATCTTTGTGGTCAAGTTTTCCTCCTAATTTTCCTGATTTTGTGGTAAACCAAACTGTGCGCATCATCTGTATCCTCTGCAATTTAGCATGAGCAGGACGACTCAAAGACTGTCATTAGTTAAATACTGAAACAAAATGCTACACTCAAGGGAACTGTTGGGTTCCCATCAATGTTGGTATGGGGCTTGGTATCTTAGTAGTTTTTAATCTGCCTAATCTGTAGGCTGTAATCAAAAAATAGTAACACTTCAATTGACCAATTACATTTAACATAAGACCAAATAATTGATATTGCTTTGTATTGCATTAAATGGATCTCTATTCTTTAAAGGTTTTGCACATTGTAATTGGAGTTTTATGAAGATGATGCAGCACTAATAGTTAATGTGGCGGCATTTTGGTATAGAACATTTCATTTTTCAAAAGGATGAATACTAACATATTGGTTGACTGAACAGTGTTATATTATGATCAAATTATATAATCTTTGGAATTAGAATGTGTCCATAAATGTGACACAGCATAGACATAGATGTGGAATTAAAGCTGTGGGGGTTTAATTTCTAAATCACATAAATTCCTCAAATCACTTTTAGTTCAATGAGAAAATGATTTTTTTTGTCTCTAAATTACTCATGAATCATAGGTTCTCTATAAATACTAAAATAACCAATGAAATTTACTCTGAATTACTTGCTCTCTGGGTAATCTGTTACATCCATTGCTGTATAATTCATTTCCACAGCCCTTATTGTATGTGTCTTAGAAGTAAGATCCGAGTTCCAATCAATGCGGTTTAAGGTCTGTCTGGATAGTCAACCAAAAGATTAATTACGTTAGAGAAAAAAGACAGCGTTTCTACCCATATTCTCATTATATGATCCATTATTGGACTCAAATGAGTAGCCTACATGACAATCCCATTCATTATCATTCTCTTCAAATGGACTAATTACATGATGGCTTTTCCACTTTTCCCCTTACTGAGGTCCTGTGGAGGGAATTTCCAAGCTCCTTAATTTATTCTTTACATGCTCACATGCTTCAGTGTTACTTTAATTGATTGTCAGAATGATTGCTTGCGCTCTGCATTAGGTGATTGATCTACACATGGGTGATACATCTTGGCAGATACTGAAAGTGCTTCTTGAGTCAATAGCCAAAGATTAATTCTGTTGATATCCCCCAAAATTTAATTTCTCATTCATCCATCAAATGTATGCAATTAAAAGGTTTTAAATCATATGACGGCAGAGGAGATTAAAACAAGCTCTAGATGTTGAAAATCTTTGTAGCTTTAATACAGCACTTGCTGGTTGGGCTACATTTTACATTTGACACTGAGTCAGTTTAAGCTCTTGAGCAGGAAGAGTACAGGAGGAATAAAGCAATCCTGTTTCTCAACTCAATCTGCTTTTACAAACAAAGGCATAACATATAAATGCTGTCTGGCTTTATCAGTCCTGCTTTATAATTCAGTTTTGTGTCCAATCTGTAACCTGCTATCAGTCATGTTGGAAATTCCTGGCTAATTTCTCTCAGTGCAGCAACCAGCAGAATTGAACATCTTCCTGTGAGAAACAGACCCAAGTCTCCCCCCTCTGCCTCATCTCACATTTTCATATTCTCACGTATTTATATTCTCAAATGAATTGTCCTCCAGGCCTGTTATGAAGCCGGAAATATGTATGAATTCGACGTGATGGCTAATAAACATCCAAACCTCCAAACAGTATGCACCCAAACACAAATAAGGAGAGAGTGAGGGGAAAGGGGAGAGGAACAGGAAGCAGGAGGAGACAGTGAAAAAAAGAGTGTGACTGAGAAACAGAGAGAGGAAGAGAATTACCATCATCCACTCCTCTGGCAGGAAACAACATCACATCTTTTTTGCAGTGAGGAGGAGGAGCACTTGGTAGTGCCGTGCTGTTCATTAGCATTAACTTCCCACACCCAAAGAGCATGGAAATGGACCGGTAAGTTACAGAGTCCCCCCATCAGCAAGACGTACCATGCAACACCTACAGGGAGAGGCTGAGATACACTGGATCATTTACTTTTCCAAGATGAAAAACTGCAGTGTATTCACAGAGACAGAAATAAATCATGTGGGTGCCGCTTGCATTAAAATTTACATTAACCTTGTATAAATTCAGTTACTAATGTTAATGCTGGATATGCATTAATGTGGCCTAAATTGACTAATTAATTGATTAATGTCCTTAACATAACAAACATGACTACTGTTGTGAAGAAAAATCCACTTACCAATAAATTCCTAGTAATTTACCCATAAATTCCCTTCCATTTTTGCTATAAATATCATATGTATGAGCGTTTCATTCAGCTCCAATGTAGCCAGGTGGTGACAGAATATCTACATGGCTACATACTTATATGGCAGTTGGAAAGTCCTCTAATTGTGATTTGGATGAACTGACCCTTTAATGTATGCCACCCATCATGCTGACCATTTCTCTCTGTGTAACTGAAATCTGAAATTCTATGGCAGACACCTGCAGAATGCTGTAACAGTGAAAATGCATAGAAATATATCTAATTGTTTACAAAAGAAGTTAGCTGACACAATTTCTACTACTTATTGAGCTATGACAGCATTTCTTGCGTTTAGAACTAAACTGAAGTCCCCAAATGTGATTTTTAATTAGGCACACAGACAGACACTCAACAGGAGCCCCAAACATACTGGCAGATCTTCTCCCCCTCTGTGACCACTTCCACTGCTACTAATACTAATTAAGTGATTCTTCTCGCACTTAATGCTTATTCTGTTTGCTCAGCAGCGAATATGGTGCTTACCATTTGAACACTCTCTGTGTGTCTCTCTCTACCATATTATACTTTATGCACTCCAACATCATGAATTTTAAGGTCAGAGATTCGCAGAAACAAATTGCATATCATTGAATTATATGAAAATGTAAAACATTAAAAAATATATTGAGAGGAAAACAGATGCTATTTTCCTTTAAAACATTCAAACATAGTCCACATGTCCACTGGACGTCCCCAAACTGACAGGCTAGAAGTTTGAAGTGGTGAGGGCTGGCCAAGAAAACTGACCAAGGCTTGCATACACATACAGAGACTCTGCTATGGGATAAAAAGTTACTTAGTGGGTCCCCCAAAACTCATAACACTGAGGATGTGATTTTACAATACAAAGGATTTAGTAATTATGATGAAGTTCATCATAAACAATAATGATAAAATACTTCCTGTGTAATTAAAGCAGTAATTAAAAGATAAAAGTGGACTGACGTAGCAAAGTTTGAAATTGCACTTACACATAATGTTGAGTTTTATCTAACTAAGAAGCAAATCCGGCCACATCAAAGTGCTGGGATCCTCAGCTTTGATGTGTTTCAACAGAAAATTGTCAGTTAGTCAAAGTAAGCTTGTTAGCTTGTTAGCAGCCTGGCTATGTTGTAAATCACAGAACATGACGACATGAAAGATTTGATGATTTGTCCCTTCACTTTTTTTAACTTTTTATTTTGTTCTGTAATTCTTGATATCAAAACATTTGTCTTTGGGAGCTTCACTCATTCTCCCCATTAACTTTGGTTCAATTTTGAAGGCAACACAGGCTCAATCCTACTCTTTTCTTCTTCTATGCTCTTTTTCACTGTCTCCTCTTACCACCATTTTGGCGCTGCATCCCAAACACTATAACAAGAATGTAGACATGCCACAGGAAGCTAACTGAACACAAGGGAAGTATATACTTCCACTAACATCCTTGCTGTTATCTAGCAACCACAGGGCAAACAAGCAGTTAGCCACAGATCAGCAAAAGCAGAGTACCATCCTGTTTTTATACAGAATATGAACAGAGGACAGAGAGAACCTTTGAATTAAAGTGGTTTTAATTAAAGAGCAGAAAAACACAGAGTAAATGGATTTAAAGTTTGCGGGAGAAAGACAGAGTAACAGAGTGACGAATAGACATAAAGGATGAGGTGGGCTGAGAGATATAGAGAAACCCAGAAAAAATATACAGAAAGATGTAGGAAGGGGAGCTGGAGAGTGTGAGCTATAGGCGCTGAAAGAGAGGAAGAAAGAGGAACAAAAAGAGTGTAAGAAAGCATCAAAGACTGGCATCTTCAGAGCAGTTGAGCAGCAGGTTGAGACAGAGGCAGCCTTCTGAGACTAAATGTGTTCTCCAGCTCTGGCGCCCTCACTGCCCGCCGTGTCAGCCCACACAATGTCTGCCTGGTCAACCATAACATTCTTCTCTGGACACACACATAAACACACATACAGACACAAGGTGCACACACGCACACAGAAAGACTTCACTGCTCCTCTGACTTGCCTCGTGTTACCTCGAGCTTCCACCATGATGAAAACGAGTGTAGGCTTTTGTTCACACCCAGGGGAATTGGCGTTCCTCCTCCTCATCCTTCTTTCCTCTACTTTATTCTTTTTTCTCTCCTTCCCTTGTTAAATAAATCCGCAGTAAATGGTTGCAGTCAGGATCTATTCTGATTCGTTCTCACTGATTTCTTCTCCGTCTCTATCTCTCTTGCCTTTGCCCGTTTTTACGTTCTCATTGCGAATCACTTCTTCCTTAATTCAACTTCACCGACGCAACTTGCAACCGCAATTGTATTCACAAGATGAATACTGAAAGTATGACATCAACATATAATTGCACTCAGCTAAACTTTACAAGAAAGATGTGATTTCAAATGCACAATGCATGAATAAAGAGGTGAAAACACCAGAAAGCAGAGTGTTGAACCAACGACCCTCTTGATACTGCGGTACTACTAGCCCCCGCAGCAATACAAATATGACACTTATAATAGTTTTTTGTGGGTATTATATGTTGGTGAATACACATGAAAACATATCCTTGTAAAAAATCTCTAGAAGTGGTATAATATTTAAAAAACTGGATTTTTATGAACTCAAACAGCAGTCACCTGCAGCGTTATCCATTTATTTGGCAATTGTTAAAAGACAGCAATGAGATAATGTAAGGTAGCTTTACAGACAAATGAGATCCAGTGACAGTTGACAGGGAGGGCCAACCAACATTAGCATACAGCTCACAATGATAAAAATCAGGATTATCAACTGTAATAACTCTCGTTGCCAAGAGCACAAGCAGGGATTCACAAGGTTTTAATGTAATTCATTCTTTTAACCCACCAGTCAAGACTATCTGAACCATTGCCTTCTTCAGTATCAGTTCATGTGAGAGTGTGTGTGCTTTAAAAAAGTGAGTGCCAGGTGGAGCTGTGTGTTGTCAAGTGCATTTTTTTTTCAAAAGAGATCATTTTGGAAAAGAGTGTGTGTTTGCGAGTGTGTGTTTGAAGTTTGTGACCATATTCAGCATCTCAGGACAGATTATTCAGTCTCTCGTCTCTGCAGACCCAGCCAGATGAAACGCTAAGAATTTCAGGTCTGTGTCTCCCTTGACAGAGAACCATGGCCACTTTTCAAAGAGATCAACAACTACCAAATGTGTGATTCTGGTTGTGGCAGCTTCTTTCAGGAGATGAGATTATGCAGTCTGTATCCCCATATGGGTCTGCCCTGCCCCAGAAAAACAATGTGAAAAGGCCAGTGCATATCAGCAGTTTGGTAAACAACCTCCTAATTAGACTCATTGATTACACACACCTGGCTCAGTCAGCCATGAGATAACTGTGTCTGAGGGGCCAGCCAACATTCTGTCAATCCAGAAGCATTTGCGCTGTTGCCTGGGGTATGATGCAACAACTGAAAGAGAGAGGCTGGTGTAATATCTGCATTGTGTTGTTGTGAGAGATAAATATATGTTACCCTTCCCAAATCTCTCTTTGATCACAAAAAACATTTATTCTCTGAAGACAACCAAAAGGGAACAGCAGCAGTTATTAGTTGTCCAACTGCATAACCTCCAGTTCTATTTCCCACCAGAGATTTAAAAAAAGAGGCACGACTATTTTAAATGGAAATACACAACGCAACATTTTGGGGATTTATGCAAGACAAATGGTAGAGGATTTGCATTGACAAACAATCCATTTCTTGATTAATAGGCGCAATGGTAAGGTGAGCAAGTCTTCCATCTTAAATAAAAGAATATGTCATTTATCATTGCCTTCCAAAACAACACATACATGTGTCTTTGTTGAGAGTATAGCCTGATTGCCTGAAGCTACAATGTAACATACACTCAGCTGCCAGTTTATCATGTAAATTTAGCTAAAACACAAAAGTAGAGTTTACACAATAAATCCTAACCCAATTTGCAATGTTCATTTTGTTTCTATTATTTTTTTCTACTCCATTCACATCAATTAGGGGACCCTAACAAACAGAAACCCCTCTCTGTACGTAATAAACTGGCTATTGATTGCATTACCATCACAAAAAAATGATGCTTCACCACAGGTTTTGCTTCTGTTTGAGTACAAAAACAGTTTGGTAGAGATTATGTTTTGGGCTGATTTCAATTGATTGGTCAATTGGTGGCACTTTGTACGAGTTGATTTCTAGTCTCAAATACAGTCTGCTCCCTGTCAGGTCAGGTGTGCAGCACAAGCTGTCATAGTGATGTACCCTGGTGGAAAGTGAAGCACCACTTTAGCCCTGAGATCCCAGAGTTAGACCTAAGCCGTAATCTGTGGGGCTGATGAATGAAGCCACATGGAAGTGTCAAAACTGCTGTTCCTGAAATAACCACCTGAGACTTGCTCCACAAGTGATTAGGGGTATGGCTGTTTTGCGTGACAGCTATCCACTAGTTGTCTGCTGTTTCAGCAACAATATGCTAGTTGTCCCTCACCGCCACCCACATGCCACCTCTTTGTTTGTTTGGATTAGCCAGGACTTAGGCAATGTCATGCACTGCCAACATGATGATGTCATTATCCACTACAAACTAAGCTTTACAATTACTCCTTAGAAACCTATTGGTGATGTCACCGTGGTTCCATCAATTCTTTATATGCAGTCTATGGTTACCTAGCTTGTTTCCTAATGGGGACTCATGACTAATAGGGACAAGTCAATATGAATAAGAATCTGAGCCTTCTACATTGATATCCAGCGGAGGGGATTTGACCTAAATTTGGATTTTCTCTGAGACAGAAGTTGGCTCAAGCCATCACCCCTTGTTGCTTTGTAGTGAAATGTCTCTGAAAAAAGTACTGTATATTTATATTGGATAAAAAAATGTAATATGCTGAGCCCTTGAAATGTTTGCATCTGTGTGTAAGTGTGTGTGGATTCTTGACAGAAGGTTGTTTGTGCATAGTGTTGAATGTGTACATTGCTCTGGGTATGTCTAATATGTGTGTGTGTGTGCGTGTCTGTGTGTGTGTGTGTGTGTGTGTGTGTTCACTCAGGTAATTGGGCCATTGTTGTTGTCAAGATAGGTAGCAAGCCTGCTACCCTGAAGCTAGCAGTGGCATAGAGAGTGTCACAGTAGGGAGGAATTACCCATATGAAACAAGTCAATGTTATATTCAGATTGATGAGTGCCATCGGGAACAACAACAAACTTTGTTTCTCTGTCTCTCATAGAGGCGACAGTCCTCATTTTGGCAGAGAAAATATGGCTGCTCTCCAAATCTTCTCTGACATTCAGGGGAGGTTTGCAGTGCCTGCAGAAAGTCTGCTGTCCTGTCCATCTTTTTTTCTGGCCAGTTCTACAATGGGTGTTTAGTCTAGCCATAGCTGCATGGTAAATAACAAACTGTCTGTGATATATGTAAATTTTGTGGGGAACCTAGCACCACATCTGTTCCTGTGTCTGGTATTGTGTTGGAATGTGGCAACATGGCTGCTGCCTCTCTAACTAAAGAGCCAGTGGGTCAGGGAGGGTCATTACTCAAATTAGACCTTGATCCAAGAGTCCAAACTGCTGCACAGCAAGAAATAAGTGTGTTATTTAGCTGAAATGTTTTTTCTTTGGTTTCTGGTCTGACTGATCACACCTCTTCCTCAATGCCATGCATCACTCATAACTTGTATTGTCTGAGATGAGTCAGGATGTTGCTTTCTCTGCTCTGTGAAGAGAAGAGAAGAAAAATACAATATCTCTCGACTTTTACTGAGAAAGCTTCTCAGCCACCTAACTAAATCAACCATTTGCAGCTAGACTGTATGTGCGTATGAAGTTCTGCACAATGTGTCCGTCTACCCAAATGTGGTCCCTGTCTGTTATTAAAGCAATTTCTCAGATACTCGCAAATGGTAAGAGGGCTACGATGAACTTTTCTGAAAGATTGCAAGAAATATCTGTTACTTTACATAAAAGAATATCAAGTTGTTTTGACAGAGTTTTAGGACCAAACATGCACACACTGGTCAGAAGTGGAGGGATGATTCATTAATGTTTATCTAACAATCAGAACAGCACAGAATATGCAGGGTGAGCAGGGGTGACAGAGTGCGACAAGCTATTTGACTGGGGTGTAGCATGGATAGCTGATCACACAGCAAAAATCAGAAAACTGGGAACAGCTGGAGACAGGCTGATAGACCTGAATAGTGCATAGGTTACTGACCAATGCAGCAGAGTAGAGATGAGTAGATTGTCTGATTGACTGCAGGTGTTTAAGGTGAAAGGCTGCAGAATGAATCGCTCACTGACTGGCTTATTTGAATACACAGATTTAATTGGCTGAGTAGCATCAAGTGTGATCCTTTACAATGTATGCAATTGGTCTCTGAGTTTCTTGGGCTGCTACACCAGTGCTGTAAAGGGCAGAAAAGTTGCATCTAAGTTTAATAATTCTCAATAATTTAAATATTGTAGGTCTTAGTCCAGGTAGTATAACATTTTGGACCTGAACTGTTGCCTGCTTCTTGTAACCTTGGGAGAAATGGCAGGTTGACATGGCAGGGTGCATTTTGGTCATTGGTGGCGTCCCACCTCATCCCCCTCTCAAATTGCCCACCGGTAACAGGCTTCCTTCCTGCTCTCTGCTTCAGAAACCAGTGACAGCCAACAACATACACCTAATTACTGGAGTGAGTAGGAATGGTTCATTGGAATCAATAGTGCTACTTTAGAGAGTATATGTATGTGTGTGTGCATGCATGTGTGTATTTTACAAATAGCTTGAGTCCATAGGGACAGAGCTGGTCCTCCCTCCTCCAACGGAAGGGCGTAAGAATGGCAGTAGCAGGCCTTTCTTCTCATCTATTGAAACTGACCTCACCCTCACCTCTTTTTTTCCCCCCTTTCTCTTTCCCCCTCTGAATAGGTTACATCATATTTTTAAACATTTTTAATCCTGCAAACATGTTAGCTTCAGACACTGAACATAAAGGGTTTCCTCAGTGTCCCTGCATTGTCCACGTGTTTGAGTCTGCAACATTACTCTGCTTCATCCCTCTATATTGCACTGCCCCCACGGTCTCCTCCTCCTCTTGGCCATCTCATTATGAAAGCTAAATTAACCATGGCGCATACCTTCAGAGCATGCAGCGGCTTTACAGCGCCATCGGTCTTGCCTCACAAATACTCCATCATGTAATTGAATATCAAGTCTACAGGGGCCCTTCATAACTGACTGACCCTCTGCACGCACATAATTGCACACACAGATGCATCTGTGCAAACAGGCACATGCAGATGCATTTTTGCTGGCTGTCTGAGGCTTTTATCTATGGTAGATTACAGGGAGTATGCAGCTTCTTGCTCAAGGAAATCGAGTAGGGGTGCTGCTGGGGCTGATGCCAAATCAGGGCAGTGAGACTGTTTCTTGCTGCAGAGCTGCAATGCTGCCAGTTCACACAGCATGTAAGCAAGAACACCAGGAGTAGATGATTCAGAAAGATTTTTTTTTTGTTGAGTTTAGTTTACTTTGACATTATGAGAAGCAGGACATCACATCACACATAACTACAAAGAGAGATAAAACAGTAAAAGTCCAGGAGGTCATTCCATTGTTGTTTTTGATGTAAAGATGGCAGAGATGCAGGAGCCCAGGTGATGAGCTTAATCACAATAGCAACAAAACACCACAATTAATACCTATATTATCACAATCATCAAAACATAACTCAAATTCAAAACATCCCCAAATTTTTTTCAATAATGCCATACAAATGCAGAGATAGGTCGCCTACACTGTCCTCAGCAGCTCTCAGACAAAACACAAAGTGCCCTGCCATTCTTTTCACGTCAGATTTGAAAGGACATGGAACAAAATCTGAAATGTCAAGCTCACAGCTGAATCTGCCTCGGTAATGACGCCCGAGTATGCAGAAGTGTTGGCAGTTTGTATTAGCTTTGCAGACATATTTGCAATCCCAGAATGTGCATACACATTAAATGCCAGACATGCACATCTATATGCATTACTGCACTTTCGCTATAATGACAAAGAGGCAGCTATTAGCCTGTGAGAGGCTGCCAGCATAAAAAAAAGCCTGTTTTAACGTTGCACTTCCTTCAATTCAGGCTTTTCTTCATATATTCCCGTTTCTTGAGGATTGTTGTCACTCTGCTAAAAGGCTTTAGAATATCACACACTACAATCTATTTTGCCATTAGCTGTTGATTATTTTCCACGGTTACTGAATTTGGTCTATCCTGTCTGCCCAAAATCCCCAAACGCCCACAAGCCTTACTGATGCCACATGCTGCCCCCTACATACAGCCTCCAGTAATACAGTCTGTGCAGCCAGCTGTGGTGTAATTAATTTCTCATTAGTGTAGGAAATAATGACTATCTTGCAATCTTGCTTACCCGCGCTCTCTCTCTCTCTCTCTCTCTCTCTCGCTGCTTGTATGCTTGTGTATCGTTTTTTGCCCCCCTCCTCGTCCCCTTCCCCCTGCAATCTCACCACTGCCGCCAATGCCATGCTGGAGGGAAGTATTCACGTCCCTGAAAAAATAGCAAGCAAACAAACAACAATTAGCTTCCTGTTGACATGGAGAATGGTAGACTCATCTCCTGCAAATTACCCCTCGCTGAGGAATGGGCAACTGAGACTTTCACTTTAGGTGTTCTTTAATGAACCGTCTACATCAGAGCTAATCATTTACTGGCACATGTGAGCATAGCCCACACTGAAACCACAGACACACACATACACACACCAAACACACAGGACAAAGCAGTGTCAACAGCAATTCCAACAGCCAGATATAATAAAGAGAAAGGTTAATCTATGCAATTATCAGGACTGCAGATGTTTTGAGCTAAAAGCCAATTTGACTCATTTTTGTGCTTTTTTTGGACTGAAAGTAACTCACACAGAGTTTGTGTTTCAACGTTAAATGTTGTTTTACCCTTTCTCCTTATATTAGTAGTAGTGAGTGTGTGTTTATTACCCAAAAATACAAAGCATTTTTAATTCATTTAAGATAGAGATGGCAATAATGTCCAACATCTTTAGATAAAACAAAATCTGAAGATGTGATAAAGTAGGATTTGTTATGATAATGGTACCCCACCCTCCTTTCTGGGACCAAATCTGCATTCATTTCAAAGCCCTGATTGTGAACTTTTCTTATAAAAGAATGAAGAGTCTCTTAGTGTTTGACTGAATGTGATCTTTTTTTTCTGGCAACCTTGATATTATTGTAAGACACTTAGGAAAATACATAGCCCTAATAACATGACATTTGGAGCACAAGAGCATGAAATTCTGTTCATCCTGTGCTTCATGAGCTAATGTGCCTCTCACTCTCTCATTGCACCACATCCATCTACTGCATATTTTATTTCTTTTTTCCTTCCCCACTTTCCTTCAGTCCTTCCCCTCATCCATACTGGTGCAGGCACCACTCTCCATCGCTCTAACTGCAGTAATGTTTCAGATAAAAGTTAGACTTTGATCGCTCCTGGACTTGGAGCACAGCTCTGCTCCTCACTTCTCATTTAATAGATTTGCCATTTCACCAGACTGAACCACAGTCTAATTTCAGCTCAGCTCAGAGCTTCTTTTCCATTTGTTCATTATGCATCACTGAAAGCTGATGAGAACTTTATAGGCTTCCTCTTCGAAACCAAGTGGCATCACAATAAACCAACATATCATACCCAAACATTCACAGTGAATAGTCAATATTTGTGCAGTAATGTCTTTAGTTTTAAATATTGAATTTGATATTAAGGCTTAATCAGCTGCGTTGCTCCTTGACAGAGAAGTTCAGGAAAAAAGGATGGTTTTTGAGCACAAGAGAAGCTGGACTTTACCTCAACTTATGTCAAAGTCCACAAATCTTTCTCACTGACCCCACTTACCTTTTAAACTTCTCAACCTGGCATCAATCATACCTTCCTTAACTTCCAGTAAACATACTGTTGTTTTGAGAACAGAACTAACATAGCTGAATCCAAAATGGCTGTCAAGTCCATAAATCAACATCTCTGTTTGAATAAACATTATTGCTGTACTCTGTTATATATGAATTATTATACAAATGTTTATTTTTTAGGCCTACATCTTTACAGATTTCCTCTTATAAGAAGATGTAGGTGCAGTCTAAAGCATTCCTACTCAGCCAAGTCTGAATGATATATAATACAATTAAAAGATAAAATTCGCAAAGTCGAGGAAGCTTAATAATTTAAAACCTGTCTTACTATGAATCATATGATCAATTAAATGCAAACCCATCCCCTCTCATGTAATGGAGCCTTTGATATTACAGGGAGACACTTTCAATCACTGGGTGCTCTCCCTAATTGTGTAAACAATGGTGAGGCGTATTACAAGAAAGACCAACATATTAGAGGGGCTGCGAAGCTTAGACTTAGACATTAGACTTAGACTTTTTCTTTTTTTCTTTTTAAAGTCCTGCATGGAATTGAGGGCATGCTACTTTTAAAGAAGCACAGAAATTCAAGGCCATAATGTCAAAGTCCAACTAAATACTGACAAACAACAAAAGGGTAAAAGACATTGTTAGGGCTGTTGTTGCATATTGCGTTCACGTTTCAGGGGAAAGCTGAATTAATATGCATTCTGCAGTTGTACAGAGCTAGCACCCATACTCCAGTCTCTCTGAAGATTTGCAAGATGTGTGCATTTACAAATCTTTGAATTTCAAGATGGTATATGCTTTTGCAGTTACTTGCAGTTGTGCAGTGCATACGTGTGAGTCAGCATATGTGTGTCCACATGAGTGGGATTTGGCCAATCCATCCAGCGCATCAGCCCAGTAAAACTCAATGGAATGGAGTAGTATATCAATGCACATTTGTTGACTGGAAATGGAGAGCACTGCTGACTCAGAATTATGAGAGAGAGCAAGGTGGAAAGCTAAAAAAGAATATTTTGAACCTTCCAGCTCATCCCACTATTGCAATGGATCCTATTATAAGTTATGATTAGACTTAAGAGGAGATATAGTGAAAATCATCAATCATTATACCCAATGACATACTGTACAGTAAGTCTAATTACAGGGGCATTATCATTTTGTTTAGAAATTTGTCAACTGCAGAGTGGTGTTGAAAAATTAAAGCTGATTAGGGTTCAAGTTTCTGTCATCTTAAAAAAAACTAATTATGCGCTATTTCAGCTGAAGTGGTGAAAAATTAGGCATACATGAAAGACCTCAGAGAGCTAATCAATTCTGCATGTCATAATACTCATACCCAAGAATCCATATTCCGCAGGTTTTAAATCAGCAGCTATGTACATAATGTACATGCTTAAAACTAAAGAAAACTGTGGTCAGCCACTAGAGACCATGCATTCAATATCAATGCTTACACTAAATATAGGTAGTTTTTAGTTTGGATTCCCCCTTAACCGTATTAGCAGGGTTTACATAGATCAATTCAGAATCCATATGTCTTGCAGGGAGATGCAGTGCTCAATGCCATACTCTTGTGGTCTTAACCAATCTCTCACAAAGTTTTATGCATGTATTTCTCCATGTTTTAAAGATCTTTTGCTGACAAAAGAGATTGAAAGGGGAAAATGAGACACTGTTCTCTCAAGGACAATGACCCTAAATCAATGTTGATGTTCAAGTGACAAGCCAAGTAATTTCTGCTCTTGCTGTTAGGATGAACGGAGTAACTCAGATGACGTTATCATAAAGTCCATAGAGGAAAAATGTTGGAGTGAGTGCTCTGTAATACATTATTGAATTTTTATTTTTTCTGCAGAATGGCTGAAGTCTCAGTGCAAACTTATTTTTAGCTTCCTTTTGTTTCCATTCTCTGTGTCATGTCCCATACTGATAAGTGGACACACACTCCCATGTAAACATAAAGATGCTAACGCACTTATGAATGTAGATGTGTAAATTTACATACATGCATGTTTATAGTTACGCTTGTCAACGCAAACTCCAAGATAAATGTGTGCTCACCTGTCAAAGCATACATCTGTCATTAACAATGGCTCTCACAAGAGACAGATCATCCCAGCATGTACAGCCATAAGCTTATTTGACATTGCTTTGCATTCCACCAAGCTCACTGCACAACCTCAGCAGGTAAAGTAATCCATCAAGCAACTTTTGTAATCAGCATACTCCCTGTTATTGAGTAAATCTTACAGCTAATCGTGTAATCTGCTGTGCTTGATGTGAATTTGCAAGCATTAGAGAACATCGCATTCTGCTTTGAGCTGATCTTTGAGGCCTGTTCTTACAATAACCAGCAGCTCTGCTTCGCTGTCTGGTGGGTAATGGAACAAATAAATGATGCATTAAAGAGTTTGCGGGGAGACGAGAGAGAGAGAGAGAAATGAAGGGAAGTTGGGAGGGAGAGACGAAGACAGACAGCAGTTGAGTGTTGTCTCCAGCGTACTTGAGTAGTGTAGGTCAAAAGACAGAGAGGGCTGGGGGAGGGTAGGCAGGATGGGTAGTTGATCGATTGTGGCTTTATCTCCCGGAAACTTAACAGAATGAGAGAGAGGAGTCTACTGACCACAGATCCAGCACTGAGGCTCCAGAGTGCAGAGCTGCCATATACTGTAATACACATTCTTTCAGATAGAGAGTTGAGGAATTGATTTGGAAAAAAAAACAAGGTGCCCTGA
Source organism: Datnioides undecimradiatus (assembly GCA_008933995.1). NCBI lineage: Eukaryota > Metazoa > Chordata > Actinopteri > Lobotiformes > Datnioididae > Datnioides > Datnioides undecimradiatus. The sequence goes on from WARS01000049.1 coordinate 545,080, forward strand.
ACTTTCTACCCAAACTTATAAGAGCACTTCTTTTCACTGACATAAGCAGCACACAATGAACTATATAGTCATGAAGCAATATTTTATTTTTATTTGACATTTTCCTTCTCTAGCAGTTTCATCATGGCAAGACTCCATGTACAGTCAGCGTGTAACTGTAAATGTTCTCAGAGGAGACACTCTAGAGCATAGGCGAGGAGTTCATTCTTTATTGTTAGGGACACTGGAAATCATTAAAAAAAAGTTCCCATTCAACTGCCTTTATGTATAATACTAAAAGTTTGGTTCAATATAGTAAACTAGTCAGGCAAACAAGCACCCATGTCACCAATATGTTTGTCTAAAAATAAGGAGCTTTACAGAAAATGATAATGTAATAGTAACTACAGAAATAAGATAACTTGAAAGTGTTAGCACAGTCTTTCAGAGACAAGGCAAACATTGCTTTTAGAGGTGGGAAAAGAAGGAGGGAGTAAGAAAAGAAATAGCGCCTGATAGTAGTCTATTGATTATAAAATGTAGACATAGATCTTCAAGTGATTTTTGGAAACATAGGAGGATTCTGATGAGAGAGTTGAGTTAGGCGAATTGTTGCACCATTTAGGGACCATGCATGAAAAGAGTCTGGATCAAGATGTCCTGCCTCAGCAGGACACGGTGGCATTTATTTGCATATTGGAGTAAAGTACAATGCTCATAAAACTGAATGATGGAAATCAGGTAGGTGGGTGCTCTGCTAGATAGAAGAGCATTGGTGATTTGAGCTTGAAGGCCTTGCAGACCTTCGCAGGTGTTTTCACTTATTCTGGCTAATTAGATTTCTACTCAGGTGCAACAAAACAGACCAAACATACATTCCTCAGATGAGATCCAATCAAACAAATAAGGGAAAACACCTGTGTGAATGGGCAACGAGTGTGTAGTTTGTGATGCGAGCAGCCGCAGGGAGCCAGGGAGAGTCAAGTGGAGTGACATCAGTTGACCAGATGGGCCACTGAATTTCTGACCATTTTTTGATAAGCATTACAGCCCACAATTGAGTTTTCACACCAAGAATCGTGGTGAAGTCCATGTAGCCCACCACTCAAAAGACCTGGCCAAGATTATATTTGTGAGTGGGAAGCCAGTGAGGGATCATGTCTTTGTTTCTCCACCTAAAGAATTGTGGGGTGTGATTTAGGTGAGCTAGTGTGAACTTCAGTGTTGAGAAACAGTTTTCTGTTTTTCACATATTAATTAGTTGCGAATGTTGTTGGTATATCTAAGGAATTATTTTTGCTTTTCAGTTTTTGTCTTTAAATGCAGCATAGGAGTTTTGCCATGAATTAACACTTTTCTTTAGAAACTGCAAAAGGCTTTGATTCTTGATTGATTGAGTTTTTGCCATTCTTTGATATCTTATGAAAACAGACCAATAGTTAAAAACCCAAAATACACCATAGTGTATCTATATTTATTATTTAATAGCTTTGTCAGTTTATTAAAGGACAGAAAATAAAGTTCTTAGCTTTGTCATCGATAACTGAAGACAGAAATTTGTAACATCGAGACCTGTGGTTGTAGTGGTATGACTTTCCAAAAGAGGCTTCTCCATCTTTATAATTACACAGATGCCATAAGATTGTACTGTGTAAGAGATCCTGACACTTAAAAAGAAAAAAAAGAAAATGTGAGTTTTTTTGTTGGGAACTACATCACATAATCACTGCCGGCACTCTTATTGCCAAAAATGGTTTCTGATGGGCAGCGTGCCGACGAGTCAATATTGAGGACTGGCCAGATCACGGTGACCTTCCTAAAAGCACATTTGGTGATTTTTCTCCACATAGTTCAACAAATACACTACCTGCTGCCACAGTGCTGTTTGTTCTTAAAACATGTCTTTGTGGGTTGAAGTCTGGGTCTTTTCTCTTTTATTTTAAAAGCCACGCATCATCTCAATGATATGGTTTATATTTTCATTTCTGATTATCAATAACAGCATAAAGCTCAAGACTTCCAACAATTTCCGAGTGATTGTACTTTTCTCACGGTTTTTGATACAGAGCTCTCTGTTTGGATTTAGCAGGAAATTGCTCATTTAGCTATTGTTCTCATTGAACTGCAGTACAGTTCTACCAGTGCCTAGTAGGTTAACTACGGTAGTACGGAGTTTAATTACGGTACAGCACAGTACCTTCCAAGAGCAAGTAGTTGCCATTGCCTTAATCTCCTCCTTCATCTGAGTACTATACCATCTACCGGTGATACAAATGTTTCATTTATTTAGACTGTTGACTATAATAAAACACTGCACAAGCCCTTAAGTATGTGCATACATGCACACATCACAGGCAAACACACATTTCCAGCAAACAGTCACACACATGAACACACCCTAACTATATTCTCAGCACGATCCCACAAACACTCGTTAATCACCTGTGCTCCTGGTTGCAACTGTGTCTCCATCATCTGTACTGTCACCCGCTTCACGCAGAGGCCTGCATTATAAAGGAAAGAGACAGAAAATGGGAATCTGTTCAACCAAGGTGTACTGGCAAATTATAGTCTCTTGCATCTCTGCAGACACTGGCTAATGCATTCATTTCTGAAAATAAGGTTGTAAATGAAAAAAGGATATGGAGTGGGGGATGCAGAGAAAGGGGTAAATACAATAAAATCAAAAGGACTGTTTTATTTATTAAGCTACATTTCCAATTTGATTTGGTCCCGAATAAGAAAAGGGTTTGAGAATGAAATTAACTCAACATTGCTGGCACTGTAGCAGTGAAACACACATTCCAGTCGTGGGACTAAAGTCATCAGAGCATGACATTTATCAGTGATTTAAATTACATCTGTTTCTCTAGCATCTATCAATTTCTAGCTTCCTCTTGCTGTCCAGACCTGTGGTACAGTTGTGCCATAGTGCTCATAACCACACATCTATGCATCTTTGCCATAAAACAGGTGAGATGCAATTGATGGCTTTTGTCTAAGAGAACAGTACCAATCTTTGTTCATACAGAGGTTAAAGGCAAATCAATCTGTGTCTTTCTTGTTTAAATGAAAAGAAGTCATTTAAGCAAAGACAAACAGGCTCCATGGATGGCTAAAGCTTACGATAGAACTCCTCTGTTCTTATGAGGCCATTAAACTGGAAAAGACCTGCTGAGATATATAAATTTCACATCCAGCCATAAAGTGAAGACAGACATTTCTACTGAGATTTCCCGTCTCACCCACTGAGAAACAGGGCACAGGGGTGATATTATACATATTGGTGTCATCCTGTTGCTCAGGGCTTATAACAGTGTGATAACCAGGGACCTAAGGGCCCTCACCACTGATGGAATATATATTACATCACTTGAAATGGGAAAATTTGCTCAATATACACACACATACCCTACAAACATGCAGAACGTACCCACATTTCCAGCACAAAAAAATCCCTTCACATCTCAGTTATTCATCTTGTGTTGTTGGAAAATGCCCTCTGATGACCAGCCAGCCAGCCCCTTGAAACAGAACACACATCATTTAAGCCTGTCACATGTTAAACATATTCTTCTATGCATTGTTTCATTTATAAGTATCTCTGGAACACAAATTGGTCGAAAAATTCAGATCATCATGTTGGAGCAGCATGTTCCAGCCCGCAATGGACAATGCTCCTTTTGTTACTGACAAAAAGTTCTATTTATAGGAAGCCAAATTTTAAAGACCACTTGCCTGAATCTTAAAACCACAAAAAAGGCACATTTCCGAGATAAAAGTACAAAACCACTGCTTTATTTCACAGTTGACTGCAGAGATTCATGCAAATACCAAAGCAGAGCATCTTTGCCTAACACAGAACTCAAATCACAATGGTTTACGGGAGCATGTTAAATGGTAATATATCCCCCAAAAGGGAACACCAGCCTGAACTGTGGGAATCACCCTAAGCGAGCCCAGATGGAGCTGTACCATGTCTAGTGCTGCAAGCTGTTCCTAGGCCAATTGGTGGGTTGGAGGTGAGGGTTCTATCCAATCAGCACGTGAAACCAGACACACCTGAGCCCAATTCCCTCATTACAAGCCTTGCTCCAAATGAATTTATGCAGTTATCCAGGTTTGCTGGCAAACACTCTGGCATAGAGACCACAGCCCTTTCAGAGGCAACCCACAAATGTCAGTTCTGCTACCCACAATGTTCTCTACTCTTAAAACTTGGCAAATTAACTGTTAACATCAAATAGTCACTTTGAGAAACACTTTCAGCTCTGTTAGCCAATTTTCCCCTGGTTTCTCTTCTTCCTTTTTAGGTGGCTCATGGGACCATTCTTAGCATGATTGGTACAAGGAGATTAACACCAGCTCAGAGTAGGACTAAATAAAATGAATAAAAACTAGTTTATTCTTTGCTGAATCTCTTTTTCAATTCAAAGTTCTTTCAGTGTTTTTGTAAACGGATTCTTTAGTTTTTTTCCTTCCTGAAAGTCCTTACATCTGCCCATTGGTATGATAGTCTGAGACATGGTCAGTGTGAGGCAATTTCCTAGTAAGCGTCAACCTTCTCTACTTGGTTTTATGTGATAAGCGTTAGCTGAAAGGCATTGACAGATGATCATTATTTGACTCCAGAAAGTATAAAAATATTTTAGGTCTCATGACATGCAGAGGTCTTATAATGTCAAAGAATACCACTCACTTACTTGGCACCTTATTTGCATCCATTTCACAGCTAATTGAAGGTGGAAAAAGTGTCCTTACTCGGTCAAGTAGCTGAATATATGCATACATGGTAAAATCTTAAAGTAAAGTACAGTTTGCCACCAAACTGCCTGGCTTCTGAGTCGAGTCAAAAACCAGTCCTGTTCTCAGCAATAACTCCTCCACTCTCTTAATGCTCTCCTGATGTCACTTCAGCTCACCTTGCAAGTTCACTGCTAGCTGGAGTTGCAAAAAGGAGAATTGAGAGTCAGCACAGAGCCCAGAGTGTCTCCAGATCTCCAGACTTAAGTTAATTTCTAACCTCCCAAACACTGAAAGCACTGCATCCCTGCCAGATCTCACCCTCTGCGTCTGTCTTTCCCCATTGCTATGTCCTCCCTACTCTTTGAAGTTTCTAAAACAGATTACTAAATTGGCAACTTCATTTCCCCAATCGTATCATGGCCTGAGCCTTGAGCTATGCATGATTTTCATAATGCACAATTTTACACTTAAAAGTCCACCTGAACCTTAAACCAAAGTTGACCAAAACTGTTTGTAGTTACAGAATGTGCATGAAGTAAAGCAGAAAGCACATCAGTTTGATGTATATAGAAATATTCAGTCATTATTAACAATATTGCACTTTTTCCCAGAATTTGCACAAAGCTAAATTGCAGTATCATCCACTCACTGCTGCATGCTCAGCTGAATCAGACAAATCACGATGCATCTTGTCTCATGATCACTGTAATTACTAGGAGACAGAAGCCTGATGTTTGCTTCTGTCACTATTAATTAAATCACATGCTTCATGTACCTCATGATTTAAGTTTGTTTCAATTGCCCTTGATAACATTTATTTTCATGCATACACCAACCTTTCCACCACTGGATGTAAAAACTGCTTTTATGATACTTTGATTTTCTTGATGGTTTATTTATTCGTTTCTGGCAAGTGTCATTGCCAGAAATGCAGTTGAAATGTTTAATATGGATTTCAGCTATAATTTACAGAGATGGTTCAGGTTTTTTGAAATTGTATGTTGTATGAAGAACTCATCCATAGTCAGTGGATTACCTGCAGAAGATTGTGGTCTGCGTGTCCAGTGTTTCGTAGAAGCAGCCTGAGCTGGACTGTTTGTGTTAATGTATGACTTCAGTGAATCCAAACTAACTCTGTAAAATATAACAGACACGCAATAATGCACTGATCAACAAACAAACTTTAGCAGCAGTGACCTGCAACTCTTAGTATTCTGTGAGGTAAAATGACTGTTTTTGTTCAAGGAGTATGGTGGACTTGAAAGAGGCATAGCTAGATCAAACAGCTTTGGTTCCCTGTAAAAATGGGCAGTCTTGTAGTAAGTGGTGAAAGTATTCTAAATATAAAGCACTAATGTTTATTTGTTTTAGGTGGCTAAAATATGTTTTGCTGCTGAACTCATCCACAGCAGTAAATAGCTTAGATTCCTGAAACGTAACTCCTGCTGCTTGGAAAGCAAGAAGAGACATGCAGACCACCATCTACAGTGGGTAATACAGTGACTATGGATAAATGTCTTATATAAACCCATAACAAAAAATCAGAACTATCCCTTTAAGACAACCATTTAAGTGATTCAGAATCAAAATGTAGACTTGAGAAAAATAACAGCTGTGATATTACTTAATTCAGTTACTTCTAAGAAGGAGGTCACAGCATGATATTTGATTGTTTGCACTGACAGAGAAAAGTTAAAGAGCCACTGACTTTAAGATACACCCAAACAAGAAAAATCTTCCTGTCACACAAAAACAGTTGTTGGGACCAAAGTTTGCTCACTTGGAGGATTTCTCCCATCTCCCTAGTCCTCATGAGTACAGAAGAGTTCTCTCTCTCACACACACACTATGACTCAAACCCTATTCCATTACCTCCCGAAGGAGTTGTTAGACAGATAATGAAGTCAGCAGTCCAAAGGATAACTAGTGGTTCTTCAGTGTAAACAAGTCACTGTCACTTCTGCTTTAGAATTCACTTTATTCTATCAAGGATGTCCTCTAAAGCAGTCTACAGGCTATAAAGTTGGCAAGCTAGAACAGCTTGAAAATTTGCTTCCCTTCAACTCAATTGGGCCAATTGACAGGAGAGAAAAAAATGAAGTGCAAAGCAAGTGTAGCTACACCAAAAACAGAAAGAGTGCTGCAGCAAGAGGAAGGAACCTGGCATCCAATGAAAGAGTGTAAAAGGTCAATCACTAATGTCTCCCACAGTCATCAAAGGCAAACAACATAACTGTTTTCAGAGACTACAGTCCAAGATGACTACACCAGCTAATATCACAGGAGGTGCAATTGGAAAATTAACTTCCACAGTTTGTTGCCACCAGCCTTTAATGTAACACTTACTGTCAGTTATCTTCCTCCTTCGCTATCACTGGATATGAGGCAGAACCAGAAGGCAACTAGAAACGAACAGAGAACTCACCGCCCCCATCTGCTCGTAACAAGCCAACAAATTAGCAGCAAATAAATCACTTAGAGGTGGCAGTAAAGGAGCCAACCGAGGAAGAAGCGGGCCAAGGGATCAAGAAGAACTGGCAGGCGCACAGAGATTAGTTTTCCTAAAGTTAAAGACTAGAAGGAATTTAAGTGAAATTGAGCACTCGTTTTACCTCATCTGTTTGTCTCTGCTCTAGCAGAGCAACCCTCAGTGAGAACTTTCCATCTCAGGCTAATTGTCCACAGATATATCACGTCAGACTGTCAGCAAACACACTGCAGGTGGGGTTGAATATTTGCCTGCCAGAAGCTGCTGGAGCTGTTGCATAAGATCACTGGCTTGTCAGAATGGGGACCTGCTCAAATGAGGAAAAGTTGCATGTTCACCAACAGTACAGGTGGTCAATAAAATGGAGTGCACAGCTGTTATTATTACTACATGTTAAAAATGATAGAATATGATAACACAAAAAAATGTCAGGAGAGAATAATAATATATGAAAGGAGAAATGAATGAAAAACATGTGGCTTTTGCCCTGTTCTCTCAACTTAAAAGCATTTAGGAGGTGGCATAATGTTAATAGGTTAAAACCATGTTTATGAGTAATGGGAAACCTATTGTTAAAGCCCTGTGTCCCAAAGCAGAGAAATGATCACATGATGAATAACACAGACCCACACACTCATTCACTGCACACACTTGCGCCCCCACAGCTCTAGAGAACTATTCTTGTAACGGCCATTGTGATCCAAACTAACCATCCTTTTGTATCAATCAGCCTCTCTCTCATAATGTAATCTACTGCTGCACCTGCTTCAACCACCACAGAATCTCTCCTTCACTCTCTGTTTCCATCGGTCTGTCTCAATCCAAGATAGGCTGGAGAGCAGCCCAACAGGGTGTAAATTGATGCCTCACCCCCATCTCCTTTGCTGATTGGACTCCAGCTCTTCAAAGATGAGCACCTTCCCGGCTGCTTGGCTGGGGCTTCCAAAGCTGGTGTGGTGGGATTATGGTGATTACTCCATGGCACTGGCAGCCGGTGGCAAATGATAGCCTGGTTGACTCACTGCCTCGCAGCTAGACATGTGGCTACCTTTGGGATATCTTTGTGTGTGTGAAATTTTACAATTTTAAAATTGGAAGAGGACAAAAGTAATTTAAAACCTTGCATTATTTCTCATAATTCCTCATGTCACTGCTATAATCTACGAAATACTGATGCACATCTGTTCTCAAATTGTTTTTGGCTGTACCCGTGGCTCATAGGGAGAGTGATTAGGTCCTACTCACCAAATTAAGACTTGGACCATTGCAAAACAGGTAAAAGAAACAAGCGTGAGGGTCAAAATATTTATATATTCTTTTTATCCATAACAGTCCAAATCCAAACATCCAAACAAATCATATCAGGAGATCAAAATGGAAATAGCAGTGTCTGTTCAGTAACAATGATTATCTACAGTCAACACACTGGGTACTCACTGTACTGGCGAATATCTAGAGAAGCTCCAACAGGAAAACACACACATCTATGTCCTCTTCCAGAGTAAGGCTTTTGTTTAACTACACAGATCATTCAGTGTCATCAGATTTCTCTAAAAACATATATTGTCAGGAAAGGGAAAATAGATTTCAATAAAAAGATAAAGACTAACTGACCTAATCATTGTTGTTGTCTGACCCATCACTCCATATTATCATTGTCATGCCTGTTGCACCTGCTACTTTAAACTGATTGTAAAACTGAGTCATTATTTATACTGACCCTCTCGGCCTGCTCTTTCGATGAAATAGCTTGATTAACAGAGAAGGGAGCACATATTTTCAGCTCCTTGTGTCTGTTGGTTAAAGGTCAGAGGCTCATACTCTCTGTGGAGCATAGGGGTCCAAAGAGCTATTACCAGCTAACTGCAGGAATCTGTCACAACTTTATATTAGTATGAAAGAAAATGAAACATTTATATAAGCAAGAAATATTAGCCTGAGATGCCTTTAGTTAGTCTATAAAGCTCTTAAATTTAAGACCATACAGTACCTTATGACTATATAAAGAAATTTAAGTGGGCAGCTGTTTTATATCCATATCCTTTCTATTGATTTCATTCAAAATAGTTTAAATTCTTAATGTGAACAGGGATATTCATGGTTTTGATAGATGCATTACTGTACCTACAAGGATAAAATGTTCTAGACTGAACTACAGCAACCTCTATGTTATGCATAAAAACCACTTGAGTGGTGTCTCTTCTGCCCAGGATGGAGCCTTGTATCGTATCTTTCTTCGCAGTAGTGAGCCAATGGATTTCATTTTCATCACGTTAACATTTCCAACCGGAATAATTGCAAATACATAGAAAGAAGCACAAAGTGCATGCAGAGTGAAGGCTAAGCAAGAAACAGGAGAGTGGGTGCATCAGGCACTCTTACCCTACAGCAGTGGCATTGAGATAATACCTTTGGGTTTGAAGTAAAAGGTGCTATATTGTATTTTTACTGTAGTGAAGACATCAGCCTTGTAGTAAAAGATGTGTCCAAGGTCGCAGCTTTTTGCATTCTTTTCATATTGCTGTATGTATGTTTAATCAAGCAGGTAAATGAAATGTCTGGAGAGCACAAATGTGTGCTGCGATTGAAAGACAAATTGGAATTCAACCTAGGAAAGGATGAACCTATGCAATAGACGTAGACATAAAGAAGCGGGTAACAGACAACTTAAAAAATATCAAATATGCAAAAATACAGTATCGTAGAGGTGAGTGACAGAGAAGAAGAAAAAATTATCAGGCAGATCAGCTAAGGAATAACAGCCATCATATTTACATGGTGCTAGACAGATGGTGGTGGGAGCTCGTATAATCAGCAGAGAGTAGATAAAACAAACGTGAAATCCGCTCTGTGAGGGAGGGACTGAGACGATTACCAATGAAGCATCGCAGCATCTGAAAGAGTTCTGCAGTCTCTCACACACACAACTGACAAACACTAGGCCCATTCAAACAAATCACCCATCACATACACTGAAGACAATGAGTCTGTCTTTATAATCTGACCAGCGCTCACTCTCCCACATAATGCCACCCTGCTGGTAAAGCTTTGCTGCTACCTGCTGCACAGCGACAGGGATGACCGATTTCTCCCTCCTCCAGTTCTCATTAGCACATTTAGCGACCATATCTCCACTTTGTGCATTTTGTATATCTCATATCTCAGCGTTATGTGTCTTTTGGGTTCTGTTCTGAATAACCCTGTGCAGGTTTTTGTGCTCCCCTGTGAATCATACACTGCTGCTTAGATTCACTAGAGAGCACCTTCAGGAGCAGAGCCTATTCCACCAAATTAAAGTCAATAGCCATTTATGAGATAAATAGTCCTCTTCCCTCTGATATATGTCTGACAGAATAACAAATATGGAAGAAAATGCTATATTTTAAGGCTGAGGTAAATCAGATTTCAGTCTAGAAGCCATTATCAGCACAGGTGTTCATGTCTCTGGAGCTTCTGAATTATATTTGGTGAAAATTAAATTTGAAGTTTGTCAGTTATGGCAGAGTCAAACGTCTGACATTTGTGAGTGAAGTTGAGCTGTGGGTTTTGGCCCTTTTACACTGGGTAATTTAAAAACTGAAAGGAATAAAGACAAATAAAATGGAACACTATGCATTTCAATGCAGCTGCACTACTTTAACCTATAACACTGTTTATATTCTGAGAGAGAAATTAATTCCACTTTCCTAGTGGACAATCTTTGGCTCGTGGGATTCTAAATTCCACCAGCCACTTGGGAGGCGTTTTTTTGTTGTTCAGAGATCGATTTTGCTTCAACATCCATTTCGACTGATAAATATTCAGTGTGTGATGAAATTTTTGCATTTGTTTCACGCCGCCACAGTGAGGAAGATTCTGTCTTAGATTGTGATTATATTGGTCTGTGTTTGCTTAGGGGAGAGACATTTTTCTGGCTGGCCTTTTAAACTGAAACGATTAAACCTGCCCTTTGGATTCAAGACTCTGCATGTTTTAGTTGCTCTATTCCCCTCTTTGCAGACCATGAAACACGCGGTCTCTGAAATTTTTTTAATCAAATAATGGCTGTGAAATTAGTCCATAACATATGCAAATGCTAATGTTGCAATGCAGCAGCCTTGAGGATCTGCTGCAGTTGATACAGTTTGGAGTTTATGGACTTCATTTTCCATTTGAAAAAAAAATCCCTTTATGGGTGAGAAGCACAACAACAGTGGCAGAATGTACGATGCTGGTAACGAAAATTCACTTGAGATTGATTTAGAAAAGTATGCGGCTTGTCTAAAATACCCATAATATTGCATTTTAGGTAACACGTTATTATGCATTTCAAAACAGACATGGCGACATGGCCAACCTTGACGCCACTCATGGCAGAATTTTTGAGTTATTATTGAATGTCTCAAAATAATGTGATTGCATAAGTTTTTTTCTTTTCTGAAAAAAGAGGGTGATCCTTGTGAGAACTTGTGTAGTCAGTATTCCCAAGACCCTGAGAACAGTAATGGGGTTACAGTAATGGTTAACAGAAACCAGCACTGATTGCTTGTTGTAAACAATATGTGAGTAACAGTATCCTGTGTCAAAATGACATTGCTGTCAATGTCCACATTCCTCCATACAGCAAAATGCTAAGTCCACCTTTAATCTTGCACCTGACAGACAGTTGTCATCATTTCACAAATCCCTGTGAAATGAAACATACCACAATACTGACGTCATAACCTCTGTAGTTCACAGATTCAGATTACCACTTTATTTTATTCATATTTAAGCTATATTGAATGCACACAATTTCCTTTTGAATGAACATTACATAATTTGGAAATTAACTGTTTAAATGTCAGTCAAATGCACACCACTGCGTAGCACTCATCAGTACAAAACCAATCATTTGCAAATCCAGACATCACGGTGCTAAACCAATAATTTAGGAATCATCTCCATAAATTGCAACATTATTACATTCTCTGTTTCTTGTGGAAGTTTTTTTTTCTTTCTTTCGGCATGCAAATGAACACAGAATTTGCCTGTCAAGCTTTCAGAGTGGGAATTAGATTCAGTAAAAGGAGCTATCTTTGAGTGTGGATGAAAAGCACAGGGACAGAGACACTTTAATTTGTTCTCTAACTTCCTGAATCTCTCTCCTTCTCTCTATCTCTTTCTCTCAGCATGAGCAGGTGTGCAGACTGGGAATGGATAGATTCATTAGAAGTTTTTGCAAACTTACAGGTGGAATCCAGGGATGTAATTTGAAAGATTCGTCACACTTTTAGCATCTCTCAGACACCATAGACTAAGAATGCTCTCAGTACGCCAGATGTTTTCACATAGACGTCCCTTGATGGAAGGAGCCTCAGCACACTGTGATAAGGGATGCTAATTTCACATGACACAAACTTTTATGGGATTGCATCTAAATTCAGTTTGAAGCTGGCCCCCCTTTACGGTGAGTGACCAGGTAGATGTGGGTGTTAAAGTGCCAATGTTATACAAAGACAGTGACATTCGATAGTCTTGTTTACTAATGCAAGGTGCAATCTAATATCTCAAAATATGTGAATAGGTGAAATGTTTAGATCGTACAAAGATGCATGTGAGACACTGATGTTTCACTGCACACTGGAGCCAGATATGCAGAAACCTGTATCTTAAATTCTGGACCCTGTACACAGCACAGGGCCCCCTTTCTCTAATGATCACTGGTTCTGCCACAGAGACTGCCATTTCCAAATCGGTCTTGTGAGTCACAACTGATGCTGTATCTTATGTGAAACATAAGGGATTACAATTAAGATAACTGTGAGTTAAAGTCACAATGAATGCAATAAAAACACATAGATCACTTGATACACTAGTAAAACGACCATGCGACCTCATGACTGCTGATTGACATATGATTAATATAAATATCTCTATGTATCTTTTTCCTATCTGGATCCTTATGGTACATAGCTTGGTAATTAAATGTGCAGAAGGAGGTAAGAGGAGTTTACACTGTTACACTATATGATGGATAATTGTCACAGTCTGAGGTCAGTATCAACTAATATGACCTGGTGGGGAGGTTCAGTGTTTTGCCAAATGATGCTTCAGCAGGGTCGAAGCTTGCTGTGATGGAGGCTTAAAGCCTGATCCATCCACTGAAGGACAGTCTCTTTAATCATTATAACACCCTGCTGCTCTGACCTAAAGGAAAACTGGTAAAACAGTTGCTGTTCAGTCGCAGTCGCTTGACAGAGCAAAAGTTCTTTATAACAGAATTAACCTCAAACCGTGCATTAATGTAAACTTATAGGCTCAAAAAGGTGGGTTGCTGGTGATTTACACAGGAGAGATTCATCCATTATACTGATAGGAAACTGTGTTAAGAAACATGGAAAATGATGGAGGCGGAGTGAGTTAAAAAGACACAGACAGCAGGACAGAATGATGAGCATTAACTAAATTGAGAAAGTCAAAGCGCTTGCAGATAAAATGCGTTTCACTTCCCTACACTGTGCAAAATATTCTTGCATGAGAGTTTATGATTAATGTACACAGTCTGTTCCCAGTCTGCTTCCGCTGTCGTTTATTACAAATGGGCTATAAGAGATCACAGATATATCTATAAAGCATCATAAATGATGATGCTGCCACCAGACAAACTGTTTCCCTCTATATTCATAAGCCATTGTTTGCTAGCTGCTGTGATTAAAACAGAGCATTATTTGATCATGGAAATCTTGAATAAATGACCGTTTTATGTAACGTCCCTCAGTATATCAGAAGAAGAGCAGTTATAGTGGGAGTGTGCGTCCACCCAGTAAAGAAAAGTCAAGTCAGTGAATAAGTCAGTAAAGGCCTGATTTACCTAAGACAGTTCTAAAATTGTCCAAGCTAATTATATATGTAAACACACACACACACACACACACACACACACTGAGTTATAGCTACTGAACATTGTTAGATGGAACAGACAACATTATCATCAAAAAGTCATTTTCATTATGCAACTGCACTGAGATCAATTGTTTCCTGTGGAGGTCAAGAGGCCAAAACAGCTTCTTCAACATGAAACCTCATAGAACTACTTTCTGAGTATCCCAGCGGTCTCATTTAGGATTTTTGTAAAGCTCTCTGCATTAAAATCTTACTCTTACAAAACCTTCATCACTAATTGGACTTTTTTGAAAGTTTGTTGAAATATTGTCTTTTTTTCATTGACTCATATATTGTTGTCACGTTAAGCTTGTTCATAATAATACAGTTTAAGGGATAATCCAGCATTCAGATGCTCTCTTCTTTTCACTGAATCTGCTCTCCTGCTCCTGGCTTAAATATAGCAAGGGATGTGCACACAAATACCATTCTGGAAAGTGTATGATCTTCATGCTCCAGCGGTTATCTCTCTATATTTGTCTGAAATTCCCCTTTCCTGAGCCCTCAATATTTAGTGTAACACTTGTGAGTTTTTACCTGCTGCCTTATCGCTTTAGCTCCTGCGGGACAGAGGAGGCCAAAAACAGTTCTGTGATTTTCCATCACTTTGGCTCCCTTGTGGAATACTGAGTGAGAATGGGAGCTGATGTTAAAAGGTGCAGTTTTAACTCCAGTTTGGGTGGCAGATTTTTTTTTTTAGCAGACCAGTCAGACAGAGAGAGAGAGAGTAGAAGGGAAAAAGAGGGAGACTGCAGAATCAGGTTCCTCCTCTCATCCCAGAAATAGAAGGCATTTGATTGCTGATGGGGCTTTTGGCCAGTGTGCTGATAAGCCATATAGTCTGCTCTTTAACTGAGTGTGGGGCCATCTAACACAATAAGACAAAAATAATGGAAATGCCAGCACAAAGATAGGTATAGGGGTGAGGATAGCAGGCTGTAATGGCCAGGGGTGTTCTGGCATGACTTCGGGCCCCCGACATCCTAAGAGGATGTGGTCAGTGCTCTCCACTGCTAACACTGATTTTGATTGATCATCTCTGCCTTGCAGCATACGGATAGTGGTGAAAAATGCCATTTCAGCAGCCACTGCAAAATATCCTCTGGCTCAGTGCAGTTCATATCTGATTACGGGGCAGGTAAGCATATTATAAGGGCTTTGTTACTATACTGTCTTGAAAAAGTAGAACTCCACCTGCACACTTTTGCAACACAGGTACAACAGTTTACTCCACATTATTTTCTAATGGGAGAACTTATGTTTGCTTGTAACACATTTAATGTAATCACCACACATAAAATGCATAATTGCATGAAGGTGATCACTCAGAGCTGAAAACAGCACTGTGAAAACTATTACAATTGTTTGTTATTGAGGCGATATTTTTTAATTTTGTTTTTCCTTTTCTGTTAAATCATCCTGAAATGCCAAGATACAGAACACCGTGGCTGATTGCAGTTGATTTGAGGTGTAATGACTAAGATGTAATGAGTGGGAATTATGCAGCGTGTTGCATTTGTCATTGTTGTTATGTTTCGTTCAGTTTTCAAGCTGGGAACACACAAACAAACATTCCTAACCCACTGTGAAAACACATCAAACGTTTAAAGGAATGACTTTCACACACTGCAGTCCCAGACATTGCCTTGAGAATTATGATGCAGCTGTGACTGCAGGAGACATTCAGATTTATCCAGATTGCAGCCGTAAAAATCAAACATGAAAGTGACACCGATGACTGATCTGAGGCTCATGAAGAAGCAAGAGAATGAATTGTTGACTAATGCACACACCAAGAAAACATAAAATGAGTGTCGATAAGCTTCACTATTTCCACAGGCTAGATTTGCAACATTCATAAAATCTAAATTGTTGAGGACATTTTGAGGTGTCATTGATGTTAAATGATAATCCTGTGTTAATAACACAACAAACACAAACCACATAGAGCATCAGCTTCACTTTTCAAACAGCAGTGGTTGGACGCAATAAAAGATGAGGCATTGAAAATTAATTAGGTGTTTTATTTCATTCATATAATGTGGATAAAGCTTTGAAACAAAGTGGAATGGCAATAACCTGAGAATGAGATTATTAATTAGAAAAACATTGTCATAATTGCCATCATATAACCTCCTGAGCAGGCCGACAATACAAATGTCATTTGTTTACCTGTTCTCCTTTTCTTCTTATCTCTAGCTCCTCTTTAACTCTTTCACAGCAAAAAAAGGGTGTTAAAGTGACTCTCCACCCAAAATCTGTATGTTTGACCTGAAATATGGCTTTAAAAAGTTTGTAACCTCTTTTCCTTTTGACATCAGTAACAGTCGCTGGTTGAATTCATAATGCTAAATGCTGTCGTCCTTCTGTTTTATTTTTTTGCGTGGAGTGCACTTTAATCATGGATCAGATTTAATTTCTGTTGTTAAAATGTATGAATCTGTCTCCTTTTGACTCACTCACTCTCATCTCTCTCTTTTATTTCCTCTCTTTCTATCTCAAACTCTTTATCTTGCAGTCTCTTTTTTCCCTTCTGTTCTGAAAAAAAAATGAAAGCATCAATTACCCTCATACAGTACATCATGTTGGGATATAAAAAGGCTTCATTCTTTCTGGTGAATAGAGAGTAGAGATAGGAACAGGGCAGGCTTCCCAGTAGATGAAATAAAATGCAAAATGTTTGCATCATTTTAATTAAAATGATAACTCTGTCGTGGAACCCAGTTTTATCAGGAAGAGGCCCGCAGATGCAAAATAATGTGACAACAAAAAAGTGATTATGTGTTTTGTGTTATCGCAAGCCATGTTCACTGCACACACTAATTGTATTTTATGATTTTGTGCCCTCTGCACAGTCACAATTCCCCTTTCCAATGATGGCTTATGTTTCCTAGTAGTGTTCGAAACACCCCACCAAGAACATTTTGGATTAGAACAATATTGCATCTGAGACAATTCTGACAAACCGATAGCACATCAGGCATACACTCACTCACACACACACACAGAGGCACACACACACACAACAACACACTCTCATTCACTCACTCACTCACTCTCTGCCAGACATGGGTGTCAGCCAAACAGTGCTATTTGCTGGAGCAGGACTGGCACTTCTCCAGACCATGGGGGTAGCAGGCTTGGCAACGCAGATCACTGATGGACTCATTGAAGCGGTTCGCCAGCATGGACAGCTTGCTACCGTGACACAGAGAGCAGGGAGCGCAGCCCGAACCGCCACAATGCTGGCAGCTGTCGGCCTCCTGGAGACAGAAGAGACACGTTTGAGAGGAGAAGAACAGGAGAAAAGAGGAAAGAGAGGAGCTGTAAGGTCAGGCAAAGGGTGTAAAAGGGGAGGAAGCTGTTGGACTAGGTAGAAGTTTGGACGGCAGGGGGAAGATTTTATAAGCTACATCTCAACAATTTGCTGTACATGTTTGAATATCAAGTCAAATGCATCAGTAATCTACAATATAGCTTTTACATTTACACATAATTCACATTTTTACCCTGCAACTGTTTCAAAACTGATTAACTTGCAATACCTTCGGCCAGTTCATTAACAGCAAACATTAACGCAGCTATCTACTTTAACTGGCCTGCCTGCTGGCAAAACACTAAACAACCTTAACGACATAGCGGATTTTTCCAGTATTATTTATGCTCAAATGCCTTTGGTAAGTAGCTGTGTTGCAGGGTAATGTACAGCCAGACGGTCATTTTTACAGCCAACTGGTCATTACTGCAAAATTTACAATAATGAGCAGCTGCCTGTAGATTATCGACAAAAGGTGGACAGTAACAGGAGATGTGGTTACGTTTAAATGTTTACAGACTACTGGATGTTGTAAATCAGCAAAGAATGGAGAAAACTTGGCACTGTGAGGTCTGTGAATTTCCCCATGTTACGATCACAATGTTCAAGTGCAATAAACTCAATGTCACTGATCTCTGACCCTTTGGGATTCTCTTTAGGAGACAGAGATAGATTGATAAACAATGCATTAAAGTGTGTTTTCAAAAAAAAGAGATCCATAAATTTAGAAGTGATGGTACGAAAGTGTTTCTGAACTGCTTTTTTATTTCTTTTTCCAAAAGCAAAAAAACAACAGTTTCTAAGATCATTTTGTTAAGACTAGTGATAACTGAATCAGATAAAGCTGTGAGTTGCCTATAATTTTTCATCTTTTATGAGCGCCACTGATAAAATGTCACATGAT
This sequence comes from Datnioides undecimradiatus, assembly GCA_008933995.1. Lineage (NCBI taxonomy): Eukaryota > Metazoa > Chordata > Actinopteri > Lobotiformes > Datnioididae > Datnioides > Datnioides undecimradiatus. The sequence goes on from WARS01000049.1 coordinate 563,416, forward strand.
CATTTATGTCAATGGGCTACTAATGACTTTGACTTGCACGCTGTGTGAGCACTCAAACGCCTTACAGTTAGGTGGCTTCCTCCCCCATTCTTCAAAAGTCATGTACCTGAAAGGTCCTGTTATAAGAGTAGCATCGCTCCTATAAGTTTTGTGTGTTGCTGGTGTGTGGTTGAGAAAAGTGACGATGATTGTGAGAAGAGCAGAAAAAAGCTTAGCAATAGGAGTTGTGAATCAAGCCTTAATGTACAGTATAGGTAAATATACAGTAAACAGTCTGTTCATAAATGCTGCAAACAAAAGTCTCATTCAGTGCTTCCCAACTGCTAGAAAAGTGAAAGATGGTGTACACCTTCTGAGCTTCTGACTATGGTCTGGAGACTGATCGGCAAAGGACACAGTATGTTTCAAACTGGCCCTGCTAAATATGTGCCTATAAAGTTCCTAAATCTTAAGCTAGTCAAAATATAATAACTAATGTTATGGGCCTATGGGCATCGAATGGTTGTAAACATTTGGCATGCATGGCACTGCTGCTGAAAAGGCATTCTATGGGAAACACTGGATAATGAGTACATTGGACAACAGTGGACCACCTTACCTTTTGATTCTGAAATGCACTACTAACAACAAGTAAATGTTCAGCCTTCACTAACTTTCACTGGATTTTCAATAAAAGTTTTCTTTCATTATGGTCCATGATTGGATAGCTTCATCAGTGCAGCTGTCTAATTGCATCAGCAAGCAGCCATGAAAGTCAACATGGCTGAAGTTCACCAGGCAAACGTGCAGACAAACTTTTCCTGTTAATTAAAGTTGATGCTTTGCTTAACTGCATCTGAACCTACATTAGTTCAAGCTGCACATAGGGCTCATGATATATTCACCCACTACGTTGTGATGATCAGCTATTGCAGCGATAGTGAAATCAAGGTCCAGGTCGTTGCAACAATTGTACAAGTTGTACACATACAAAGTATAAATCTAATCCTGTGTTAGAGAGTGAAGAATTAACTACCTTGGAGTATGGGCAACAAAGCAAAGATGATAAAGAAAGTAAAAGAGAAGAGTGCGATTGCAAAATAATGAAAAAAAAAGCCGAGAGTGAACTTTTTTTCTAGAGGCAGAGAAAATGAGAAAATAACGACAGAGGTGAGAAAAGAATGGAGGGAGTGAGAGAAAGAGAACAGTAATCAGCCAAGGAGGTGAGAGGGAGGGGATAATAGCGAGCTGGGGATCCTTGCAGGCTGGCAAGTGGCAGGCAAATGCTGCAAGGGCAGAGTAAAACTGTGGACTCATCAGTATCTGTTGACAGATAACACTAGGACAATGGGATGGTGGTTACTGTGGGAAGGGGGGCAAAAGGAAAAGAAAAGAGGTGGGGCACGAATAAGGTGGCAGTTACACGGAAACACAGAGGAGATTGTAGGATGAGAATAAATACCCCTCCGTGAACAGTTACAAATTACAGCAATGTGGCTGCACCGACGATGCTGCAGTTATTCTCTTGAAAGCAAAGATAAAGTGAAGAGAGGAAGGCTAAGGACATATGCTTAGACAGAGAGGGGGAGCAGGAGAAGGAGGACATAGTGAAAGTCGGAATACTGGGAAACAGAAAAGGGGTGATAAAAACTCCACACCACACCTCTGAGAATAATTTGGCCAAGGATCATTACCTTGGTTTCTGTGTCGCTGATCTGTTTCTCCTCCTTCTCCTCCCCGTCTTGTGTACAAAGAGCTTTGGCCCTCCTCCTGCTCCCCCTCTCCCTAGCCTTTGGGTATCCCTCCAAGTCCACAAGTGGCACTGTGTGGTGCCGCACCATGTCGGGCTTCCTCGGTGGTGCTCTGATGATGCGCAGATTGCTGGTGTAGATGATTATTTTGCCAAAGTCCAACACTGAAGACTGAAGGACACAGAAAATATCACACAACCCAACATTGGATTACGTATTAATTATTTTGTCTAACTATTGCACTACTAATTATAATGTCTAACTGCTACAGTTAGACATTCCCTACATTTCTTTGGATTTCTTTTCTATAACTCCAAGAGAGCGTGCTCACATTTAGCTGTGGGCTTTATGTGTGGGTGTGAAGAGGTTTTCTAGTTGAATGCAGCTGAAGAGTCACAGCCCTCGTGCAGAACACAACATGTTTTGTTGTTGCATTCTGGTCTTTTGAGGATTCTGGCGATGGAGAAAATGAAAACTACAGTAATTCCTCTTTTAACACAGTTTTCCTTCTTCACAGTTTGAAGAGGAACCCTTAATCTGTCATACCAACAAACATTGGTCAGGGTCCATTAACATTTTCAAGGTTTTTATTCATTCATTTATTGCATTTAACACAGTTTATATGTTTGGTTGTTCATGTGACCAAAACAACCATGATGGTCCAGAGATGATTCATATATCGCTGGTTGCTGCCTTTTCTTTTTGTGAATATAAATCTCAAATTTTCTTTAAGGTTGCAGAAAATGCCTCCATTGCCACAGAGCCGCAGCCAGCCACCCATGAAAATGAATACTGCTTCAGTGTTGCAGTTGAGAACAAAACAAGGCATTATACATGCTGAATTAATCCAGAATTAAGCAAGAATTACTCAACAATCAAAATTAAAAGTGAATTGATTTAAGTTGTTCCCTCAACAGCGTTGATGACTTAACTGATAGACCATAGAAGTGCTGTAACTGTAAGTCACAACACATTTTCTAGAAGAAACATTAAGAGGATTTTTATTATGACTAAAGTCATAACAGTAACTCATTAGACCTTGCACAGCAGGAGTGCTCCTCTAGGACCACCGTACCATCCTTTCAATAATGCCTTAAAAGGATCAGCTAACTCCAGATTGCTGTTTTCAACTGATAAATGTGATAAATGCTGGCCTTGGTCACCAGGGCAAAGCATGCCTTTGTTTAGGGGATAAAAGAATGAAACTGACACTAAGCCAGCAGGCGCGGTAGCTGACCTCCCTCTCAGGCTGCTGCACTAATGAAGCCACTGCCACAGCAGCTCACTAACAGTGGCTTTTTCCTGTAAGATGAACAATTTTGTTGCTGTTATTGTTCCACTTCAATTGTTGTACAATTTCCACTGAGCAGCAAGCAATTGATGCTCTAATTACCCAAGGATTCTATGCTTTTTCTATTTTAAGTCTCGATTCTGTTCTTAAGATGTATGAATTAATTATTAAATTGCTTTGCGCTGGCTGGTGATTGTGTTTATTGTGTGATTTTTTGGTGTGTGTGTTTGCTTTTCAGCATATGTAGACAAGCTATGCTCTGTGGGGTATGAAAAAGAAATACCACCTCTTCTTCCAAGGAACTGAGATACTTGCTTATTATAATTCCCTTTATGTAAGTATATCCACAGAGACGTTGCGTAGTGATCATGATCCCAAATTAGAAATTTACCATTTAGAACTGTGTAAGATGCACGAAATCATAATTTCAAGGTGTTAGTTGAAGGTGTTACTTGAAATAGCAGACAAAAATTCTAAACATCGCTTCCATAAATAGGCACATTTGGATGTATGTATGTATATAAATGCGCGCGCACACACCCACACACACATAAGGAGGTCACAGGTTATCTCTCTATTTTCCATTTTAAAATGGGTAATTAGTACACATACAGACCAGGCAGAGGTGGCCATTTTTTTATCCTTTAACCATAACCTCTTTCTCTTTAGGTTCCCACACCCCCAATTAGTGACAACTGAGATGCAATATTTTAGTTCCATAGCAAACTGTTGTTTTTTTTAAATGTGCAATTAAAGGAAACTGTTACTATGATGGACATTTTAATTAACATTCAGCAAAGTCCTGTTATTTACAATTCCACTTCATTTAAGCTGCACTGGAGAATGAATTAATAAAATTAAGCAAGAATTTAGTAGTTGACAATTGGATGGGCAAAACTGACACTGTTATTGTGAAGTCTAATCAGAGCTTATCTTGATTAATATCAAAATGTTGGTGAATCAAAACCAGCAGCATTTCTTACTGTGGCATCACCCTCTGTTTCCTCAGTCTGGCCTGCAGCAGGCTTGTAGCTTCCCATTCCTCTGTACACGTTGATTCTCTGGGCAATGAGCCCTGTTGGTGGATAAACACCTGGATAGTGTAGAAAATATGCTGTCAGGACAGAGATTCGAGACACAAGTCCTGGTCAGAGTAGAGTCAGAGTAGAGTACAAGTCACGGTGGACTCTAATTACAGCCCACAATGAACATTCATAAATTAACAGTTTGGGCACAACTAATTGTGAGCACTCAGATTAGCTGTGTTAGCTAGCACAGCGTCGTAACTTTACCAAATCCTTTGTTTTAAAGATTTCTCCTATGTTGCATGCTTGTGTTTTTTTTTCCAGGCTCCTTACACAAAGACATGTTATGGTCACCAGACATAACTTCACCATGTACTGTTGATTGATATGGACCTTGAGATTGGCTGAACACACTGCACAAATGTCTTCTCTGGAGGGGATTATGTAAATCCACCACCAAATAGGCCAAATGGACAATTCCTGTTATAATCTTCTTCATTTTTCTTGTATATGTTCTTTCAGTGAGCATACATACAATGTGTGGTGCAGTTGCACTAAAAGGAATACAGAAAAACTAAAACTGACAAAACATAGTGCCAAAGGAAAGGGCTGTCTTACAGCAAGATAAAGTGCGGAAAATATTGTAAATGTAGCGTACACTTGAACTGATATTGTTTTTTTTAGGTGGATAAATGTGTTTTGCTGTTGGCCCCATCCACAGAAGTACATTGCTTTACACCAGTTCTCCTGCTGCTTCTTCAAACTGGTAGCCCTGCTGAAAGCCATCTATTGTAGACAATACACTGACTTTGGATAAGAGCCATGAAAAATGCCACTTCAGAAAATGTGAATTAGCTTCAGTTGAACCATACAGACATAAGGATTTTAAAAAACTTGACTTGTGCATTCTCACTATGGTAGAACCATATTGGAAAAAAACAACTATCTTTTAGAACATTTGTCATTTCAGAGAAGAAATACTCAAAGGTCATAGTTTGATTGACCTTCACTGATCACATGTGATGTAATTTCTTGTATATAAAATGCCAAAATATTAATAGCTAAATATTTGCAGTCACAAATCAACTATATTGTAGTTTTTAACTGTTGATTGCTATAATCTTTCAGCTCAGCTTATTCTACAAGTGGAAACTGGAAAAATAACATACAGAACATGGCACACCTATAGTTGATGGGTTGGTTATTGAGCCTGTGATTGTAGCCAGTGAGTTATTCTCTATCATCATTGCAAGTATTGTGTATTGCTGTTTCTGGCAGCTTTATTTGTCCACACACACATATATACACAGAAGTCTAAATCATATACAGCCATCATATTATTATGAAATTAAACACATATAATAATGTCATGGAAATTACTCAACTGTATATGCTGGAGTACCATATACAAATGTAATATATCTGGTTGGTCTCCATGGTTGCCAGCTTACATACTGTGTGGTCTCAGCAGTGCAGTCATGGATATAAAGACACAGTGGCACAGCATGTTACTTGTTACTGTACATAAGAATGAAGACTCACTTTGTTGGTCCCCATGAGTATCCTCAAACCCACAAAGCTGCTCAACCTCCAGGTGGCTTGGAGGGATCTTGCGGTGAACAAAGCTGTGTGGGTATTTCTCCTCTGGACTGTCCAGCTCCTGACCATCCTCATACACATGCTTCAGCACTCGACCACTGTAGGACGATGCCAGCTTGAACCTCACCTGTGGTTTTGAGATGAAGGTGCCATGTTTCTACTCCACATAAAGGTTTTACATGCTGAAAACAGGCACCGGTATGTTTACATAGCTTGCTAATGTAGAAAAGATGATTTATGAGTTGAAAAGAAATGCTGTTTGAATCAGACAAGAAGGCTGTGTCCAAACAGTTGCAGCATTTTAACATGCAAGCTAACACCCCTGTTTCACTCTCAATCTATCATTTTGCAGTTTGTACATACCTGTAACATAAAACAATATGCCACTAATAACAAAGCATAAAACATCTTTGCAAAGGGAATAACCTCGATATGTCTTTTACTGAGCACCGTACATGTATAAAAGCACTTCAAAACTATTGAATTTAAAAAGAAAGTGGTTCTATAAATAACTTACCTTCCTGGGCTTGGTGCCTTCATAGCGTTGAGTCAGTTTTCTCTGGAGTTCCTCCATGGCGGCTGATTGGGGAGAGGATGCTGAGAGAGTGTCAGTCCATCCAAGAAGCTCCTTACCTGGGGCGAATTGACATCAGTTTGGCCACCGCGGTGCCAGGTGTGATGAAAAAAATGCACAATTGGATGGATGAAAGAATGGATTGATCTTCACGGGACGAATGAGAGCCCGACTGAGGGGTTGTGTGTTAGGAGTGGGTGGATAACGAGATAAAGATAGAGATAAAGCTCTCTCCGTGTGTCCTGCCTCCTGAGTTTGACTGCACCTGCTGTTTTAAGGGACCACCTTTCCAGCTCCCGGCGCTAAATTATTCACAGCCAGATCGTGTGTACAAAAGCGTGGTTGAGAAACCAGAAGCTCCGTCATCAAATAATTATGATCACCAGAATAGAAGGTGGTTGGAGCCTGTGTGAAGCACTCTGTGTTTGTGTGTGTTGGGAGGAGAAAGAGAGAGTGAGGCTGTGTGTGTGTGTGTGTGTGTGTGTGTGTGTGTGTGTGTGTGTGTGTGGGAGAGTTGTTAGATAGTTGTAGGACTGCCTGTCATTGGACTGGAGCCGAGTGCATCAGTGTTGAAAAGTAAACATGACATTTGATGTCTGTTGCTGTCATGCTGAAAAAACCTTTATCAAAATATATATATATGATTGCTACACAGCTACACAGTGAAATAACACCTTGGTCTTTGTACTGTTTATACGTGTGTGGTTGAATGTGTTTCAGTGTATACTGTGCAAGTCTAGTTCATAGTTGAACAGTAATACTTCAGTCTTACTTCCATGACTCAGTGGAACCTGAATCAGCCTCTTTGAAGGTCTAATCTAAAGAGCACCTGTCACAGTATCTCAAGTATGTAAAATCTAAAAAAAACAGGAGGTTTTCACACACCCAAGAATGATTGAGAAGTTTTCTCCCACAGACAACGCTCTGGGACCTTGTGGAGGATCCCTGAAGAGTCAGACAAATCAAACAGACTTTATCACAAATTCTAGTCCTTCGGATAACACAGACAAAACAGGAGAAAGTTACTTCAGTCCAGATATTAAACTGAGGTGAACCATACCAAAACTTATTCAAAACTTAAGATATCTTGTGGATCTAGTCCTACAAGTAAAATTCAGTAAGACAAATTAGCAGCATTTCCACTTACTGCCTAAAATACTGAGAGTAGTAAAAAATAACTGGAAAAATATTTCAACTATTATAGAAACAATAGATAGAATCTAATCATTTTACTGGGTTGAATAACTACAATTTAATTTACAGAAAATTATTTCAATTTAAAGAAATCCTAAAGAGTATACAATTAAACTTTTTCCCCCACTCTAATCCTGCAGTGTAATTACTTGAACTGATGACTCACACAATAAGTGTTTTCACTAAATTACCATGTGCTAAGTGTTTTCCTGTCTAATGTAATGGCTTTAATTATTTGGTAAATTACATATGCTTACTTTGTATTTAACTTGCAATTATGTCCTACTTAGTGTGACTAATAGGAAGAGTTAAAACACATTAGACACGGTGTAAAGACTTGTGGTGTGATACAGTAATATTAAAAAAACTGGTAAGGATTTGGCTTCCAAGTATGGCATAAAAGAATCTGCATAGCCCATATATACATTAAAAGCACTCTGTGAACTGTTAACTTTACAGTGATTATTGTACCAAATTACCTAGTTCTGTAACAATCCCTCCACTGCAGCATGACTGAAACCAATAACACGTTTATTGTACACATAGGCACTTGAGTGTTGTTAAAAAATGTTCCTTCCTTGAAATTTTTCTTTACTTTATTATAATTTTGAAATGATGCACATAAGTTAGGCTATGTCCTGATCAGTGACTGTGTTTGTTATTTATGTGACAATACATTGACAAAACGAATTTAACATCCCTAAATAGTGTAGCTATAGTAAGAGGTAAAGATTGAGCAGGTCAAACAAATCAATCACCAAAAATTCCTAAAAACCATGAAGGGATAGGAGGAATTTTCATTTAGACATCAATGCTGACAGTAAGTGGCTAGTTATGTAGAATGTAAAATGTGTTCTGTTGAGATATGTCAGCAATTTTGCATTGATTTTGCCAGAGGGTGCAGGATGCTCCTGTGTCAGCCATTCTGCCTGACCTAACATCTGAGTTTAAACAGTGCAAGGGCTGGCTACAGAGGCACAAAGGAGTTGATTGAGCAGCTAAATGACATTTTCAGTCAAGTGATAACAACTGGACTGACACTGACATCTGGACAGATTATCACAAATTTAGCTACATGGCAGTCATTTGCCATTTCATAACACCAGAACTCAAACTGATCAGCAAAATGTTTCCCGCAGTAGTCTCAGCCAAGAAATAAATAGACTGAGCACAGAATATGAGCATTACATTAGTGTGTTCAATAAAATGGTGTGGTGTGACAGAGTAGGGCTCAAATGTAATGGTTGCCCTTGGACCATACAGGCATTTTGAGTGCCAGGATCATCTCAGAAACACTGTGCTGCCCCACAACCTCGATCACACACAAGAAGCCCCAGAGGCTGCAGACAGGTTTAACAGCCTTGCAGTCGCAAACAGTGATACAAATAGGGGACACAATATTTGGCACCGTCACTCTAAATTCTTTTTTAGGGCTTTCTGGCCATTCTGGCTAGCAGCAACGGCAAAAGGGTTATTAGCTTGGCTGGAAGAAATAGTAGTTAGTCTTTTTAATTATATCATTCCCATCTGAGCTTTTTCCTTCTGTGACATGTAAAATATCTGTAAAAAGACCTTTACAAGAAGCACCTAATTCTTTATTTTAACCTTCTTGTTAAATGAAGCGCTAAATGCTGGTGACCTGCTGTCATTGGATTCAACAAAAATAACTATCAGTGTGACCAGACGTGTCTCAGTTTATGACTTTTAAAATACTGTTTTACTGAGCAGGACCCTGATTTAAACATTTTCTAAGCAGGACAAAGCTGATCAAACTTCTCAGCAGCAGGATTTAACAAGGTGCCAAATAGTGGGTGAAATTGGTTCTCTATATTCCAAATTAAGCAATTATAGTCTAATTATAGGCCTTTAGCGAGCAATTGTTTTCCCCTTTAATGTTCTAATCATATTAAAGTATTACTTATGTGTAATTTTGCTCTTTGTCAATTCCTGATTGGCCTGTCTGACCCTTATTAGGGATAATAGTATATGTTTCATGTTGTGAGCACCCTCCCAAGCATCATGTTATCACCGGTTCTGAGAGTGATTTAAGATTTTAGTTAGATCCATGCACACCAGTTTTGAAAATGCAGCTGATATCAACGTAAGGTCACACACATGAGACAGACAGACAAAGCCGAACCATTGTGTGTGTGTGTGTGTGTGTGTGTGTGTGTGTGTGTCTGGGAAATACATAAAATTCATATAATTCTTAAGTATTGATGGCAAATGCAAATTTTTTATTCATAAATATGCAAACATTTGTACAAATCATTGCACAAATGTTCAAATGTCAGTTTACAAGACAAAAGTTAGCTTTTACAAGACTCACATTGACTCCTATTAGTATTAATAAATATGAGTCAAATCTCACCTCATAAATATTCAGGTTGAGCTCTAACACATGCACAGTCTGTGAATTATTATTCCATGTACAAATTTTTACAAAGGCTGATAATCCATACTTTGAATTTGCTGATAGCTGTGGCAGCTTGCATTTTCAAGTGGCCGTTTTATAGAACAAACACTTATCTAACAAATGGATGCCATTAACCCCATGCATGTCAAGATCAATCTAACAATTATCCTCACAGATGACTGTTATTTAGATTAGAGTGAATAGATGGTTTGGAGAGGGGTGGGGGGCAGAACAAGAGAGAGAAAAGACAGAGACCCTCTCCCATCTCTTTCCTGACCGAGAGTCGGCTTAATCAGATTGCAGTACGAGCAAGTTTGGTCACTCAAGCGAGAAATTGTTTTGGGTGCATCGCTGTGAAGGAATCATTTAATGTGGTAGGATTCTTGCTGCTTTCAGTTTAAATCATTGCCACTGTAAATCTGTCTCTCTGTGTCTCCACATTAACAGTTCATGTATCTTCTATTATCCCCCATTATCCTGACTAAATACAATATGCAACATGAGCTTCATTGCCCAGGTAGAGTCCATGCTCTCTGCCGGCCATAGATCTTCATCTAATCCACTTTCAGTGCTCTGATGGTACAGATCGAAACTGAGAAATAATAGTTTTGGTTTCGCTGTGCTCGTGATAATGCATTTGGACCCGAGTGCGCAAGACAAGCCTCATTGAGCCACAAATTTAAACACAAATGGAAGTCTATTCCCCAGATGGCCTGACGCTACATCTACGTGCTAACTGTTGTGGATGGGTAAATTAGAATCGCATCTTTATCTTAATATCCACGAACAAGGTACGAGCATGATGAATGTTGCTGCTCCTCTCTATGTCTTGTTAATCTACTGGTTGCCCTGCCTGTGTACAACAGTAGTGCTACCAGTTGTTTATGCCTCAAACCTTCCTCAGTTACTGTACCACATCCTGTCTTAACCTGGCATCAATGGATGTTCATTTTAGTACTTGTTTTGTGTTTATAGAAGAATGAGTGTGTTGAGTTTGATTATTTACCCCCAAGGGTGCAACAGTACACAAAAAGGTGTGTGTATCACACTTGGCAGGTCTCACTGTGAGGGCCTTGGGGCAGCACATCCTTGCCACCCATTCTTGTACTGTACTCTCTATCTCTTCCCATCTCTCTGAACGTTTGCCCTGTGTAAGTGAATTGCAAAAAGGCAAAAAAAAAAAAAAGAAAAGAAAAGGAAGGTTAGCTCTCACTTTTAAAAGACACTTACTCATTATTTTGCCTGTACTATTTCTGACACCCTCCTGAGGGGAATGGTATTGACTGACTCTCATATCAGCAGCACCTATTTTCAGGCAGCAACAGGGAAGAGAGATCAGTCAGGAATACTGGCTTAAATTTCTCCATAGCGGTCATTATCCTGAAGGCACATGGAAGCCAAATTTCTGGGGAAAGGTGGAATTACTGAGAGTGTCACACAAGGAGTTTCTTAGGGTGAACTGTCCCCTCAGGTCAGCAGACATCAGCAAAGAGGTAATGATCACACGGTGTTTACTACAAGAAAGAGACAAGAGGGTTCCCATTTTAAATGGAAAATATGACTATATTACAGCACTAAACTCAGATTTTACTTTTTGACTTTCTTGCTCTGCCCTCAGGTGCCTTTAGAAGGAGGAGTATGGAAAGAAGAGGGTAAAAAGATAGAAACGATAGTGAAGCTGCAGATAAACGTGAAAGATCTTACTTGTCTTAAATCATGTCAAAAGACATTAATGTCACATCATTTCTTAGGGTTACAGACAAAAAATAAAAAATATCAGCACCTTAGACAATAGATTCGGCTTGTGGTTCATCTAATTTACCTTCAGCAGAGTGTTAAAAGTCTCTGCCTTGCTGCTACAAACCACTGTTGAAAAATTATATGTAAGAATTTAGGTAAAACTTGTTTCAGGGAAGGTCCTAGTTTGGCTTAAGCATGAAGTAAAGGTAAGTAAAGGTATGTTAAAATGACTCTTTCATGTCTACACAGTGTGGGTTGTCGTGGCACCAACATTTCCTGGTAAATTTAGGCATTTAATGTTACAATCTGGTGTTGTGTTGACCCATCTATTCTCCAGACTCACAAAACTTTTCACAACTCAGAAGACGTGACATGGTGAGAAAAAAAAAATACACACACATTGATACAGCATTAATACTCATAATATGTGAGTTGTCCAAGTTTCCAAAGGGACTTTAAATAATGACAAAGCAGAAACCTTCAACACCGAATTAGATTAGACTGTCATTTAAAAGAATCTGCTCCACAGCAACAATGTTTTAAATAGAACTACTAATGCATTTAAACTGTATTATCTTAATTACGGTGTCTATCAAATGATAGATGTACTAAGTCACAGTCAAGTTAATATTTAATATTTCCCTGGGACTGATTTTCTATCTCATTTTAATTAGCTGCATGGTGGAAGTGATGGTGTTCAGTGCTCATAAATCCTTAAGCCCATGCAGAAACTTGCAGCTTGGATGCCGCAGAGGCCTCCACCTGTGACCTGTCCACCACCATAGTCAGAAAAAAAAAAAATCTTAAAAAAGTGATGCATGACCGTCTCCACCATCTCAAATCCTAGCCAAAATGAGATTCAGGACAGCAGCAGGGAAATCAGGTCAGGGAACTGGCAGGAATCAGCAGATACTCTTTCTACCCTTTGTACAAATTATGGTTTTGTTGTCCAGCCAGTTTGGAAATCTTCAAATGGCCTGTGAAGTGACTGATGTTACATCATCTAAAAAATGAATTCAGGTGAGCCAAGAGGTGGTACTAACAAACACAACTCTGCTCTTTAATGATTTTGTGCCGATTTATATGGGTGTGCCTTCAAACATTATGGAATTAAAATGCACTGAGATGTTGACCTGCTCTGCACACAACACTCACTCATTCTTGACATTAAGATTGCAGTCACTAAAGATACATGACAAGCTAATGTAACAGTCAAACATAAGACTGACGGGACCGTAGAGATTCCAGTGTGCAGATAACCCAGTCGCACAGACCATTATCTTGATTTTAACTCTAACCATCTAATTCCAACACTTAGGCTTGGTGGCAGGGACTCGCCCACACAGAGCAGCACTTACTTCTGCAGAGAAAGACAGAGAGAAGGAGGGGCACTCAGCACCAAAGGGTAGAAAGAATGAATAATGGGAATCCTACCCCACCCCACCAAAAGCATGCCAGTGGGACTCCATTACATGACTGTGCTGCCAGAACATCCAGTCAGAGTCCTTAAGTCCCAGAGAATCAGTAAATATAACAAACCATTTAACACCTTAAGATCTCGGCTGCTACACCCTACAGACAAACTACAGGACCCAACTGAAAGGAACTCTGCAGTTGTGTGTGGCATCACATATGACAGCTGTGGGGAAGACTTCATTGGTAAAACACTGAATAAATTCAAATTGGCTTATTTCATGTGATGATTGGATCATCTCTATAACAACTTTGCAAAAGCAAACAACAAAAAAAAAAACAACGCTCAATTTCCAAAGCCAAATGATAGGAGTCATTCTACACTCGACACTCGAAGGGTAGCTATTATACCACTATTGGAAGAGCTTATTGTTATCTTCTCATTCCAAACCACTTGCTTGTCATGCCAAAAATGAATCAGGCAAAACTTTAGATAGGGAACCCTGTCCTATTAGTATAATAAAGGACATCACAGACAAATGCATAATTAATCATTGTTGAACATGGGCATTGAAGTGTCAGACTGTTTCTGTAGGCCAGTGACTTGGATTGTAATAGGACTTTTTTTTTTTTGCTGGACATTCTTTGGAAGCAATGTCCAGTGAAGAATCTCTGAATTGACATATCACTTAAACTGCTGGCATAGTTCAAATTTAATCAGTCAAGTCAAATTTAGTCAAGAATCTATTTAAATATTTAAAAAAGTGTTTGGCCAAAGGAGCAAAGGCCATCTAGTGCAAAACCATCTGCAGTACTGTATCACTGAATCTTTTCCTTATGGTTTCAAAATATATATATTTTAATCAATGGAAACTGGATTATTTCTTGAAACATCTGTTGATTCACTTGGTTGCACCCCTTATGTATCAAAGAGCTCAATAAAATCAAGTGGGATATTTTGAATTAAACCTGCCAGACACACAAAATATGAAACAGAAACATGTACAAAGCAATTAACAACTCCATGTATGATGATTAAGATGGAAAAGCAAGGCAAGGACAGATTGACCGAGACAAAAATTTGTAAAATCATTTTCTTGCAGTAAGTGAGTAAGCAAAACGATGGAATGATGAATGATTAATGGAGAGGGTAGGGGCTTTTAAACCGCATCCCACTGACTTGTTTTAGAGACGTTTGGCTCTCATAGGTGTAGCTGATGGTATGCATGACTTCAGTGCTGTGTTTCGCACCATGCCCCAGTAGTCCACACTGCATTTTAAACTGCTATCTTTGGTTCTAGTTGTGGAGGTTGACATGACATGATAAAAAAATACTTTATCATTTCCACACTCCTCCTATCTGGACAAAAAGCCTACCCAGCATATACGGTATAAGAAAAGAACTCAGATTAGCTGTGTACAGATCCTACTGAGCACACAGGTCTAAATATGTCTGCAACAGGAAAAGAAATGACCAGGCAAGGACATCTTCGGTGAGAGGATGTCAAGATGAAGTCAAAATTCTTTTAGAAATTTGAATGTTGGGGTTTTCAATCGGATGTCGCTGTGTGTGTTCTTGTTTGTTTTAATCTTTGCCAGATACCAGAGTTTTTTATCCAAAAATAACTAAAGGAGCAGAGAAAATTTAGGCAGCATTTGGCTGCCTCAACCAGCATCGAATGGTTTTCTTGGCTTTCGTGGAGGTCCTCATTTCGAGAGGGTCTGGCTGCATTGCAAAGAGAGAAGCGGCCCTGGCAGATGTCACTCGAGAAGAGGGAGTTTACTCTGGAGTGAAATCAAGTAAACAGACAACCCTTACTCCAATATAAATATAATACAATGGCAGGCAAACATTTGAGGATAAGAATTCACGACTACCATAACAGATATTTGTATTTGCACACATTTTTATGTGATGGTACCAATAAAAAAGCATTTTTGTCATGATGTACATTTATGGTTGCCATATCATAACAGTATGCCCTGGTGTCAATATCTTCCATTATGGCAGCTTGTGAAAAGTGACTTTTTAATAGACTCAATAGGTACTTTTTTTGAATTTTCACATCTGGATCAGGCTGGACCAGAAATGTAAATCCAAAAATGTGTTTTTAATATAATACTTTCTCCTTTTGCTACCATTTCTTTATTGGAGCTCATCAAGAATATACTGTAAGAGGAAACAAAAGGAGGATATTTTGCATACATACTAATTCTACAAGTAGGCTAAGTTTCAATGAGCAGCTGGTGCAACTGCTTCAAGAACTGCAAACTTCTGGAAATGTACTTTATGATTATACACTTTTTCCAAATGAATTCCCTGAGGTGTCATGTTTGTTTTTCACCCATACTGTCTTTCCCTATCTCTTTTCCCTACTTCCTATCCAGCATTATAATTGGTCTAATAATGATGTAGATGACAGCCTGTGGCTGGTGCTCTGTGCTCAGTGTGTTCAGTCTAATGCAGTGTTTCAACCTCATATATCATATATTTCCATTATTCTTCTTAGGGAGAACTCATGGTGTCATCTCTGCAGGCCCCCTGTTCAGAGATCACTTTTCTCTGTATTTGTTCACTGCCACAAGAGCACTGAACACTATTCAATTTCACTCATCTTCAGGAAAACATAAGAGATGAATAAAAGACAGCGTGTGTGGGAAGTAAACTGTTTCTTTCAAGGAATACAAATTGAGAATTTGTGCATCTGGACACAAGATTTAGTATTTTTCTAACTACACTTGCTACTTTCAAAGCAGGTCACACGAACATCTGAAATTGTACCACAAGCAAAAGCAGTCTGAAAAGCAGGTCTAAACAGTCTTCCTCCTCTCAGCTCTGTTTACGTCCCATTGGCTATTATAGGGTCCAAACAAATCCACTGATGACCTTTAGAGGGATATCGTACATTTATAATAACATGGGCATGCACAATGGGATTATGCCAGAGAAATGACAAAATAACAAGCATTACCTCATATTTATTATTGCAGAGGGTAATAAATCTATTTCAGTTTAAATGTACTCAGAAAACCTTACAGTCACCTTTACAACCTATTATATAAAATACAGAACAGTAAAAAATACTGATGTACACAAAATACATAAAAAAGTGGGATGCAATACCTAGGGTTTTATATGTTACTAATTATAAACTATATAAATGTATAACACATTTTTCAATCACAAACACATTGGAGAACAGAGAGAGAAGACACAGATGGAGCTGGTAAGCCTCTCAACAACGATGCTTGACTGGTTAGAAGAGCGACGAGGCAGTGAGGCAAGCAGTTTGGTATTTTTTATACTCCTTGTCCAACTTAGTCTTTTCGTGTGTTTGTGTGTGTGTGCTTTTTTCCCCGGTTCCCGCAGTTAATGTGTTTTTCTGCAAAACAAAAAGCAGCTTACCATCTCTTGGTTGGCTTTGTTGTTTGCTTGCACATTCTGTCTTCTTAGCCTGTCCATCTCCTCCTGAATCCTGTACATAAGCCCAAAACAAGAGATATCACCACACACACACACACACACACACACACACACACAATTGAACCTCTGAATAAAATATTTCAGGAGGACCTACAACAATGAAACAATAGCTAAAAGGGAGAAAGTTTTGGTGTGACAAAGAGAAACTGGTGCATCAACAATTAGAAAGCTACTGCTTGCCTGCCGAAAGCAATTAAACAATAAAACATCCCATTACAAGTAATAGCTCATGACTTCATTTTCACAACGCTACTGCTAACATACGTGTAGGAAGTGGCTCCTACATCAACTATAGTATTGCAGTTTTACAACAAATCAACAAGCTGCAAATACCAAAATAAAGGTGAAGGTGAAAGCAAAAACGTGCTTCAGAACACCACAATATTATCAGCAATTCAACAACATTGATACTTTCTCATCAAGGCTCATTGAAAGGAAATGGAATACTACAAGACACAGTCAGAAGAGTGACACACACCACGAAGACCTCCTATTTAGGCAGCCATTTGGGTCAAAGCATCATACTTGAATTAATAATGCATGCAGATAATCTTTTCATCAATGAAAAAAAGAACTTTTAAATATGGATTATACAGTCAGTGCTTGGAACTGACACCTTCTCCTTTGTATACACTTCTTGACGTTGTCCTTAAATATATAGTACACGCTGTAGCAAAGAGCTTCCATTTATCATCTTTCCAGTCCACTGATAAATTTTGACAGGACAGAGCTGAACACACTCTTGTAACATCATGGCAGATGATGTTGTCTCTTAACTCTTTTCCTCTCCACACCTCCTCCCCCACCATGACCTCCATTTCTGCTCTCCTCCTCCCCTCAGTCCCCCGATCTTTCTCTCATCTCCTCCCTCTAAACCCGATTTGCCTGTCACGCTGTCACATCCCCCCGGTCTCCTCTTTCTCTTTCCTTCCTTCCTCAGTCTTCTCTTTTTGCACTCTCACTAACACAGAACTGTGTTGCCTGCTTCTTAGACATTTGATTTATTTGATACTGTGAGACTTCCCTTACAAAGCTGGGGCTTTCTGGGCCCAAGTATTGCACGATCCCTATCCTTCACACGTAGCTTCAATCACACATGGTTGTCTGCATGATTATCAAGCATAGAAGAGTATGACACAAAGCCATGGTGACAGAACATGTAAGAAGGGGTTTAGTGGCAGAGTGGAGGCAAAAGCAAGGCAGGAGTGGTTAGATAATGAGGCCGAAGGAGATAGAGGATGAATCAAGAAAAAATCTTTTTCCTTCTATCCATAACAAAAGGGAAATCATCTGTTTTCATGAAACTAATGATCAAAATTTACAGTGTTTGATAGGTACCTTTTCCGCTATACAGACTCGGTCTCTGAAACTACATTAACATATTTTAATCAGACTGAGGCAATAATCTGATTAGTGTAGCTGTCAAATACCACCTTAATCAGATTATCTAATTTGGGTTAATGTCTTAATCAGAGCATATTGTTTCTGTCAATTACTGGCCACCAGTTTTTAGTATAACAAAAAACACTTTTCTACAGTTTTGTCTAAAATTTATATACAGAACTATAAGCTTCAAAATACTGGAAAATGTGTTTGTCAGTAATATTTCTGTCGCAGGGATACATACAATTATAACAGTTTCCTGCACATTATATTGCTTTTGTATTACTATTCAGCAAAGGTCTGCTATTCAAATAGTAGTAGCAGTAGGAGCCTGTATTCATTTGCTGTTTTAAGATAATATTGACACAAAGGCTTCTAGGCCTTTCTTGGCTGTTGACTTAAAGTTTGTGAATTTTCTGATGGAATACATACAGTAGTATCACATATCTGGCACAGGGAACAGGAGTGAAACAGCAAGGACTGATATTACATTGATTTTATGAATAAAAATAAAAAATTTAATGAAAAAAACAACACACAGGTGGTTTGGTTTTGGTTTGTGAGCAAAAAACAGGAAGAAGATGAAGCCAAGGACAGGTGAGGTGATTTGATAGATGTGCATAAGCAGTTTGGGCAAACTTCCAATACAAGAAAAGTTTGGCCTTTCATTTCATGTTTAATGCCAACTCTTTGACTCCACAGACTGTTTACGGAAAACCAGGAAACAGAACATTTCTAATATCAAAATCTTGTCCCTTGCCAACAAAATCTGCATGTATCTATATCTGTATTGACATTTGTTTGTTAATCCCGTGTGCATTGGCCATACGCATTAAAATCTCTTTAGGAGTAAGTGTATTTTTAGGATAATTGGGGATAACATTGATAGCTGACATGTTGCAGAGTATTACCCAGAGAGCTGAAATACATTAGAAAAGCAATAGCACTGTAATTCTGGCAAAGCTGTAAGTTGAAATGAACTGCCTTAAAAATGCTGAAAAAAGAAATTAATGAATTGTATGATTATCAGAAAGATTAACTGCTAACACTAAAAACAGCTGAAAAATATTGCCTGAAAAGAAGAGGGGCTGAATGGCACTGCATAAGAAAAGCTGAAAGATATCACAAAGGTGAACTCGAGTTTAATAGTTCAGTGTGACCCATTTAAAGTTAAGGTCTGTAAACTGAAAGTACTAGAACTTCAAAGTGGAGTGTAGTTGAAGGGAAAGATTTCTCCCATTAATTTTAAGTTGAATACAAGCAAAAATTGGAACCTAACATTTGAATGGCTTATGGAGCCACTGTGTACAAAAGTCAACTGAAAAATGCACAGAACTAGATTAATTACATCAAAATGAGGGAAAAAATGAAGATCAACTTGAATAGGAATGGAAATGGAACTTTGAATGTGAGAAGTTTTCTAAGATTTCTGCAGTACCCTAAGTCACTGATGGTTGTCAGAACATCTGAGAGTACACACTACAAACAAATTAGTCAAAGAGCAGGCAAGAATCGAAAGTCCTTGAAACAGGCCATGAAACAAATGTATCAATCCAATCAACACAGGGGAAAACACTTGGAAAAGGCCTGGACGAACACATGATGTACATAAACAAATTGGCACAGAACAAGAGGACGATATATTGGGGGGGGGCGCTAATGAGACACAGGTGAAACAAATGAGCAAATCAAACACAGTTGTCACTGACGGCAGACAGGAAGTAAAATGAACTGAAACAAGATTTCAAAATAAAACAGGAAACAACAGTGATCCATAGCACCCAGACAGTGTGCCTATTCACACATTTGAGGACATTTCCAAAATTGTTAGTTCTGTAAAAGCATGCAAGAAAAAACAATACACAGTTAATTCAAAAAAGCTGTAATCACAACGTGAATATAATGCAGTGCAACACACTACAAAATCACCCCTAAAAATGACAAGTTAATGCCTTCATACAACAACATTAAACATTATGGGCTCTATTTTTGCATAACAGAGAAATAAGAGCTGCAGAGAGGGTGTGCCATCCACAATCTGGTTCTGTGCGCTGATTGTGTGCCCTCCGATGACCATAAATTGTGAAATCTACTCGTAACACATCTACAGCTCAGCACCCTGGTGATCTGTCTTCCATCACTTTCATAACTTCATCTGATGAAGGGACATCAACATACTGTCCACCTTTGTTCATGTTTTGCTTGTCTGTCCCACTTTCATTCAACATTCTTCAACCATATCAGCAAACAGGAAAAAAATACAGTTCCATTCAGAATGTGGTCTTAATGCCAGCGAGGCAGAATAAAGATTAATGACTCTTTTTGGCATCTGTCATCCATAACTCTATACTGACAGCCTTTCATTTACCCTGAAGGCTCTCTTTATAGCCAAATGAAGGCTACAGCTATCTTCTCCAGCTGCATTCTGTACTTGGAGTGATGATGTCACTCCACAGATCTGTTTGCCATGCAGCCATCACTCCTGCATTTATTGCCCCAAATCAGTAAAAATACAATCTAATTACACAATGTTTAGATTTTTACCCCTGTTTTTTAAAGTAATTGATTTATATTATTGTTGAGATCTAATCTCTCTTGTGTAAACAAAAGCAGTGCTCAGCTCTTTTAAAGAAAAATTCCTCCTCGGGATAACAGAGTCAACAGAGTTGACTCAATAATTTGTCTATCTTTGTAATTTATCACCAAGTAAAACATTTGCTTCCACTCCTCCAACCTTGTAACTACATTTACATAGGTTTATTTTATTATTTGGCACAAGAGCTATTGAAATTCAGCGCTGAAAAAGTGAACTTCAGTGATGAAAATTTATTGTGGAATGGCATGTTTTAAAAAAAACTCAAGGTACTAAAGGTAACAGGCAAAGTGAATATCAGAAAGAAAACCATGGCATGAGCGTGTGTTCAAAATACGAGCATCGAAATTTGACATCTTTACAATGGGATTTCCTACTCCAAAGCCCAATGGACTCCTGTCAGTATCTCTCATCCGGATTCTTCAACTCAAACTTAGAGTAGACAACATAAGGAAAACAAATCGCTCCAGCTCACTGTTGGCAAAGAACCTTCCAGGACACATGGAGCTCCCTGCAGCCCAGGGCATGATGTAATACCTCACCTTCTTGAGAAATCTGTTGTCTTGAAACGCCCCCATGTAGGACTTGACTTGACCAGATTCTAACATTATCTACATTCTCCGTCACAGCTGTCATGGCTTCGGGGTGCCTTATGTTGTACACCCAGTGACTGATGTTGTCCTTGGTCTTTCTCGTCTGCCATAACATTGTATTCCAGAAGAATGCCTTTATTTTTTTGTTTTGTTTTCCTCAAACCAGATTGGGATTGAGGGAATGAGGTGGTCATATTTACTCATAAAATGATAAAGGTTTTGGATTCACCCTGGTCTTTCACAGTTCCTTCAGGCCTGTGTGACACATTGCTAAATCGGTAGCTATATAATGCAAGTTTGTCTTGAATCCAGGTTTTCTGATCTGCAGCTGAGCTAATCTTGTGCACTACCATGTTCTACAAGTTACATATTGCTGCTTGTGTCAACAGCTCTGGTCCAACTGCCTTCAGGTGTTTTTGGCTGCTTTTATTAATACAGTCTTGCATCAGATTCATTGCCCCAGCATCCAGGCAAACACTCCAGTTATGGAAAGTCACATCTTTCTGGTAACAAACTTGTATCCTCTCTAGAAACAGACAGGATCAGTCAAAAACACCCACAAAGAGAATGACTGATTCTTCTTTCAGCCACAGAATGGTCTGTGGTGAAGGTCCATGAAGTAAAGGTCTGCATTTTGAATAGTGTTTTTCTCCTCATCAGTTTACAGTTTGACCACTCGACGAACAAGACAGTCACATAATAATTTAACAAATAACTATACACAAAGAATTATACACAGATTTAAAACTGTGTTTTCAGCAGGGGATGGAGGATTATGTCAAATTTCAGATGGCTCGTGTTGTGAATCTCATCGCCGCTTTTCTTGCTGAGTACAAAATGTTCAGCTATGCCATTTTTCACATGTACAGATTTACACTTACATTTCAAAATGATGATTTCTATTAACTTTTCTAAACAAAAGCTGTGTCCTTGCACACACTTTTCAGGTTGTCTCTCTATTTCAGACAGTGACCTTCATAGGGACCACTTAGCTTTCCTGATTGTAATGTGTCCATTGCTCTGAGTAGACACAAGTGAATGGTTTGACACACCTTGTGCTTTTATATGTATCAGGTGACCAGTAACACGACTCCAACTCAGTTCTGCATCCTGTCCTTGTATGTTAACAAAAGCAAGATAAGTAATTGATTAAAAAGATAATTCATTTACAAGCATTTTGAGATAGACATCCCCACACATCACAATTTGAGCTTGTAGAAAATTCATAAATATAGTTTTAGAGATATTGTATCACAACTATGTCTTACCTAGGTATTGGTAATTACTTAAAGGGTAGTTATGTACAACAAAATAACTCTGTAGTTGCAATGCTACAATATTAGATCCCTGTTCATTATTTAAAGCTATGAACATGATTTTGCAAAGTATCAAAAGCAAGTACGCTGCAATGTTATTTTTACTGTATGGAAATGACTCATTATGAAGCCTAAATATAATTTCTATGTTCATCTCCAGCACAGTGAGAAGACTGCCTCCGTGTGTTGTAGAGCTTTACATTCAGATTGTGACTGGATGCTTATTTCATCAAAGCTATTCCCAAGATATGGTCCCGTATTTTGGAGAGATAGACCAAAGGTGATGGATTATGCCATTATCCACAAACAGGTTTCTGCACCAAAATTTGTCATATTCTTGACCTTGGCTGCTAAAATGAATAGTACCCTCACCTTGCCATGTCACCAAAACTTTAATCTCCTGTGCTATATTTTCCTAGTGTTGTTCCAACTCTCCTGCTGCAAACAGAGAATGCCTCACATGAATGACAGTCCCTAATGTGTAGAATTTGAATTTTAGTTAAATGAATCAGTATGCATTTACAGTACAGAATATTGCAGTACAGTCCAATGGGATCAAAATAATGGACTGAATAAAAGAACAGTGGCTTGCAGGAAATCACTCCTCCAAACTTTGCAGTACATTATTTCCTGTGGGGTTTATATTTACATTTTATTTATCCTGGATGTTGTAGCTATATTTATACACTCTGGTTTGCATTTTCTTTGAAATAATAACAGAATAAATAAAACATAACAAGCTTAATTATAAAAAAAAACCCTACATCATAGATGTGTTTTTATGATACTGCTTTATATGCATGTCACACCACATAAAGCATAAACTTAGACATTAGCATCTAACTTGCCCTTTTACACATAGGCCTAATTTTAGCCAGGGCTGCTATAACTACTTAGATTCCTGTTAAAGGGCTAATCAGGGTTAAACTGCTGCAGGGATGTGATCATGTTCAGGCAGAAAGAGAGTAGATAAGGATGCTCAAGGACAGTTGTTTTGAAAGGCACTCTTTGAAGTTATTGATTTCTTCTCCTTCGCAGGTGTTAGTGCTCGTGCTGTTAATACCAACATCATCAGCTTGCAGATTCAAACGTATTTCAGTTACCATCTTAAACATTTTCCTGTCCTGGTGTTATTTTTCCTCTTTCAAAATTTGGTAAAATACTGTGAATAAATGGCTATTTAATTCTGCTGCTGCTATTGAAAAGATCATTGATATCACCGGAAGGCTGGCTGTACCCCGCCAAAATGCAAATGGAAACAAATCAGATGTTAAACAGTCTCAAGAAACTATTTTGTTCTGGTCTTTCATCTTTTATTCTTTCCTTTCTGCCTTCCTCTTACCACCCCCTCTGACTTTATCTAATTCCCTGACCTTTCTTTACCTCCATTTCTTATTCTTCACCCACCTTCTGTGGACATCTCTCTCAGGTTGCTATTACTACAGCATACAGAGGGGAAAAGGTGGTTTCTTTGTAATAAATTACAGCACAGGGCATTTCATGGAAGCATTAGTCTAAAAGTGCCTTGCAGTACCAGGACAAAATCCATATTTCTGGCATGGTTGTCTCCAGTGGAAAATAGACTCCAAACCCTTTCGTGCCACATTCTCTTCATTCAGCCACATTTGTCATGGACTGTTCAGGAGGTAGTGCAGTCTTGGAAGGCCAGACATAGTAACAGGCCCTTTTGTTGCAACCTCTTGAGTGAATTCAGGTGGGCTTTAGCAAACAAATCGGTATTGCTGTACAACATTTGAAATTTTAATAAATCAGTGCAACACCTGGTAAAAATGGTGCGAATGATTACAGCAAGAAAATACTGTTTCAGTGCACAATCTGGGCACCAGGCTATTGTGTTTAGGCAGACCTGAAAAACTGTGATGCTATTCTTTAAATAGCTGTCTCACAAATATGCTGCTATTCATTTATTATTCTCCTTTTATTGTTTGAGTAAGTAATCTTAGTCCATTGTTAATTCTGTATGTTTTTAAATGTACAGTGCTCTGACCTTTCACCTGTTTAGCAGCTGAAATGATTAGGTTCATGAACACTTAGTTGTACTGTTTATTATGAATCATGCAGGCCTGACTGATACAACAGTGCATTCATTTTCAGCATTTCATAAAAAAAAAATGACGTTTTCCCCCAAGACACAATAAACAAGGCAGCACAGAGTGAATGCCAGTCTGAACAGCTGACAGTTGTTAAAGGTCAACACACTGTGGAACAAAACCAGAACTTGTCTTAAGGCAGGTACTTTGTCCAAAGTACAAGTTAGGGGACAGTCACACTGAGATGCATCACTACAGGAGCAGCCACTTCAAAAACGCCTTGGAAAAGGTTGGCAGGCAAAACAGCTGGTGCTCTTGTGGGCCAATGCTTCCTGTGGTATCTTGGCGATCAAATGTGACAAACGTCCTACTGTCCCTACACACATTTACAGGGATCAAAACAGGACGGTAGTGGTAAAGTAGTAAAGCCTGTCTCTTACCTGGCTGGGCAAAATGTAACATTGGTAAGTGCTGCACCTTCACACCTTGCACTGAAAAGTTGAGAGTATATAGCCTTATATGTAAGTGTAAAAAGCACTAGAAAAATATCAAGTGCAAGAGAGGAGCACACATCAGTCACCCCATACCAATGGATTCACTGTCAGAGGAAATGTGTGCGGTTGCCCCCTCAGTCAGCAAGTCAACTATTTTTATTCTATCATAAACCCCAGTCATCACAATGCGCATATGGAAAATGACATATGTAAAAGAAAAGTTAAAAAAAGATAAAGAAAAGAAAATCTCACCACAAGGTCCAATTAATAGACAGAGTATCATCTACACTGTGAGACAGAGGAACTGATGAAAATACATCTTTGCTTTAAATACACTAATATTCAAGTGTTTTCACCTTCCTGTCTGTCATGTGTAAGATCTGAGGAGCGTTATAAACTTTGGCTGTCATTTGTTTTCCCTGTATTTGATTTTCACACTGAGACTCTTTCTCTGTCTGTACCTCTCTTCTTGTCTTCTTCCTGTCTCATCCTTGCCTGCTCATTCCTTTTTACACATTGTTCCACCAAGTGTCAGCTTTGAAATGTCAACTTCTTCTTCTCCTTCAGATTGTCAATGAAACTCAGAAAGTATGGTAGAGCACATTGGTGGCTTCACTTTCCTTTCCCCTCTCATCTTTCCTCTACATGAATATTTGTTTGTCTGTCTTTGTCTCTATGTGGTTCTGTCTTGCTATTTTTATCACAGTTTTTCTTCCTGTCTATTCTTTTGGTCTCCCCTGTCGCTTTTCTGTCCTTTACTTTGTCTGACTCCATCCTTGCACAGCTCTCAACTGCACTAATGAAAGGATGACTGATGGAGGTGCTGGTTGGGAGATGGAGCCTGTCATTTATTTTCTGGTTTTCTGCAGGGCTTGCCTGGGGCCAGACTCACCTCGACCACAGGCAATGTTACCATGAGAGCTTTTCAGTCCATGCTGAGACGGCATACACAATACAATATACTGCATCCATACATCTGCATGTACAGACTACACACATACACACGTATTGCTCCTGCCCTGCCGCCACTGACAGACTGATGTTTGCCGGAGTCCCAGAGAGTGGGAGTCAAAACAATACTCTGTAATTGAATCCCTGTTGCCACTGTGTACCTCTCTCCTGCTCTCTCATTGTGGCAACAATCTCTCACAGTCAATCTCTCTCTTGAAGTATGTTTTCTGCTTTGCTGCCTTTGCTTGTCTGTCTAAATATCCTTTCTTCCTTATGTCTCTTTACGTGGTTGTGTCTTTTCCCACACTCTCTTCTCTGTTTCTTTCAGATTTTCCTTTCCCCCAGAGGCCGATTTTGTCAGCATCCATGTCATGAATTAACATTTCTGCCCCTATTTCTATGAGTGATTGGTATGGCACACATGTCTGAGATGGGTATCTCTTCTGGATAAAGTCACTGAGATCTTTGCGCCCATTTCTTTGAGTGTGGGTATGTACACTGTAATTACATTTGTGGGTGTAAATATACACATGTGCGCACTTGTCTTGTATATCTTTGTGCACGTATCCTCTGAATGACACCTCAACCAGTCGGTCTTCTCCATGCCTCATCACTCTTCATTGTTTTCCTCTTCGTTTGACTGACATGTCATCCTCAAAAGATGTTTGCATCGCCTAGGCACTCTAGATTGGACACGCTTGTGTGATCCCAGCCTGGGCTGTGTTTGAAGAAAGACAGGCAGTTTGGTTCTGGTTTATTTATAGACTCCCATACTTGTTCACACTCTAGAGAATATGTTTTGATTAGACGTATCACACAGGGAGATCAGGGCCTCAGCAGTCACACATTAACTGTAGTATTTGTTTTAATGTTCGCAGATTAGTGAGGTGTGACAAATCAGGATGAGTCAGATCATTCCTGGAAAGTTTTCCATCATGGAGAGAGAGTCTACAAGTTGCAGTGTTTGTCTAAAACACAACCACAGCACAGCAAACAGCACTGGTGCGCATCTGGCTTTGAAAATGCTAATTAAATGTGTACAAGTTGCAAATAGGCCACATTAAACTGACACACAGGCTGGACAGGACAGTTTATCAGCATCACCCAAACACTTTAAAATGGGAGATAATCCAGGTCACAGTTTCATGATGCTGAAAGATACTGGGCCTTATTAAAGATATTGAATGTTTCCTTAAGTCAGTTATCATCATCCACAACATCAGTTTGTCAGCATTGCCACTGTGAACATGGTAACATACTGATGTTACAGTAGCATTTACTCAGAGCTCAACCTAACAGAGCCGCTGGTGTAGTTGCAGACTCAAAGTGAGACTTAAGACTCTAAGTGCAAAATAAACAGTGCTGGATGATCATTCAGAGTGCTTAGTGGATTTGTAACTTGCACTCATCATGTTTATGACTGCCTGTGAAAATGGTTCCCTCTATACCTCTTCACATTCCCAGATTTCCTCCATTTCCTTCAGCAAGTACTTAGTCAGGCTTAGTCAGACCACCTGTGCCTACTTAGGGAAAGGGTGGAGTCAACAGTTTGTTGGTTTATCTATAATTTAATCCGAAGGCTATGAAATTAAACAGGTTTTCCTTAAGCAGGTTTATTTGTATGTTTGACTGTGGGAGCGTTGTTGGCGGCAGCTTGCTGTGACGCTGCGTTCTTTCTTTTTTTTTCAGTGTATTTGCCCCCTGTTCATTTTTTGTTTTGTTTTTCTCAGCTGTTTCATTTTAGCTCTTAGAGGATAACAACATCACCTTTTTAGAGGGATATTTGCTTCCTAATTAACCCTTTTTCAGTTCAACACTTTTTTTTACTTCCCTCCAATTCCAAACACATTAGAATAATTAATCTATGTAGAATTACAGTCAGTAATGCAACACAGCTATGAAAAAATAGTGTTATATGCTAAAACACACACTACTTCCATAAATTTAAAGTCCTTTTCAGGCTTTGACCAGTCTGTTCATCTCTCAATGTAATGCATTGATTTTTTTGATCTTCTAATTAAAAGGTGGGTGTTATTAGACAGTCTGTGTCTGTGTGACTGGATCTTCCAATCAAAAAGGGTACTACTAAGACACAAGGCTCTTTGTTTGGGTTCAAAACAAATCAAAGAAATACAGAGAAATTAGTATAGATATGTTGTAAATATGCACACTTAAGCACTGACAGTGATTAGAATAGTGTGAAAGACAAACAGTTGAATATGCATTTTAATATAGGCATTAATATATGCATTAATTTGCTCATTTTACACATGAAATTAGATGAAATGAAGTTATTCCTACTAAAATGAATGGCTCCAGTTGTCAGGCCCAGTAAGTCAAGCTTCCTTTTTATTAAGTTGGAGGAGGCATCATTATGGTAGGAGACATTTTAATGATCCCATCCAAAGTCAGAAACCTTTTCTTGGCTGTTGCAATGTTCTGCAATGTGAATATGATGTCAATATGTTAATACGAAGCATGATATTAACATTTTTGTGCATCATGGCACAATTTGATGGGTTCTTCATTTATGGACTAACTTAAAGTTTCTTTTGTGTCTTTCGCTATTATACTTTGAGTTTAATAAAAGATAATGACTTGAAGCTTTATAACAAGTAAATACTGTAAAAAAAAAAAAAAAAAAAAGGAAACTGATATGTTAAAATGATTAATACCCAAAAAGCCATGCAGAGGTTTTTTGAATCATTGGTTGGATTGTTGGAATAATAAGTTTTGAGATATCTGTCTCTGAGATTTCTGCTTTCACTCTAATATAACAAAGCTGAATGGAATCTCATTTGTGGTGCTCACAGCATTAAAAAATATGACATTTAAAAACTTTGACAGACTTCATTTAAAGGAGTTTTATTTGGAAACGCTTAAAAAAAACACAGTAGATAATTCAGGAACATTTTGAGTCACGTGGGTTGAGTAAGGGAGAGAGAAGAGTGAAAGATATGGGCAGGTGAACAAGAGCAGCTTCTAGTAGCCCACCAACCTGTAAGGAAAATCCTCTGGTCATATCTCCGAGTGACAACTGTGACAAGCACACACACACTCATCTAGAGGTCTGTGATAAGGTAATCCATTTACTGGTGGGTGCTAGTATCCTGCTATCATGCTGAATGATGGAAACCAGCTTTCATCTTTCAACTCTCCCTCTGCAAAACTCTCTCGCTCTCTCACACACACACATAGATACACATGCATTTTACCATTTTCAAGCTTATGAGTATGTAGGTGGTGAGAAGAAAACTACCCCACACAGATAAACAATTCTCTTGAGCCAGTAGGCAGGTATAATTTAATTCAATCACAGATTCCTAAACAGCTTGGTTTGAGATATTCGGTCTTAGTTAACTAACTTAACTTGTTTATTTATTACAGTTGGTAAATGCATAGCAATTTTCTGATAAAGTTCACTGTATCAAAACTGCTCAGAAAATTCTCTTTACTGACATGTAGCTTAACATAGAAACACAACAGTGCTGGTTAACTCCGTCTTCTGTATTTAGCCAGAATCATCATCATATCATGTCCTCTCTTGCAGCCCATTTGGGGAAGAATCATTTCACATGCCTTATCCATCCCTAGCACTGTTCTGCCCCATCCATTGTGGACATCTGCTCATGTGACTAGTGGTCATAAACTTTCAAACTTCCATGAACGAAATAATTCCTTTATAGGGTTGAGGAATGGAGAGTAAGGCAGAAGGAAAAGTGGCACTGTGGGCTATACATCTTTCAGAGAGGTCATCAAAGACTGAAATGAGGCATTCAGTGTTGTACAGCCTAATTAGCAGTTTATGTAACAGCAGACCATCAGAAGATATTACTGCGCACATTGTGATGTTGGCATCCCCCTCCAGCCTGGGAAACCCTTTTGTGCTCTGTTTCCAATCATATTTCTTCCTGCCAGCATGTTATCTACAAAGATGGATATGTAAGGTGCTGACCTAGCTTCAAGCTCCATATGTAATCCTCTGCTTCTCCTGGTCACTCTTTCCCTCTCTGGCTTGTTATGTTTTGGAACCCAGAATGCACCAATACACCAACTCAAAACCAGTTGAATACCAAGAATACTACGTATTGCAATAAAGACACTGTGGTGGGTAGAGGTGTGGCAATAGTGAATCCAGAGGTTCAGTAGATGGGAGCGAGGTGAAAGCCAGGATCGATATACTGCAGAGGCTCTCATTTGCTAGAGCTCAGGAGCAAGAGAGCCATCCCCACAACGCACAGATACCCACACAGACCACAAGAGACAAGAGGGTAAGAAACAAACAGAAATACAGATTAAGGTAGGAGAATAGGTGGAGACCATGTTAGTACCTCTTTTCTATCAGCAGCCTCCAGACACCTCACCAGGCTTATCCCGATGGCTTTGAGATTCCAGATTGGATCAAGGGTGTAGGAGTGGGGAACCTGGAGCACATCCCTCCCAATGCACCAAATACTGGAGCCCTGTCACCTGGCCCTGTCACCAAACATCAAGCAGTGTGGATGGTTGTCAATGATCTGGATGGCTAGACGGGGTCTGAAGGGCTCAAAGGCTGGAAAATACAAGCCTGAGCTGAAATACATGGACAAATTGGTGAATTCCCATGGTCTTGTGTAAGCTAGTAATCAGGTACTCAGTCAGTTAGGTTGATGACTCTTTCAATCCCCTGGAGGTGGGCCTACACTATTAACCCGAAAGTTCTTTCTGTGCAAACAGTTTGAGTAAATACCACTTTAAAAAATTAGTTTTGTTCCATTACTTAAAGAGTTTGAGTATATGAAGAGTGTATGAGGCAGTCATTGGTTGTACTCATTTTTGTAAGTTTAACAAACTTAAATGATCAAGTTTTACCTCAGGCCACAGCGCTGCCCCGTTGTGATTGACTGAAAACTCAAGACAAGTCTGTGTTTGTCCGTTGGCGGATACAGAGAAAGTTGCCCCATTTTCTTATTTTCACAGAGCAATTTAAGGTCGTTGCACTGCATGCTCCTTGGACAATACATTTTCTGTCTGCAAATTTCTGTTTTTGGACCCTTTTAATGGACATTTGCCTGCAGTAAAGAGGTTACCATTTTCTGCATGTACTAGGTGAGTTGTTTTCTCTATTCAAGTACTACTATTTAGAAACGGCTGGAACTTTTCTAGTTTGAAACGTGTACATTTGAATGTGCCTAAATTTGAGGTTGACTTAGGTGAATAATGAGCATTTGATTGTTAGGGATTGATAAACAGTCTTAAATTCAAAATGGGGAATTACATGAGCCAGCTGGGACGGGCTGATGCAACGATTAACGGTGGTAAACGTGGAAAAAAAAATGCTGACGGTGAAGAAAGAAACCAAGACAAGGGGAGTGATGGTCCAACACTGGCCAGCGCTTTTCACTGAAAGCCAGGTTTGTGAAAGTGTCCTTTAAATGTTTTTTCTTATTTGTGTTACATATATCATTGGACAACATGTTCAGAGAGGTTTATTAGTGTTATAAGTAACTCTGCCTGAATATCAAAATTTAGCTTATTTTTAAAAGTTTTTATATATTTTTTCAGGTTTACTTGGAGTTTTACAGGGTTGCTGGTAGAAATCTTAAAGAAGAATTCTTTGGTATTCCTGATGGTTTGTGTCCAAGCTTGATGGAAATCTTCAAAAGGAAGACAGGTCGGATCGGCAAGCAGTTAGCTGACCTGCTACAACAGACAACGGTGCGTTGATATTTCTGTTTTTTCTTGTAATGATATTGATGGTTGGTTCATCCCTATTACAAAAACTAATTCTCTCACCTTCCCTCATTGTATTTCTCTGTATGGACAAATAAACTGATAAGATATGATTCTTTGTTCTACATTTAAGTGGGTGTTATACCTCTTTGCAGAGCACTGAGCCAACAGCCACTAGATGCCTTGTCCTGAGAGGACGTCCAGTCATTCTTGGGGATGATGCATCTGTGTTCCTTAAGAGCAGTTCGGTGAGTAACATTTTTTGATTATTGTTTGACTCAGTTTTGCCTTTCTCCTATGTTTTGTTTATTTGAGATGATGGGTTATGATAATTAGCATTTATGAAAATGTTTCATTGACCTTAACCTATACATGAACACATACAAAAATGGCTCTAACAGTTTGTTTACACAAAATTACCTAAAATAAAACCACAGTGAATTATAAAAATCATGCTATTAAAGAAAGCCATACAGCTGATTGCAGACAAATTGCTGTTAAGCTGATTATCCTCTTTTTGTCTTGTTTCTCGCATTATGTAGAATCTTAATGAAGGAGACTCTGTGGACATTCCAGTGGGAATCTATGAGGACAACAGAGCTGCAAGCCCAGCATCACCACAACATCACATCATTGTTAATACATATTTGTTGCTTTGTTGTGTGTTTCAATAAAATAAATAAAATGTACTGGATTGTGTGGTCATTGACAAAAGAAGAATTTAATTGCAATTTTCTTATCTCAAATGTTTTAATTTTTAATATAGTCATATTTTTAATAAAACTAGGATTTTAAGTGTATTTGACTTATAATATTAAGTTCTGACTATTGTACTTTTAAGTAGACTCCACAGTTTTTTTCTATTGTTGATTACTTAAACCATTTAAGTGTATATAACTTAAAATGTTAAATTCTGACCATTGTACATTTAAGTTGACTACACTTAAACAAATTAATTTTCTCTACTGTCAATAACTTAAACCATTTGAGGCAATCACTTGACGAAAGTGGTTTAAGTACAATCAACTTATCCGGGTTTACAGTGTAGGCCACTCTGCCATTATAATATATTTACCCAGTCCTTTTCTTGGTCTCAACAAGCTGCAAGCTGAAAGATAAAGCCATGAAAGGCAGTAGAGCAGATTCTTTGCTCAAATGGGATCAGCTCAAATGGGATCAGCTGTGAACAGTCTTATATATTTATAATTTTTGTGTAAAATGTAATAAAAAGTGATCCACAGTTCGGCCCACATTGACCTCTGTTTATTGTATTGACTGTGTTCTATTGTTGATTCTGTAGAATGACATTTGATTTCCAAACAGGCTCAAAATGATAGAGGTTGAACCATATTAAGGGTCATTTTAAAGTTAAGCAGATTAATTATAAACAAACAGACAGGACAATTTGGCGGCTTCATTAATTTGGGTGAATTTGCAGAATTGTGGATTTTATATATTTACTTTATGTGCACACAAAAGATTTGGATTTGAAAAGACAGAGTAAGGAAGATGTACAGGCACATATGCACACACAACCTTCCATGACTATCTTTTTGCAGACCTGTCTTTAACAGTATGCACTCGTAGCTCCTTACAGCACTTTTAACTATAAGCGTAGTTGTTACAACTTTCAAACAACTATTTAAACTGATGGTCCAGCATTTTGGCCCCCATGAAGCAATCAGACCCCAAACACACACATACACACACACACACACACACACACACAGGCAGACACACACACACACACACACACACACACACACACACACACACACACCTGTGACAGAAGAGAGGCATCTGACATTTACATGACTGTTGAAGGTCTTTAGATTAAGCCATGGTCCATCTGTCGGTGTGTATAAATGTGTGTGGGTGTGTGTATGTGTGTGTTAATTAGCTCCACTGAGCTAGCCTACTTGATGTTTTGATGTTTTATTCTATTGTTTATTCCACTGGAATCTAGTGAATTTGGCACCATGCACATTTCTTCTTTTTTGGTGCTCTCTCTCCCTCTCTCTCTGTCTCTCTCTGTCTGTGTGTGTGTGTGTGTGTGTGTGTGTGTGTGTGTGTGTGTGTGTCTGTATGCATATGTCTTTGTTTGTGTCGTGTGTGTGTGTGTGTGTGCATAAACATGCGTAGGCACTATATTTGTTGCTAATTAATTTTTTTGATATTTTAGACATGGAAGCTAATGTTCCAGCTATAGTCCCAGAGGAAATTCAAATCAACAAACAAGGACCTTATTCTGAAAAACATTGAGAAGGCAGCCTGCAGCTTGATCTCATGATAATTCTTAAAAAATCTTCTTAGAAAATCTATAAAGAAGCAGTGAATCTGGTCTCATCACTCTGTCTGAATATTAGATTGGAAAAATCCACATCATCAGCAATAAAAGATCATGCTTGAAAAGGCTGCTTCAAATTGATTGGGAACACTAAGGACAAAGGAACATTCAGAATGACCTTAATATGTGTTAATAAATAATGGTTACTCTTGGCTTCAATCAAATATAACTCTCAGAGTTTTAGCAACATTTTGTAAAATGCAGAAGCTAGGACATTTCGCCCTAACCTTTACATTCCCTAAGCAGATGAGCACTAACCCTCCATTGTGGCTCTGTGTTATCTAAGTGGTCGTCTTTCTCTAAGAAACACCTTTGTGCATGCTGAAGCAACACTGAAAACAAACAACTCAATATTTCAACATTCATGAATGCGGTCAAAAGGTTATAGCTCGTTGGAGAAACGTCAGGTTTTGGGTTGAATCTGCAGAGAGACTTTGACATTTAAACATTACATGGGGAACACTCTTCAGCCATTAATCACAGTGCGTAGCATGGAAGCAGGACTATTAATGGAACAATAAACGCATGTAAACAGCCTAATTGGAGTGATGACTTGCTCTGATTATTGGCCATAATCTGATTATTATATGCATGTAAACATAGTCACTGTCTAGTTCCACTTCCCCTCATTTGTTTTACATTGTATGCCGTATGTAATTAGATCTTTAAGACTGGCTTGAAATGAAGTCTTACACAGGCTGGCAATAATGCCCCAGCTCATAGCTGTGGCTTTAAATTTAAGAGAGAAATTACAGATTGGTCTCAATCTTCTAATCTAATGCTCCTTCAGAAAGTGAATAAGTGTATTTTCAAAAATATGGAACTATTGCTTTGGGTAAAGCTAAAACTGGGATATAAGTAGTGTAGCTTATCGTAAACTGTAAATCCACCTGGCTGGAAACAGGATCAGCATGAGGCAATAACAGGATGTTTCGCAGAAGGGCTGTAAAACTGTTGCTCATCAAAAAATAATCACAGAACCAAAACTAAGAGTTGGCATTTTTTACACCTGTTTGGATGCAAATTAAACAGGAAGCGCCACATATTACGTCATGAGCTTTTGCGGCACTTGTAGGTGTGTTTTTGAACTTTGGACAGAGCCAGCCTAGCTGTTCTCATACTTCCTTTTATAAATTAGGCTTTTTGCTTCCACAAACATGGCATCAGACTTGTGAATGACCATATTTCCCAAACTGTTAAACAAATTCTCACTGACTGTGACCAGATTTTCCATGTCACATATAAAGTAACCCGATATTAGAGCATTATTGCAATATTTTGATTTGGTTAAGCTTTTTTTTATACAGTTACACCTTGCTATTAGTCATTTGGCTGATGTTTTAATCCAGAGTGACATATAATGTGAAAGACAGAAAGAGAACAGTTTGTTTATGACATATTTGGCAGTTATATACAGAAGGAAGAGCATACATGGCTAAAACAACTCACTCATATTTTCAGTGCGTTCATGAATGAAAGAAATTGAATTGACATGTTTGTTGCAGGCTTTTGCAGTGTAGATTGTCTATTACTCTGATATAATTAATATGCCAGAAATGTCTCTGGACCACATCTGAAGCGGGTACACAAGTCTAGCAAGGGAAGAAGGAAGGAGGGTAGGAAGCAGGGTGGGGTTTCTGAGAAGGCTAGAGGATGGAAAGGAAGAATCCCAAAGACTTTGCATCATTCGTTTTCACTCTCTTTTCCTCTCTGCACCATTGCAACTGCCTTCGCAATGCACACCTACACATTTTTCCACACTTACTGAGGCACTGCAGCCTTTTGACATGTAGTAATCATCACACACACACACATACACATACACATACACAAACACACTTTTGAGGTGCCAGATGAAAGAACACCTACATCAATGGTAGGACTGTGGAAGCGCGTGTGTCGTAGAGATAAAAGCATTATGCAACCAATGCCAGCCTATAACAGCCCTTCATGTCATGTCAGCTATGAGGCAGCCTACACACACATTCATACAGAATACACACTTATAAGTCACGTGATTTTTGGTTATATCTACATGGAAAGACATATGGAAGGCATACTGTATAGGAAAACAAATGTGACAGGACTCAGATCGTAAATGGCCTGTAGGAGATTCCCTAGTCCAAAGGGTGATGATTGGTGACAGCTTCGCGGGTGCACGTCTTTGTGTCTCATGCAAGAGATTTATGTTATCAGAAAAGCTTAAAGCAGAAATAATAAGACTGCATCATGATATAAATAATGGATATTTTTTCCTGTGTAAAATCAACCGGGCATAAGTAGGAGTGTGAGATTGACAGGTAGGCAGGAAACAAGCATGAATAAAAATAATGTCTTGTATGAATTATTACTCTTTTTATCAGGGAAATCAATCGCATATGAAATTCAGAAGGGTTCCAGGAATTCTTGATTACTTTTAAACAAACCTTACAACCTGATATGTTATTAAGAAATCCTAAAGCGAGAAAGCAGAATCATGTCATGCCAAATGAGACTAAACAGATTTGCTTGCCCTATACAATACCACTTTCCATAGTCCTGGCCTGCAAGTTGACTGGCAGCGTTTGTATATCCAAGTCAATGCAGCACACTTGACCTTTTCCAGAAAGCAGTGTTATACTGTTGCCCACTGACTGTACAGAGATATTACAGGATAGAGGCCCCAGAGCTTAAAGTGAA